>OX424486.1:9335792-9950726 GCA_949152455.1 Lithophane leautieri | reverse complement strand
TGAAGCTAGATGTGTCATATCAACGCCCTGGGGGTCAAGTCTACTAATTTACAAATGTGTCAATGGTTTCACAATGATGAGTTTTTGACAGATTTTGTATGGTAAATCTGTCAAAAACTCATCATTGTGACACCATTGACACGTTTGTAAATTAGTGGCCTCCAGATACTGTATCGAAGTATTCCTTTTATTACTTAACAAGACTTTCCAAGCTAAGTACAGTAGAAAATGAACTTTATGTATATAACTTTAATGCACGTATTACTATAAGCAACTGCGATCAAGCGTTTCAATCGAATATGAACGTTATATTCATGTAAATATGGTTTATTTTCGTACCAGAGTTTATTTGATATTGTATGATACACAAACGTCACAAATATTTATGAGTATATTGTATCGTAAAGCATTATTTGGTCGGACTGTAGTATTAACTAATACTATAGAGGTAGAACATACATTTTCCATACATATCGAGTTGGTTCTGTATCGTCTTCGGCTAACTTCGGATACCATCGGTAAAAAAAAAACAAGTGTCATTATTTTAATAAAATCAAGTAATTGGGAGAGGCTTATGTCCAGCATAAAATCGCAAACGTTTGCACGTATATTAAACTAGCGACAGGGCTCTGCTTCGCATGATATTACGGCTTGACAAAACATCGAGATATTTGTGCTAAAATCTGTTAGTTAAATAATAATAATTATTGACATAACGGTCCCGCATGACGGGAACCTCATGAAAGCCGAGAAAGATAAACAAAACAAATCAAGTATCTTGACTTGGCTCGCGAGGATGTGGACTCGGCGATCATTGTGCAGATAGTCGTATCAGCCAATGGCTTAATTGCCAAGAGCTTCGACCAACACCTATGGAGGCTCTCGTTCGGCAGCTGGATCAAGGGCCTGATTCTGAAAGCGGTACTTCTGGACACGGCTCGCATTGTAAGGAGGTCTCTCAGGAGCCCTGACCGCCGGTAGCTTGGACCCTGTTCCCGATACCGGTGGGCTACTATTTTTTAATATTCAAAAATAGAATGTATATTTATATAATGACATAAAGGAATAATAATGTACACATAATGGCTTGTCGTGAATTTTTTTTTTTTTTTTTGTAATATGCATTTTGTTTGTGCAGAATTAAAAAAAAAACTTTTTTTTCTTTCTTTTACCTCACTATTACCTCTGCATTGATAACGGGAAGCCACACAAACCAAATAAAAACAATCTTCCAAACTACACAATGACGGATTCTGATTCCGTCTTCACCAACATTTAGAAAATTTATTCCAGAAGATTTATGTGTATATCACATCCATATTTAACATAGATATAGCAGCACAGATATCTCAATGTTTTGACGTCACCACATCTGTAGATTGCACCCGAGCGAAGCAGGGGCGGGTCGCTAGTTCGTAATAAAATGACTAATGAACAGAAAGACGATACTAAACTTACTCATTTACATATCATACACACTTAGTCATACTTAAGTACTAACATTTGAAACTATAATACACAGATATAGGCAAGCTTGGTGACTATACTCTTAAAGTTGCTAATATATTGAGTTGTAGGCCGAATAGTAGGTGACGAAGGCCGAATACTGACCTTATTGGTGATGTTCTTCAGAAAGGGCAGCTGCGTAGTACTGGCAACTGGCGTGCGTGTATTACCAGATGTTTGAACGTAAACGAAACAGAAGGAGTATGTAAGGATCGTAGCAGGCGGCGTTCTGTAGTTTCTGCCTACCCCCATGGGAAAAAGGCGTGAGTTTATGTACATTTATGTATGAAGAAGGCTCAATTATTTGTGCCGAGTATTTGGTAATTTATCTGACGGTTCCGGCTGTCATTCCCAGATCTTTGACAGTCATTATGGGTAGTCAGAAACCCGAAAGTCTGAAAAACAGTCGTAATTAAGCATCGTCTTACCCAGTAAGTGGGTCGTGGAGGCCAGACAGGCAGTTGGTCCATGTAAGATACTGGTATTCAGCTGCACCTGGTTAGACTGGAAGCCCACCCCAACATAGTTGGGAAAAGCTAGGCAGATGATGATAATGATTCCGTCAAAAAATATTCGGCTTTCGTCAACTATTCAAAGGCGAATACTGAATGTATTTAGCAACTTCAACATTAGTCAGTTTCCATACAAATATAACATATAAAGTGTTTTCACTAAAACAACGATTTTGTGCTAAATAACAAGATATGTGATACATAAGCGATTTGTCGCACTCACTGTGAAAGCGTGTCGCATTGTCACCAAAAAAGTCGTAAGTTCATCCCTCTAAGAAAAATAGGTACACAGAGTTTGAAGTTCTTCGTCTCTTTCTTAGTTTTTATCAGTTTTGTAAAGGGATACACACATGCGACAAAATTCCGCGACAAAAGTACACGTAACAGTGAAGGTAAAGATACAATAATAACTAGACAACAATAACAGAATAATGAAATGCCCTCTGAAATACGACCTACAACTATAAGGCAGATAATTTGTAAGTTTAGTCGTGTGTGCGATTATTTTGTCGCACGATACTTTTTTTAATAATAAGGTCGACTATACGTGGCGATAACTGCATTCATTTGCATAAAATTTAAAAAATTATATAACTTTGCAGTTGTCGCAAAAGTGGGTATTAAAATAATAATCCCAATAAAAAACAAGGACGGCCAAAACGCAACAACGCACGATTATGTCGCACGACAAAAAAATCGCGACGACTATAGACCGAAAACGCAACTAAAATTAATATTATTTACAATTACAAATGAGTATCACTAATGTTGCTATACAATAAAAATATTATTATATTATAATTATGGCAACATAAAATCTTAGTTAAATTGTTCATTATATTTATAAAACAGTAGATCTCACAAGTTGTCTCATTAATTCATTATTGTTAAGAATTATATTAAAACATTGATTTTAACTGTATAAACGAGTACTGTATATTTAAATTCCATGATTTATTTTTTAAAAAAACGTGTTTATCATAAATAAACGGTATTTGATTTATCGGTATCGTTGCTGTCAATAGCTAAACTTTAAAAAATAAAACAGATGCATGTCCTAGACCAAAAAATTCGAAAACATGTGACATCTAACAACCTGCACTGGGCCCGCGTGGTGGATCACAGCCCTAGGCCTGTGTCCCAGCAGTGGGAACATTATAGGCTGTTTATGTAAGTTACTTAAGTCTTAAAATTTTGTCCCACTGCTGGGCAAAGGTCATAAACTCAAAGCATTTATTTCAAATAAACCAATTACAGGCACTTTTCAATTGTCAAGGGGTCGGTCCGTCAGAAAGATGAAGCTAGTTGCCCATTCCAAAGCGTAGGTTCCTATGGAGAAGAACGGGCAAGAAACTCCACGGACACTCTTTTAAATCAAAATATTGTTACAATATATTGGTTACATCATTCATGTGATGACAATGTAGAAAAACGCGCAATTCAAAAGCGTCCGTAATTAAAAGATAAAAAACGAAACAAAATAATTCAAAAATTAAAATAAGCCGTGGCAGCTAAGAGATGACCAGTCCCTACTGATGGCGCCCGTTCACGAACATGACGCATGGATCAGCACCATTCAGCTCAACCATTTTGAAGGGAACTTAATGATCCAATACACACGCCACCACCAGCGAGACATACAGAGCATTGATCACCACACTTGCTCAACACAGGTGGGCGATTTCAGAGTTATATTACTCGTAACTATAATTCCAGGTTTCCTCACGATGAATTCCTTCACCGATGTCACTAATGTCCGAGATAAACTCAGAAAATAATGTAAAATAAATCATAGCTCTGCTATGATTCTCTGACGTACAGTCGTCCACACAAGTCAGGTATAGATTCTTCTATAATTCTTGTCTAATGTAATGTCACAACTTGCGCGATGTACTGTATCTCTTGTTACGTTTATAAACTACGTGAATCGTATGTTAGTGCAAGATGGCGGAATGAAACGGCTACAAGACGAAGACGGTAGTTTGAGAAGAGAATTTTCAATTTTTTTATTTTTTATAAAACCAGTAACTTCCTAAAATATATATATATATTTTTGAGAGCAGTGGTGTTAAATAAACAAAGTAAAGGGCTTGTCTGGGTTTGAACTCACGACCTACAAGTCAGGGCCGATACCACTGGGTCACCACCACTCTTGTTGCATAAGTGTTTGAAATAAACACTGAAGTTTTAAAGACATGCGGGGCCGCCATTTTGAAAAACAAAATGGCGGACAGTAGGTGTGCCACAGACCATCAACGCCCTTTGACAAGGTTCTCAGTATGGTTAATTTAATTCATTAAGTTTCCAAAAAATAACCGACTTCCAAATAAAACACTCAAAAGTGAAAAATTACTTTAATTTCGGAAGCCGGTGGCAAAAAACGAAAGTTGAGAACCAAAGGCACCGACTTCCGAAATTGAAGTTATTTTTCACTTTTGAGTGTTTTTTTGGAAGTCGGTTGTTTTATTGTTACATTTTGTTCAACGCACATAGAATAAATAACAGTGAGAAAAATACGTAATATTGAAGTTAACTCAAAAACTACGCAAGGAAAGTAAATAAAATTTATATGGGACCACCTCTGAAGCATGACCTACCAAACAAAAAAAAGTATCATCAAAATCGATTCATATCTGGCGGAGTGTTCGCGTAACAAACACACAGAAAAAAAAACAGACAGACGAATTGAGAACCTCCTCCTTTTTGAAGAAATCGGTTAAAAAATAACCATTTTCCTTGACATCACCTCACCGTTATCTCATTCCGCCATTACAAGACAATCTAAGGCACTCCTAAACTAAATTTACGGTGGTAATGTTAAAACTATACACTTTCAAACTGATGCACACCCATCCATTTCGCGACCTCATCTATAGCTGCTTAACGTTATACGTATAACTGGTTACAATGGCAAGATTAGGTGACCTATCTTTTACGCGACCTGATTTAACAGCTGCTTAACTTAGTTATTTTAAAGCTGCATAAAACTGTTGGCTATTCACTGAACAAAAAAATAAGTAGGTGGTATGGTTTAGTTTTAACTGGTATTATAACAATAATGCTATTATTGAAAGGGCAAGATAAATATATAAAGTGTATCTTTGCATACACGAAATCTCTTAAGGGGTCATTGTACTCATCATCCTTACTAATAGTATAAATGCGAAAGTAACTCTGTCTGTCTGTCGCGCTTTCACACCAAAACTACTGAACCGATTTAAATGAAATTTGGTACACAGATAGTCTAAGAGCCTGAGAAAGGACATAGACTACTTTTTATCGACATAACACGCGGGCGAAGCCGCGGGCGGAAGCTAGTTATGAATAACTTTCACTATGGGCCCAACCAACAAATCGCGAAAAAAAATCAGCTGTTCCCTACATTTTGACGAGCTATGCGAACATAAAATGTATGGAACAGCTGATTTTTTTCGCGATTTCGGGTTTGGTCCCATAATGAAAGTTGTTTATAATGATGAGTACAATGACCCATTAAGAGATTTCGTGTATGAAACGATACAACCTTATATAAAAAAATATGCTTTTTTACTGAATGTACTGTGAGCATAAACATATCTGTTTGAATATTATGCTGTCAATTTCATGTGACTTTAGTACAATCAACAGCATATCTGTAGTAACAATTAGACATTGACAGCGCCTTAAGATCGTAGCAATAAGGGCGGTTTTCATAGTACTGATATTTTGTTTTTTAATGTCCATCGCGCCTGCGCGTTGAGGTCAGTTGCCAATATTTTTTAAATAAATTAATTTAATTAATTGTTTTTGTATTATAAATGACTTTTATAATAAAGCTGCCTAAAGTGTATAAGTTTTAACAATGAAAAAAAAACGTTATTTTACAAAATAACGGTTTCAGTAACAGTTACTAAGCTTTGTGTTCCTAAGAAAGCGGTGAACAATGACACAATAACGACTGTCCAAATACAGAGCGTTTTCCGAAACGTCAAAGTCAAAGATCTTTATTGTGAGACAGTGGTTACAAGTTGTTATTGATTAATTTTGGTGTGCGTTTGCACTGCTCCACCATGTTAGGCATACAATAGTTTGAACAATTATTTACTGTCAAATACTGCTGAAAATGACAGATTTTTATGACGGTCATTATATGACGGCCACCGCTCTTCTAGGTAACGGTAGCTAACAGTTAATAGCGGTATCATTAGCGTTCACATCACTATCAATAGCCGGCAAGTTATTTATTATAGAACTTATACTCTGAACGTTATTCATATTCGAATCGTTGCTTACGTTAACCGTTTCGTTATTAGTAGCTGTTACCTCGTTATTTTGCGACGTATTATTATTGTTATTCGTTACAGACGCGTTATGAACACCAATATTAGATGTAGCGTTATTCCTAGCGTTACCGTTATTTAAAATAGCAGCTATAGATCTATCTCTGACACTGGCGCTATTACTGCTATTTTCAACGTTACCGTTATAACTAGCTACATTGATACCGGAGCTTCCAGCATTTGAACTTGAAGCCGTACCGGTACGAACCGTTTGCGTACCGGCGTTATTATTACCAGTTCCTGAGGCTAGCTCGTCGTAACAAGGCGGCATTTCAATATTATTCCTTGCTTCTTCATCGACCCTCGCATTTAGGCCTTCCCGACTCAAATACTCCGGCGGAGGCCCGAAGAACTTACACCTCATAGCCTCATTATAGGGCGGAGGCCTGGTACCATCGGGCAGAACGGGATAATTCTCAAAATTCGCCCCTAAAAGCCGTATCGTACGCCCGTTCAACGTGTACGTATCATGTGAGGTCATACGAACGAAATCTAAGTCATCTATATTAATTTCGGCGACGTTCGGAGTGTCTGGCCGTCTGTCTGTCTCAGCTCTGCGACCGAACCGAGGTATCGTTAACTGAAATCTCCCTAACTGTAGAGTTAACCTCTGTCTGTCCAACTGATCTATAACCCTCTCCAAAGTGTTACTAGAATTCCTTCTCATATACTCCACCGGTGTTGCCATGTAATTTAAATCTCTAGCGAAATCGCCAGTTTCTGGGTTCGTGAAGTAAAACTCTGAAGCGTTCAGGTCGCAGTAGGTTGGGCTGCGGTAGTTGTCTAGGGTTCGATTCCGTGTTGGTGAATTGTTGAGGGATGTTGAACGCACGTTTGTTAGTTCGACGTCGCTTTGTGTTGGTACCTGTGGGAGAAAGGTGTAATATTTATTATATTTTTTTTATATATGCGAAAGTGAGTTTGTTGCGCTTTGCCGCTAAAACGGCTGAACGGATTTGGATGAAATTTGGCGCAGGGGTAGGTAGACCTTGACCTGACCTTCATTTGTGGATCTTAGACAGTCCATACGGATTGTCAGAAGCCCGAAAGTCTGACAACCAGCTTTACCAAGGGGTATCGTATTGCCGAGTTACTGGGTTTTGGAGGTCAGATAGCAGTCGCTTCATGTAAAATACTGGTATTCAATTGCGTCCGGTGAGAATGGAAGCCGACCCCAATATAGTTGGAAAAAGGCAGGCAGATTGATTGACTTTGGTAAGATCAGGTCTACTGTGTACTGTTAGTCTCACCTGTCGGTACCGAGAAGAGAAGATAGCCGACAGTCGCGCGAGGCCGAAGCCCGCGCGCTCCGGGGGCGCCGCGTCGGGCTCCGGGGGGCCCGGGGGGCCCAGGGGGCCCGCGGGCTCCGGGGCCGGGCACGACGTGCTGCACTGGGAATAATAAAAATGAAAGATATTAATTTCTAATTAAGTATAAAGTTAGGAACATAAAATTGTTCCGATTTCCAACTAATCACAGTTTCTACCTGACGATCTCTGAGAAAAATTGTATTTTTAGGGTTCCGTACAGCAAAAGGAAAAAACAAATCAGTTAGTCCCTACATTTATGCTCGCATAGCTCATCAAAATGTGACAACACAACAAACAACAAATGTGAAACAGCCAATTTTTTCGCGATTTCAGCGTTGGTCCCATAGTGAAACTTGTTCATAATGATGAGTACAATGACTCCTGAAGAAAATGCCCATGAATTCAATTTCATCCTGTATACATAATTATTAATTAAAATCGCTTTTCGTGTCAGTCTGTGTGATCGGGTTTTTCTTCTAAACTACGCAACGGATTTTAATGCTGTTTTCACAATCATTTATGAATGAATGAATGAAATGCACCGACCCCAGCGTGGTTTAACCAGACTCGATAAATCGAATGAACCCCAGGATTTGCACTAGCCCCTGAAGCCTCATGGTTCATGGGGTTTCAGCAGCCATTGCATATCCTGGAGTAGACCGGGGGGCGCGGGTAATGGTAGGGAAGAGTGTGCCCTTCGGGATAAGGATTTGCGAGCCTACCGGATATGCATCCTTGAGTAAGCAATGGACTAGTGGAGAGACGGGTAATATTTATCTAAGGATGGGCATCTTTTTACGACGTCGCCGCCAGTTGGCTGCGTTCTATCTTCACCGTTGAATCCATTGGCAGAGATACGCTTCGTTCTCGGCTCTTTTCTAACTCCTTGCTGTGCTACAATTTTCTGTTTTCTGTGTCTTCATCCGAGGACTCGCTGCTGTCCGTTTCAGGTTTCTTGTATATCTCGCTGGCTGCTTTCTTGATCTTGTTTCGGTCTCCAGTCACGTCCATCCAGAAGTCGATTTCCTTGTCGAAACGCGCCATGTCCTGTTTTAGGTTGTCGTTCCATGTGTAAATCGGTCGGCCTACTTTCTTGGATTTGGTCTTGTGCTGCATATAATAGGTGTGTGTTGCCGCGTCTGTGAACATGTGCGAGATAGCACATACTGTGGTTCTTGATGCGTTTGGTTACCGTCTTTCCGTCTAAGATTTCGTGCATTTTCTTTGGTCTTGGTTTGTTCCTAGCGTGACTAATCAAGTCCCTCATGATAACTCTCTCATATTTCCTCAGTCTAGACCTGTTAGCTTTGGTGATTGTCGATACCTTCAAACCGTGTATCATACACGGTACAATCACCATTCTATACATGAGCCTGGCTAGTTGCCAGTCCATCTTTGAGTTTTCTATGAATGGTAATAGTGACTTTGCGTTTCTAGTGACCTGCTCACATCGTTTTCGGATTGTGCTTCTCCTGTCTAATATAGATGTAATTTATGTGCCTAGGTATTTAACTTCATCGACTGTAGGTAGACTTAATCCGTTCATTGACACGTGGGACATTTTCCGTGTAGCTAAGGGGTCTCTAATCAGTATTTTTGTTTTTGTTTCATTTATTGGTAGGCTGACACTAGCTAGTAGGGGTTTATTGTGGTATACAATTCCTTCTAGCCCTTCCAGGTCATCTGTAATGAAGATGAGATCATCCGCGAATAATACCACCAGGGGGAGTGATATTCCACGATCTTGGTCGTTTGATTAGTTGGGTTTCTTCTTCGAGGCTTCTGAGGACCTCATCTATTACCAGTGTAAAAAGTCAAGGGGATAACGGGCAACCTTGTTTGACCCCCTTTCCTTTGATGATCCGCCTACTTTGCTGGCCACACCATTTAATGTGTGTTCTTTCATTCATGCAAACCTTGATTATCCTGTTGGTTAATGTTATGTTCGTCCGTTGTATTAAAATGTCGCGTAATGCTTGAAGGTCTACATTGTCGAAGGCTTTTTCTATGTCCAGAGCGAGTACATAAATTCTTTTTCCTTCCCGCCATTCTTCGTCCAGTACCCTTTTCGTCGTAAATATGTGGTCGTCTGTAGATCTATTGTTTAAAAAGGCTGCTTGATAATTGCCATATCTTTTATTATTTCGTCTAATTTTTTAGTTAAATAGGCAGTTACCGTCTTTTTCCATGGGCACTATTGTTACCATTGTAAAAACTTTTGCTTGGGATTACTAACGGCGTTATTACTGATGGCGTCACACGTGCAGTGCAGGCTTCGTTTCGAGGGATACAAAAGTTTGGCAGCGTTGCGCTTTGCCTGGAGATTTATGAGCTTGACTCTTTGTTTGACCGTAGAAATGAATCTTAAGTTTCCGGGTTAAGTTTTTGTTTTTTGTTGAATGGGCCACATGTTTGCGTATATTTGTTGACCGAGTGACTTTTTTGTAACGCTAAAGAAAAAGTTGATTTTTTTTATTGTAGTTTCTGGGAATTAAGCTTGATGTTATAATCGTCAGCATGCAGGAGGTTTTTAAGACTTTCACGAAATCAAAAGCGATAGTTATTTTGTTAGAATGTTGTTGTATTTATAATGAATATTTAATACTTATTACGCTTAGGAAATAAAAGTTCAATGTGCGACCTATTTTGCAGCGGAAAGCATCGTCCTGAAAGATATGGAAAGGTCTCCCCAGATTAGCTTGGGTCCGTTGAATGCCGTGGATTACTTGCGTGAGATCAGGAATGCACCTAAGTAATAATATATTTAGCATGCACAGAATGTTCTTATAAAATTGGCTTAGAAAGTCAGAGTTATACATTCGGCATCAAACGCCCGTCCTTTCACCACTGCGAATGCACGCTTGCGGTGTTATCCAACAATCAATCAGATAAAATACCGATTTTGCAGCGGGAAGTAAAACCCTGAAAGCCCTGAAAGATATGGAAAGATCTCACCAAATTAGCTTGGGTCCTTGCGTGCCCTGGATCGATCACTTGAGATCAGGAACTCACATAGACATGCACCTCACTTTAGCACTATTTGCACCACACTTTAGCACTATTTTAAAGTAACTATTTAGTGTCCCAGCAGTATCAAAGTAAAAGAAAACACTGTTCGCTTCCGTCGGCAAGCGGGCGCCAGACGCAGGAGCATGTGCGGACCCAAGCGTATCGTAAAAAATTAAACGAGCTAGCGAACGACCGTCCGCTCCGGCGACCAAACAACAAGTCATGCTGTTTTCACAATCATTTAGAGAATTTAATCCGCGACTTTTCATATGAAAAGTCGCGGAACATACATGGGGGTGATTCGGATACCCCACGATACGAGGGACCTTCATTTTATTTTTGGACGTCAATGTTCCGGCCACCCTGTATAATACTAGCTGATGCCCGCGGCTTCGCTCGCGCAAATTTTATACTAAAACCTTACTTGAGAACCACTCTATCCATTGGTGAAAACAGCATGAAAATCGGTGCAGTAGTTTTTGAGTTTAACGCGAACAGGACGACAGACAGACGCGGCGGAGGACTTAATTTTATAATATGTAAGGATATAAATAACTAGCTTCCGCCCGCGGCTTCGCCCGCGTGGTATGTCGATAAAAAGAAGCCTATGTCCTTTCTCAGGCTCTAGACTATCTGTGTACCAAATTTCATTTAAATCGGTTCAGTAGTTTTGGCGTGAAAGCGCGACAGACAGACAGACATAGTTACTTTCGCATTTATAATATTAGTAAGGAATAGTAAGGATAGTAAGGATATTGTACATTACTGTCGCGGCCAGCAATAAGGGGATCGATGGACGATCGTGACAATGTGGGCCGAGGCGAAGCCGAGGCACACATACGTGAGTCCATCAAATCCTGATTGCGGCCACGGCTTGTATAGTACTTTTCTCAAACATGCTTGGAAATTCCAGAATCAATGACGAATAACTATCATTTTTCATGCGCCAATATGTTCATTTGTTTCTTCTTTGTCCTATTTGCAAGCCAATTCGAAATTTGAATAAAATCTTTGATAAGTTACCTCCTTGGTTGCCGTGTGTTGAAGTAAAAAGTTCGTTCCATTTTTAAATAACACGACAGATATGAGTTTTCATAGTAATTTATTTGGCCGCTAAACACGCCAGATATGCATTTTCATAGTAACTTTGCTGGCCGCATCGTCACTTGTTTTTGACCAATACAGCAATTTCGATTTATTTCGAAGGTTTTCAAAATAATGTTCGAATTTCCAAGCATGTTTGAGAAAAAGAAATCTCGATGTTTTGTCAAAAGTGTCTTACCTGTAGTGCGTGTCTGTCAGGCGCGTGTGCGGGCGCATGTGCGGGCGCGTGTGCGGGCGCGTGTGCGGGCGACGGGCCGGGCGACGCCAGGCGGCCCTCTTGCTCTAGCAGGCGGGACGCTTCGTAACACGGTGGGAAGCGATGCGTCTGTAATGTTAATCAATAAAACATGTTATTACAGGGCATATAATACATATTGTTAGTTCGTGCTTAGCTCGTCAGGGTCAGCGCAGACCGCAACGTGAAGCAACGCGCGTTTTAACAATTGTCGAACTTATTTTCTTTACGAGAAGGTATAATTTCGTTGACACGTGTTAAAGTACGCTGAGATGCGCGGGGCCGCGTCTCGCGTGTACCTTATTGTGTAGTAAATAAATTCGATATTGTATCGGTACTGACCTTCAGGAGTTCCTGACTAAGTAATAACAGCCGCACGTGTCGAACGATCAGGTAAAGTCACGTTTGCCGGGGTGGTCCGTGGATGGGTGACCATTTTTACATACCGAGACTCCTCCGTGCCTCGGAAAGCACGCTAAGCCGTTAATCCCGGCTGTCATTCGTGGATCTTTGACAGTCGTTACGGGTCGTCAGAAGCCCGAAAGTCTGACAACCAGTCTTACCGAGGGGTATCGTATTACCCAGTTACTGGGTTGTGGAGGTCAGATAGGCAGTCGCTCCGTGTAAAATACTGGTTAGACTAGAAGCCGATACCAACATAATTGGGAAAAGGCAGGCAGAGTAAATAATGTTGACCTGTGCATACTGCATAGAGTAGTGTTGGCGGGTGGCGCGCTCGGCGTGCGCGTAGCTGCGCAGCGCGGCGCGCTTCATGTGCATCTTGCAGATGGCCGACACCAGCAGCACCACGGCTATCATGAAGATGAGCGCGCACGCTGGGGGGGGGGGGGGGGTTAGAACATGATAACATTTCATGGCAGGCAAAAAATTCGAAAATGTTCGGAATTTTCATTGTCACAAAAATGTAACATTGACTTGACGGTGAGAATTCGGAAAATTTCCGCACATTTAACCCAAACGAAAAAATTCTGCGGGTTCACTGTTCTTTGTTATCTTTATTTAAGTTTATTAATTGGGTGACTATTCTTATTTACTTGGTGTGGTGTGGTGTTCTCTACACTTCACCACAGAAATTCACCACAAGCGCGATTTCTGAGCCTGGAGTCATGTGATATTTAATAATAAATAAAGCTAATCTCACCAGTAACAGTGTATATGGTGGACTGTATGAACCCGTAGTCGTCGCCCGCGTGCCGGTCTTCAAATAACGGAGGGTATTCTACATCGACGTAGCCTGTAAAGAAAATATTATGATTTTATTATTTATTGTAATCACTACATATTATAAAACAAAGTCCTCCGCCGCGTCTGGCTGTCTGTTCGCGATAAACTCAAAAACCTACCTACTGCACCGAATTTCATGCTGTTTTCACTAATGGATAGTGGTTCTCGAAGGTTTTAGTATATAATAACCGACATCCACGCGGGCGAAGTCGCGGGCATCAGCTAGTATTATTATTATATAATGATATGAGTAGAAAAGACGTGGGTACCGATATTACGACTGATAGAGAAGTATGGCTGAAAGGTTCTAGACAAAAAATTAACAAAATTGGTGAAAAAATGGAGAAGTTACAAACTTTTTAAAATGTCAAAATGTTCAAATGGTAGCGTAATATCTTCAGAGGCCCTAGTGAGAGTTGCTTTTAACTATCTCGACTTTATGCATCGACCGCGTTCGGCGCTCCGATTGGCCCTTCACTGACCTTCACTGGTGAAGGGCCAATCGGAGCGCCGAACGCGGTCGATGCGTAAAGTCGAGATGGTTAAAAGAAACTCACACTAAGGCCTCTGGTAACGTTCGTCGGGTCGTTGAGCTCCCGAAAAAAGGGTTGAGCTATACGATGACTGATGAACGCGTTCTACGGGGCAATTCCCTAGAACGTTAACATTCGCATCGCATTCGCAATCTGTCAAAAAAACATCAATTTACCAACATTTTTGACAAGTTTGACGGATTGCGACTTGAATGTGAACGTTTTTAAGTAAGAGAATTGGCCCTCTAGTTATTATCAAAAAATTTTAGACGTTCTTCGTGTAAACAAGGCTAATCTTTTAGTAAGACTACTTTTTTAACTTTTTTCTGTACCTGATACCTACCTTCTAATCTCGAGTATCTAGGATGCTCGTCGCAGCACGACGGTTGTTGACACAGCGCACTGCTGGTGCGACAACAAGCCGACTCTGATATACAGCGGCCTGTTGAGCAGTTGAGTTTGTCGCTACCTACAGGTTAAAGAAGGGAAATTGTGTAAAAACTTTATACAAAAAAAAAAAAAACCGACGTCCAAAAAAGACACAAAAAAAGTGAAAAATTACTTTAATTTCGGAAGTCGGTTGTTTTTTTTTTGGAATTAGCTTTTATTTTTCACTTTTTAGTTGTTTTACCCACCCCAAACAAATTCGAATACCACTACCTGCTATGTAAATAACAGTGACGGAGTCACACAGAACATCCTCCATTTTGGAAGTCGGTTAAAAATAGCCATTACAAAGTGATTATTGTTAAAAAAATACGTTAAATAACGTATTTTAAACCAACATAAATTATGTTGGCTTTTAATTCTTATATATACAGGGTTACTTGTAAAACACCAAAAACCTCTTAAGGGGTCATTGTACTCATCATTAAGACAGCTGTCACTATCGGAACAAACAAGAAATCGCGAAAAAAAAAACCGGTGTTCCCTATATTTTGACGAGTAACCGTGCGTTTGCACTGGCGAAACATTCGAGACAAAACATGTTTAAATCTCTAGTTCCTGTCAAAAATTGTATGGAACATTGACAGAAAATAGAGATTTCAACATGTGTTGTCTTGAATGTTTCGCCAGTGCAAATGCACGGTTATGCGAACACACATGTAGGGAACGGCTGATTTTTTTCGCGATTTTTGGTTTGGTCGCATATTAAAAGTTGTTCATAATTATGAGTACAATGACCCCTTTAGAGGTTGTTGGTGTTTTACAAAAAAACCCTGTATAAGGTGTATCTATTCATACACTAAATCTCTTAAGGGGACATTGTACTCATCATTATGAAGAACTTTCTCTATGGAACCAAAACTGAAATCGCGAAAAAATTAATCTGCTGTTCCCTACATTTTGATGAGCTATGCGAACATAAAGGTAAGGAATAGCTGATTTTTTTGCGCAATTTCAGGGAATAGTATTTATTGTGTGTGGTAGTTTTTGGAGCCCCAATGCTGGTTATCGTGTGTTGAGTTGTTAAGCTTTAGATAGGGAGCCCCTGAGCTGAGGCAAAATTGTTGCCTCCGTATATTAGGATCGTTCAGATTTACTCAAACTGATTTCGTAGGCCAGCGTTGATCTGCATAATTATTGTTATTTAATAATAGTCGCCAAAAAACGGTGTGGCGTAAATAGTGGTCTGACGTAATGGGATTGAAACGCCCGCCGTTTGTTCAGCTATCACCAGTGATCGGAAAAAGGTGAGCTAAAATACATAAAGTTCGAAAAAGACCAGAGACATAGTAGAGACGCCTTATGACTAAAATATTTTTTTCGGGACTAATGTCGGGGTTTCGGGACATCACTTAACTACATTTTATATTAATGTTATTAATAGAGTAAACTAATTGAATTCATTTTCCTTTTTAACTGACTTCAAAAACAAGGAGAAGTTCTTAAAAAACCAATAGTTCTATTGTTATTAATTCAGGTAAAGAACTGGGTCCGTCTCATGTTTTCATTTCCCAGAATAGCCAAAACTTGCTGTCCCTTTTTATGACTTCCACTTTTTTGTCTCTGTTCTTTGAACTTTAAGTAGATTAACCTCACCCTTTTCCGATCACTGGCTATCACATATCACAATTTATACCATTTTTCACAATAGGTCTGAGAATAAAATCTTTTTTTTTTTCAACTTTATCCATGGAATGGAACCAACCTCGAAATTTTTTTCCGCCGTCTCGTAAATTTGAGTCCAAGTTTTGTAGGTTTGTGTGGTGATGGTAAAGTTGATCATTTTTTGCGCTTGCATGACCACACCTTTTTTATACATGCTGTAGAGACAAGATAGCAAAATGATTTCAATGATACACTTACGTGCACAAACACTTAGCGGGCACATATGCGGCGCCTCGTCCTCGCCTTGCTCGCAGTCGCGTCGTCCGTCGCACACGTACTGCGGCGCCATGCAGCGTTGCCCGCACCAGAACGCGCCGCGACCGCAGTATTTGGGACCTAGAAAGGGCATTATATGCTTAAAAAGTTAAAAATCTAATATTGGAGTATTTAAAAACCGACCGAAATACAAATCGTACTCCCGCACTAAGCGGTTCGCGTTACGAAAAATATAATAGTCATAATTTGACATGATAGATGTCGTAGTACTGTCGCACAAAAACCGGTCTATCCGTTCTAAAGCTACGAAGTCACAGAACTCTCAGACAAATACTGAATGAAAATGATGAGAGGAGTCAAGGATAGAGCTATATGGCGTGCATATGGAGTTGTATCCTATAGTTTGTTCGAAAAGTATTTGATGAAAATGTAAACAAATGGATCAGGAAACCTGTGGATCCCAATATATAGTGCCACTTACTAATTGAGTGATTTGAATAATCAAATACTTAAACCCGAAGTTCTAATTTTAAATCACCTTCAATATCTTTTCCATTTGACAATTAAAGTTAATTCTTCATACAATTTTAATAATGTTATTCAAACAACCATTTTTGGCGAAAGGCATTATGATTGTGTTAGTCATTCCCTTTATAGGGGCTGAACTTTTGAAACAGACCACGCTTAGCATCACCACAATAGAAATGGGTTTTTCGACGGAAGAATAGACAAAATGACAGATAAACAATCACAAACTGTCATTTTGTCTATTCTTCCTTCAAAAAAACCCGTAGAAAGCTCATTTCTATGGTTGTTATGCTACGCGTGCTGCAGTGGACTTCTTTAGTTTGATGATGTAAGGACCCACCTCTTGTCTGCACCAGTATATACTTGGTGACACTGAATGGCGGCGCGGAACACATGTACTGCCCACTGTCTGCCGCTTGTAAGTCCTGCTTCGAGAGAGAACTGCTGGATGTAGGGCCTTTCGGCTCGCCTTTTAGGATACTGTAGAACAAGAAAAAATATTTGCCGTGTGCAGCTTGCCTATTCATTTATATGTAAAGGCTAGTGCAAATTAGGGCGGACTGCATCGCAACGCAACGCATTGCAAAACATCCTCCTTCATTACTTTACATTTTCTATCAACCAACACACAGGCGAGTAGAACCACACTTTTTTGTATGTAAAAAAAAAAGCGTTGCACTGCGCTCCGTTGCGGCTGTAATTTGCGCTTAGCTTAACTGCACACTAATTTACATTACATTATTTCTATTAAGTATGTTTATTTTTATTTTAACATTTTACAGACGTTCATGTTCATGCTAAACAAAAGTTAGAAACATTTTTGCAACACCATGTTTTTATGAGATTCTATAAATCAGGTAGCGTCGTATCTCTCGCTGAAGACGGGTTGAGCTACACGATGACTGATTTGGATTTGATGACGGATTAAATGAAAGCAGTAGTGGATTTTTTTTCAGAAGGCAAAAATTGATTTATAAACTTATACAGGCAAGACCTTCAAGCTCTGGCGTTTAATGTCACGTTATATATGGTTGTGGCTCAGTAGTTCGAGCAATCAGCGTTATCCGGTTTTTAATGGGTACACATGAATATAACACAACAACCAGGTGAATTTATTTTACCTTTACATATTTGGACAGCAAGCTTGTTTCAACGTATGTTACATTCATTGTTATGTTTCACATAAATGTGGACCCACACCAAAAATTACAAAAAAAAGTTACAACTCACACATCAGCATTACTCCCATTATCATTCATATAGTTCCAGACGTAGATTCTGGGCGTCACGTCCCCCCTCAGCTCGCAGACCAGCGTCAGATTGTCATGCACACGCCTCACTAGGACGTCTGTGTACTCTGGCTCTCCTGGCATGTAGAGCACGAGGGAGGGGGACGGAATGTCGCCACAACCTGCAACGGGAGGTTGACTTCAGTAAAAAGCAGTTTAAAGAAAGAAAGAAATAAATAAATGTATTTTTGGACACAACAATGATGAGCTTGTGGCTAAGTAATAACAGCCGCACGGGTCGATCCATCAGGCTAAGTACGCTTGCCAGGGTTGGTCCGTGAATGGGTGACCATCTTTACATACCGAGACTCCTTCATACTTCGAAAATCACGTTAAGTCGTTGGTCCCGCCTGTCATTCGTGGATTTTTGACAGTCTTTATTTTAGGTACGCGAGATATTTCAGCTTTATCTCTGGGATAGCAACGCATCTGCGATGTCAGGCAGCAGTAGTGACCATTTACCATGAGATTATTTGATATTGTTCGTCGAGTCGTTGAGCTACACGATTACTGACAACTGCTTGCACTGACTGGACCAGTCCACATAACACAACATCACGCATTGTTTCACCGGAGGGTTGGGTAGAGGTGCATCTATAGTATACTCACATTTTGCCAGTTATGTTTAAGTCCCATCTAATAGTGGGCGAGTCTATAGCCATCAATCGGGCAGAATTTCAGACACCAGGCTGCTACTGAGAAATTCTACATAGGAAAGTCCAATAACAAGGCCCGACCAGGGAATCGAGCGAAAGATCTGATGCTCAGCTGTATCGCCTGCCACCACTAGACCAACGAGCCATTCAATAACATAAAAAGTCTTTTGTTGGCATTTTGTTCTGGCGTAACACAGACATTTGCAACTCTACGCCATTTCACGGATGTGTAAGTACATTGCCTAAGTGATTTGTCAATGCAACGAATTGCTAACATCATAAGTATTGAAATAGCAGGACATGGGTGTCAAACTTGTTACTAAGCCGATGCCTTATCAACATAATTTTTATTCAACACCTATTTTTTTTTCTGAAGTTGCGGTCATAACAAACCGATGGATGGACTGTGTGAAATATGATATGGCTAGAAAAGGGGTGATTACTGAGATGACGACTGATAGAGAAGGTTGGAAGAAACGACATGTTACGCCGACTTTAAAGAAATTGGGATACGAGCAGGAGAATTATGATATTCATAGCAAAAGCAATAAGAACCGTTATTGGTTTTGCTACCACTTTAGCTGTTCACCCCTTTTTTATACTACAGTCTCATTTGTTGCAATGATTCTGACTTCTGATATTCTGTCTAGTAATGACTATTAAGTATTTCAATAGGTACTCTATTCTGGTTGCAACTGTCATACTGTCACCCGCCCTGGTCATGGGGATATTGAATAATATCGCTACAAGGGTCACGGCGCGGGACATACACAAAAGCCGAGGGGCGCGGGCGTTGCGCCGCTCTTTTCTTATTTCATACAAAATGTGTAGGAGCGACGAGGCGCGGGACATACAAAGGCGGCGGGGCGCCGGCGAGACGCGGGCGGGGTGCGTATCGTCGCATTTTGTATGAAATAGAAAAACTGCCGCGCAAATCCCGCGCCGCGCCGTCGCTTCGCCCACGACCCTCGACTCTTGTGTATGTCCCGCGCCTAAACGAATATCAACTTTTTATATAATTGTTTCATTGAAATTAATATCTGTTCAAACATTTTCAAATTATTTTGTTTTTGCTGCTCGATCTTGATTTTTGAAGCGCAGAGCAGAAACGCTATGTGCGTTCTTTACATGGCACTCAGGTTAGCTTGGTAAACAACTGTGCACTCTATTATTAGTGACTAAGCTCTCTAATTAATAATCTATTCTCTCAACGAGTAAACATAAGAGTACTTAGCTTCATTAGTCATGCATAGCACTTATCATAACAAAGTAATTATAATACACCTGGCCCACACTAATCATTATCTTCCTGTTACTCACAAGATAGATTCCATATTACACCAATTTACGACATTAGAACACCGAGGGGTTCGACCGCTAACCTACGCTTGCGGCGGTCGGGTCGTGGATGGGTGACCTGACCATCTTCGAGAATTGTTACAAGTAGTCAGAAGGGGTATTGTTTTACCCAGTAACTGGGTTGTGAAGGATAGATAGGCTGTCTCTCTATTTAAAATATTAGTATCAAGCTGCATCCTGCAACTGATGCGGCTGAATAAAGCTTTAGAAGCAGTGACTGGACGGAATGGAAGCCGAGTAAGCCGACCCTCACATAGTTGGGAAAAAGCTAGGCAGTTTGTTTTTAGGGTTCCGTACCCAAAGGCTAAAACGGGACCCTATTACTAAGGCTATGTCCGTCTGTCTGTCTGTCCGTCCGTCTGTCCGCGGCTTAGCTCGGAGACTGTTGGTACTAGAAAGCTGTAATTTGGTATGGGTATACATATACTCGTAAATCACGCCGAATAAGTGGTAAAAAAAAATTTAAACAATATTTTTTTTTAGGTTACGCCCGTATACGTAAATTATGGATGGTTCTTTTTTTTCTCGTCGATCCCATGGTGCGGGGTATCGTTGGAAAGGCAGTTTGAAAATAATTTGAGTTTGTGAAAAACATTTTTGGATTCAGGGATCCGTTTGCGAAATATTAAACTTAAAAGTGCTAATTTAAATGGTTGGTTCCACCTCACGAAGCGGGTGCTCCGACTAAAGAAACAACAGCTGCGAACAGTTACAGCAGCTATAACTGGCCATGGGTCTTTTAATAAACACCTCTTTGTCATAGGAGTTACAGACAGTCCGCTGTGCAGGGCCTGCATGGAGGACGACGAGACAGCAGCTCATGTGCTACTACACTGCCCGGTGGTTGCCACATACAGGGCAAAGTACTTCGGTAACCCAGGTACCCTACGTGAGGTGGTCAGCAACACCAAGGCATTGCTGGCCTTCCTGGAGGAGCTGGGGTGGATCGAATAAGCGATTTCCCACTTGTACGCAAAATACGCGCTTTGACGTGGAGTTGTGGATACCAGCCCGTATTACCTATGGTTGGTTTTAGATATGTGAAAAAATTCACGGCACTATTATATATAACGAAATTAAAAGGAAAACTATCACTGCTACATAGGCTCCACAAGTTACCGAGTAAAAATCAACCAACTTAAATTTCTAGTTGCAAAAACTTGTTCTCCTGTACAGAATATATGGGAGGAGAACAAGTTTTTCAACTGCAATGTTAAGTTTGTTGGATAAATTATTTATCCCAACTACGGAACCCTTCATTGTGAGTGGTTTGACATGCACTTGGCTGGTTTTCTTTTTTATCATTATAACACCATTTAATTTTGCGAGAAGAAACTTTGTCATTAAGAATGAATCACATGACCTGATCAAGATTTGGTCTGGACTGTGACTTGAGTCTGTTTTGATGTTTCTTCTCAGAATAGTTGGATAGGAAACAGACCAACCTCATCTAGTTTTAAGACACAAGTAATTTTTGATGTGTATGTTTATAAAACCTGTTTATTTATTTTTATATACTTTATTGTACACCAGATTAAACATTACAAAGAGAAAAATTTTAACACTACAAAATAAACAATGGGCGGCAATATGGCTTACAAAAAAAAACAAAAACTGGTTGCTATGAAGCTCAGCAATTTATTGTGTAGTGGGTCTTTGAGCTCCCTACAAGCTCTACAATCTGTCAAATTAATATGATGGGTGGTTGAGCTCTCTAAAATAGTGTTGAGCTACTCAAAATAGTGTTGAGCTACTCAAAATAGTGTTGAGCTACACTAAAATAATGTTAATGAACTCTCGCTTTGTGACTTTGCTTCACAGGACATTGATCTGAGTATAGTGAAACTGGTCCTTAACCTGTGTTCAATCTAATGTGATTTGATTGGCAGTTTTTATTTGATAACATGAGATGTGACCGTATGTAAGTAAGGAAATTTTTGTGTTGAACAGCTTTTCAGAAAGAGGGAATATCTGATTCATATTCTTTTAAAGAGCCATGCCATTCATAAATCAACGATTTCATACAAAGTGTTCAATAGCACGAAAATATAATTGTATAGCTTCATCAAATATTTGGTTAAACCAGTTTTGCTCACAATATCTCCCAAGATTGGTAGGATATGTAAACAAAACAAAAAGGATAGTGGAGCAAAAGAGAAAGGACCCAATTCCGTTTTAAAATTCCCGTTAGAGACCTCTCAAAAAATATAGAAGTCAAAAATAAGTTTGCAAAATGAAAATATTTTTCCTGATGCATTCTGAGATACACTTGATGCCATTAGCCACGAACCTTGTCCTTAATTGATAAGCTATACTAACAACCACGGTCAAAACAAGTTTCAAGGCTAAAAAACCAGTATTGAACCAAAAAAATAATTTGGACGATGCCAAATTTTTCCAAAAAAAAAAGGTTCGGCGTTTTTCAACGAATAGCGGTTTTACAAACAGTACTTACATGTTTTTGAACTATACAGAAGAAGGATAACACATGATAACAAACAATTGGGCAACGAAAACATTTTTATTTACTTTTTACACATTTTCGACTATTGACATTCAACAAATTACGCCATTTTTGTTTCGTTAGTTAAATACGTTCCAATCGACATAAGCAGACATAAATTATTGACTTGAACAACGCATCATTGTTTTTGAAAAGGAGTTTAAGTTGTACATCTAACTTTTAGATTTACAACTATTGTAAAACTAAAAGGTAGATGTAAAGTTTAATTGAAATAGTAAAGTATTGAAGAGGTAAATTGAGTTTAAGCTTTAATCAATAATAAATTTCACCTTTTTTTGCTGCGGCTACCGGAACGTTGAAGAAAGAGTAAACCCAATTTACGCTATGTTCAAGATTCCCAGAAGCCAACATTTTGACAATGTAGGATTTAATAATTTTTCTTTATTATAAAACAACTTATTTTAGCTTTATAATTGCAGTCCAAAATAGAAAAACGTCCAAAATATAAATAATACAAAATAGAAATATCGTTCCTCAAAAGTTAAAATGCAACAATAAAACATTTAGGGAAAAAGAAACGTACAAAATATGGATGACATTGACATTTGATTTTTGCTTTCCATAATTTCATTCTTTTGAATCTTTAGCGTTTTGTGCAGGTTTGAGTGAGAGAGCTACGTATATTCGTATTAAGTCAAACCAAGACAGGCTACATGTTATGCTTAGCTAGCATATAATCAGTTTTCAAGTGACTCAGAAAATCTAGGCCAGGTTTCTTTGTGCTCGAAGGCGAAATACTGTTTTCAAGTATATTTTTCCTTTAAGATGGACTTAACACGGCTTCCTAACGACAAGAAATTGGAACTTTGCAAGTGGTATTTCAAAGGTATCGTATTAATTCAAATTCTTATAAAAACACGACACAGAGTGCCTGGTGACTCTACTGTTTTGTAGATTACCATGTCCTATCTAAGAGAGCCGGGTCATCTGTAACTCAGGAAGTCAGGACCGCCCTACCTTAGACACCTTTCTCTATTTAAACAGCAGCTGTTTGTTTTATCCAGTCTTCACAGTTACCCTCCATAGTACAGCAACTATTAAAATGATAAATTGGTCAAAATCTCTGTTTGGTGGACATACTGGTGCACTTAATTTCCTGTTATTATCATAATTGCCTACTCTGCGTATCTTTTAGCCATAAACACTTAT
Source organism: Lithophane leautieri (assembly GCA_949152455.1). Classification (NCBI taxonomy): domain Eukaryota; kingdom Metazoa; phylum Arthropoda; class Insecta; order Lepidoptera; family Noctuidae; genus Lithophane; species Lithophane leautieri. Next base: position 9,927,120 of record OX424486.1, on the reverse strand, counting down.
TCTCTCTAATTTCTGCTAGTATATTCAGCTTGTGGCCCAACCCCAACTAATACTAAAATAACTCTGGTACAGCTTAAACATTGGTATTATGTTGATTAAAATCCCAGCTAGAGACAAACACAATATTTACTTTATGTTTCGTCTCCAAATTGATCTCATATAACTGCTGATAATTATATTAAATAGATCATAAACACTTAAAACAACACTGATTATTATACAATTTGTCTATTGCACTTATTATTAAAGGGGCTTGTGGCTACGAATTAACAGCCGCACGAGTCAATTAATCAGGTTAAGCTACGCTTGCCGCGGTTGGTCCGTGGATGGGTGACCATCGTTACATACCAAGACCCCACCATGCCCCGGAAAGCACGTTAAGCCATTGGCTCCTGCTGTTGTTTGTAGATCTTTGACAGTTGTTACGGGTCGTCAGAAGCCCGAAAGTCTGACAACCAGTTCTACCAAGGGGTACTGTGTTACCCAGTTACTCAGTTACTGGGTTGTGGAAGTCAGATAGGCAGTCGCTCCATGAAAAATACTGATATTCAGGTGCATCCGGTTAGACTGAAAGCCAACCTTACGACGGTTAGGCAAGAATAGCTTCAAAGCCTTTTTCTTTGATGATTTTTTCCATAGCTTTAGGGAATATCCACACAAATGTTTGTTGGCATTCAGTCTCGGTCATGTCTTGAAGACTTACACCTCTAAGAACTTACATTATTTAATTTCCAGTGGGATGCCTCCTCCTGCCGTTTGTGTGGGGAGTGAACGCTATCTGGTTCTTCAAAGAGGCTTTCATGAAACCTCCTTATGAGGAACAAAAGCAGATTAAGAAATGTAAGTAGTTGTCTATACCTAATAGATCATCTTTAACTGCATACGTGGAGGTATATGCTGCAATTGCTTTGACTTGACCAGTATTAAGTATTCACTAGTGATAGTGCAGCTACTGAATATTAGGTTCGGGTGTGACAGTAATTTTTAGCTTGAATGCCCTCACAATCAGCCCATAATCTGGTTTTGTGATATAACATTTTTAAGACGAAACCTTCAGGGTAGCCCGCAAAATTCAAATTTTCATACGTTTTTTGCAATTTGCAGGTCACTATCAGGTTGTGTGTTGATTAAATATGATTCGCAACCATAACAAATATGGATTAACAGAATTATAAACATAAGAATCAGCAATACAACTCTTCTAACCGTGCGTTTGCACTGGCGAAACATTACAACAAAACATGTTTAAATCTCTAGTTGCTGTCAAAAATTGTATGGAACATTGACAGAAAATAGAGATTTCAACATGTTTTGTCGTAAAAGTTTCGCTAGTGCAAACGCACGGTAAGTTTATATAAGTGTATTGAACATGAAATCATGACATTTAGGAGTAACTTAAGGAGATGTTTTGCTGATCCATCTGAAAATTTTTGGGTGGGTGTCCACCCAAAAATTTGTAGACCTCGGTTTGTACTGATTATTCAAAAAAATTATCAAATTCGTAATGGCTTTTAAGTGTATTATTTGGTGTTCTGCTTCATATCTGTTAAACTCAAATTCACCTTACATTTCCAGATGTACTAATGTCAGCAGCAGGAGCAATAGCATGGATGGCGGTCTTCGCAGTCTGGATCACAATATTCCAACTCCAAAGGGTTTCGTGGGGGCCCACTGGTGACGCACTGTCTTTCATTGTACCGCTGGGACGGGCTTAAGATGAACAGGCTTTATGAAGATTGTGTTATGTAACGAGAAGAAGGATTTAAATAGGAGCTAGCCTGAGAGCATCAGCACTTACGAAGACCTAGTTATGCTAAAATGATCAAAGCGGCATCTTCTTTTTTCATTTTCCAAAATTGTTCTGATTCTGGATTCACAGTATGTTATCTAACGAAGGGCGTTACCGTTAATCTGCAATCGTACAGCGTCTATATAAAAAAATATTACCATATTTTTATTTTTTTTCAATTTAAATACTCACAAAAAATATTAAATTGATACAGAAAAGAAACACTGTGTAAACGCACACTTGTCTTTCTACGTTGAAATACAAGTGTGCATGTACAGAGTGTTTCTTTTACGTATAAAATAAAGATTTGTGAATATTCCCCAAATTATGATTTAAAAAAAAATGTATTTTTTTTTTGTATGTATGGATGCTATACTATTGCGGGTTAACTGGAACGCTCTTTGTTAGTTTTCGTACTGTATAGATACTTAGCTGATTATTTTTAAATGGTTTCCGCCAGCAGCTGCGCCCGCGTCATACTCATGACCTATGTTACTAAGTGATAATATAGAAATCGTTCCAGTAGTATTTAAGTTTAATAATTACAAACAAAAATACAAATATTTTCTTTTTGTAATATTAGTTTAGATCAGCACGCTAATTGTGTAATAATCAGAATTGGAATCAGTTCGAAACAAATGTCTAAATCCATTGCTTTATAAGTTCGTAATTTACGTTGTTGAGCAGATTTTTTTTCGAACTTATGATGCAGTACTCACTCATTTCACCAGAAGTATTATAGATTTCGAATATTTGATTAGTACACTGAATTATTGAGAGATTGTGGGTGGGTTCATTTTGGCATAACTGGGACCAGTTATTCTTATGACTAAGCCGTGGAGTCAATTAGGGCTGTCTTAAGCAATAATCAAGCTTGCTTATGTTCTAATATTTATTTTATTATAAATGACACTAAAACTGCACTGTGCACGACTTGGGAATCAAACTTGGGATCTCATACCCCTATGATATATTATGGGGCTTAACGTGGCTGGCGAAGCTAACATAAGATTTACTGATCAGTGACTTAGTTTAGGATGTGGTTAGGATTTCACAAATGTATTTTGAGGTTCCTGTCAAAATCTGACATTTCAATCAGATTTAAATCGTTAGATTTGCCCTCACTAGTGCCGTATTATTAAGTATTAATGCCACCATTTTCCAGTCTGAGAGAGAAACGGAGCTAGACAAGGCCGCTAGCACCATCCCGTTTACGCAGTGGAATAATGATGGCATTAATACTTCATAATACTACCCTTGTACTTAGGTAGAGCGAAAGTGTCCATAATTAGAAGAGTGATGTTACAGATCCCGCATAGAACGATAGATACGATTTTTTGTATGAGTGAGCGAGAAAATAGTATATTTGGTATTAATGAAACGGAAATGTGACCATATTTTGACTCAGTGCATGCAGTGAGGCGAATCTAACGATTTAAATCTTTAATTTTGAAAACAACCTAGATATTACAGACACTTTGTAGTTTTAATTAGCCTGCTTTTGTACTATAAGAGTAAATATTAAGTACCTAATTTAATTAAATAATTTGTTATTAATGAAATAAAAATGAATTTAAATTTGAAAATTGTATATTTATTTATTTACATAAGACACATTTGTACAATATATATAATACTATTTTGATAATAAATGCTAATAACTATTTTAAATCCAAGTAAAGCACCCGGGCCGCTAACATGACGTCACATCCGAGTTTTAGAATAAGTTCGTTTTTTTGTAGAGTGTTGTCTCTGTCACTCATACAGTCTCTTTCTAAAGCGCAATGTGCCATATTAACGCCGGGTACTGCATAGTAAGCCCCCATTCCCATGGGCGTAAAAACATTGCGGCGCGATATTATCGCATACTGGACTTTCAACTCTAGGTATTGAGACGAGGATTGAAAATTCAGTACGCGAAAAAAAATCGCCTTACGAAAATGGGCTTACCGTATTTAACGGGTCGGTTTCAACCATTCAGTGCTGGTTAGCCCGGCTGGATCGTCGTGAACTTTGCTCTGAACTACAGGAAATTCAGGGCTAAAATTATCCAATTTTATTTCGTTATAAGAACTCGCTAAATAATATCTTTGGAAGCGATACATACGGCTCCGCACTTTTTGATAATCATCATTTTGCTAAAGTTGTCCTGCGTTAGCCTGGCAATAGCGGTCATTGCCCTTTCCCTAATATCTCTCCGTAACCCAAACAATAAACAATGTATGGTTTTGCGTTATTGGAACATGTTGAAGATCCCGATAGATATTGATTCAGGACGTTAACGGACTTTATTCCAGTTTTTTTAAAATAAAAAATGTTGTTGGGTCAATGACCGTTATTGCCATGCTAACGCACGACTACTATAGCCTTTTCACAACTATGGGTCGGATTCCAGATGATGATATCGATACCTCTGGGCTCAAAAGGCGTATAGCTTATTCTTTTCATTGTGCTATTCGCCCTTTGAGCCCAGAGGTATCGATATGTGATAATACATTTTATTATTAGTGTCATAAAGTGCAAACTGGTAGAAACATTGATACAGACACCAAACAGCTCTTCGAACGCGCTCGTTTGCACTTTATGGTATTTGTAATAAGGTTTATATTCATTATCTTAAATATTGGCTGCGCGGAGCCTAAAAAATGCCTGATTTGCCGTCAATATTATATTTAACCTTCATCTTAATTTTAATGTCAGAGCATTTGAATCTGTCAAACCATCATCTTGAGATTTGTCAATGGCAAACAATCGATCTCAAAATTTAAAATTGTTAATAATAATTACATCGTCTTTCGAAATAGTTAATTCAAGATAAAAATACATAATTCTGGATATGTTTTTCATTAAAATATATTATTTTATTTTACTACAAGTATGACGTAATTTATTTGGTTTAAATTCAAATTAATAATGTTTTGTATATTTGTGCAATTAAGTGAGTGAGAGCACTAAAGTCTGCGAACCAGTTTAATAGTGTGGTATAGAGTTACCCAGTAAGTTGTGGAGGTCAGGTAGGCAGTCGCTCCATGTAAAATACTGGTATTCAGCTGCATCCAGTTAGACTGGAAGCCAACCCCGAAATTGTTGGTAAAAGAAAGGCTAAGAATATGATGAAGTTTGTGAACTTCCACATAACATTTTAATTACCTCCAAAATAAAATAAAAGGTATTGATTAACTAAATAACACACTTATTTGCACAAATCTACAGAAAAATTAGTAAAAATAGTCAAAAATAATAAAATACGTTACAATTTACACAAAATACTATCTATTCTCATATTTATGGCCACTTTTGTGCCAACGTAGTTAAAAAAATAACCCATAATTTGCTATACTTATAATAAAGTAGTATAGAAGAAAACATCACAATTAAAATTAAAGGAATACATAGATTTCACTAAAGGCTAAAGATATCTCCACATTGACCGGCTAAAGTGGGCTATGACATGGACAGGTCACTCAAATCTGTGTGGTTCTTTCCTCAAAAGACCATTTCAGACCACACATTCACTACCATTTCAGATCTACATGGTCCTCACATGATCGTACCAAGATTGTCTGAATTTTAAAAGAGACTGACCCTGAGTTTGTTTCGCCATTTCTTCTCAGGGGTAGTCAGATAGGAAATGTCGGCTCCATCTAGCTTATTTTTTATTTATTTAATGTCGTGTTAAAGTGATTCCGATATCCTATTTACAGAATAAACCATTTCATTTCATTACGCACATTGTCCAGTCTATGCAGAGGTTATAAGGAATGGCTAATACCACAGATTAATACAGATGGTTCACTCCAAAAAAACATTTAAATAAAAAGCGACTCTTGCTACGACACAATAAAGTGCAATTCAGGTCGCACAGCGCTAATTACCTACAGTTATATTTACCTACAAGTTGCCTCTCTTTCTATCGCGTAACTCTTATATCTTCTGACTACTTTACGCTCACTGAATTGGCCCGACAAGACGAGCCGCGTACTTGTAGCTTCATAACTAAAATGCGGAGTGCGCCTTCTGTATTATTCTGTGCTAATACTATGGGTTTGCAAATTGCCCATGAAAAGCTGAAATCAGACTTGCTATACTGAAAACAGTATGTACCAGAAATGTGTAATCATATTCAGTGTACAGACCATCAAATTGAACGACTTTCTCCGACAGCTTAATAATCAACTGTCCCATACAAAACTTCTATACCTACTCCACCCAAATGTATGAGACGGCTGATTACTTTTTCACGGTTACGATGTTGGTCATTTAGGGGTATGACGAACAGGGTGTAAAGTTTTGGGCACGCCACAATAGCGGCGATAAGTCCCCTCTCTGAGGAGTGGCTAGAGAGGCGCCACGGCGTCCTCACCTTCCGCCTGACACAGGTCCTCACCGGACATGGAAGCTTCGGGAGGTACCTGTGTAGGATTAGGCGGGAGGAAACGCCCGGGTGTCACCACTGTGCGGATCGCCCGGAGGACACGGTGGAGCATACGGTTGAGGTATGCCCTGCTTGGGCGGAGCACCGCCGTGTCCTCGCGGAGGCGATTGGCGGCAGTGACCTCTCGCGTCCGGCCCTGGTTCAGGCCATGGTACGGAGCGAGAGGGCATGGGAAGCCGTCACCTCCTTCTGCGAAGCAGTAATGCTCGCGAAGGAGGAGGCGGAACGCGTGAGGGAAAGGCAAAGTTTGCGCCCTCACGCCCCTAACCGCCGCCGTTGGAGACGCCCTGGGCGTCGGGAATCCCAGGCGGATTCCCGGCCACCATAGGCGCGGGCTTGCGGATGGCGAGCAACGGGCAGCTCGCCGTCCGATAAGGACCAGGCCCGGGTCGATGGCGCGTCGTGTTCCACGCGCGCCTCAAAGAGATGTCAGCAAAATTGACGGGGTCCAATAGGACCAATGCCTGCCAGGGTTGCGGGAAAGTCCGAAAGGGATACCGGGACCTTGGCAACAGGCAAATGAAGGAACACGGGTGGGTTTTAGTCAGTAAAAGTCTGACACGCCCTTCCGCTCCGCCCAGAGCGGGAGAAGTCATTGGATGATTTCGCACCCTCAAAAAAAAAAAAAAAAACGGTGTAAAGTTTACTTATCCTCTATAGAAAAGGGAGGATCCTCCGACCAGACGGGTGTTGTGTCTGGCGGGCAACTTCCCAACTATTGATGTCGGAATCTTGTATATATGTCCATCGCGCGGTAAACTCTAATTGCGCGATGCAGGATTTATGTGACATGTGGCGATGTAGATGCCGCCACAGTCCCATGGAGAAAGTTGTTCATTTTGATGGTCTGAGAAAAACACTAAATTCTGACCACAGTATTTTTTTTTCTAGTATTTGAAATTGTTGCATTATAGACTATTGTGTGGAAACCCAAATAAAACATTTGAATGGCAGTGTATCTGATTATCCACTATTGCTGGGTTCTTATATAAAACGAATCGTTTATTGACTAATGGTTTTTTAAAGCAAAATATTTTGAAAAAACGAGCGAGCTTTACCGTAGTCGCGTAATTTTGATACGATACATTCAGATGTTACAAATCATCACATCATAATAAGTAACATTGAAGAAGCGGGGCCTCTTCAAGGTCGTTTCTGAAGACAAACTCCAGAACCGCAGGCGCTCATTGGTCAAATCAAATAGCGCGCGCTTTCGAGCTTCCTGTTACACACTTCCGTCGCTTTTCATGAAATCACTCTGACTTGTATGGACACGACGCCCGCGCCTCTTTCCGTTTCTCAAACGGAACATTGTGTGTTATCCGAACGATTTATAATTATTGGAAGTACTGGATTGGCACAAATAATTATTGATTTAGTTTGAAGATTTCATACACCTATGGGGGATTCCCTTTGTACACGGCACGGTTTCGGTAGGTGATCCATACTACACTGACGACCATGCCTACACGCGACGTGTAAACCGTAGTTTTTCACGGCAAAAAAAAACGTGTGTACAAAGAGCCTAATTGTGCTCGCGCATGTTCAACAAAAATAATATACTTACGATACAACGTCCGGTAAAATATAAGAACCCAGCATTAGAATGAAATTGGAAAGTACCTAATAGTTATGAAAAAAATATATCAGTTACAGTATATTAAATTAAATTTTTTGCGAGAGAGTTGTTTATAAATTCGGTTTTTATTGATAAACTTGGAAAACATAATTGTATATTCGCCGCTTAGCCCAATTTACACAAACGCTGTCAAAATAACTTAGTGTAATGCCACCACAGACTTCCATGTGACGCGGCGCTAGTGTCTATGCCATTGCATAGAAAAAAAAATAGTTCCACAATTTTCCGTAGCCTTCTTTCGTGGAGCGCACTCTAGTTCAAACTTATTGTGTGTTTGTCTATGGCCAAACATCACGCAGCATCACAAAGCAGCAAATAATTAATACCTACTAAAATAAAAGCATTTGATAAATACAGGGTTACTGGTAACTCGACGTATTCCTTGCAGGACGTCATAGTAGGGTTAAAATGCAACAAATTAAGCCACCAAATGTTCTACCGAAATTCAGTATTTTTTTTTTGCACTAGACTACATTTTTTATGAAGTAATAGCAAAAATTACAAAAAATTAAATGTTTGGTTAGTGATATTTGCCAAAGTTTTAGGCATTATTGAACTTTTAATTATTAACAAAGGTCTGCTACGGCGTCAACTATGATAATAACTTAAATTTTAGTACAGTCGCGCCGTAAATCATTTTTAAATTGGTTTCAAATGATTTAATCTGGGATTTTTCATAAAAAAACTAAAACTCATAACTAATTCAAAAACTACTGAATTTCGGTAGAACATTTGGTGGCTTAATTTGTTGCATTTTAACCCTACTATGACGTCCTGCAAGGAATACGTCGAGTTACCAGTAACCCTGTATACATATTTATAATGAATACTTTTAAGTAGAATCATTAGAGCAACTAGACTGTGGTTGATCAACGACATCCGACTGTTCTGATCGATCCAGCCAGTGCATGGCAGCCGGATTACGGTAATCGATCGAACATCGATTACGTTTTGAGGCGATTAACATCTTTATTACTCAAATCTGACCTCCACAACCCAGTTTCTGGGGTATATTTTTTTGGAATCGCTAGGTATTGACACCCATAACGTCTGTGAAGTCTCGCTAGTTAATTTAATTTCACCTTGTATATTGATCGCGCTCATCCATTTAAGATTCTGGTATTGAGCTGCATCCGGTTAGACTGGCTAGGCAGATCGAGAATATTCACTGGTAATTGGCTAAGAATCTATTGATGATAGAACAAAATAAAAAGATTTTTATATCATTTATATTTATAATCATAATTTCAAGTACTTAACTACTGTAGCTGCAGCTGTAAAGACGTAGCATTATGCTGAGATAAAGTCGTAGCATTATGCTGAGATAAAAATAAAATAATTTTCGTTTCCTCTTAGTTTATTAAAATTATGAGCTCGGATTTTTTTTATTAGGTTTCGTTACCTCTGTGAAGTTTCGCTAGCTAATTTAATTTAACCTTGTAGACTGGTTAATGTCTCCCAACCGCAATCTAGTCACACCTTTATTTTTTTAAATAAATGTCACACTATTAAATAAACAACTAAGCCAGACTAAAAAAAGCACCGTTCTTCAAAGTGTAACGAAAAGGGTATTATGACTGCGTTCAAGTTATGTGATTTGGTAAAAGTAGTTTTAAAGCCTACACATAAAGTTCAATTTCGGCTGCAACTGAAATATGTTGAAGTTTCAATAGTCATTCTAAAATTAACTTTATTTACATTAAGTAAAGCAGGTATTTGTTTAAATTGTAAATAACGTCGTATTTGATTATATCCTTTCCGTTACACGTTGAAGTATATTATTATTACTTTTAAAAAAATGCTAAAAAAATATAATTGTACGTTGGTACCACTGAATAGAATATTTTACAACATTTAATTAAGGATACAACAATACATTGATTAGAATTGAGGACCTTCTACTTTTAAGAGAGTTTATTCTGAAAGTGGGCAACGTCGCAAATAGATGTCAAATATTTCGCCGTTTTTTATTAATTTGGCAATATAACTGTATGGAAATATGAAATATGGCTACCTAGCTGTCTAAAATATTGATTATGAAATGCAATAAATAATATCGTAACACCGAATATTAAGTTTTAGTTGAAAAAAAAAAGGATTTGGAATCTTTCCAAATCCCGTTTTTTCATCTAAAACTGGTTACAACTTAAATTCAGTGTTATAATTGCAATTCATTATTAATATTCTAGTAAGTTAGATAACTATATTTCATAGTTCCATACAGTAATATTGCCAACATAATCAAAACAGCGAAATATTTGACATCTATTTGCGACGTTGCCCACCTTCAGAATAAACGCGCTTTATGTCGGTAAAAATACGTCGGGAAGTGTCTTGGGACACCCGGTTGGAATTTGGAACGAAGTTTCTATCCCTGTAAGTATATTATGTATTAAATAACAGGCACAATGAAACCTTCTTTTCGTGTGGGAGTTTTAAAGCCGGCCCCTGACTTGGCTTCACATGCTGTCGAGAAATACCTCTCAGGCATGCCGGTTTCCTCACGAGTTTTCCTTCACCGTTTATAAAGTAAGTGATACCTAACTATAAAATGAAAAAAAAAAAAAACCGTTTTAGAGTAATTAAATGAAGAAAAAAAAAAAGGCTTGAGAGTAATAAAAATAAAAAGTAAGTACAAGGTTTGAGAGAAATTAAATGAAAAGAAAAGATTTGAATTGAGAGTTATTAAATGAAAAAAAAAGTGTCGTGGCGGTCAAATAGTTGCATTTTTTTAAGTTCTAGCTCTCATTTGCTGTCTGCAGAGCGATAAGTAACTACGTTCCAAAAGTTTTCTTAATAATTTTCGTAATTAAATTAAACAGCTGTCATAATTTCATCATTCCATAGAAACTAAATAATCGCTTGTTAAAATCAAATTTTCACATAATTTTTATGTCCAACATCAATTCAGTATTTACATAATTCATTTGATATAATTATTATATGAGATATTAAGTTTTACGTCAGATAGTCGGGTTGATATAGGTACGTTAACCACAGCCTAATAGACAATTAACTATTAACTAAAGGTTTTAGGACTTAGCCTGGTCTCTGCTACAATTTATTTGATACTAACATAATAAAAACATGGTGTCTCCGGTTCTATAGGAATTGCAGCCTTCATTTTTAGATCCAAACTGGGAAAAATGTTGGTTATAACTTGGGCATCTATTGACCATAACTTGGGAAAATATTGGCTGCAATATTGGAAAATGTTGGCTTTAATATTGGACATATGTTGGGCAAATGTTTGCGCAAATATTATCGATATCTTTGACACGTTTGTTTCGTCAATGTTTGTCCAAAATAACATGAATTTATAATTAGCATTTGTGATTTCTCATTTATAAAAATAAACCCTTTGTACCAGTCATACTCAGAGACCAGACCACACAGTACCCGAACACAAATATAACACATCGAGTTAAAAAAAAAGATCTGCTTTGTTTAGCGTCGTCTCTGTCACTAATACTGTGTGTCTGTCTCTTTTTGACGCTCGATGTGTCATATAAACGTCCAGATACTGGCCGCAAAACCTTATTATGGTACATACGTAGGGTCATATTGACCTGGCCTTAAAACATTATGGTATAGCCAACCTCGTAATTGCTTTATCACCCTAAGGTTGAATGACACTTGCATGGCATTTATAGTTAGTAGTTTAAGTTATAATTTAATTACTAATTAGCTGATTGGCTAGAGTGTAAAGTGAATAAAGTATCGCCAACTGCAATACATTATAAAAGGAAAAAAAAAACTTGCCACGTGTTATACGACAAGGTCTATTTGTTCGTGACAGCTAAATAGTTCTCGAAGTTTCAATTTACTGGGAATTGTTGTCAAAAGATGTAAAGTAATTGCGAGACCGACTTTACATTATCTATGGTCATATTGACCATATTAAGGTAGTCATTATGGTACTTACGTATGGCCATACTGACCATAGTGTTAAGTTACTCTATGCGCACGCGCGGCGGTGAAGCCGTCCGTCGTTCTTGTCTTAGTTTCAAGAATTCAGAGCGAGCTATCCTGTGGGCGGGAGGGGAGTGTTAGTGGCATACAATGATGATATAACATAAAATAAAATATTTCAAGAATAAAAAGGTGAAATAAAAAAAACACTTGATATTTTATATCGATATATCGAAGGCTCGGAGGAACTCGTGGCTAAGTGATAACAGCCGCACGGGTCGATCCATGAGGTTAAGCTACGCTTGCTGGGGTTGTTCTGTAGATGGGTGACCATCTTTACATACCGAGACTCCTCCGTGCCTCGGAAAGCACGTTAAGCCGTTGGTCCCGGCTGTCAATCGTGGATCTTTGACAGTCGTTACGGGTCATCAGAAGCCCGAAAGTCCAACAACCAGTCTTACCAAGGGGGTCTGATAGGCAGTCGCTTCATGTAAAATATTGGTATTCAGCTGCATCCGGTTAGACTGGAAGCCGACCCCAACATAGTTCGGAAAAGGCTAGGCACAGCTTGCAGATTAATTAATCGATGTATCAAAATAACAATATCGACAAAAAATTATTAAATATCGATATATCGATATTTTTTCCACAAGCCTATTATGTTTACTAACCTCAACAATAGGAAGAGTGCCATGAAGTTGCACGCGATGAGCATGTAGAACACGTGGGTCCACGAGTGACTGGACACCACGCCCGCCAGCATGGGACCTATGGCTGCACCTGTAAACATAGAAACATTATTTAATTGTAACAAAAACTGGTACATTGGAACATACCGGGTGTAAAACGACCCTTAACGAAGCCGAAAGTCACCTGTTAAACCCGTCATTGTGATCATTTTTTTGTTCTGGACCATACCTGGGAACCTCCTGGTTACGGAGATATTGAACATCAAAGTTCCAACTTTTTCAGAGAAAGCGAGTTTTAAATGTTATAAATTAATTTTCAATAACTCCATAAACCCTGAACCGTTGCATGGACCCATAATCACAATATTTTGCGTGCGTTAATACTAAAGTTATATATAACTAAGAAATCTCGATGTTTTGTCAAGTCGTATAAACCGTGCGAAGCAGGGGGGGGGACGGGACACTAGTTAAGAAATAACTGGCTTACCAACACTCCCGGTCCCATCAATTATAGCAGTGACAGTAGCCAGCGCCTTGCTATTGCCCGCTAAGCTGCTGTGCGTGCCCAGCTCAGCACTGACAGCTGTGGTGATGAGCGCGTAGGGCCCGTTCACCATCATGCCCGTCATGATTAGCAGCACCACGTTGAGCAGGTACGAGGACGCGCCCCAGCATTGGTAGATAAAGAGCTGGGGGGGATGAATAACTTTATTAAAGAGCATTCTATACAAAAAAAAAAGATTAAAAAATTGTGTTAAACATCAATTTTAAATTAATAGAGGTTTTATGTTGACTAACACCATGTATAAAGTTGAGGTAAATGGTGATAAACACTCTGCACCTGTATAATAAGTTGTTCACCGCGTACACGGTGTAGAACGTGACGTACACGAGGGCGGGGCAGCCGCGTGGTATACTCGTGGGTACCAACTCACCATGGGCGCGTGGTATACTCGTGGGTACCAACTCACCATGGGCGCGTGGTATACTCGTGGGTACCAACTCACCATGGGCGCGTGTTATACTCGTGGGTACCAACTCACCATGGGCGCGTGGTATACTCGTGGGTACCAACTCACCATGGGCGCGTGGTATACTCGCTGGTACTAACTCACCATAGGCGCGTGGTACACTCGCGTGCACTAACTCACCATGGGCGCGTGGTATACTCGTGGGTACCAACTCACCATGGGCGCGTGGTATACTCGCGTGCACTAACTCACCATGGGCGCGTGGTATACTCGCGTGCACTAACTTACCATGGGCGCGTGGTATACACGTGGGTACCAACTCACCATAGGCGCGTTGTATACTCGCGTGCACTAACTCACCATGGGCGCGTGGTATACTCGCGTGCACTAACTCACCATGGGCGCGTGGTATACTCGTGGGTACCAACTCAGAATGGGCGCGTGGTATACTCGCGGGTACTAACTCACCATGGGCGCGTGGTATACTCGCCGGTACTATCTCACCATGGGCGCGTGGTATACTCGCTGGTACTAACTCACCATGGGCGCGTGGTATACTCGCTGGTACTAACTCACCATGGGCGCGTGGTACACTCGCGTGCACTAACTCACCATGGGCGCGTGGTATACTCGTGGGTACCAACTCACCATGGGCGCGTGGTATACTCGCGTGCACTAACTCACCATGGGCGCGTGGTATACTCGCGTGCACTAACTTACCATGGGCGCGTGGTATACACGTGGGTACCAACTCACCATAGGCGCGTGGTATACTCGCGTGCACTAACTCACCATGGGCGCGTGGTATACTCGCGTGCACTAACTCACCATGGGCGCGTGGTATACTCGTGGGTACCAACTCAGAATGGGCGCGTGGTATACTCGCGGGTACTAACTCACCATGGGCGCGTGGTATACTCGCCGGTACTATCTCACCATGGGCGCGTGGTATACTCGCTGGTCTAACTCACCATGGGCGCGTGGTATACTCGCCGGTACTAACTCACCATGGGCGCGTGGTATACTCGCCGGTACTATCTCACCATGGGCGCGTGGTATACTCGCGTGCACTAACTCACCATGGGCGCGTGGTATACTCGCGTGCACTAACTCACCATGGGCGCGTGGTATACTCGTGGGTACCAACTCAGAATGGGCGCGTGGTATACTCGCGGGTACTAACTCACCATGGGCGCGTGGTATACTCGCTGGTACTAACTCACCATAGGCGCGTGGTATACTCGCGTGCACTAACTCACCATGGGCGCGTGGTATACTCGCGTGCACTAACTCACCATGGGCGCGTGGTATACTCGCGTGCACTAACTCACCATGGGCGCGTGGTATACTCGTGGGTACCAACTCAGAATGGGCGCGTGGTATACTCGCTGGTACTAACTCACCATAGGCGCGTGTTATACTCGCGGGTACTAACTCACCATAGGCGCGTGGTATACTCGCCGGTACTAACTCACCATGGGCGCGTGGTATACTCGCCGGTACTATCTCACCATGGGCGCGTGGTATACTCGCCGGTACTAACTCACCATGGGCGCGTGGTATATTCGCTGGTACTATCTCACCATGGGCGCGTGGTATACTCGCCGGTACTATCTCACCATGGGCGCGTGGTATACTCGCTGGTACTATCTCACCATGGGCGCGTGGTATACTCGCTGGTACTAACTCACCATGGGCGCGTGGTATACTCGCGAGTACTATCTCACCATGGGCGCGTGGTATACTCGCGGGTACTAACTCACCATGGGCGCGTGGTATACTCGCTGGTACTAACTCACCATGGGCGCGTGGTATACTCGCTAGTACTAACTCACCATGGGCGCGTGGTATACTCGCGGGTACTAACTCACCATGGGCGCGTGGTATACTCGCTGGTACTAACTCACCATGGGCGCGTGGTATACTCGCTAGTACTAACTCACCATGGGCGCGTGGTATACTCGCCGGTACTAACTCACCATGGGCGCGTGGTATACTCGCCGGTACTATCTCACCATGGGCGCGTGGTATACTCGCTGGTACTAACTCAACATGGGCGCGTGGTATACTCGCCGGTACTAACTCACCATGGGCGCGTGGTATACTCGCCGGTACTAACTCACCATGGGCGCGTGGTATACTCGCTGGTACTATCTCACCATGGGCGCGTGGTATACTCGCTGGTACTAACTCACCATGGGCGCGTGGTATACTCGCGGGTACTATCTCACCATGGGCGCGTGGTATACTCGCGGGTACTAACTCACCATGGGCGCGTGGTATACTCGCTGGTACTAACTCACCATGGGCGCGTGGTATACTCGCTAGTACTAACTCACCATGGGCGCGTGGTATACTCGCGGGTACTAACTCGCCATGGGCGCGTGGTATACTCGCTGGTACTAACTCACCATGGGCGCGTGGTATACTCGCTAGTACTAACTCACCATGGGCGCGTGGTATACTCGCTGGTACTAACTCACCATGGGCGCGTGGTATACTCGCGGGTACTAACTCACCATGGGCGCGTGGTATACTCGCGGGTACTAACTCACCATGGGCGCGTGGTATACTCGCTGGTACTAACTCACCATGGGCGCGTGGTATACTCGCGGGTACTATCCCACCATGGGCGCGTGGTATACTCGCTGGTACTAACTCACCATGGGCGCGTGGTATACTCGCGGGTACTATCTCACCATGGGCGCGTGGTATACTCGCGGGTACTAACTCACCATGGGCGCGTGGTATACTCGCTGGTACTAACTCACCATGGGCGCGTGGTATACTCGCTAGTACTAACTCACCATGGGCGCGTGGTATACTCGCGGGTACTAACTCACCATGGGCGCGTGGTATACTCGCTGGTACTAACTCACCATGGGCGCGTGGTATACTCGCTAGTACTAACTCACCATGGGAGCGTGGTATACTCGCCGGTACTAACTCACCATGGGCGCGTGGTATACTCGCGGGTACTAACTCACCATGGGCGCGTGGTATACTCGCGGGTACTAACTCACCATGGGCGCGTGGTATACTCGCGGGTACTAACTCACCATGGGCGCGTGGTATACTCGCGGGTACTAACTCACCATGGGCGCGTGGTATACTCGCTGGTACTAACTCACCATGGGCGCGTGGTATACTCGCGGGTACTATCCCACCATGGGCGCGTGGTATACTCGCTGGTACTAACTCACCATGGGCGCGTGGTATACTCGCGGGTACTATCTCACCATGGGCGCGTGGTATACTCGCGGGTACTAACTCACCATGGGCGCGTGGTATACTCGCTGGTACTAACTCACCATGGGCGCGTGGTATACTCGCTAGTACTAACTCACCATGGGCGCGTGGTATACTCGCGGGTACTAACTCACCATGGGCGCGTGGTATACTCGCTGGTACTAACTCACCATGGGCGCGTGGTATACTCGCTAGTACTAACTCACCATGGGAGCGTGGTATACTCGCCGGTACTAACTCACCATGGGCGCGTGGTATACTCGCGGGTACTAACTCACCATGGGCGCGTGGTATACTCGCGGGTACTAACTCACCATGGGCGCGTGGTATACTCGCGGGTACTAACTCACCATGGGCGCGTGGTATACTCGCGGGTACTAACTCACCATGGGCGCGTGGTATACTCGCCGGTACTATTTCACCATGGGCGCGTGGTAAACTCGCCGGTACTAACTCACCATGGGCGCGTGGTATACTCGCCGGTACTAACTCACCATGGGCGCGTGGTATACTCGCCGGTACTAACTCACCATGGGCGCGTGGTATACTCGCCGGTACTATCTCACCATGGGCGCGTGGTATACTCGCGGGTACTATCTCACCATGGGCGCGTGGTATACTCGCTGGTACTAACTCACCATGGGCGCACACGCAGTGTAGAAGGCGACGCACACGAGCGCGGGGCAGCCGGTACAGTCGGCGACGAGGCCGGCCAAGATGGCGCCCGTCACGCCGCCCACATCGAACACTGTGCTTAGCTCGCCTGACTGGCGGGCGGAGAGATCCGCTAGAAATAATAAACATCATTACTAGCATCTAGATTCTAGGGCGGCTTCCCTACCACAGAGAGGCGAAAAATAAACTATACGAGTCATGTATCGTGCATGGCACGCGCGTATTGCATAGCACTTTTCCGTCGCCTTGCACAAATTATAGTGGAACGCGGCTATAGACGATCATTGTTCATAGTCAGTTGTACTCATTCACACTTCATTCATATAGCATACTCCATTCGAAATAAGATTAGAAATTTAAATAAACCTTTTTTACAGTCCGTTCAACCGATTTTGACTTCTATTGCGTTGGTGGCATGACAAATGGCAGCTGCAGTAGACAGTTGGTATTGTGTAACCTTTTTTGCTTTTAATGCCATCCTTATACCAACGGTACAGAAGTCAAAATCGGTTGAACGGACTGTAAAAACGGTTTATTTAAATGTCTAATCTTATTTCAAATGGAGTATAGTTACCTGGTAGTTAAATAAATTCAATAAACCATCATCTTTGGCTATCCGCGACTTATCTTTTAAGCTAACTATCCACATATGCTACAAATAATATCTTTAACATTCGTTTTTTAAACAAAATCGCTTATTTTTCCACTTACCCATTGTAAACCTGATATAAGATGGCAGCCAATAAAGGAATGTGTAGCTGACAAGCTTCGCGAAGAAGAGCGAGAGAGAGAACTCGACCACGCCCGGGATAGAGAGAGCGCGCGATAGTGAGACCGCACTCTCGGGAGACGCGCGGAGCAGCGAGGTGCGCTCTGTGGCCTCATCTTGCTAAGAGAGAGAGATGACACGATTATTAACAAGAGAAGGAAGAAAGAGAGAACTTTAAGCACGCCCGGGATAGAGAGAGCGCGCTATAATGAGACTGCGCTGTCGAGAGAGGCGCGGAGCAGCGAGATTCGCTCTGTTGCCTCTTGTTTCTGAGAGGGAGACAACATGATAAACTGCAACTTAAGGTGCATTTTATAATACACAAGGTCTAAAAAGAATCATTACCAGTGATCGGAGTAGGTAGATTGATTTTTGGTACTTGTATCATAAATGCACACAGAAAGAATAACATGGATAAGCCATTTTTCCGGAAAGTAATTCCGGTATTTCCGGATTCAATTAAATATTGTTAATGTTGGTAGTGATATTATTACTACTTAATTCAAAATTTAAAGGAAGGTATCAAAACTAAATTAATTCATTATTTATTTGCTATTTTATTTATTTGCTCATTTTATTAATTCCTACCTCTTTTTTTTGAGGATGGCAAATCATCTTATGACTCCTTCCACTCTGGCAGAATACAATTCCTACATAAGTTCCGGTTTTTTTTTAATAATCCACCAATTCCGGAGGAATGTCCATATTAATATATACGTTTCGGATCAATGGCCCCAGTTCAATCTACCTACTCCGATCACTGATCATTACCATGCCGAGTTCTAAGCATTTTATTCTGTACATAAAATAAACAACGGGAACTGTATCACCCATTGTAACGGAATAAAAAATTGAGAAGGGTCCAGGTATGGACCAGTACAAAAACAATATTGCGGGAGGTAACGGTGCTCTTACAAGAGCAACTAAATTGCGCAATTCTCGGCAATCTTTCTTTGAATTGCTGTAAATTTTGCAATTCCACAATAGAACCACCACAATAGAAACGGGTTTTATCGACGGAAGAATAGACAAAATTACAGATAAAAATCACAATCTGTCATTTTGTCTATTCTTCCGTCGACAAAACCCATTTCTATGGTTGTCATGCTTGTTGGATTGTCTAATCACCGAACCAAATGTCACTTACGGTTCTCTAATCTTAGCACTGTAATTTTGTTCGGTTGGTGATTCCAAATCCGTTCAGTTGTTTTAGCGTGAAAACGTAACAGAGAAACTCACTTTTGAATTATAATAGGTAATAAGTTAGGATATGAAAACCAAAAGTTCGTCTTTGTCTCATTCCGTCTCTTTCTAAGTTCATATAACTGTATTGAATAACTATTTCATGAAATCATGACATTTGGCACTTATATGAACTTATGGAGTTGTATTGCTGATTCTATTGTTTATAATTCTGTAAACCCATATTTGTTACGGTCGCAAATCATATTTTTATCAACATACAACCGGACTCTGACCTGAAAATTGCAAAAAACGTTAGAAAATTTGAATTTCGCGGGCTACCTTAGCGCATCCCCTTTAAGCACGATGTGACATACGAGTATATATTTTGAGATATTATTATTTTGTTTATTTATCAGAAGGTTTTTGTTGTTATACTTACTTGAGCTGCATTGGACGAATGCCTATTAGGTCGCAAACTTGCCGACTGTAAAAAAAAATACAAATATGATTTATGTAACTTTCCAACATTTAAAAATTAATTTAAAATGTCTTTGACGATTTATCTCGGCAGCAGGGGGCTTAAAACGGTCACTTTAGCAGAATCATAATACGAAAACATTATGAATCATCGTAAAATGTTACAAACTGACAATTCATAGTATGATCTGCGTGTAATTCATATTACGAAATAATTCATCTGTTTGACAGTTTTCTATGGAGATTCGTAAAATGGTCCACAAATTATGCATTGCTTTTATGTCAAATTAGAGGAATTGCTAATGACAGCTGGGATTCAGGAAATGAACTGCTTTTAGAGGAATTGCTAATGTGGCCGGTTTAGGCCCCCTGGTAACAGAAATAAATTATCCCAAATCGCCTCACAAAGTGGGTGATCTCCTTTTCAGTATTTTATATCCGTTCGGTGGATGTGAAAAGGTAACATACAGACAGACAGACAGAGTTACTTTCGAATTCATAATATTAGTATGGATGGATAGATTAGCAACATTCAAAATCATTCAGATTATGATTGATCGTGTGTTACACAGTCAGGGTGCTGGGCAAATAAAGAGATCAGATATAGTACATTACTGTCGCGGCCAGCAATAAGGGGATTGATGGACGATCGTGAAAATGAGAGCCGAGGCACACATGCGTGAGTCCATCAATTGCTGATTGCGGCCAAGGCTTGTATAGTACTTTTCTCAAACAACGCGCGGAAATTCAAACTGAGTAAATTAAATAGAAATTCCAGAATCAATGACGAACAACTATCATTTTTCATGCGCCAATATGTTCATTTGTTTCTTCTTTGTTCTATTTGCAAACCAATTCGAAATTTAAATAATTATTTTGATAAGTTACCTCCTTGGTTGCCGTGTGTTGAAGTAAAAAGTTCGTTCCATTTTTAAATAACACGACAGATATGAGTTTTCATAGTAACTTTGCTGGCCGCATCGTCACTTGTTTTTACCAGTACAGCAATTTTGATTTATCTCGAAGAAGGTTGTCAAAATAATGCTCGAATTTCCAAGCATGTTTGAGAAAAGATCATTTATTTGTCCAAACATAAGTAAGTATACTCTATACACACACATGGCATGCAAGATGTTACATTAAATTATATCACAAATAAATAGACAATTGATGCTGAGGATTGATTCAACGATTGATTCAATGATTGCTTACCTGATCCCCTACGATGACGGAAGAAGCGTCGTCATCATCTGCCTCGTCTTCTTCGTCTGAACGCGTTGATTGGCGCGACGGCTGCGAGTGATTGATTTGATTGATTCATACATTCATGTCAGTATTTAAATAACTGTATTAATGACTGATATTCGATAATGGAATAATGAATCCATTGTTACGAATGATTGATTCAATGGAAATATTTCAAACAAATTGATTTTACGAAATGTGATTGATTCACCTGGTAGTGCCAGTATCTAACGCTTATTGTATAAGTAAAATTGCCATACATCAGATATAATCAAGTTAAATTGACTGATTTATGTCACTACTAGTTATCATCAGTATTCATTTGAAATCACTAATCGTTTGATTGTTTCACATGCAAGCAATCGATTCAATGTGAAATGTCAAAATATTGCACTAGTGTCTGATTGCTTAAAACTTAATTGATTGATTCAAACACAATTGATTGATTCAAACATAACTTACTGTTATTATAAATTTAATAACACCTATATCTTGGTGTGCATGACTTACCGAGTGCCTACTATTAGTAACGGCCGCACCCAGCCCCACGAGTCGCGGCTCGGGTGCCAGGAACAGCCACACCACGGCCCCCACCGCCCCCATCACCATCCCGGGGTAGATGAACGACAGCGCCCAATCTGAGTCCACGTACTCAGCTGCCATTATTGTACCTGTAACAAATATTGCGATTGTCGAGAGAAGGGGGGGGGGGGGGCAGAAGTGAATAGTCCCTAAAGCATCGAAAGTGTATGACCATCGCCACATAAAATGTATTGTTTTAGTTTTTAACCGACTTCTTCAAAAAGTAGTAGGTTCTATGTTCGTCTGTATGTTTTTTTTTTTGTATATTTTCTTCGGTATTTTCACCAATTGTGAACCGATTTACAAATTTCTTTTTTTGTTCGGAAGGGTATACTCCCGAGGTGGTACCATATAAATTTTATTAACTTTGCTTGCGTAGTTTTTGAGTTACGTAATTTCCCCACTTAGTCTATGTAGACGACATTTTATTTGACTCCGTCACTGTTATTTACATAGCAGGTAGTAGTATTGTAATTAATTTGTGTGGGGTAGGTACCAAAACTAAAAAGTGAAAAATAAAAACTTTTTCCAAAAAAAACAACCGACTTCCAAAAAAGACACAAAAAAAGTGAAAAATAACTTTAATTCGATCAATCTTAAAAGAGACTGTGACCTCTGAGTTTCTTTAGGCCTTTCTTCTCAGAGTAGTCAGATAGGAAACGCCGACCTCATCTAGCTTATGTTTAATATATTATAAGGTGACGTGTAAAAGTGATTCCAATATCCTATTTACAGAATAAACAATTTCATTTCATTTCAAAGCATTCAATTTGTATGTGGGACCACAAATTGGCATCCACAGGTCCGTTTACTGACCCATTTGTTTAAAGTTACTCCGTCACTGTTATTTACATAGCAGGTAGTGGTATTCGAATATGTGTGGGGAAGGTACCACAACAAAAAAGTGAAAAGTAACTTTAATTTCGGAAGTCGGTGGCAAAAAACGAACATTGAAAAATAAAGACACCATCCTGCCTAGCCTTTTCCCAACTATGTTGGGGTCGGCTTCCAGTGTAACCAGATGCAGCTGAATACCAATATTTTACATGGAGCGACTGCCTATCTGACCTCCACAATCCATTAAACCAAAGACACCGACTTCCGAAATTAAAGATAGTTTTCACTTTTTAGTGTTTTTTTCAATGTCGGTTGTTTTTTTTTATAATAAGCTTTTCATCAGATATTTTTGGAACCGTCCACAATTATAGAAATCCCACAACTGAGCAACTTACCCAATATATTTCCCAGCGAAGTATGTGAGTTCCATATTCCAAAGATGAGTCCTTTCTTGCTATTTCCAAACCATTTGCCCACTATAGCGACCGTGCCCGGCCACCCAGTGGTTTGGGCAATGCCTGCGCCGGCCTGGAAAGTGGGCAAAACTTTATATTAAGGTGAAATAATAGTAATTATAGAATTTGGAATAATGGGAGCATTTTAAAATAGATAGTTTAATTTATGACTGGAGTCTGATATAATGGAGCAATTACATTATGATCGATCGAGTGAATCTAGTTGCACCTTTACATATTTTAGCATCAATAATACAGGGTGTTAGGAACAGCCCTCCGCAGACTGATGGGATGAATTCAGCATATCATACTAAGACGACCGGTATATGAAATTATTTCAGGAACGTTATGGGAATCCAATAAACCTGATTTGTTTCATTACCTCACGCGAAATGTATCGTTACCGTGGCACAACACACGTAGCCGCACGCCCCGAAGGGGGGGCGCGCTCGCGCGTCGTGATGTATCAATGTAAATTCTGAGCTTCACGCGTCGTTCGCTATAGTATTTCAACAACAATTGCTGATTTTTTAATTTTAGCTGTATTATTTACATAAATGGAGTGCTGCGTACAGATAATGTAATTTTACATTGAAATAAAGGAATAGTAACTGAAAGAACGATAAAAAAATTAAAAACTTTCCTGAGAAAATTTCAGGTGGAATATGATTCAAAATAAGGAGCTGAATGCCCCCTGTTCATTTGCGGAGCACTGTCCCTTACACCCTTAAGAATATGTTTACACTAACCTGCACTAATAAAAAGAATATGTTTACACTAACCTGCACTAATAAATAGTATGATATGTTATGTATATTATAGGTCCGTCCGATGCCGAACAGATAACAAAAGATGGCTGAAGTTAACATGCCAAGTGACAAGAAGTATCGAAGATCCACCCGCTCTGCTATCATTCCTGCAAAATAACATAATATCACATCAAAAACTCAAAAGTCATTAATTCAATCTAGGCTGAGAATCGCTCTACGTCCGGCCCTCGGCGTAGCAACACATCATGTTCGGATTCGCGACAAGTCAATCGTTATCTTAAGGATGCCTCGTTGAGAGGTGAAACACGTGTCGATTTCTTACGGGTATTTTATGACTCTTTAGGAATAGTTTTCCGGAATAGGCTTACTAGTGTCTATTGTATTTGAGAATCAGCACTTTTCGAACGTCAAAATTACATAAGACAGTCCCCCAAAACGCCCACCCTTCACCACTTCCTAGTGCTTTAGCTGGGGAGAAGAAGTGAAGCAACAAACTGTCCCGGTAGGACTCACGGCCCCCGGCTGTCCCGGTAGGGACTTTACCCCTATGAGTAAAGTATGTGAGTCTAGTGAGTACTCATGAAAACAATTAACTTTTATATAGAACGAACGAACAAATTGATGCATACTTTTGTAAATCATTTTTTTCTAACCGAACAGACAGCTGTGCTGCTGGGGAGTTTGTTGCGCCACTTCTTCTTCCCAGCTAAAGCACTAGGAAGTGGTGATGGTCGGTCGTTTTGCGGGACTGTCTTATGTAATTTTGATGTTCGAAAACTGCTGATTCTCAGCCTAGTTTGAATAAATGACTTTTGATTTTCGTTTTTTTTTTACTATGGCTCTATGGGACCGACCCTGCTAAAAGAAAAACAAATCTGCTGTTGTTCCATACAAAATCCATATTATAACCAAAATGAATAGTTTATCAAACATGAAAAGGCAAAATAGTTATGATGTCAATTAATTTAATTAAAGAACATAACACACATTGCTAAAACAGCTGTAGACCAAGCAAATATTTGTTGCGGCGCAGCAATCGAACCGACGACCTTGATAGTCGAGGGCATACGATGCATCCAAAGTTTCCACACACAAATGGTCGTTCTTTGAATTCTTAAGAAAATATTTCTAATTTCCTACGCGGCGTCCCGCCCGCCGCTGATTCATCAACGCTGCCTACCGCCTCGCCGAGCATTCGTAAGGCGCGGAACAGCGGTCCCGGTCAAACTTTAGTAAAGATAGTGTAGTACAGTATAGTATACCTGAGACGAACATGGCGCCCGCATATGAGAACAGGAAGGCAGAGTCCAGAGCTCCGAGTAACGTATTCGCGTCCGTCGTATCTGAAACAAACGGATGTAACGCGTCACATTACAGGGTAAGTCGGTTCGAGAGTGAAGACTTGTGTTGGCATGCGCTATACGAAAATAACACAGGGGGCTTAAAACGGTCACTATAACAGAATCATAATATGAAAATATTATGAATCATCGTAAAATGTCATAAACTGACAATTCATTACGATCTGCGTGTTATTCATAATACGAAATAATTCATCTGTTTGACAGTTTTCTATGGAGATTCGTAAAATGGTCACAAATTATGAATTGCTTTTATGTCAAATTAGAGGAATTGCTAATGACAGCTGGGATTCAGGAAATGAAATGCTTTTGGAGGAATTGCTAATGTGGCCGGTTTAGGCAACCTGGTATCCGAGAGGCTTGCACAAAAAAAAAATATACTGTCAAACTCATGTTAATTGCTGTAATTGCGAAACAAATCGTGAAAATTAATAAGGTACTAGTTTTAATTCGGGATTTCCCATACAGCATCCTAGGTCAAACTTAAAGAGGTTAGTTTTTTATCAGGTCTGTCGAACTCAGGGATCTCCATACCAAGATTGTGGCGGCATCTACAACGCCACATGCGAACTGCGCATCACACTGACGTCACAAAACTCCTGAATCGCGCAAGCAGCGTTTACCGCGTGTATATACAACGTTCCGACATCAATAGTCGGGCAGTAGCCCACCAGACACTACACCCGTTTGGTCGGAGGATCCTCCCTTTTCTATGGAGGATGAGTGAACGTTACACCCTGTTCCTCATGCCTCTATAAGATAATCAAAATTGGTTCAACGGGTTATTTTACTAGCCTTGCAACTGGTCAACCAGCAATTGGCGACTGTGTAGGTTCGAAGCAATTTTTTTTGTACAAAAGCTGTTGGTATATCTTTATTTAATTATTAATTAAACAACTAGTTAAAACAACGAAGATTTATAAATGGTTGTTGTAACCTTCATGAACAAAACTAAAAGGCAATTAATACTCACTAAAAGGCGCCCAGTTACACCACTGGTCGTCATTAGGGTCGGTCCCGGGCGGCGGGACCAGCGCCGAGCAGTTCTGATGCAGCACTGACTTCACCACGGAGATCGGCTTCCTCGTCAGGTGGTACGTCATATAGGTGAAGAATGTCAGCATGAGGACTGCGGCTTGGTAACTGCAGATGAGGAGAAGAGAGAAGATAAACGAAAGAATAGGTAGAGTGAGGAGCTCGTGGCTAAGTAATAACAGCCGCACGGGTCGATCCATCAGGTTAAGCTACGCTTGCTGGGTATGGTCCGTCGGTGGGTGACCATCTTTACATACCGAGACTCCTCCGTGCCTCGGAAAGCACGTTAAGCCGTTGGTCCCGGCTGTCATTCGTGAATCTTTGACAGTCAAAGTCTGACAACCAGTCTTACCAAGGGGTATCAAGACAGAGCGCTGTGAACAAAACAGTGAAGCATGCCAAAACCACATCTACGCTCGGTGCGTAGACGCACACACGCACATTTATACAATCAAATTATACCTCACTAAGTGCACATATGTTTACGAAACCGGCCTCACGGCACTGTTGACAGTGCTCTGTCTTGGTTTTTTATTCGGTCTGAGTATCGTATTACCTAGTTACTGGGTTGTGGAGTTCAGATAGGCTGTCGCTCCATGTAAATTACTGGTATTCAGCAGCATCCGGTTAGACTGTAAGCTGACCCCAACATAGTTGGGAAGAGGCTAGGCAGATTGAGGGAGAGGTTGATTATTAGAATACCTACCTATTAACCCGAGTGCAAAGAGGGGTTATGTTTTTCACGAATTATGCACATCGAGTATGGTCAACTCAAACTCAAAGCATTTATTTCAATTAAACCATTTACAGGCACTTTTGAATTGTCAAGGAAAATATACAACATGCGGGGAGTCCCCCGCAGGCAGGATAATGAATGACTAATGAAATTCATAAGTCGATAACGCGGTTGGTACACCGTCTGCGGGGAATCCTCGTAGCGGGCGCAACGACCAATGAAATTCATTGGCGGTAAAAAGCATGTGAAAACTCACACACAATGAAAATGAGCCTTCAAAGCAACTGTCAAACCTGCTGTGCCGGTCCTCTGTATACCACAATCGTTTCCTATCGACTAATGAAAACTGTTCCCCGAATACGGGCCTTATGCCATGCTTTACAGAAATCTCTAGTACCCCCACATACGAGCCCTATCGACCAATGAAAACTAAAACCCAACTACGTCAAAAAAGTCAATCAACTAAAAAGGTATAAACAAGACATCATGGCGGCCGTAGACGTCGTTTGTTTTTAACCGACTTCTACAATTTCAATTGGTCAGTTTTTTTTTTTTTGTATTTGTGTTACGCGATTATTCCGCCAATTATGAATCGATTTTGATGGTTCTTTTTTTATTTGGTAGGTCATGCTTCAGAGGTGGTTCCATATAAATTGTATTAACTTTGCTTGAGTCGTTTTTGAGTTAGCTTCAATAATTACGTATTTTTCCCACTTAGTCTATGTAGATGATATCTTATTTGACTACGTCACTGATATTTACATAGGGTAGTGGTATTCGGATTTGTGTGGGGTAGGTACCTACCACAACTAAAAAGTGAAAAATAAAAACTTTTTACAAAAAAAAACAACCGACTAAAAAGTTTTTTCATGGATTCATTTCTTTCATCGCTCAAAAATCCACTTCAGACGGAGCCTTATAAAAAATAACATAATTATCTAGCGTTCCAATTTATATAATTATATTGAATCAAGACTAACAATCCTAGTTAACTATATTTGTACGAAAAAGTGTGCCAGATGCGTCAGGCACTTAGAAACTATTTGATTTCTTTATCGAACTTATAAGACGATAAAGGCTAAGTCCACTTAGCTGCATACAAGGTTACATAAAAGGTATTGTAATCGGATGACTCGTCTAATGCCGGGGCCACACACTGAACATAATTTGACCCTTCGAGCATTGGCTCCAATGTGTGTATCGGGCTTGGAGAGGATTTTACTGATTTTTGCTTAACATTGTGTGTGGAGCCGGCATAAAACAAAATGAATCTGCCTAGCCTTTTTCCAATTATGTTGAGGTCGGCTTCTAGCCGGATGCAGCTAAATACCAGTATTTTACATGGAGCCACTGCCTATCTGACCTCCACACAACCCAGTAACTGGGTAAGAGTGGTTGACAAAACTTTCGGGCTTTTCTGACGACCCGTAACAACTGTCACAGATCCACGAATGACAGCTGGGACCAACGGTTTAACGTGCTTTCCGAAGCACGGGGGAGTCTCGGTATGTTAAGATGGTCACCCATCCACGGACCAACCCCTGTAAGCGGCTGTTATTACTTAGCCACGAGCTCCTCGTTTGGAACAACAGGGTAGAATAATAGCCTGCCAGGGTTGCGGGAAAGTCCGAAAGGGATACCGGGGCCCTTGGCAACAGGCAACTGAAGGAACACGGGTGGGTTTTAGTCAATAAAAGTCTGACACGCTCCGCCCAGACCGGGAGAAGTCATTTGATGATCTATGATCTATCTGTGATTATACATCGGTAGGTACTATAAACTCATTTCATAAAGCTAAAGAGTTTGTTCGAAGGCGCTAATCTTTGGAACAATCATTGGGATTTGTCCCATTTTCATACAAAATTTTAGCGATACGTTGTCGGAAAAATAATAAGGTGCAAGAAATTCAACCCTAAGGTACTTATCATTTTCAATCTACGGTCGCAATGAAGTAAGAAAGGAAATTGCTCACAGTAGTAATTATACCGAAAAGGTGTTAGATAGCGTAATGTTTATTTTTAAATTAATTAACTGTAACCACTAATTACAAGATATCACGACATAGTTTTAAAATGCAATAACAGATAACGGTTGTAAGTTTTATTGTGCAAACAATGACAAAATTATAAATTATCCAGTATAAGCTGACCTCGCATTGTATTATGCTATCTGTACAATGAGAGGTCAGCTTAGACCTGAAATATGTAACTTGATAAATCGTCGTGTGTACCAAACACGTGGAAATATTGGCATGACAGCAGAGCGTGTGCGCCTGGGCTTGACCCCTGTGTACAAAATAGACAAGTATAACTAGTACAAGAACCTTTTGGCGCGTGGCCAAGATAGGAAGTAACGACGCCATCTTGTTTAGTGTTGACCACCCCTGTTTCAACGTCAATCGGGCGCCTAAATCCTTATTCCACCAATGACGTTCGCATTATACCACTGTACAAAAGGGCGGCTCCATACATACAACCAGCGATACGCCCGCGCACATAGACAAGCGAGTGCAAGCGCCCTCGCGACCAGCATTTGTTTGAGATATCGCCACACATACACACGCGTCTTTGTGTAAGTGCGCCTGTTTTCGCTTGTATGGAGCCAGACTTCTATACTCTGTACGTGTACAATAGGCAAAACTTCGCGTATGACCAGACTTTTCGATCTCCAGAGCCACGACATAGGGCGGTGCGTTTAGCGCCGCTCTCGTCTTCGCAAGTTGCATCGCGGCGACTCATGGCCATGTCACGCTCTAAATAACTGTAAACATTTTTTCTCACCGTAGTCGCAGACGCAAGACGCAAGTCACGCGAGTGGTGATGTCATGGCCGAAGGGTCAGGGGCCAGTTATGTCTATGTTCCCTGTAACAGGGGGCGAGTCTACTGCCATCAACCAGGCACAGAACCGACTGAAATTTCAGATGTGGGTGTCCTAAAATAGTCCTGGTTACCAGGTGTGGGTGCACCTCTGCCTAACCCTTTGAAAAAATACAGGCGTGATGTTATGTTATACTAAGGAGCAGACGGATGGAAACAATGATAAGTACTCAACGTTATTGCGGTTAGGAAATTATGACTGTTATATTATCATCTTTTGTTTGAATGATTCATAAAAACAATGCTTTGAAAATATTTAGGCCACATCCTAATGATATAAGTACAATTATGCTTACAATGTCATATTACATGGTCGAACATTGGGTATCATTATATTCACGCATGTATTGGATGAAGGAGAAGGCTGAATTGTAGGTATATATAGCATAATCAGCCTATAATGTTCCCACTGCTGGGACACATGCCTCTTCTCTTTGAGAGGGAGTGGGCCGCAATCCACCAAGCGGGCCCAGTGCGGGTTGGTGGATGTCATGTTTTCGAATTCTTAGTTCTAGGACATGCCGGTTTCCTCATAATGTTTTCCTTCAACGTTTTGAGAGCAGTGGAGATGAAATAATGTACATAAAAGTGCTTGTCTCGGTTCGAAGTTCGAACCTATGACCTACAAAGTCGCGGATGTTTCATTCTACTGGGCTACCACTGTTGTATACATCAATTTTAAGCCAGATAGGGGAGCGAGCCTATGGCTGTTAGATTTTAATAATCTTGTAATGCTTTATTCATGTTTTCGTAATGAGTTGATAATATTTTCATGTTTCTAGTTTTAATGATCTTCTGATTAGTATTTTTGTAATAATGTTTTAAGGAAGTACGTATTATTTAGCACCATGCGTACTTTTTATTAGGGTTCCGTACCCAAAGGGTAAAACGGGACCCTATTACTAAGACTCCGCTGTCTGTCTGTCACCAGGCTGTATCTCATGAACCGTGATAGTTAAGTCAGTTGAAATTTTCACAGATGATGTATTTCTGTTGCCGCTATAACAACAAATACTAAAAAAACAGAATAAAATAAATATTTAAGGGCTCCTACACAAAAAACGTGATTTTTTTGCCGTTTTTATAGATAATGGTACGGAACCCTTCGTGCGCAAGTCTGACTCCCACTTGACCGGTTTTGATTAAAGGGATTTGAATAAACTAATTTGAAATCAAATACCTAGTTATAAGACTACCTGTCCCAGACCCAGGGGTCCCGGGTTCCAAAAACTCACCTTCGCATTTATAATATTAAGTTAGCATTAGGATTGTGTACATAATACGAATTAAAGACTAACTATTTATAAATATACAACTCTCTTAGTTAAAAGTAACTATACAAATAAACAATTAACTAGAATATAGCGTCGAAAAATTCCTCCGCATCGCTGTCGGCTGGTAATGTACCCAAGAGACTGGCGGTATTGCCACGTTGTATGGCAATGCTTATCCTCTGACCAAGGTAAAAGCCAGCCTTGGGTCACGGGAAGTGTCAAATAGCCGTTTGGAGATTTCATCAAACAAGCTATGAGCACTCGGACCCCACGGCCCTAGGGTTTCAACCCCAAACGGCTCGAAAATATAATTGGCTATAAGGCTGTTATACTTTCGCCGCTTGAGGTTTTCCGCAGCCGCAGCAGCAGCGCCAGCACAGCACGCCGAGCCAGGAAGGTGGGATGGCGCAAGAGTATCAACGCATGTTGCGTCCCACACTAAAGGCCTACCCACCTTCCACAGGAATAAGGACATGCCGTCCGGTCTCTTGCCATCGTTGCGTGCCAAGCCGTTGGGTTCTAATACAGCTGGAACGCCGGCGGTGACAAGAGCTCGTCGGATGATGTCATTAATTTCCGCGTGCCGCGCTAAGCGACTCGCACTTCGGCTGCAAGACAGGCCGTGGTGTCCGAGGCTGTTAACAACTTCACCGCAGTGACAGCGATGAGGAGAACAACACGAGGCTCCTAGTCGCAGAGTAGCAGCGATGCGGAAGGTAGTGTCGTCGAACAAAGTTCCAAGGTTCGATGACGGTAGTGCATGAAGCCACAGTCCCGACTCCCACCTACCCACAGCTAGCAGGCGCGCACGCTCCGCAGTAGTAGCAGACGTGTCAAGTAAGTTGTTCTGTACTACTCTGCAGAGCGGCTCATCCCACCGTCTCTGGGAAGATGGATTGTCGGGCGGATCTGAACTCGGGCAAGCGAGTCTCCAGGCATCTATAGCCTCGGTGAGGCACGGCAAGTCAAAATCAATCAGTGTGGAAGCTAGAATTTTCCTAATTCATTTCTCAGTAGGTACCGTGAACTGAGGATATGAAAGCCGGTAAACTAATACTAGAAATTTTGCGGACGCCGAGGCCTCCCATACGTATGGGAAGAGTAGCTTGTGCCCAAGCTTGGTCGTCCATGGCCACATTTAAGATCAAAGCATTAGGATAGTTACGATAGGATAGTTAGAATAGTCATAATAAAAAAAGAGTTTGAGTTGAGATACCAAACACTAGTATTGTCCATGTTCATGCTGAATGTTATACATAGACTTAGATATAAACCGGACGAAATAATACGTAATGTAATGAATACATCAATTATTAATGCATGATAGAGGACAATGACCACCCACTATGAATCAGTCATTGTTGTTTGTAAGTATTATGTATGGTCCACTGGCAGACGACTACAATCATAACATTTTGGGGTTTATTTATAAACGTTGCTTAAAGTTAAGTAATTATTAGCGACTCTTTAACAATACATTTGACACGCACAATGGTCCACCAGAGAGCAGTGGTGGCCCAGTAGTAACGGCCACGACTTACGAGTTTTAGGTCGTGGGTTTTTACCCTGACAGGCACTTTACTTTGTGTAAATTATTTCATCGCCACTGCTCTCAAAACGTTGTAGGAAACTGGCATGTCCTAGAACCAAAAACAAATTCTAAGTCATGTGACATCTACCAACCCGCACTGGGCCCGCGTGGTGGATTACGGCCCACTCCCTCTCACAGAGAGGAGGCCTGTGTCCCAGCAGTGGGCCTAATTAAAGGCTGATTATGCATGGTCCACCTTAGGGAATAAGTATGGAAACCAAACCCCAAACATAGAACATTTTTGACTTTTCAACATGTCACTTAATTTTAAGACAAGGTTTATAAATAAACCCCTACATGTACAGTGCATCACTACATATTATAAAACAAAGTCCTCCGCCGCATCTGCCGGCCTGACTGTTCGCGATAAACACAAAAACTGATGCACCGATTTTCATGCTGTTTTCACCAATGGATAGAGTGGTTCTCGAGGAAGGTTTTAGTATATAATAACCGATATCCACGCGGGCGAAGCTGCAGGCATCAGCTTGTTCATTATAACTTGACCCGTGACGCTATTGGTAGAACTGTTCTGTCAGTTGCCATTTTAAACTCTATCAGTATTGAAACTAGGTTTGACATGCAATGGTGCCAAGAGACAGAAAGGGACAAGTTTTAGTGAACAGGCAGTAGCTAGTTTATAGAACTTTTTTATTAAACAAAAATTATCTTGAACCCTTTGGAAAATGTAATTTATGTGTAGTAATAAGTTTAGTACCGGTGTAATAATTTGACACACGTTTATAACGAGACTGTCACACAGGTATGAGTAACCGAGACATCATTAAACTCAAACTCAAAGCATTTATTTCAATTAAACCATTTACAGACACTTTTGAATTGTCAAAGAGTCGGTCAGTTAGTCATAAAGGTGAAGCTAGTTGACCATTCCAAATCGTTGATCATCATCATCTGCCTGCCGTTCTCCAACTATGTTGAGGTTGGGTTCCAGTCTAACCAGATGCAGCTGAATACCAGTATTTTAGATAACGCTCTACAAAACATTAGCCCCCTTTTGGTAAACCCAGAGTAATGTGACAACCAGTATAAACTTCACAATTCCCATGTAACATTTTTCAAGATAACTTTGAAGTAGCAATACTCTATATTTATTAATATATTGGTGTCTTTTTTTTTACAGAAATTTTTCCAGTCGCCTTTCTACTAAAAGTATGGTTCGTTATGAAGATCCTGTTTGAGATTTAAAGGCAGATTTTGGTGATACTTCATCAGTCATTGACAAATGGGAAGATAAGGTTCTAAATTTGAAATTACAGTCTTACATTGTACAGGTGGCATTGCCAGCACTGACCTGAGATATGAGACATGCGTTTCAATATGTTTTTAGCAGTCATGGAAACATCAAAAAGATTGATTGAGAAAAAAATTTAATGGCATCAAGGTATTAATTATACAGCCTATGTGACTCACCATCGTAATCGGTTGATCTGTAGTCGCGGGCAGCAATAATTACTGAGCTTCTGAATAAACTGCACCCCTAAAGGAGCATCTCTGCTGACGCCGCTCATTCTCCAGTATGTTCTTCTAAATGCCCTCGCGATTCCGTCGTGCATGAACTTCATTCACGCCCCCTTACCACACGCATTGTTTTAAAAACATCCCTTTTGTTTACATCGACAAAAGAAACGTAAACTTTGATCACGATTTTCAGGTCAATTTACGTAATTATTACGAACATTACAAGTCAAATCTTTCGATAGAATTATTGTAATTTAAGTACTTTTTGCGGTAATTCAATATTATCGTAGTTAGATCAAGGATTTCCGTGATAAAAATAATATTTATAACCGTATGTCCACGACACGTCCACTATGACTGCGCTCCGTTAATAAGCGCATCTTCCATTTTTGGCCTTGACATTTCCGTCTCATTCAAACGTGTATGAAAAGACAAGGGTAGACGATAGAGAATGCTAAAAACTTTTCTTTCGCAACGCAAACATCCTTGACATTCGTATGTCAGCAGGCTGACGTTGTCAATTGTCATTTAGATGTTACGTTTTGTTGTTGCACTGAGAATGGACATCGACTTATTTGTTAAAAAGGATAAGTTTTTAGTTTTTAAGGACCTCGATAATAAACTTTTAACGTGCTAGACTGGATCCGGCATGTTCATTCTCTCACAAAACTACAACATACTTATCAATTTTGAGAGTTGAGCCCAGAACCACGAGCTCAGCTGTTGCGCTTCGACCACTCGGCCAAGCAGTTTATCTTCTATAACAAACTTGGAAATCAAACCTCCACAGACGAAGTAGTACTCAAACCTCTTTGCTTTGAATGACATGGCCATGAGCATCGTCATGAACTTGTCATTCGAAGCAAGAGGTTGGCACCATTCAATCACGCATTCACGACATAAAACATCAATTAATGATGTTTGTTTACTTTAGGTATTAAAGGAAATGGTTTTTTTTTTTGAAATTTTTCATTTTGATGCTGTTTATTTGGTTAAGAAGTTAGTCAAATAATTTAAACAATGGGGATAGTACACGCAAAGGTAATAACACTACGCCATTATGCCGAAGATACTAAGCATAGGTCTTGTATGTATATCTCAGATCAAATGAAAAACCATGTATATTATGTACTTAGTACGGTTTACGCCCACATTTGGCCGGTTGCCACAAAACGAGCAGAAATCCAGGCTAAAGGCAGTTACAGAGAATTTTCTGGTGGAAAAACAGTAACAATTCGCCCTACCTGGATATCTGACCCAGGACACCATGCTCAGCATTCAGTAGTCACACTTGCTTGAGACCACTCGACAGACGAATCTGGAAATCCGGACGAATTGGGCAAGCTCAGCCATGACACCCATTAACAGCCATCATTCTTAGAGCGTTGGCTGATAGGTGGGACTCTCCGATTTTGGGGCGGTGGATACGACTTCACGCAGTCAAGTAGACATTCCCCAGGATCGGTGTGACTCATGCAGCTTAGATTATAATATGTTACTAGAGTCTGGCAAACGAAAGTTGAACCTGAAAACACGCGCGAAATTTAAAAAAACAAGACTGTTTGTCCCTGTACAATGTGCGATAACACGTTTTGATACTTGAAACTTTTTTTATTTTAAATGAAATTAAATTTCAATTATCAAAATTATCAACTTTCGTTTGCCAGACTCTAACACTAGTTTCATCAATTTACATTGTTACTAACAAATATAGAAGTGATTCTGAAACGTATGTTGATTTATTTATTATTGGGCCAACAGTTCGTCGTGTCGATGATTCCAATAAAGTTTAGACTGTCCACGGAGTTTTTTGCCCGTTCTTCTCCAAGGAACCTACTACGCTTAGAAATGCGCTTCACCTTCTGACTGACCGACTCCTTGACAGTTCAAAAGTGCCTGTATATGGTTTAACTAGCTAGCTTCCACCCGCAGCTTCGCCCGCGCGGTTTGTCGATAAAAAGTCGCCTATGTCCTTCCTCAGGGTGCCATCTATCTCCTTGCCATATTTTGTCGAAATCCGTTCTGTGATTTTGGCGTGAAAAGGTAACATTCAGACAGAGTTACTTTCGAATTTTTAATAAGTATTAGTATGGATTGAATTATATGCTCAGAGTTTGACGTTTAAGAGCAGACACTGATGATGTCAGTGACAGCTAGATGTTTTATTGTGTGTGTGTATTTCAGGTGGAACCTTATTTTCCGGTGGATTATCCAGATGAAGAGGAAGTGGTAGTGGACGAAGAAGTTGTGCGGAAGGCCGGCTACGCGCTCAAATCTGTAAAGGTAGATACTTAGTAGCAGTACGTAGTAACAGTAATGCTCGCGAAGGAGGAGGCGAACGCGTGAGGGAGAGGCAAGGTTTGCGCCTTCACGGCCCAAACCGCCGCTGCAGGAGACGCCCTGGGCGTAGGGAATCCCAGGCGGATTCCCGGCACCGTAGGCGCGGGCTTGCGGACGGGGAGCAATGGGTAGCTCGCCGTCTGATAAGGACCAGGACCGGGTCAACGGCACGTTGTGTTCCACGCGCGCCTCAAAGAGATGTCAGCACAATTGGCGGGGTCCGCTAGGACCGATGCCTGCCAGGGTTGCGGGAAAGTCTTTGGCAACAGGCAACTGAAAGAACACGGGTGGGTTTTAGTCAGTAACATTCTGACACGCCCTTCCGCTCCGCCCAGAGCGGGAGAAGTCATTTGATGATTTCCCCCCCTTAAAAAAAAAGGTACTTACTACAGTTCGATTCAAACTACTATTAATGGCGGCTTTGCCCTGCAGTGATGCACAAAAGGCTAATAATAAATAGTCTAGTGATTATTTATGTGTAAAATCTTTCCTCTCTTTTTTCTGCAATCCGTGGAGTGATTTCATGAAAAGGAAGCCGGGGAAGCCACCAACCAGCGCGCGCGGTGCAAGAGTTGGTTGGCCATCAGATGGTACCAACCCATTTTCCGAAAGTTTGGTACTGTCAACCAAGATGTCAGATGTTTCACATCATAAGCGACTACTGTAAGGGTCGCTTGTTTTTACATAAATAAGTAGGTACCTACAAGAATAATGTTTCAGGCTCGCGTGGACCGTGTAAACATTGACGGACTGAAGCGTACGAAAGACGATGTAGTGAGGGGCACCGTCGACGATCTGTTCAAAGCGAAAGACTTCGAGGATGTCATCGTTCGTTCTCAAAAGGTACACATAAATAACATTCACACACACCCTACACACTCCACACCTACTCAAGTTAACTATTTATATACACCACCGCACTTACACTTGCACTGTTTGTCACTCATGTGAATTAGTAGATCTATATTTTTAATTCACTTTGGACTCGAATGGAAAAGTATACGGCCATTATCCATATGTCACAGAATAATACACAAGGCGCACTCCGCATTTTAGTTATGAAGCTAGAAAGAAGTACGCGACGGGCTCATCTTGTCGGGCCAATTCAGTGAGCGTAAAGTATAGTCGTCAGAAGATATTATTATAAGAGTTAGGTACGTGACAGAAAGGGAGGCAACTTCTGGGTGAATATAACTGTAGGTAAATAACGCTTTTGCCAGGGTTGCGGGAAAGTCGAAAAGGGATACCGGGGCCTTAGCAACAGGCAACTGAAGGAACATGGGTGGGTGTTAGTCAGTAAAAGTCTGACACGCTCTCCAGCTCCGGCCAGAGCCGGAGAAGCCATTTGATAAAAAAAGGTAATTAGCGCTGTGCGACCTGAATTGCACTTTATTGTGTGGTAGCAAGAGTCGCTTTTTATTTAGATGATTTTGCGGAATGAACTGTGCCTCTACACAACTCACACCCACACAAATGCTTATTGAGTTACATATAAACACGGCACGGAATTGTGAACTAGTGATCGGTGCTCATATTGTTAGGGAGGGACTCATGCCCTCTCAAAACGGATGGCCCTTGTCGTGTCTGATTTGCACTCCTAACTTTCCAGCCGGAATACAACGCTGCTTGGCGGCAGAGATAGTATTGTATTTCAGGGACGAGCTTTTTTATAAAGGCCTCTGTTGGCTGCCCGGCGGTATAGGGTAAAATCGGGTTAGTGGATTCTTAAGGCTAGGAGGAAAGAAAGAAGAAAGAAAGAAAATACATTTATTCAGTACAGACTAAAAGGAGACTGAAAGGGGCTTGTGGCTAAGTTATAATAGCCGCACGGGTCGACCGATCAGGTTAAGCTACGCTTACCGCGGTTGGTCAGTGGATAGGCGACCTTTACATACAAATACTCAGCGTGGCTCGCCGTTGGTACCGGCTGTCATTCGTGGATCTTTGACAGTCGTTACGAGTCGTCAGAAGCCCGAAAGTCTGACAACCAGCCTTACCAAGGGGTATCGCTATCGTATTAGGTATCCAGTAACTGAGTTGTGGAGGTTAGTATGCAGTCGCTCCATGTAAAATACCAGTACCTATTCAGGCGCATTAGACTCAGGCCGCTTAAACTGGTAGGGTAGGTAGCCGACCACAACATAATTGGGAAAAGGCAGGCAGATGATGGAGCCACCGGACACAGCCACTGGTAGCACAGTGACAAGTAATTCACGTGGTTTTTCATACTTTTTGAATGGACTCGTCGGCGGCGCACACGAATGGCCGGTGGCGGTTCCCGCAGCTAAAGGCTGCGCGTGCGCGCATACCCTTAAGGCGTGATTTAACCAAAGCCAGATATCTTTTATTCGGGGAATAATTCGCCCTTAGTCTCATAAAGCATATTGCGTACGTACGTATTCAAATCACAGTTAATCTCATGCTTTGTCAGTTGTATGATACACTATAACGCGGCAAATTGACGTAGTGTATATCAATTATCTTAAAGACTAATTTCCTTGACTGTATTGTTTCCAGGTTCGACAGGCACTGGACAATCTCGGCTGTTTCCGTAACGTGTGCGTCTACATCGACGTGTCCTCCGGCCCCGATTCCACGCCCGATGGACTCGAGGTATTTATACAGACACCAGACACACACACACCCATCAATCAGACACTCACACACCCCCATGCACATGCAAATACACACAAGACTTGATATCCAAGAGATCACACACACACACACACAGTGACTACAAAGACTTACGCGATCAATGAGACGTAACCCGGACCCCAATTGCGTAACACACGGTCAATCACAATCTCAATCATTTTGAAGGATATTGCTAATCCATTGCTTCTTAAGATCGAAAAACTTGTCTGCTCAGTAAGGTAGATAACGCAATGAATGTTATTTTTTTTGAGTTTACAAGTTCTGTGATGTTGTTGAACTGTCAAAATAAAACGTATTGTGATTGATCGTGTGTTACACAATTAAGGTGCAGCAGATCATACACTCACTAATCACTAAGATAAATGTTTATTTCTGTAAGTAAGTGTATGCAAACACTTTTACGTCAATAATATTTTGAAAACTAGATGCGCTCGTGGTTTCCTATCCGACTACTCTTAGAAGAAAGACCGAAACATACTCAGAGATCAGTCACAGTCTCACACCATCATAGCACACACTGATGTCCACCTTATCGTGTGTGCAGGTGACGTTTCAAGTCCGCGAGATGTCGCGGGTGGTCGGCGGTGTGAACGCGAGTGTCGGAGAGGACGAGGGCAACGTCGTAGTCGGTAATACACACCAAATTATACAGATTTAGTACTCAACCAGCTGATGCCCGCGTGGATGTCGGTTATTATATACTAAAACTTTACTCGAGAACCACTCTATCCATTGGTGAAAACAGCATGAAAATCGGTGCAGTGGTCGTTGAGTTTATCGCGTACAGGACGACAGACAGACGCGGCGGAGGACTTTGTTTTATAATATGTAAGGATTATACCTATCATAATTTTATTATACATTCGATTTGGCCATCCGGCCTATGGCCGAATCATGCCGACCAGGGGTAGTATTATGCAATATTATTAATGCCATCATTATTCCACTGCGAAAACGGGATGGTGCTAGCGGCCTTGTCTAGCTCCGTCTTTCTCTCTCACACTGGAAAAAAAAGTGGCATTAATACTTCGTAATACGGCATCAGTACCCAAATTGGGTAACATACGAGTACATTTTCATTTTGAGAGTTCAGCCACGTTCATTGCGTTACTCGCGTTGTTGAGCAGACGAAGTTTTAAAACCTATGAAGCATTGGATTATCAATTTCCTTCAAAACTCTCGGATTGTGATTGAAAATGTGTTACGCAATTAGGGTGCCGAACACGTCTCACGCTTCTCTCATGGAAAGGCAGCCTCATACTCCTAACTCCCAGTAATGAATAGGACTGAAGTTACCAAACATATGGGGTCGCGGCGAGCGCGCGCAGGCGGCCTACAGCCTAGGATACCGGAACACTTGCAGCTTCAACATCATGGTGACCAAGCCACTACCGCTCAAGCCTTTACATCCCGTGTGAGTGATATCTACTAAACACACATAACGTGAAATATAAATGTTTTTACTTCTTAGATGATCGTTACAAGAAGTCAACCTAACTGTGCGTTTGCACTGGCGTGTTGAAGTCTGCAGTATTTCCTGTCAAAAATTGTGTGAAACATTGACAGAAAATAGAGGCAACATGTTTTGTTGTGAATGTTTCGCCAGTGCAAACGCACAGTAAGGTAAAGATAGCAGCAAAACTTGCAGTAGTTGCCTTTCGCAACCAATTTTTGAACATCTTTCGTATCGCTTTCTTGTAATCTGTGCAAGGAACATACCTACACTCACCTATGCTGCCGTCCTTTAACTAGAAGGCCGTTAAGCCCAAAAAGTTGTTTCCGAGAAAATGGCAAAAAATGTGGGAATCGTTATTTCTTAAAAACTATGACACTTTGGTTAATGATTGTTGGACTTATTAATTGATATTTCTTTCTATTTATCCTAAAGAATCTTTTATGTCCAGAAACTCATACTAATTACATTTTAAATTAATTTTTCTTATTTTGTTAAGCATGTAACCTAGACATCGCATCTTATTACTGTACTAAAAGGCCGTTAACCATACCGTAGCGGCTTTTTAGAGAAGTAATTTATTTGAAATTTTCGCCTTCATAATGTTTGTTAAATTTTGATCAGAAATACTCAACTAAAAAGTTGTTAAGTGACGTAACTGCTTTATAGCCATGACATTCGCTTCGATTTAAATTTCAATAACTTTCCTAATGAGCGGCTACGGGACTTTAGATGCTTTTAAGCTAATTATTGCCAATGGGATATGGAACTTTTGTAAAATCTTAACTGCTTTACTTAACTTAAAGGTGGCTAAAAACATTTCGCTTGTGGTTAACTTCTTTATAGTTTAGCATTCTTATGAGAATATGTGAGAAATTAAAGACATATTCTTTTAAAAATCACCCGCCCTAGAGTGATGCACTTTGTGAGGCAGGCGTTCTTAATTATACTGATATCAGTCCTCAGGACTATAATAATCCGTGTTGCAAGGCGCATAGACTTCCTGAAGCAGAAAGTGTATGCCTGGGCAAACCGTATTCGTAGGTATAAGCGGCGAGAAGACCGATACACTCAGAACCGCACCTTCCAGAGCGATGAAATGTGGGTATATAGGACTTCGGAGCAACCGGACCAAGGTGTGGCTCATACGTGCCTGCCGGATGATGATGGCATGTGCTCTTTCTGGCGCAGTATCTGGTCGGTGCCTGTCAGTCACACTGAAGGGGATTGGACTCGGGAAGTCGAGCGAGCCTGCGATCCAAAACCAGAAATGGGGGCTATTACCATCTGCCCCTAAGATGTAGCTCGTGCAGTCCGCCCGTTGCCTAACTGGAAGTCTCCAGGGCCGGACGGGCTGCACAACTCTGGATAAAATGATTTATAAGGTCGCACGCTCGCTTGGCGGCTTAGTACCAGACTGCATTGGAGTCTGGTTTGCTACCCCAGTTCTTAACGATAGGAGTTATCCACCTGCTCCACAAATCTGGAAGCACCACGGAACCCAAAAATTATAGGCCGATCACATGTTTACCGTCGGTCTATAAAGTTCTTAAATCCATTTTGAGAGTTAAAATTAACAAATATATCGACAAGAACTCCATCATGGCTGCCTCTCAAAATGGATTTAGGAACGGGTCTCGCAGTACTAAGGAGCTACTCCTCATTGATAGGGCCATTAGCCAGTTCCCAAAAGGATCTGTCGACATGTTGGATAGATTATAAGAAGGCCTATGACTTGGTGCCACATACAAGGCTCATGAGGGTGCTGGAGTTGTATAAAGTAGATGAACTCTGCGCACCTTCCTGTAGTCATGTATGGGGCAATGGAGGAAAGTCCTTCGCTATCCAGTATGTCGAAATATCCAGAGGAATAGCGAGCCGATAAGGATCGAGGGAGGCATATTTCAGGGCGATAGTTTGAGTCCAATTTGGTTCTGCTTGGCGCTGAATCCTCTAAGTACACTGCTGGAGGACTCAGGTCTAGGCTATCGGCTGAGGAGAGGTGGTCAGGTTATATCTCACCTCCTCTACATGGATGACCTAAAACTCTTTGCCCCCAACAATTCACAACTGATGGAGCTACCGAAAGTAACTGAAACTTTCAGTAGAGCCACCAGGATGGAGTTGGGTGTGGAAAAATGTGCGGTCATGCATGTAAAGCGAGGGGAGATTGTGGATTCCATGGGAACCCAACTCTCGGATTCCATATACCTTAGAGCCCTCTCCGCATCCTCTCCGAAACCTTTAAGTATTTGGGTATGCCGGAAGCGTTAGGCATCAATGTTACTGACATGAAGCAATCGTTGAAGGAGCGCTTCTTTGGCCACCTGAAGAAAGTATTTAATAGTCTTCTATCAGGCGGAAACAAGGTGCGCGCCTTCAACGGCTGGGTCATGCCGGTTTTGATGTACTTTTTCGGCATACTCAAATGGACTCAGACCGAACTTGACGCCCTGGATAGGATGGTCCGTACGCTGCCGACTGCGAATGCATCACCCACGGTCATCGGTAATGAGACTGTATATACCGCGAAAGTGTGGAGGTCGAGGCTTTTTAAACGCTAAGACCCTCCACAATCGCAAGATATGCAGTCTATGGGAATATTTCCTAGAAGCCGACGTGGGGATGCATCGAGATGTGGTCGCGGTGGACAAGGGCCTCACCCCGCTCTCCTTGGCGAAAGAGAACTGGCGCAAGCCTGTAGTGCTTGATACTAACGACCGCAGGGCCTCCCTGCGGTCATTAGTGTCAAGCATGGCATGTATGGCAGAGTAAGGAGCTTCACGGATGCTTTTTCCGGGCCCTATATGGACCCGATGTAGATTTACTAGCGTACGGACGCTAGTAAATCTACATCGGGTCCATGTAATGGTGGTGGATCGAACCGAGCGGCGCGCATTGATTATTGACATAACGGTCTCGCATGACGGGAACCTCGTGAAGGCCGAGAAAGATAATCAAAACAAGTATCTTGACTTGGCTCACGAGGTTGTCGACATGGGAGATGTGGACTCCGCGATCGTTGTGCCGATAGTCGTATCAGCCAATGGCTTAATTGCCAAGAGCCTCGACCAACACCTATGGAGGCTTTCGTTGGGCAGCTGGGTTAAGGGGCTGATTCAGAAAGCGGTACTTCTGGACACGGCCCGTATTGTTAGAGGTTCCTCTGTCTGGAGCCCTGACCACCGCCGCCGGTAGCTTGGACCCTGTTACCCATACCGGTGGACTACTATTTTTTATATTTTTAAATGTTTTTATATTCTAACATTAATAAAATAAAGGAAATAATGTTTACTATTTTGGTACCACATCATTTATTTGTACACGACCGTGGCAGTCGGATCTCCGGGTTGAGATTGAGACTCAATCTTTCCACCCGGACTCAATGTTTCATGTCCGCAATCCACCATCCCGTCGCACTCAATGATTGAGTGTGACGGGATGGTGGATGGCGTGGGTGCTGGGTGGGGTGGCCGCGCCCCGCTCACTCCCGAAGTAAACGCAGCGCGAGAGTCGGCAAACTGCCTTTTAGCTAAGTAATGTGGCTTAGCTGCTTTGTAGCTTAGCATCATTTATTTAATTTTTCACCATTTTCATCAAACTGACAAGAATTATTTACAAGCAAAGTATTGTGAGAAATTTACAGAATTAAGTGCTTAACTAAAATAACGTTAAGGGCGGATAACTGCGAATAAGTTAAGGTTTTGACTGAAACTGTCATATAAATGCTTAACTATAAAGTAGTTATAGTCCTTTTACGTCTCTATAGTCAAGAATAATCCGATAACGTAATTGTAGTTAAGTAAAACACCAGAAAATAATCGTCACATCCGGCAGTTAAGGTATTTTAACGTACATTAAGCGAAGAAGTGTGGGTTAGACGCTTTCAAGTGATGAAATCATCATAAAATAT
Source organism: Lithophane leautieri (assembly GCA_949152455.1). NCBI lineage: Eukaryota > Metazoa > Arthropoda > Insecta > Lepidoptera > Noctuidae > Lithophane > Lithophane leautieri. The sequence continues at coordinate 9,882,727 of OX424486.1, read as the reverse complement.
GTTACTTAACGGCCTACAAAATGTTCATATCTTTAAAACTATTTATGTTGTAAAAATGTTTCTTAGACAGAAAGATAGAGAATTTTGAACTCTATCACTTTCTATTAAAAAGTAAAAAAACACCATTTGAGGGTTAACGGCTTTCTAGTTAAAGGACGGCAGTATGGCGAGAATCTGAGCTGGGAGTGATTTCGTGAAAAGCGACGGAAGTGTGTAACAGGAGGTCGGGGAAGCGCGAGTTATTTGTTTTGACCAATGAGCGCGTGCGGTGCTAGAGTTGACCATCAGATGGTACCAACCCATTTTTCGAGAAGTTGTAAATAGGATGATGATGATGATACTAGCTGATGCCTGCGGCTTCGCCCGCGTGGATGTCGGTTATTATATGTATACTAAAACCTTCCTCGAGACCCACTCTATCCATTGGTGAAAACAACATGAAAATCGATGCAGTAGTTTTTGAGTTTATCGCGAACAGACACACAGACAGACGCGGTGGAGGACTTTGTTTTATAATATGTAAGGATAAGGATACACGTCAGCCAAGATGTCAGATGTTACATAATAATATTGTAATAGTAGATGATGCCCGCGGCTTCGCCCGTGTGGATGTCGGGTATTATTTATTAAAACCTTCCTCGAGAACCACTCTATCCATTGGTGAAAACAGCATGAAAATAGGTGCAGTAATTTTTCAGTTTATCGCGAACAGACAGACAGACAGACGCGGTGGAGGACTTTGTTTTATAATATGTAAGGCTATGCGACTACTGTAAGACCCTCGTTTTTTTTAATTTCGTACTGTGTGCAAAATTGCGACAAGCTCACTTCCACAAGTTTTCTTAGTACTTATAGAATTGCTTGTGGAAGTCAACTTCTGTAAGTTTTGTTGCGAGACTGCTAGTCACCTGTGGTATATGTGAGCGGTGCGACGCGGGTGAGGGCGTCAGCGCTGTCTGAGTTAGCTTGGCCTTTGTCAACCTCCCGCTCAGCGCTCCCATAGCTCAGGCGGTGACCAGCAGTCGCGCGTGGACTATTAGTGACGCACACTAATAGTAAAAATTATAAAGCTATGCTTTGCTGTGCTAAGCTAACTTTGTTTTTTTCTACCAACAAATCTAAACTGCGGAAGATTTGGAGATTTTGCTCTCGTCTAGTCGAGAAATATGTCAAGTCAGCACGCATAGCGTAACACTTACAACAAAGCTTTGTCGCACACAGTGCAGCACGTTTTGTTGGTTTCCTCAGTGTTTTTATGAGGAGCGAATTTGCTAGCATAACACAGCGCAGCATAGCTTAATGTTGAGACACCGTGTGTGCAGATTATCGGCATCCCTTTACCAGCAAAACCAGGAGTACCCGTGGTCGGGGTACCACCTGCTCGATCGAGGAATACAATTCAACGTAGGCTTCAAGACTTCGCCAACGGTGAGACAAAACACTTCATATTACGCCTGTATTTCCTAAAGGGTTGTGCAGAGGTGTGCATAGTATGTAATAAGCGGCGATCCTATTGCCATACCTAAAATGAGCAAAAACCCTAACCTAACTCTTAAGGCCCACAGGATCCCATGCTGTGGGCGTTGGTCTATGAGTAAACTACTATAAACTCAAGACAATTAGACAAGTACTGTCAAAATATTTATATTTGACACCTTTAGGGCTTTTTGTCTTCTCATTGCACGATAGAATCTGATTCATCAACTCAGCCTGCTATGTGACCTGACTTGACAAAGGAAAGAATTTCAAAACTGTGGAAGATAAAGAAAGATCCAGGTAAAAATTTTGTACTGAGAAAATCACCTTTGCCATTCTCACTGGTACACACACTCACGCGTGGTGCAACTCAAGTTGTATCAATTTTATTAATTTCATCATTCATTTAGACACCGTTAACACGATAACGCGCCAATGAAAAATTGCGTTGGCAACGACCGAGCGACCTGCACTGGCAGTGGCGTTGCGCGACTCGCGCATGACGGGTTGCGTTTGCGTCGCCGTTGAAAACTAGTCTTAGACAAGTTGCGTCGTGTGGGAACCGCCATAGAAATGTACGTGCTAACGCGATTGGTAGCGTCGGAGTTGAAAACTGGTTTTATCTTGGTCACCTCGTGCGAGAATGGCCGTTGCTACGACATTAAAAAGACACTGCTGATGTCATATTGTCAGCACTGATGTGCCGTTGTCGGCGCCTGAATGACATTGACATTGACAGGGGCCCCGTTGACATTTGAGAAATTGTCACAGAAATTGTATTGAAAAACCAATATGGCGGCGTTAGTCCCGATTTCGGTCAGGCGCCGATAATAGATTCATTTCATGTAAGTACTGTTGATCGCGACGATAGGTCTCAGGAGAAGAATTGAAATTAGTGGACTGTATAATATGTATAATGATGAACGATGGAAATACAACGGTTAAAATAAGTTATGAGAGAACAACAATGACAATAAAACGCGCAAGCGCAGCCGTGCGTGGAGGCCATAATAGTAATCTATGGTGGAGGCGTGCAACAGCTGACTGGTGTTTCGACGGGACTCGCGATCGGCCGTGAGGCCGGCTGACACGCCGCTGTCCCCGCACCCCTCGTTCACTGTTGCCAGCGCGCGGCGATGTTGAGAAGAGGGTCTCAACAGCTGTTGTACACTGTTGGTGTGCTTTTCAGAGAAAGTACCTAATATCTCAATGCTTACAGATAAAACACAACCTGCAGTGGGAAGGACTGATTCGAGACATGTCGGCCGTCAACAAAACTACCTTCGCGGTTAGAGAGAGCAGCGGTGAGACAAATCATCATCTGTCAGTTTTTTTTTGGGGTCGGCTTCCTGTCTATCCTGAGTATGCAGCTGAATACCAGTATTTTACATGGAGTGACTGCCTATCTGACCTCCACAACGTAGTTACTGGGTAACAGGATAGCCCTTGGTAAGACAGGTCGTCAGCCTTTCGGGTAAACGTAACTGTGACAAATCAACATTAAGCTGTGCTGTGCTTAGTTAAGCTAACTTTAAGCAAATTTGTATAAGTAGAATTAGTATAGAGTCGCTATTCCCGGGACACGGATTATAATTATATGGCTTATCCATATCCATGTTCTGCTTTCCCAGTAATTGCAACTCAAAATCCGATCACTGATTATATCTATGCCAAGCAAAGCGTAGCGCAGCACGTTTCTGCATCTTCATTATAATTTATAAGGAGCGAATTAGCTTTAAAGCAAAGCAATGCACAGCACAGCACAGCAAAGCTTAACTGTAGGTTTGCACTGGCGAAACATTCAAAACAAAACATATTGAAGTCTCTAGTTCCTGTCAAAAATTGTATGGAACATTGACAGAAAAACCTTTTTACAAAAAAAAAACAACCGACGTCCAAAAAAGTTTTGATTTTTCCCTTTTTAGTTGTGGTACCTACTCCACACAAATTCTAATACCACTACCTGCTATGTAAATAACAGTGATTGTATAAAATAAGATGTCGTCTATACAACCTGTTTTTTTTGATATCCCATAACTCTAGGTTTATATTCTGTAGGTAAAAATAATACTATAACTCCTAGAATAGGTGGTCCAAAAATGCATCGTTTCGGAGATATCATCAATCATAATTAAATTAGGTCAAAAATTGTCACCAGTATGACGAATCTTTACTTTTGCGAGGTTGCCAAACTTCGCAGTAGTGTAGTAAAATAAATAGACCCTCGATGTGTCTAGGTACCTAAGTTTCATTGATAAATACAAGTAATTCATTTTTATTCAAACCAATCATTCATATTTAAAGCTAAGAAAATGCGACGTTGTCATATTTCACGTAAGGGTGTTTTACATTAATAATCGTGACTTTGCCGAATTATTTTGTATGAAAAATGAAAAAAAAAAATAACGAAGGATTGGAACATAACTCATATGCCAGTTGATTCTTTGATATGGCCTCAATCATACCCTAGAGTTATGGGATATCAAAAAAAACACGTTGTATAGACTAAGTGAGAAAATTAAAAATACGTAATTATTGAAGCTAACTGAAAAACTACTCAAGTTAAGTTAATAAAATTTATATGGGACCACATGAGAAGCACCAGCTTTCAAATAAAAAAAGAATCATCGAAATCGGTTCACCCCGTCGAAAGTTCTGAGGTCGAGTCGGTTAAAAATATTGATTACAATATGTTTTGTTGTGAATGTTTTGCCAATGCAAACGCACAGTTATGATGATAGCTGAGCTCACTTTTAGACTTAATGGGGTTCGACTGCTAAAAACCATTTTTTTTTTTGACATTTTTAAAAGTCTCATAACATTTATAAAGTCGTTTATATAAAGGTCCACATTTAAAATCGACTCTGCGGCACACAATCAACGTGGACCACCGCGACGAGGAGGTCTTCCCGACTAACGGCGTGTGGATGCAGATCAGCAACGAGCTGGCCGGTGTTGGCGGCAATGTTGCCCACCTGAAGTCTGAGATGCATTTGCAGGCCAACCATACGTTGTCTAAAGATTTTGGCGTAGTGAGTATACTTGTAGGTTAGACGAAAGAAAGCAATATCACATCCTCTTTGGCATTAATATCTACTGCTGCATTTAAGGGCTACCCTACCTTAGCTCAAATTCACTTTTTATCTCGCCATACTACTCGCGGCTTGAGTGAGATCGAGACGGAGTGGGGTGCTGGCGACTCCAAGCCTCGAATAGTTTAGGTGGGTAAACGCTTTTTACAGGGAAAATAATGGTTAAATAAAATACAAGACTGTTTTATAGTTAGTTCAGTTATTATGCAAAGTTTCATGATCTAACTTTAACTATTCTTTTAATACCAGAGGTTTATAGTTCGGTATAGAGAAAATTATAATATGTAATCGTAATTTCGTCAAACAGAGGACCTAGCATCAATCCTCAATATAAGCATTTATTTCAAAATTTATGCTGCTGTATTTTCGGCATAACGCAGGATCATACTAAGCAATTTGTGGTAGCGGTTCCTGCGGAAACCATGTCTTAGAACCAAAAAATTCGAAGACATGTGACGTACTACCGCACTGGGCCAGCGTGGTAGATAACGGCTCTCTTCCTCTCACAGAGAGGAGGCCTGTCCCAGCAGTGGGAACATTAAAGGCTGATTATGCTATGCTCGAAATTGACATTTGCTTTGGCCCATCGTCTACGAACCTTCTCAAAAGTATCGTGTTACGAATAAACTCAACAATAGCCAGAATGTCACTGGTCACAGCCAGCACTAGTATTTCAAAACTCGTGGGTATTGATGGGCTTTTGTACTACGGCATACCACGTGCTTCCTCCTTATCTTCGAAACTACGAAGCCAACAATTTTGAAAAAAATGCCTAAAATAATGTTATACTTATAGATTACAAGAAAACCTATAAGAAATCTATGGTGTCAAAAAAACATGGTAAATCTCCTAATATTGTGCGTACAAACTTACAGTTGTAAGTAACTCAAGTTAAGTTTTTCAACTACGACGTTAAGTTTGTTGGATACATTCATCCCAACTACGAAACCCTTCATTGTGCATTGTTCAACATGCACTTGGCCAGTTTTTATTATTATCACATAATTTACCTACCTATTTTAAGTAGTTAGACGGCCAGCAACAACTTACAATGAGATCATTGTGATCAGGTGCTGCAAGCGACAGGCGCTCTAGGCATACTGCATGATCTCTACGGGTCGATGTTACCGGACCACTTCTTCCTCGGCGGGCCCACCACACTGCGCGGCTTCCAACAGCGAGGCGTCGGGCCGCACATGGACGGGAATGCTATTGGTGGGCGGGTCAGTTACACTGCATGATGAACTTCAAGCAAGAAAGAAAAAAAAAATCTGCAGAAACATGACGCTCATTATAAAAGATAACACTTTTTAAAATTAATGAACATCTAAACACTTTTTGCGCTTCTAATGATGCACACATTTTTAATTGATTGAGTATCTTTTTAACTTTCTGACTTTTTCTCACAGTTGGTGGCAGTTCTAAACTAAGGTACCCCGACCAAACGGATTAGGTTGACTTGGAACTGTGACCAACCACGAGCGAGCTAAATTGTTCGCAGAAATTATAGCTAGGACACCCTGCCAGATGGGTTAGGTTAGGTTAGAACTGTGACCAACCGCGTTGCTACATCCAAGTTGATCATAGTTACTTGGCTATTTAGTATTTTAAGGAACCCTTAGGGCCGATGGCGGCTCGGCACGGCAAGGAATTTTTATGCGACGAATAGAAATGTAATGTAATAGTATGAAAATAAAATTGAAATTCAACGGGAACGATGCAGTGGTATCCAGCATGCTGCGACGTCCTCAGGCATCGCCATTGAAATTTAAACTTTATTTTCATACAATTAGGTTATATTTTTATTCGTCGCCTAAATATATCTTGCCATGCAGTGCCGTCAATGGGCGCCGGACCTAAATAGGAATTATTTGAGGTTCACAAAAAGACGCGTAATCATTCAATCAATCAATCTGCCTAGTCTTTTCCCAACTATGTTGGGGTCGGCTTCCAGTGTAACCGGATGCAGCTGAATACCAGTATTTTACATGGAGCGACTGCCTATCTGACCTCCACAACCCAGTAACTGGGTAATACGATACCCCTTGGTAAGACTGGTTTTGTCAGACTTTCGGGCTTCTGACAATCCGTAACGACTGTCAAAGATCTACAAATGACAGCCGGGACCAACGGCTTAACGTGCTTTCCGAGGCACGGAGGAGTCTCGATAAACAACGCGTAACGGAATAAACGCAAGAGCTCTTACACCCCAATGAGAATATTAAATTATAAGACTAAAATAATATCTGTAATTTAATTTAATTAAACCACACCTTAAATTAACTATTTTATTTAACGCGCACTACACATAGGATAGCTATGAGCGTATTATAAATTTGGTTATGCATTTAAATAGGCTTTATGCCTTTGAGATAAAAAATTAATTTCCGTAAATAAAATATCTTAATACCTTGTTATGACGCAGTGGTTCTAATATTTTTCATGAAAAATTAACATATATAAATAATGACGAAAATCGATTCAGAAGCCGATTCTGAGCAAACTACTTTCAGGTCTTGCGCTTATTCTATTACACGTTGTATAAAGATGGTCACCCATCTACGGACCAACCCCCGGAAGCGTAGCTTAACCTGATGAATCGACCCGTGCGGCTGTTATTACTTAGCCACGAGCCCCTCCATGCGTAATCATTAACTATAATGATTCCTACTTACGTACGAAAGTAGGAAATATAAAAATACTAATAAAAAGTACCTACATACATACCTACATACCTTAATCATGTGTGTAGTACCTACTGTGTACAGGTAAGTATACAGTCTTACCAATGGATATCGTATTACCCAGTAACTAGGATGCAGAGGTCAGATAAGCAGTCACTCCATGTAAAATACTGGTATTCAGCTGCATCCGGTTAGACTGGAAGCCGACCACAACATAGTTGGCACACGGACAGATGATGAATCCTGAGGCCCTAGACAAGTGACAATCGCTTCGACAGCGTTTCGTATTTCTACAACGACTTTCAACAGGATTGACATAAGCTTTTCGATAGCTTATGTCAGTCCTATACATTTTTGCCTTTTCCATCATCGTTATCGCTGATAGAATGTCACTTTGTCTAAGGCCTCTGATTGTATTGTCTGCAGGTATACTGGGCAAGTGGCTTGCACCTGTACGCGCCGCTGCCGCTGCCGGGCGCTCAGGTGGGTATCTTCAAGTTGATGAAGTCGCACTACTTCCTCAACGCCGGCTGCCTCGCCTTCCCAGGTCAGAATCTCACGTTACAAATAGGTACTCTCCTCTCTATCCCTGATGCCCATTTTCCTAACAATTCGCAACACCCTAAGTGTAGGGGCTCCGTGGGTGCTCGGGGGCCCCAGTATACCCACGAGCAGGCGCGGTCGTAGCCCAAGATTTTGGGGGGGTCACCATTGGTGCCGAGGAATATTTTTAGGGAACTGTTTACCTAATTGATAAGTACTCTAAAAATTTGTTTTAATTATTACCCAACTACGGCGAAGAAAAAAGGAGGGTTATGATTTTGACCGGTATGTATGTAAGTATGTATGTATGTATGTAAGTATATTCACCTGTTCCCTTCTATCTTCTAAACCACTTATCACAATTTGACAAATGAGGTAACGTTAGAAGCATCTTGATCGTCCGCTGGTTAAAGGCTATGTGGCGTCACATTAAATTAAAAATGGCGCCCTCTAGAGGACACAAAGTAAGGAACTTAAAAAAAAAAAATTGTCTTATCGTACCATGTTGGGTATCAAATGAAAGGGCTTAATGAGCACATTTCAAAAATATATATATTATAACGCCAAAAGAATTAAAAAAAATTAAAGTAATAAAAACTAAAACCCAACTACGCCTAAAAAGGTATAAACAAGACACCACAGACAGACAAATTAAAAATCCGGAGTCACACGTAATCTGTCCGATTTATGCCCTAACAAGTGTGACTCCGGATTTTTAATTTGTCTGTCTGTGGTGTCTTGTTTATACCTTTTTAGTCGTAGTTGGTTTTTAGTTTTTATTACTTATATTTGCCCATCGGGGTCACTGCGGCTCAAGTACGTACAGTTTTTAGTTAGTAAAGCACGTAAATCATTCAGTCTCTCGACAGCCTGAATGATTTTGGGGACCCCCAGGACCGCACCTCACGAGAGGCAAACAGTGAGTATAGATATCAAAACTGATCAATCAATCGGCTTTGATCGATATCTCTGTAGCATTACTCGCCGCGCAGCAAGATGTCTAGGGCCAGGGCCATAATATAGGACGGTGCTTCTTGCACCGCGCGGCAGCGCTCCAATGTTCTCGCGCCGGTCTTCTCTAGTCACCACTGACTACCTGCAATATTATCTTTCCTTCTCGCTTTAATCCTTCCAAAGGTTGTCCGTAAAAGATCGCTTTTAGCGATAAGACCACCCATTGTGTCACACTTCATTTGTATCTGTATTTAATATGGTGTACATAATAAAGAGTATTCTATTCTATTCCTCTCCGAAAGTCACACCGCGGCGACTCATGCGACGCTCTAAATAACTTCGACTCTCGCTGCGCAGACGCAGGACGCAGGTCGCGGTGCTACATTTTTTTAACACGAATTCGAGCTAACGAAACCCTGCTATCCTACTTCCTACTACTGAGAAAGTTTGTATGTTTAATTTGTTACTCAATCACGCAAACACAGTTGAACGGATTTTGATGAAATTTGGCACACAGATAGTTTATAACCTGGGTTAACACCTTTTAATCCCGGTACCATGTTCCCGTGGGATATTTTCCGACATCCCCAGTCGGGCAAAAGCTACGACCTATAAAAAAGACTCATGTGCGCATGAGTATGAGCTGAGCAGTGAGCACCCACAAGGTTTTCTAAAAGTCGGCGCTACTGCCTGAATGATATATTGTACACTTGGATGTTCAAAGAGAATTACCTGAATAATACAGACTTTGTGGTGTCGCGTAGAGTTAGCAAAAACAGGCATCACTCTTACATTATCTCTTTGCTATCAGGCCGGCTTGTTTGCCATCCTGCAAGCTTGTTAGAACTTTGTTGTCGTTCCAAGTCATCGACTGCACAAGCTAGATTTTGGCATGGGGAATTCCTTCTGGTTTCGGGCAGAAATTGGCTCGGTATAGTTTGACCGAGACCGCTGTTCAGCGTCTTAGGAATACGCGGCGAGTGGGGGCAGCGTCGACGAATGAGCGGCGGGACGCCGTGAGCGTTGACGAATGAGCGGCCTGCACCCCTCCGTTTCGCTGCGCACATCCCTAAGGCGGGGAATAGCGGTCTCGATCAAACTATAGCACAAAATGGAGATGATTGGAAAAATGGAGGCCCGTGCCCTGCAATGGGATGGCAAAAGCTTAAAAATCATCAGCATCATCACCATTCTCTTGCCCTTTTCCCAATTTATTTGTGGTCTTCTCGATTAGTCGTCATCTAAGTCCCTTTTCTAGCCATATCATCTTTCACACAGTCCATCCATCGGTCAATGTCATTCAGGCGCCAAAAGATCCTTGTAGCACTGTAGCCCTTTCACAGAACGATCGGCCTTCACGCTGTCGTCTTTGTCGCCCCTGATGGACGCGCGAGTGGCATGCGGCGCGGGCGTGTGCGTGCGCATCGGGCGCTCGGCTCGATTGGAGATCAACTATGTCGTGCCGTTGAAGACGCAGTCGCGAGACATACATGTTGAAGGCCTGCAGTTTGGGGTTGGAGCTAACTTCATATAGATATGTTACACGAGACGAGTTTCTCGGCGCGTACGACGATTGTCAGTGTATACAGTGCGGCATGTACCATAATTAAAGGTGAGTACACACTAGAGCATTTTGTCGAGCGTTTCCATGTAATGTAACGTTCAGAATGGTACAATACTCAATTTCAAAAGCATTTTCATGTAATGTAACGTCCCTGTGAATGCTCTACGCTGCGTTCGACGTAATGCTCACGGCGAGTGATATGTTTATAAAGATGTTTGTCACACTCCGAGTCAGAGTACGATTGACAAGAAATTCTAGTGACCTTCAACTTTGGCAATCACAAATTCGCACCCTATAAAGTGCTTGTAATTATAACATTATACAGGGCGTTCCACGGATATGCCACATGGAGGGAAAGTACCTTGAATATTGTAGATAGAACATTTTACTGAAAGAAGACATTATTTGAGTTTAAAAAACAATTGAAACTGCATTTATAGATATTTAAATAGTTACATGGTTGATCCGGGAATCGAACCCGTTATATGAGAAAAATAATAAAACTGTAGCTTTATCATACCGATCGAAAGGATTCATCATTAGGATTATTTTTCGCTAAATAACATAGTGTCACAAATAAAAGGAAGAACATGAATTTTATTAAATTTATTTTCAGTAAAATGTTCCATCTACAATATTCAAGGTACTTTCCCTCCATGATGTGGCATATCCGTGAGACGCCCTGTATACTCGAAAGCGCTTTTCCATTTGTTGACTTCTGCGTGGTAACCCGCAACAATGTGTTATTCCCTGCCTATGCTTTTAGACTTGCGCTCATCATCTTCTTGCCCATGTTACTTTAAAGACGTAATTTTATACCTATTTCAGTTCCACGTTTGTGCATCAGTAAGCTAATGCAAGTTTGTCGAAGAATCGATAGTTCCTAAAATGTGTGTATCCTGCACTAACCGCTTTAGCTCCATCAGCTGTCACTAGATGGCGCCCAATGCTCACCGCTGATTGACTGACGTCGTTGACGCAAGGAATGACAGCTGACAGGTGCCACAGATAATTTGTCTTCGTTTTTTTTACAATTATTTTTAGTAACGTTTTTATTTTTGTTACAGTAATAATTTTTATCAGTATTAAAATTGTATATTGTTACTTTTTCTTTAATTTCAATAGTTGCATAGTAGAGAATTGTAGAAATAAAAGATGTCCAAATTAACAAACACAACAGTTTTTAATATAATAAGCTACATTATTTATTCTAGTATTTACAAAATTGCCTAACTTTTAATGCAGCATCCGAATTTTAGAACAAAAATCAATGATGAGCCAAAACTAAACTGTGTAAGATTTTCATACCAACTTATTATTGTCCCACTGCTGGGCAAGCGCCTCTTCTCAACAGAGAAGACACGAGCACTGATCACCACGCTTGCTCAAGACTGGCTGGCGATTTCAGATTTATATTAACTAAAAGTCCAGGTTTCCTCACGATGTTTTCCTTCAGCGATTTCAATGTCACGAATTTCCAAGGTAAACTAGGAACCGATCACAGGAGTTGCCACGGCGTTTGACAATAATTTGTAAGCTACATTTTAGTCTCGATTTTTGTTCTAGAGACCGCATCTGACCCGCTCCCAATGCCCTACGTGTAAATTATCTGAGAATCTGAACTAAAATTCAGGAGTTTATATCAGCGGTTTGTTGAATACGTCGTGGTAATGTAACTTGGTTTGAAGCATGTCGTCTTCGTTGATATTCGGAATGAAGGACGGCGGAATCAGCGCGCCTGCTATTGATCTGCGGGAAAAACACAATAATTGAGCTTTACAGTGTTTTAAAACTCGAGGAGCTCGTGGCTAAGTAATAACAGCCGCACGAGTCGACCCATCAGGTTAAGCTGCATTTGCCGGTGTTGGTCTGTGGATGGGTGACCATCTTTACATACTGAGACTCTTCCGTGCCTCGGAAAGCACGTTAATCTGTTGGTCCCTGCTGTCATTCGTGGACCTTTGACAGTCGTTACGGGTCTTCAAAAGCCCGAAAGTCTGACAACCAGTCTTACCAAGGGGTATCGTATATGTGAAATCTTGCACGCAATAATTTAAAAATATAGTTAGCAAGAGCAGGAAGAGGAGGAGGAGGGGGGGGGGGAGGTATTAAATGAGTTGGTCCTCAGAAGTGCATGGTGTATGAACACTTTGGTCATGCCAACATATGGGACATGGTTTGGTCAGGAACACCTTATTCGTATGTATTTTAAACTGTGTGAGTTGAAACCGCACAGATTATGTGTTACGGTGTGACCTTCATCATGCAAATAATAAAAAGCAGGTAAATTAAAATGGTTTTGTTGATACGGAACCCTTAGTGCGCGAATCAGACTCGCACTTGACCGGTTTTTCAGAACTTTCCACCCTATTGGTAAAAAGCGAGGATTCGCAAACCAGACGGGTTTTTGTCTGGTGGACTGCCCCATGGTAGTTATCGGGTGGCTGGATGCTGATTTCGCGGTAAACTTTGCTTGCGCGATTTAGGATTAAGATTTCTATGCAAATTGCATTTGCAATGTGTATTGATAATGAATTAAATTAAACTGCAATACACATAGCAATTCAAGCAAAATTTTCAGAATTGCATACAGCAATTCTGAAAATGAGAGGGACGAGGAAGCCCTGACCTTTTTTTTTCTGTTCAGAAATCTTCATACATACCCTCCGTCTTGGGAGAACGGAGGGTTATGTTGGAAACCTCACTGTTCCTATTTCTACCATGAGTCGGGGGCCCGGGAGATACTTGTACATTCACCGCACCCCCGACTGGTATCGGCCCGCCAAGCCTAGCGGGCCCTATCACAAAGTGCGGCCGATCCAACGACCACACGTCCTCCTATATAGCCACGCATGAAGTGCTGCGTGCCACCTCTTTGGACCTGACCGTTTGGGCGACGACACAGCCCTTTATTTCGCCGCCCGAAGGCTCCTCCTGTGGCCGGATTCGACACCTGGCTGCTCTTATTGTGTAGGTGGAAGGAAGTACTGACCTGCTCTCAGAGTTGAGGAAGTTGAAGGTGGAGCAGGCATGCTCAGTTGGCAGGACCTCGACGTTGAGCCCACACACGCAGGCCGCCTTGAACACGCGCTCCCACATGCTGCGCTCGCGGGAGTCCAGACCTATCACCTGCACACGGGATATAGACTCTTTTTAACCGACTTCTAAAAGGAGGAGGTTCTCAATTTGACCGTATGTTTTTTTTTGTGTGTTTGTTACGCCATTACTTGATTTTGATAATACTTTTTTTGCTTGGTAGGTGTCACAACTAAAAAGAAAAAAAAGAAAAACTTTTTACAAAAAAAAAAACAACCGACTTCCAAAAAAACACTAATAAGTCGGTGGCAAAAAACGAAAATTGAAAACCAAAGAAACCGACTTCTGAAATTAATCTTATTTTACGAAATAGTGGCAATTTATTGAATACTCTAGCATCCGCCGGATATTGCTCTGCCCGGATATTAGACACAAAAAATAAACTGAATAGTTTCCGAATATCCGTTTCATCTCCAATAACTACTACTTACCAGCAGATCAATCTTAGGCTCTAACAGTTTGAAGAATCGTAGTGACTGCTCCGTGATCTCCTCCGCCGTGGACACCTGCCATGACATCACCGTCCTATCAACAACAACAACAAATAGATACCCAACAACAACAGCAACAACACTGTCAACAGCATTTTGACCATGCAAAAACCTGCACGCGTAAGATGACCACCATAGAAACGGAATTTTGCGACGGAAGCATAGACTAAATGACAGATTGTGATTGTGAATCTGTCATGACATCTATTCTTCAGTCGACGAAACCCGTTTCTATGGTGGTCATAGCTACGTGTGCTGGTCGGTGAAAAGTTTTTCTCTTCCATTCTCCCGTATTAGCCTTTCAGATTATCATTCATTCGCAAGAGCAGTGTTAGCCCAGTGTAACGACTTACGGGTCTTGGGTTCAGTTCGATGGAACCCAGTCAAGCACTTTGTGTAATTTATTTCATCACCACAGCTCTCAAAACGGTGACGGAAAACATCGTGAGGCATGTGCAGCCAAAAATTCGAAGACATGTGACATCTACCAACCCGCACTGGGCCCGCGTGGTGGAATACGGCCCACTCCCTCTCACAGAGAGTAGGCCTGTGTCCCAGCAGTGGAAACGTTATTGTTAAGCTTATGTTTTATGCATATTGCCTCGTTTTTCTAGTGGTCTAGAGGTCCTGGGTTCGATTCCCAGCTCGGGCAAAGTGTTATTGGGTTTTTCCATCTGGAATTTCTCAGCAGCAGCACGGAGTCTGGATTTGTGCCTAGTTGACGGCAATAGGTTCGCCCCCTATCACATGGGACTTAAACATAACTGGCGTAATGTGGGTGTACAATAGTATAGCAAAAAAATATATTACTTACCTTCCTTAAAAAAACGGAAAAGAAACACTGTGTATACGCACACTTGTCACACTTGTCTTTTTACGTTGAAATACAGGTGTGTGTGTACAGAGTGTTTCTTTTACGTATCAATTTAATAGTTTTGTGAATATTTTACTACTATTAAAACCTTCCTACAATTTGGTTTCAACTCTTTGTTTAGTGGCTTTGTTTGTAGACATGATAATCGTTTAGATTTGTTACAGTTGTAATGGCAATCATGTCATTTGGTTAGAATAGGTCTTTATTTTTAGTATCTTATTTACCTTTTGTATAAATCTAATAATTGATGGACATGGAATTTAGCATTCGTTTGTATTCGGAAATACGATGATTCCCGAAAAACATTAAGAGAATAGTACTTAATCAGTTGAGATTTGCTACTTTACTCAAATCAGAAACCGTGTGTATCTCACCAGCAGTAACTAAATTCGACACTTACTTTGGGAATATGGCCATTGGTCCGAGAACAGTGAGCCCATTGTTCAACTTGAAGCCGTACTGAAACAAACGACAAGCAAATAAAAAAAATATTTTATTCCACATAAACCTACATGCCACTTATGAAGCGTCAGAAGCTAGGTGCACGGCACAAAAAAATCGAGTTATTCTTTAAAAAATAAATGGCTTTTAAATGAGAATTGTAGTTTTTCTAACTAACTGAACCATTTTTCCAGCAGATGCCGCTCAACTGTTGAATGGTCTTTAGAAGGCAGATAACAATTAAAATTATATTGTGTCTCATTAGTGACAGTTAAAGGTTTACTCAAAAAGTTTAAGGCAGTCTCTGGACAACATTTTCCTGTAGCCACAACAGTTAAGGTACTTGACATTACTGCCCCTTCTCAAAAGGCATATTCAAAACAGCAGCTAGTATCTAATAAGTATTAATACTGTAAACTATATTATGTGAGATGTTAAGAGCATCACCCTTGTGGATAAATAAAAGTAAAAAATTTTTTTCTTTGTTTTAATGTATTTAAGACTAGCGTCCGCCCGCAGCTTCGCCCGCGTGGTATGTCGATAAAAAGTAGCCTATGTCCTTTCTCAGGCTCTAGACTATCTGTGTACCAAATTTCATTTAAATTGGTACTGAACCAATTTACCAGTTTTGGCATGAAAGCACGACAGACAGACAGAGTTACTTTCGCATTTATAATATTAATAAGTAAGGATGTGCAAGCGTTTTTTAATGATATTTTACCTTTTTACCTTTTGTCTATGTTTTTCCACCTTTTGGTTATTATTTTTGATTAACTTATGATACTTTAGTTTCTACCAAGGACCAGCGCTTTTCAAATTCCAACCATTCATATTTGGTCCTAGATATCAATACCCATAATGTCTCCAGAGTTTCGCTAGCTAATTAAATTTGTTTGTGTATTTAAGACTTCATTCTGTCTCTGACATCTTCAAACCATTAAGCGCTAAACGCATTTAGTGATTTCTGGTGCAAACATGCCTGAGTATTTTTCTATAATACAGATGTAGAATTCTGAATTCAAGTTTAGAAAGTTACCGTGGCATATGTGTCGATCATGAGTCCAGCTTCAGCCTCCTGGTTGATAACGCGCACCGTTGTCTTCCCCTCTCCTTCGTACGCCGCCTTCCCGCGCACCGCACTGCAATTTATAAAAAATCAACTTGTAAAGGCGACCATCCCAATAGCTAATTTGCTGCCCCAAACCAAAAAAAAAGCATGATAAGTAGCGCTGGGGCTCTGTCTCGCATAGGGTCGCAGCATTATGCTGAGCGATGGCCGTTTTGCGTGAATGTGACGCATATTTTCCCGCAACTTGTTATTTTCGTATATTTTATTTGTCCTCGTATTTTCTTTCTTTTTCTTTTATTTAAGTAAATGTGTAATATTGTATTGTAACTACTGTTTATGTTAATTAGGTTATCTTTAAGTTGAGTATTCAATTTATATTTATTGGAAGTTAGATACATATCTGAACAAGAATTTAATTTCATAGCATTCATAAAATCATTGTATTGTTGAAGCCCTGCTTTATTCAAACGCGTTGATTCTTTTAACACATTTTCTTCCTAAACAGGGGCCCATTAGTCTATTGTTTTAGTAAAAGAAGTTGAAAAAATAAGGTTTTGGGTTATGTAAATATTTTTATCTAACTAACCTTAGAAGAGGAGTTGCATTCGTAATTATTTTCGACCGTCTGATAGAATTCGATAACATTTCGCTATGATTTGATTATCTAGGTTTAATGAATACCTATTTTCAGTAAAAATAATCCTTTGCGCACTTTGTTTTCGTTTTATTCTTTGTCATTAATGTCAAATTGTCAATGTCATACTCACCACAGACTAAGTAGTACTGTCAGTCACAAATCAGTTGTCATACTCATCAGCTAATAGACGCATGGAATTAGCCATTACTTTAATCAATGCATGGATGGTTATAGAGTGTTGTACAAACAGCAACACACTTAACTGCCCTTTAAAGACGCAACTGAGAGAAATTATGACTGTTCGAAAGGGATGTTTGTTTGTCAAGATGTCAAGTTTTCCAGAAAACGGTTTAGGTAATAATTCTTAATTCGTACGAATTGCAATTCTTCTTTAACACTCAAATTGGCATTTACTTGAAAGTTTATTCTAAATAAAAAGTGTATGGATCATGGATGCAATAAAAATTTCGTACTTTCGCAGTAACGTACATCGCAGTAATGAACTTTTGCAGTAACTTACATCGCGATCACGTACTTTCGTAGGAATGTACATCGCTGTAATGAACTTCGCTATAATGGGGTACACCCTGTTTTCTGTTATTTATACTTTTACAAAAAATTAAAGTAATAAAAACTAAAACCCAACTACGGCTAAAAAGGTATAAAAAAGACACCACAGACAGACAAATTAAAAATCCGGAGTCACGTGACTTCGGATTTTTTTTTTTTTAATTCTTTTGGGTTTATAATATATATTTTTTTGAAATGTGCTCATTAAGCCCTTTAATTTGATACCCAACATGGTACGATAAATACTTTTTTTAAAATTAGGTCCTGGCTTTATGTCCTCTAGAGGGTGCCATTTTTAATTTAATGTGACGTCACATAGCCTATAACCAGCGGACGATCAAAACATTTCCAACGATACCTCATTTGTCAAATTGTGATAAGTGGTTTAGAAGATAGGAGGGAACAGATGAACATGCTTACATACATACATACCGGTCAAAATCATAACCCTCTTTTTTTTCTTCGTCGTAGTCGGGTAAAAATAATCAAAACAAGCTTAAAATTAAAATCAATTAAATAAGTGTAGGAGCTTAATTACACTAAAAGGTTATTTTATTTTATTTTTCGCTTTTCTGTTATCTTTTTTCGTCGGTTTAATTTTTTGTAAAAAAGTTTTTTTCTATGAACGCGTGAAAATGCTGTTCTTAGAAATGAATTCGTCGTCATTGAATTATACGAAAACGATACAAATTTGGAGTAATTATCGACGTAAGAGTGCAACGCGGTAGCCATCTACCTGCAGGGTGGTGCCACGTGGGTGCAGGGCTAAATCAGCTCAGATGACCACGGTATGCCTGTGCCAAGCGGCTTCCTTTGTTCAAGATTTGCAATAAGGTTCGCATATAAATCATGACATGACACTAACCGAAGTCCGAAAATCGTTAATTTGTAGTATAATTACATTTTCTTTTTTTGCGAATACAAACTTACATTTTCATTTGGAGAATTGAGCGCTGAAAGTCACCCAAAGGGAGGGCTATGCTCGGAGTTTCCCTGCGTGATCGAATCAGAAATGAAGAGATCCACAAGAGACCCAAGGTAACCGACATAGCCCGAAGTATTGCCAAAGTTAAGTGGCAGTGGGCAGGGCACATTGCTCGCAGAATAGATGGCTGATGGGGCCGAAAAGTTCTGCAGTGGCGACGGCGTACTGGAAGACGTAGCGTTAGAAAGTCTCCCACAAGTTTTACAGATGACCTGGTGTAGTCCACCGGAATCCGCTGGATGCGGGAAGCACAGAACCGGTTGAAGTGGGAAGCCTCTATCCAGCAGTAGACGTCTTTCGGCTGAAATGATGATGACGAATAATAATAAATTAATACAACTGATAATGAGTACACAATACATTTTTTTTAAATTATAGAACTAATACCAGAGATGTAGGTTGAGATGTCGTTTAATCTCAATAGGACGGATTACAACATATTATCGTGTGCCGCAACTAGTTTTATAACTGACGCAACTGCAGAATCAATCACGATTTACTTTACTGCCGGCAATTTCCCTCTGAGTAAGTAATACCACCACCATACCATACCACCATACCATACCATACCACCATTACCACAATATATATTACCATAATATTTGTGCTCTAGGATTTTTGATTATATTATGCGACTTTTCTCTCAAGTTTTGGAAAAAAATTGTATATAAAATTGAGTAATTATGCAAACTGTCAGTCCCATTTTCAAACTTAGCATAATCAGCCACCAAACAACAAGTTTGAATTGAGAAGTAGAGCAGTGGTGGGCCAGTGATAACGGCTCGGACTCACGAGTTGTAAGTGCTGGGTTCGATTCCCAGGTCCGGCAAATTGTTGTTGGGTTTTTCCATCAGGTCAGGTATTGATTTGTGCCCAGTTTAGGGCAATAGACTCGCCCCCTATTACATTGGTTTTATAAATAACTGGTGAAATGTGGGTGTACTCGTACAGTTCTGCGTAACCTTTGGGGAAAACATGCGTGATGTTATGTTCATAATCATAATCATTTATTTGCAATAAGTATTGGTGTTGGTTTTGATGTAAACTCCTGAAGGATCCATTAGGTACTAGAGTACCTACAAGCTTCTCTGACAGCTTGTTCAACGTCTGCGTTGCGTCATGTTCACATAACCGCACTTGTCTTTTCAGATGAATATTCATTGCACATCACATCATCAAACGGTAGATCCATGGATAGTTATGGCCAACACAGGCTTATAATTTATGAGTATGATGATGGCGAGATACTGCAGATACAATGTGGCCCTCTTGTATCTCATAATGCAACTTCAAATAAAAGATTCCTACATTTTGGAGAATAAGGTAAGTTTTGCGTCGCATTACATCGCCCGCCCGCGCATTTTTTTGCTGCATTTTTACCCAACTACGGCGAAGAAAAAAGGAGGGTTATGTTTTTGACCGGTATGTATGTATGTATGTAAGTATGTTCATCTGCTACCTCCTATCTTCTAAACCACTTATCACAATTTGACAAAAGAGGTATCGCTGGAAGCGTCTTGATCATCCGCTGGTTATTGGCTACGTGACGTTACATTAAATTAAAAATGACGCCCTCTAGAGGACATAAAGTCAAGAACTAAAAAAAAAATTGTTTAATCGTACCATGTTGGGTATCAAATGAAAGGGCTTAATGAGCACATTTTAAATATATACACGCTGAAATTTTAATGGTTGTTTTCCCGCTGCGAAATGATTTTGTCTTGGTAGTATAATTGATATATAAAAAAATAAAAATAAAATATTAAAAAATGGCAGATTTAGAATTGTGATAAACGAAACTCTAAAGCGTTCTCAAACCAATAGTATTAAAGCGCGAATGCCCGACTGCGCGCGACAAGCGCGAGCGACGCGCGGTCGTTGACCCTCGCGCTACAGCTGATAAGTACCTACTCCTGAGTGAATGAAAGATAATTTGTTATTCCAATTTTCCCCTTTTACGGTCTTAGGGCCGTCATAAATACTTTTTTTATCTACAACTTTTTGAACAGAAATTGAAAAACATTGTTATTATCTTACAAACAATAATTTTCTGAATTAGATAATGAAGTATTTTAAAAATTGGAATCAACTTATTTACAATGATTTTAATTAACTAACCTACTTTTAGATATTTGCTATTTACAAAGGTACTTACACTTCCCGGTAACGTAGTAATTGTTCGAAGTCCAAGCCACTGCGTTCCATACACAATGGAGCACGTTTTATTTGATTTTGTTTTTCAATAAAGTGTCTCTGTCACGTGAAGTCACGTCTTACGATAATAAAAGCCCATGCCCAAGAACTGCCCATGATTGAGTAGCCGCTTTGTCGTCGCTACGATCGTCCGGGCCTGTGGGACTTGAGGGTTCAGGACCCCGCGAAGACCGGGAGCAGCGTGGGAGTTATACCTAACGAGCCCTAGCGTACAGTTGTGTGTGCCATTGCGACGTACTCCAAATTTGAATAATTATAACGCCGATCCATTTTTGCAAATCACGTTTCGGATCACATGATGCACGTATGACGGTCTCCGGTCCGCGGGTCAACTGAGCGAGCCGGGAACCGGCGCGGCGCGCCGGCGACGGCGCGGGGTGGGGGTGCGCGGGCGCTCGCCGCGTGCGTGCGGACTACATTATGCCGTATCACTACGCGCGACAGCTTATTTTGCTCTGAACATTTACAAATTGCTATTCGCTTTGTCGGCACCGCGCAGCCGCGCATGCGGTTCGAGTAGTAGTACTTCGTAATGTCTAGTGAACTACTATTGTTTCTCACGCTTTCGAGTTGATGCATATTTTTTAATTATTTTAAAAACAAAAACATTAATATTTTTTAAGTTTAACTCTATGATTCAATAGTACTACTTGGGGCAAATCGTTTTGCCGCGGGAAAACAACCATTAAAATTTCAGCTAGTATATCGTGGCGCGAGGCGATGGTGTCAACTCACACCTCGTTCAGTTCTTATCAGCGTGAGACGAAGGCGTCACTCACACCTCGTCTAACTCTCAAGATCACTGTGCTCTTTGTTAGAGCCAAGAGCTTATTGATATTAAATAATGAATTATTGATTCCGATAAGAAAGGCGACGACGTAAATCTTATTGCGTCGAACGTGACCGGGGGTCGGTTTAGTTTTCCCGTGAGAACGTTTTAAGACGATAAGAGTTTAGCATCAGAGGAGCCTGGATCAGGCAGTCAGTTCCATTCAGACCACGAGACTGAGCGCGACCCGCGGACTCGTTGCGCCCTTCTAATTCATTTAGACTTTTCTAGTTAGAGTTATACGCGTTTCGTTTGCACACGAAGTAGAAAAACAGTTACATAATGAACAATTTAATTGATAATTATTACCCATCTGATGATCATTGTGAACCCGACCCGCCTAGGCCGCCTCCGACATTAAAAAAAAGACCGATCCGATATTTAAAAAAAAAACGGTGAAAAGATTACTATAAAAGCGCCAAAATGGTGGCGCCATTTTGGCGCTTTAGCATTTTCGCCTTTCCACTGACTATATGATTTTTATTTTAAACATAGATAATAAAACTTTAAGTACATAGTTCTATAAGAAGGTACATTTAAATTATTATACAATTAAATAATTCAAATACATTATTCACATAAATACTAAATTTACAATTTCATAGACACAAGCTGCTGTGCGCCCGATGGCATTTCCCATCGGTAAAGCTCCTACCGTATTCTGTTCGTACCTAATTGAGTTTTAGCAAGTACCTAGTACATAACATTACAGCACGCTTGTAATCCCGGAAGGGTTAGCCAGAGGTCACGAGCACCAATATGTATACACTTAGCAACTTCTAAACGTGATTTTCTCCTACTGTATTGATTGTAATTTTATGTTTTAAGGAACATAGTATTTTGGAACCTATAATTATTACGAAATAGGTATTATCTCAAAGTTGCGATCGCTATTCCACGAGAAAATCGTTATTGAATTTTGCTGAGTGTATACATATTTTTGCTCGTGACTGTACCTATAGCGGAAAAACTAATCCTGCTGCTCAGACCAGAAAAAAAAAAGGTAGACGAAGCGCTCCGAACATCAAAAATGAAGCCACCTTTTTATCTATTTTATGTATGTCTATTACAATCTGCCGCAGAAATGTTTTCACCATTGTCTAATCATCTAGTCGCAGGCAGATTGCATGATTCATCATATTGAACTGTACTGGGTGAAATAGGTTAGGTTAGATCTGTGACTAAAGGCGCGCGAGCCGAGCGAGCGCAGCGAGTGGTGCCGCGGCAATGGCCGGCGAGGGCTACTTCCAAGGTGCTCGCAGATTCTTTTTCACCATTTTCTAATTATCCGGGATTTCGCAATATCCCTAGGGTTTTCGCGAAAACTGGAATTATCAAATCACCCGCGACACATATATAAATACATAAACTCGCGCCTTCTCCCCACGGGGGTAGGCAGAAACTACAGAACGGCTCTTGCTACGATCCTAACATACTCCTTTTGCTTCGTTTACGTTCACACACGGGCACCGGTTGCGAGTACTACACCTATATATTTTAGGTACCTATACAACTATACAGTAGCATACAGTACTATAATGGAGACCGATATCAAGCTGATAATATCACATTCAGAAAACCACAACGTTCAAGTTCGCTTTGTGACCTGTCATCAAACCAATCTCTCTTTGACGCAACAATGTTAAGCTTACCAAATACATCAATCAACGAATCTCAAAACAATGCAGAGTTTCACGATAAAATTAATAAATTACAAGAAGAATTACTAATTGTGAACCAAGAAGTAACTAACCTAAACATAGAAAACACTACGTTAAAGCAAGAATTAGAAAAATGTAAACAAGTAATAGATAACTATAAAAAAGTCTGCACAGCCGAAAAAACTACTCGTACACCAAAACCAAAATCAGCAAAAAAGAAATGTGTTTCAAGGACTCCGAAGTCATGCAATACACCTCCAATAATACTGCCTGTGAATAGTGAACATCCATTGGAGAAACAGGTAGGCTCAACATCGCATGAAATGGTAAATCATGGAGATCCCTTCCCTGTCTTAAATAGTGATAAACCAAAACCAAAATATACACCTAAACGTAAGATATGTTTACTCGGTACGGATAATAAAAACGACGTATTGTCAATAGCTGAAAGCAAGTTCCCAAACAACTACAAGCTTTGTCATTATTTAAAACCACACGGAAATACAAAACAGCTTATAAGCGGTCTGGAGACAAAATTAATAAATTACACCTTGAACGACTTCTGCATTATATTACTTGGGGAAGAAGACTTCAAGAGGACTAATGATTATTATGACACTATTTTCCATATACGAGAGGTACTTCAAGCTGTGCAACACACTAACATAGTTATTTGTATGCCAACATATAAGTATCCGTTTGACACGACTTTATTTAACTGTCGTGTGGAGACATTTAATAATCTATTATACTTAGATATACTGACGCATGGACACGCATTCCTTTTGGACAGTAATTTGAACTTGGAATATGACTGCAGCATGTTTAATAAATACTCTGGCAAAATGAATAAACTTGGACTACGTACTATATTTAAGGATTTACTGGACTTAGTTACTGACATTATGAAAAACGTTGACATACATCACAATGTGAATAACATTGATAAAACGGAAGACCATTTTTTTCTTGACTAAACATTTATACTTTATGCACCAAAACATTGCAGGCCTGCTAGCTACCCAGGCGGATTTCCGGCCACCATAGGCGCGGGCTTGCGGACGGCGAGCAACGGGCAGCTCGCCGTCCGATAAGGACCAGGCCCGGGTCGATGGCGCGTCGTGTTCCACGCGCGCCTCAAAGAGATGTCAGCAAAAATGACGGGGTCCAATAGGACCGATGCCTGCCAGGGTTGCGGGAAAGTCCGAAAGGGATACCGGGACCTTGGCAACAGGCAAATGAAGGAACACGGGTGGGTTTTAGTCAGTAAAAGTCTGACACGCCCTTCCGCTCCGCCCAGAGCGGGAGAAGTCATTGGATGATTTCCCACCCTCAAAAAAAAAAAAAAAAAAAAGGCCTGCTAGCTAAATGTGATACTCTTGCAGTCTGTCTCAATGAATTAATTGATAGAAACATAGGCGTGGATGTCTTATGCATTACGGAGCACTTTATGATGGAAACTTATGAAAAACACCTGAATTTAAACAATTACTGCTTAGCGGCCTGTTTCAGTCGGAAAGAAACCAAAAGAGGTGGGGCATGCATATTGGTAAGGTCTGATCATCAGTGGAGAAAGCTCCCAAAATTATCTACAATTGGTGTCTTTGAATGTTGCGCCATTGAACTAATGACCCACAAAATAGTATGTGTTTGCATTTATAGAGTACCAAATGCCAATAATTTTAATGAATGTATTAGTAAATTAGAACGAATATTACATATTTTGCTAAAAAATGATTGTAAAAATATTGTTTTGGCGGGAGATTTTAATATAGATGTACTTAAAAGAAATAATCAATCAATAGAATTCGAGAATATGTTATTAAGCTTTAACTTGAAACTAGCGATTTATCAACCGACTCGCCTTCACAGCAAAACATGCATTGACAATTTTGCGCATAACTTTAATAGATTCTGTAAGGCTTCAGTATTGGAGTTAGCGTTGTCGGATCACACAGCTCAGTTACTGAAAAGCCCAATTAGTACAGTATGTACTTTTAATCGGTGGAGTAGGAGAAGACGTGACTATCATAGCGATAACATTGATAAATTTAAGGCCTATTTGCGGAGTCTTACGTTTTCAGAAGTGTATGCAACACATGACCCAAATGTAGCATTTAACGCGTTTTCAGAGATTTTTTCATTACTGTACAAACAGTGCTTCCCCGACACTATTGTTTCGGTAAAGGTTAATAAAAAACAAAAATGGGTATCACGTGGCATAAAAAAATGCAGCGAGAAAAAACGGCAATTACTGTGGCATTTCCGATTGAAACCCACTCGTCAGAATAAAACGCAATTTAAAAATTACACAAAGCTGTTTAAAAAGATTATTAATTTAACTCAGCGAGCTCAAAATAACCATAAAATAAAGACTTCAAAAAATAAATCGAAAACAACATGGCAAATTATAAATCAAACAAAGTTAAATATACCAAAGAATAATATTAATAAACTTAGAATTAATAATAATGAAATTATCTCGGATCCAAAATGTATTTCTAATGTATTTAATAATTATTTTATTGGAAAAATTCAGCCCATTATTAAAGCGGGAGACAAAGTCACAAAACATATTTTAAACAGAAAGGATTCTATGTTCATGGCTCCAAGTTTGCCAAATGATGTTTTAAAAATTACTCTAGCCCTTAACAATACAAACAGTGTAGGTTACGATGGCATTTGTACAAAAATACTCAAAGCTGTGGCCGAGGAAATTTGTGGCCCTTTAAGTTATATTATAAATTTGTCTATAAGCGAAGGTATATTTCCAGATGCCCTCAAAAAATCTGTGATAAAGCCATTGTTCAAAAATCAAGATAGAGAGTTAATGGAATACTACAGGCCGATTTCATTGATACCAATATTCTCTAAAATTATTGAAAAATATATTTATAAAGAACTCAATTCATATTTAGAAGCAAATAATATTCTTTGCAACGAGCAAAAAGGATTTAGGAAAAACAAGACAATAAACATGGCGATTTATGACTTTTTATATACTGTTATGACAAATATGGATAAAAACAATCCAGCGTGTGCCATATTCTGTGACATGACCCAGGCATTTGATTATGTGCAACACAATATTTTACTACAAAAACTTGATGCTTACGGTGTAAGAGGAAACGTCCTTGGGCTCTTAGAATCGTACTTATACGAGAGAAAACAAATGACGGAAATAAGCAGAATTAATATAAGCACCAAAACAGAAGAAATCTTTCTATCGGAGGAACGTACCGTTATCTACGGAGTTCCACAAGGAAGTATACTAGGACCACCGCTTTTTACTCTTTATATTAATGACTTGCCAATGGCAATCAAACATCCTATGACACTGTTCGCGGATGACAGTACAATAACGATACCTAGTAATCAAAGGAATTTTTATAAAGAGGACATAAATAATACATTACAAGAAACTATAGACTGGTTAGACAATAATAATTTAAAAATAAATTTAAATAAGACTGTAATTATGCATTTTAGCCAGCGCGCATTGGCTCTTTCCAATCTTGACATAACATACAATGACATTAAAATTGACACAGTTAACACAACTAAGTTTCTAGGACTAACAATAGATCGCAATTTAAATTGGAAGGCGCATGTTGAGGCCCTGACTAAAAGAATAAGCAGTAGTGCGTACGCTTTGTATATTATTTCACGCACTGTTAACATAGATGCGTTACTAACTGCTTACTACGGGCTAGCTGAATCTGTTCTCAGATATGGTGTTATCTTTTGGGGTAACTCAACTAATAAAGAAGTGGCATTTAAAGCACAAAAGAGATGCCTCAGAGCCATGTTTAAGTTAAAAACAACCGATAGTTGTAAGCCTTATTTCATACGATACAAAATATTGACATTGGCATCTCTGTATATTCTGGAATCAGTAATGTTTGTTAGAAATAATAGTAATTTATTTTCACGAATGGCAGATAAATTTCCTAGAAACAGGAGAGATCAAAGCCAGCTCTGTGTGCATAGTAGTAGGACTGCACTTATGCGCAAAAGTGTGTTTTGCATGGCCCCCATTGTTTATAATAAGTTACCGAAAACTTGGAGAGAGCTTAATAATGTACAATTGAAGAAACAACTGAAGTCATTTCTAGCCGACAAGGCATACTATAATATTAAGGAATTTCTGACAGAACCATTTATTTTGACATAGATTTTTATGAAAATATTTTTACTTATTGTTGACATTTGTAATTTACTAAAGTTTGCTAAATTAATGATAATGACTTGACTACCGAATAAATTTTATTATAAACAATCACAATTATTCATATTTGCACGCCATAATATGTGGCAAACATGTCTGAACCTGTATTTTTTTAATGTTATCCTGCATGCACGTTTATTTCTGTATGTGTACACATGTTTGAGCAAATAAATTTATCTTTATCTTTATCTTTAACACCAAAATACAAATCGATAAAGTATCTAACTAAAGGGCTCTCCCGACCAGAGCGACCAGACCCGATCCAGACTGCAGGGAACCTTCCTCGCCGCCCGCGCCTGTCCTCTCCTCCGCAGCAATTGTAGAAGTGGAAGCCATAGGAGTCGAACTTTCACCCTAATTGCGTAATACACGATCAATCACAATCTGAATCGTTTTGAAACAGATTGAGAATCCAAGTTCGAAAAAAAAACTGCTCTACAACGTAAATAACGCAATGAATGTTGTTAAACTGTCAAAATGAAACAGATTAGTCTTAATTGTTTACGAAAATGTGTTACGCAATTAGCATAAAAAGACTCATTATGAATTAATTGAGAAGTCAGACAAACAGACAAAAATAATACGTCATATGTTTATAGAATGGCCGTTGCACTGAAACAACTCATCAGGAACTTGACTCAAAGTACAACATTGAAAAGTGAACTTAATATCAAGACATGTACAGTCACATTTCGAGGTGGGGATTTGTTGGTGGATCTCGTGGCTAAGTAATAACAACCGCACGGGTTGATCCATCACGTTAAGCTACGCTTGCCGGGGTTGGTCCATGGATGAGTGACCATCTTTACATATTGTAACGCCCCCCTGCCTCGGAAAGCACGTTCAGGCGTTGGTCGCGGCTGTCATTCGTGGATCTTTGATAGTCGTTACGGGTCATCAGAAGCCCGAAATTCTGACAATCAGTCTTACGAGGGTATCATATTACCCAGTTACATAGGTTATGGAGGTCATATAGACAGTCGCTCCATGTAAAATACTGGTATTTAGCTGCATCCAGTTAGACTGAAAGCCGATCCCAACATAGTTGGGAAAAGGCAGGCAGATTGATTGTACAGTGACATATCATAAACTATGTGACAATGTAGTTGTTGACGCGTCGTCGTTCACTAGAGACGTTGCTGTACGCGACGCGATATAAAGCTCACGTGTCAATGCTTTGCTTTGAGTTGAGTTAGTATCGTGTCGTTAAGGTGTGCAACGACCATCACTCGACTACTCAACCACTTCATAATGGTTCTCCTCTAACTCCACCTCTTCCCTCTCGTTAATGGGCCTGAAGATGGCCAGGAGATTCTCGTAGTACGCGGTGGCTGGCTGAAAGTATAAACAGACATTAATTCAACTGATTTATATTAAATGCAATCAATATTATACAAGGTGTTCCTTTTGATACCCCATATATCTAGGGTATTAATGAAACCATCTCAAAGAATCAATTGCCAAGAATTATTAAAAAAAAAAAATGTTTTTTTTTTCATTTTCTTACAAAATAATTCGACAATGTAACGATTATTTATTTTAAAAAATCAATTTATCCAGTCTTTTTTTGCCCATAAAAATAATATGACAACGTCGCATTTTCTTGGCTTTAAAATAAGTCATTATGAATGGTTGGTTTGAATGAAAATTATTTACTTATCAATGAAATTTAGACACACACATCAAAAGTCTAGTGTTATGATATCTCTGAAACTATGTATTTTTGGAACACTTGGAAAAGTCCTCGAACTTTTGTATTATCATCATATATTATATAACAAAGTCTGCACTGATTTTCATGCTGTTTTCACCAACGGATAGAGTGGTTTTCGAGTAAGGTTTTAGTATACAATAACCGACAACCACGCGGGCGAGTCGCGGGCATCAGCTAGTTTATATTAATTCAATCCCGTTGTTATGTGGCTTTAAAGTCACTGTTAAAAGGGTCAAATTAAATTAGCTGGCGAAACGTGATGGGGATCTATGTCTTAATACAACAAAGCAAAAAAAAAACCTTTTGTTTTTATTTTTTTGCGGCTACCGACCGGGTGATGCCCTATGTCCCCAAGTTCCAAGTTCCCCCGACCGCCTGTTAGTTACTTGAAGTATTCGTTGAGAAAACCACTTTTTTTATCGTAAATATTTAGATATTAAAAACAGTTTTTTTTTCAATTGATATTTCGAGTAGGTAGGTACTTACTACGTTACAGTTGACCCCCAAAAAAAAACATCGAACCTGTTTTTGGTTTATTATGTTTAGGTATCGATTCCCATCACATCTGCGGAGTTTGGCTAACTAATTTAATTTGACCCTGTATAGTAGTACCTATTATAATTTAAAGAAGACTGTAAGCACTACTAAAACTGGTCAAAACCTACATGGGGCCTCGGCGTTGGTATTGTTGCCAACTCTGGCGAAGTTGTTCTCAAACAGCAACACCGCTTTTTGTGAATAAAGTATACTATAACTAGTATTACAGCCACTACGACGACGCCCACACCTGACAGCCAGTATACTAGAGTATTGCTAGGAGACGTTGTACCTGAAAAACAAAACATGGATTGATTTATTTAAGTCATCATCAACTCAACCTATCGCAGTTCACAGCTGGACATAGGCCTTAGTGCGTTTGTCCATCGCAGCCGTCACCGGTACGTAACCGGAAACGAGATGACGGCACTGAAGTAGGGATACCTACATTACATTTAGTATGGCCGCGTGTCCACCGCTCGTCCGTCACTCGAGCGCCGTCATCCCGGCTGCCGAAGTTTCGAGTAGTTCAGTACGACTGCTAGAACTCGGCTCGAGATTGTGACGTGACGGGCCAAACACTGCCGTCGCACCGACACCGGTCGCCCGGCTTTGATTTGTCTATCATAATATACTGAACAGCTGAGTTCGGTCGCGATAGAAACATGATCGACACTAACGGGGCAACACGTTCGGTTCCAATAATCGAGGATGATTGACAAACACCCTTACTCAAATGGCAGACAACTGACACTCGGTTTTTCTGTTCTTCTTCCAAAAGCAATATCGATGCGTATTGAGTACAATTTGTTTCTGTTTCTTCCTTACGCATTGTAAATAAAATGAATACAACTTACTTGATGTTGGGTCTTCTGCAGTGCTGGTGGTCGTAATGACAGTAGTAAGAGCGGTAACAGGTGACGTAGTAGTAGTGGAGGTGGTAGTCAGAACTCTCGCGTGGAGGATCACCGTGATCTCGCTTACCACTATTTCTTTAACAGGCGTATTTAGTGGCGTTACAATTGAAATGTTGTACCCTTTTAAATAACATACTATTTTAGTGTTATGGCCTCGACGAAATAATTTAATTTTTTTTGAAAGAACGCACCCGTTTGATCTGCATTCATCTGAAAGGAATGATCATCAATAACGATTTTTTTTGTTTATTATAATGTTGTTCAAATCAAATTAAATCAGTTTATTTGCAAACGTGTTGCACAGACGTTGGATAATAAGATTATAAGTTTCACACATGCACCCTATAAGGGCTCTGCAAAACAAAATAAAAAGAATAAATTACATTACAACACATTACATTACATTTTATATCATAAATTATTTAATTCAGTTGTCCTAATAATAATCATAAGAACTAATGCCGCCTGTGACACAGGTATATCCTAGTGCAGGCATCATACTTGTAATACCTACATTATTTCCAAGCTTCACACTGTATTTTGCCAATTTTTATTTTTTGGATAAAATTATTACTTCAATCAATCTGCCTAGCCTTCTCCCAACTCTGTTGGGGTCGGCTTCTAGTCTAACCGGATGCAGCTGAATACCAGTATTTGACATGGAGCGACTGCCTATCTGGGCTCCACAACCCAGTAACTGGGTAATACGATACCCCTTGGTAAGACTGGTTGTCAGACTTTCGGACTTCTGACGACCCGTAACGACTGTCGAAGATCCACAGAATGACAGCCGGGACCAACGGCTTAACGTGCTTTCAGAGACACGGAGGAGTCTCGGTATGTAAAGCATGGTTACTCTTTTAAAAGATAATTGGCTTTTGCAATATTTACGAATTACAATGTTAATAGTTATGGGAGAAGTGTAGGCCTTTCAAAAAGTATCATGTGGGGTAGTTAAAAAAAAATAGAAATTGTTAAAAATGTCTACAGTCCACTAAGCCTATTAGGTAAAAGAGAATCTATATAAGATAAATAAGATACTACAAATAAAAACCTATTTTAACCAAATATGACAAACCTGTTTCAAATTAATAAAATAAATAATTATTGTTTATTGTTACTGTAGCTGTCGAATTATAAACTCAAACTCAAACTCAAAGCATTTATTTCAATTAAACCATTTACAGGCACTTTTGAACTGTCAGGAGTCGGTCAGTCAGAAATATGAAGCTAGTTGCCCATTCCAAAGCGTAGTAGGTACCTATGGAGAAGAACGGGCAAGAAACTCCATGGACACTCTTTTAAATCAAAATATTGTTACAATATATGGGTTACATCATTTATGTTGAAATTATACGTGTGAGAACAATGTAGAAAGCACGTTAAAAGCGTCCGCAATCTCGTACATAAAATAATTCAAAAATTAAAATAAGCCATGGCAGCTAAGACATGACCAGTCACAACTGAGCCCAAAAGTCTGACAACCAGTCTTACCAAAGAGTATCGTGATAATTCGTGTTACCCAGTGCCTGGGTTGTGGAGGTCAGACAGGCAGTCGCTCCATGTAAAATAAGGGTATTCAGCTGCATCCAGTTAGACTGGAAGTGGATCCCAACATAGTTGGGAAAAGGAAGAAATAACGCAAAGCGAAAACGAAATAATAGCGCGGGCGGGTGATGCGATGCGACGCGGAGAGTCGGGGGACAAGAAATATCATGCGGATGAAGTCGTGGGCAGAAGCTAGTAAATGATAATAGATATTTGTTATGCAAGGCTGCAAAGTTGTTTTTTGGCGCGAGTACTTGTATTGAATCCTGAGCGTTGCGAGGGTTTCAAAGGTACCTACAAGAAGCAGAATAGCTTTGCTGCCGAGTGAAACACACAACTTTTCACCTCACTACAGCGAGGAAAATGCTAAGTGTCTCCATGCATTGAACAAATATTGTAGTACGCTTTTATGCACTTTTCGCGCAATTTTTCCGGAAGAAAGCTCAATTTGGCTTTATGTACCGCTTGCACTAACTCCGCACTTCTAAACAGACCCAAATGATGAGAATTGAATATACAGAAGAAAATTAGATAAAAGTTTTTTGAAGTGAAAACTTCTTTAGGCGCGTTGAGCGATTTTTTTTCGTGCTGGCCTGTGCTATTGTTCTAAAAATGAAGTTGGCACACTGACATGAAATTGTATTAATGCATTATCAGTGGACCCGGCGGTATAGAAAATTATTGAATAGAAAGGTTCGAATTTTAAAAACTCTTTCCACGCAAGCGGATAAAATGCACTTTTGCACTCAGATTTCGAATGATAAACATACTCTTTCCGAGCCTGTGAGGTGAAAATGTATTTTTCTTAAATTATCTAACAAATACAATATAAAACTAACCAGAATCTCCTAAATGTAGAGATACATTATATCGAGTTGTACTAAGAGGTAGAAGAGGGCCACATTGTATCTGCAGTATCTCGCCATCATCATACTCATAAATTATAAGCCTGTGTTGGCCATAACTATCCATGGATCTACCGTTTGATGATGTGATGTGCAATGAATATTCATCTGAAAAGACAAGTGCGGTTATGTGAACATGACGCAACGCAGACGTTGAACAAGCTGTCGGAGAAGCTTGTAGGTACTCTAGTACCTAATGGATCCTTCAGGAGTTTACATCAAAACCAACACCAATACTTATTGCAAATAAATGATTATAATTATGAACATAACATCACGCATGTTTTCCCCGTGGGTTACGCAGAGTTGTATCTACGAGTACACCCACATTTAACTAGTTATACAAAAGACAATTGAAAATGGGACTGACAGTTTGCATAATTACTTAATCTTATACAATTTGTTTCCAAAATTTGAGAGAAAAGTCGCATAATATAATCAAAAATCCTAGAGTACAAATATTATGGTAATATATTGTGGTACTGGTGGTATGGTGGTGGTATTACTTACTCAGAGGGAAATTGCCGGCAGTAAAGGAAATTAAAATTTTTTCTGCAATTTCGTCAGTAAAAAAATGAGATGCGACACACGACAATTTATTCAAATTTTCATGCGTCCTATTGAGATAAAACGACATCTCAGCTTTCTTTCCTGGTATTAGATCTGTAAATTAAAAAAAAAAAAAGTATTGTGTACTCATTAGTATTGTATTAATTCATTATTATTCATCATCATCTTTTCTGCCGAAAGACGTCCACTGCCGGACATAGACTAGTTATATGACAGCGAGCAGAGCATAGACTAGGTTACATGACATTTGACATGAAATTTGACTTGTCCACGTTCTCTGAGTGCTCTACTGAGGACATCGAGTATTGTACTGAGATACTCTTTATAGTGTTGAGACTATAATCTGTGAGACTGTGGTTAGCACATAGTGACGTAGCGACAAGGGGGCAACATATCCTGAGGTGTTAGAGGAGTGGAGAGGTATTCCACAGTACGTAACCTACGGGCGGTGCCACCGGAACCCCACCGAATGCAATGATCGGTATGGCGGAATATTTGGTCTTTTGACAAGCGACAGTCGAGCAAAGTTATAGCCGGCTCATCTCTTATAATTATGTAATATATGACAATTACCTCTCTTGCTATAATTGTTTACATAAAGGAAAAAAGTATCCTCCACCGCCAATCTCAAGTCTGTTTGCTGAACTTCACACACCACGTTAATGGGATGGAAACTTTCATATTTAAAATCAATGATATAATTGTTTTCAGCAACCTTGCGTGGTCGTACATTCATCCCATTAATTCTGACAGTTATTATACCTACAATAAAAGTTAATTAATTCGGTTCATAAACCGCTTTACCGATTATATTGCACAATATCGCGAATTGCGCGATGTTTTTGACATTTCAGGGTTAATATTGAAGACTGCGCAATGATTTTTTTTACTGGTTTTATCATGCGATCAGTTTTTTAACTATGAGCAGATGAGATAGTGCTGTTTGCATGTGGGGCACTACTTCCTTCCATCCCATTGGAGTCCGCCCTATCTTTTCGAAGTCGATTTAAAAATTCACAAAAAAATAAAATTTGTTTTTTTTTTTTAATCCGTCGAATAAATTAAGCATAGATTCCCTCATTTCGATATGGGCACATTATAAAGAATCACACTGTCTACAGTTCTGGGTCTCCGCCACAACCTTACCCCGTCTACCACTCGGTCTACATATGGTAGGTCTGGTATGGTCTGGTGGTGGTATGGTCTATATGTGGTCTGGTGGTGGTATGGTCTATATGTGGCCTGACCATTTCCACTTCTTCCGCGCTACCGCCAGGGCTATATCGGTTAGCTTCCTTTTTCTAAGGATCTTTGTATTTCTGATATGATCATAGAGAGAAATCCCCAACATTGCTCTTTCTTTGAGTTTTTTGATTGCCTGCTAAGTGAGGGACCATTTCTCAGCCCCATACACCATGTGGACACATTGTTCAATAGTGCGTAGTTTCAGATTCAGTGGTATTTTGCCCTTGATTGAGCACATTGGACAACTTGCCAGAAGCCTGCCAGCCCAGTTGTATTCGTTGCTTTAGTTTGCGTTCCTGGCTGTTTCTGTCCAGGCTGATGGTTTGTCCAAGGTAGACGTACTTTTCTACTTTGTTGATACGCTGGCCATCAACTTCGATGCAGTCTGTGTTATTAATCTTCTTTTTATACGGCTACACATCAAGCTATATATTTCCAGTATAAGCTCACCTCGCATTGTACGGAAATTCTATACAATGCGAGATCAGCATAAACTGAAAAAGTATAGCTTGATGTGTAGCCGTGTGTACATCTCCTCGATCATGTCTTTGAGACTTTCGACAATGTCAATTTATTTTGTACTTAAGTATGTTTTATAGTGCAACATGTGTGTGATGTTGCAGTATAAAACTGATTTACATCCGTCAGAGACCTTACACTTCAGGTCCAGTTGAAAACCAGCGTCAGTCACTTATAGTTGTCTGGCATTTTTGCTGAACCGGGACTTTTTGGAGCAGCCGTAGGCACACTTCCCTGCGAATTTCTTACATCGCACTTTACACGTTTTATTTGATCTTTGTCGTATTTTTTATTTGCTGTAGGTTATACTATATATTTTGCATTTTAGTGTCTGCTAAAAAAAAACTTTTCTTTCCTCTATCAGCAAGCACGATTAAAATTCATGACTTAGTAATGACGTGTGGCTTCGACTATTATATGAAAACGAAAAAAAAAGTTATATCGATGTCTTTTGTATTAACAACATATACATAGCATTCCGCTGACTCCAAAATCGGGTTATTCCAATAATTACAATTTTCTAGAATTCGCGGCATAAATGCTCTAGCAATCTCTCACCTAGCCGTCATTTTAGTAAGCTTCCGCGCTTTAGTTGGTTCAAAATGCTATGCTATGTTGGTTTGTAACGCGACATTTTTGTGAATGATTGATATTTGACGCGTTTTTTGGAAATCGGACGTACCCGAAGATCTATAATTCAGAAATCTGGTATGTTATTTAACTGGTTGTTTTTTAATTCGATAGATTTTCGTTCATGTGCACTGTGGAGCAGGGTTAGGATATCTTTGCTCAAGTAGGGTAATTCGAGTAGAGTAATTCTGAATTTTGAACCATTGGTTCCATTTACCTACCTCATTTTGATTAAAGTTACTATACTTATTGAATTTTAATTATTATTTCAAACGCCTTTTTAACTTGTAAAAATGGTGTGCCTACTGACTGAAAGTTGGACTAGTAGATTTTCTACAAGTCTACTAGTCCAACTTTCAGTCAGTGAGTACACCATTTTTACAAGTTAATTAAAATAATTCCGAAATTCAAATATCACATAAAAATACTCAAAAAAACTCAAAGCATTTATTTCAATTAAACCATTTACAGGCATTAATATTATTTATTCTGACTGACCGACTCCTTGACAATTCAAAACTAATTCGTAATTACTCGAATGCACTTTTATCCTTTGGTTGGTGTTTTTGTCGCAGTTGGGTTAAGTTTTTAATTTTCTTTACACAAATATAACTAACATAATATTATTAACGAACATTATAATTAATATGGGTAGAGTTGTTTATTTTGTGTTTATTTTAATAATACATATATATTTTAATTTTAATGTATATATTTAAATTTTATTGATTTGATTTGATTTTAATTTTATTGTGTTGAATTTTAATCGAATAATGTTATTAAAAATAATAATTTCATTTGAATTTAGTTTAATTGACTTACGATATTTGTTTTTTTTTTTTGTTTGATCACGTCTTTTAAATACTTACCTTTTATTTTTATTCCTTAATTAATTGTTTGCCTAGTGTGCGAATATTTTGTTGTGATTTATGGTTGTATTGCTCTCATGCAATGCGACGAAATGTACTATTATATTTTTTAAATCTAATAATTATGATTTGGTCATTACCGACTTCAAAAAAGGAGGAGGTACTATGTTCGGATGATTGTTTTTTTTTTTTTTTTTTTTTTTTTTTTTATGTATGTTCACCGATTACTCCGCCGAGTGTGAACCGATTTAAAAAATTCTTTTTTTGTTCAAAAGCTTATACTTCTGAGGTGGTCCCATTGTCACCAAGTCAGGATCTGATGATGGGATCCTAGAGAAATCGAGGGGAACTTTCAAAAATCGTAAGGGCAACTAGTGCATTCCTTAATTTATTCATTAAGTATTTTACAACACTACAATTTTATGAAGGTCTGGAGTCGATCTGATGATGGAGCCGAAAGACAGTCAAGGGAACTCCTCAATGGTTTACAGCAGATACCTCGTGTTTGGGCTTGATTAATTTGTATTGATAAAAACTTTACACTTTGATGGGTTCTGACTGTCGTTAGGGGTCTGATGATGAAGACGAAAGACAGTCGAGGGAACTCCTCAGTGGTTTACAGCAGATATCTTGTGTTTGGGCTTGATTAATTTGTATTGATAAGAACCTTACACTTGGATGGGTTGTGACTGTCGTTAAGGGTCTGATGATGAAGACGAAGGACGATTAACGGAACTCCTCAACGGTTCACAGTAATTACCTTGTGTTTGGACTTAATTCATTTATATTGATAAGAACTTTGCAACCATATAGGTTGTAAGTGACATTACAGATCTGATTATGGTCACCTTATAATATGATGATGAGGGGAACTATACAGTGTAAGCAAATGTATAGTGTTCACCCTTATATTCTTGAGAAGGCACGGGAGTCTCATTAGCCAGCCGGTTTCGTATAACATCTAAACGATACTTGCGCTGTTCAGACGACTCGCCACTTAATCGTTTTTGAATAAGATTGAGTCGGCAGATCTTATCATTTGGCGACTCCTGCGACAAATGAGAATGCATGTAATTTCTCATCTGAGATAACCTAGCATGAAGAGCTAACGGTGATTCTTGGGAACCGGACATAGCACTCCGTTTGCGATTCTTAGATAGGCGTTCTTTTTCAGCAGTATTAGTCTCTTTAATTCTGTTTTTCTTCATGCGGGCGGCTCCTTTAGTTGGTCTACCCATGGTGATTACAAAAATCAAATTACACAAAAAATGGAAAAATAATAAAACTTTAAAAAAAAAAATTGACCGACTTCAAAAAAAACAAAACAAAAAAGAACTACTGTACTAAAACCCCTAAAACCAAACGACAAAAGTACTTCTTTAATAATAAGAGAAAAATAAAAAAATAACTTTAATTTCGGAAGTCGGTGGCCAAAAACTAAAATTAAAAGCAAAGACACCGACTTCCGAAATTAAAGTTATTTTTTTATTTTTCTCTTATTATTAAAGAAGTACTTTTGTCGTTTGGTTTTAGGGGTTTTAGTACAGTAGTTCTTTTTTGCTTTGTTTTTTTTGAAGTCGGTCAATTTTTTTTATTATGTTTTTATTGTTCATAAAATATTGTAACGATTTAAAAATTTATAATTGAATAGTTGTTCACCTTTCAATAAGAATGTTGTGCATGGATAAGTGATGTATTCAAGACAAGTGATTTTTTACTATCCTTGTAAATATGTCGTTGGTGTGCCTTGCTCAATAAATAAATAAATAAAAAGTCCATAAAATCCGGATAGTTCGAATTTGACCAAAAATCCGTTCTCAAGACAAATTAACATACTAACATTAGGGTAATAAATAAAAAACGAAACAAACTTACTGAATTCTGTCCGCATTACAAATGTCACCATAACATCTGCTAATGGTATCAGATTATAACATACCATGTAAGTATTGTTATGATTAGAATTCAAGTTAGCAATAAAACCCATCACTCTATATGGAAACTTGCTGCCAATGGTAGGTACATCTGAAAAAAAAAAACGAAACATTATTACCTACAGTAGGTACATGTACAATTATTACTGATATTTAAAGACGCAATGCTGTTCCAGTTTTTGCTCGATGTATGGACTTAAGGAGCCGATCTTCTGTACGTATCTCAGATACCACGTATCTGTTTTTACCCGACTTCAAAAAAAGGAGGAAGTTATCAATTCGTCTGTATTTAAAAAAAAAAATGTTTTTTACTTCATAACTTTCGACTGGGTGAACCGATTTTGATGATTCTTTTTTATTTGAAAGCTGGTACTTCCCGTATGGTCCCATATAAATTTTATTAACTTTGCTTGCGTAGTTTTTGAGTTAGATTCAATAATTACGTTTTTTTTTCTCACTTAGTCTATGTAGACGACATCTTATTTGAAACAGTCACTGTTATTTACATAGCACGTAGTGGTATTAGAATTTGTGTGAATTTGTGCGAAAAATAACTTTAATTTCGGAAGTCGGTTTCTTCCGAAATTAAATTTATTTTTCACTTATTTTTTGTGTTTTTTGGAAGTCAGTTGTTTTTTTTTAATAAAAAGTTTTTATTTTTCTCTTTTTAGTTGTGGTAGGTACCTACCCCACACAAATTCTAATACCACTACCTGCTATCTATGTAAATAACAGTGACTGTGTCAAATAAGATGTCGTCTACATAGATAGACTAAGTGGGAAAAACTGTTGTTTTGTGCCGGTGCAGTCGAATTTACACAACATTGAATAAGTTTCACCTATTCATAAAGAGCGCGGTACTATCACACTCTTTTTTGAAACGGAACATACTTCGGTACAAAAGAATATAAAAACTCACCACTCATTGCGCTTGCCGTCGAATAATTCATCATGAGCAGAGCGTCATCGGGGGTCAAGAAGTTGACGCAAGTGACGTTGACTACATCGCCGTCTGCGTATTGGTACTCGGCAGTGAACTCCACGGCCTCCTCCGACAGGTCTGTGCGAACTGTTTGCAGTGCCATGTTGTTCACGAGGATCGTCTGAGGTGACTCTGTGGAGTTATTGTTCTGATTTAGACCCAAATGTGTATTGTGTTCTACTAGTTGTTGCCCGAGGTTTCACTCGTATCCTAACTACTTCATGTAAAAGTACCTATAATTATGCTTTAATCCAGGGCTCGACATCCAAATTCGTTGAGTAACCAATATCTTAACACACAGTCATACAATCACAACAACAACAATCAGTCACAATCAGTCTTAGTGGATTACCGTTAGAAAGAAAGAAAGAAAGAAAGAAAATACGTTTATTTGCGGCAAACATGACGCTAACAGGACAAATAAAATATACGAAAATAACAAGTTGCGGGAAAATATGCGTCACATTCACGCAAAACGGCAATCACTCAGCATAATGCTGCGACCCTATGCGGGACAGAGCCCCAGCGCTGGTTTTCAGTGACAGCCGGCGTTGACGTCATGACATCAAAACGGTGTAGCACATAACGAATTAACAATAAAAAAATAAGAAATAAAAATAAATATACTAAGTGTTTACAGAAATATAATATTTATGATGGCAACATTCCGTTCCGTCAGCGACTCACGCGCCACAGGCTTATTGCAGTCTGTGCGCGTAGCTGTCATTTATACTATTTGGACTGTTTGACCTTGACACAGAGACGCTTAGACATACTGACTGGTTAGCTAACATACCACCTGTCCAGCGCGATTGCTGTCACCTTATGTATAATTTCCTAGACATATTACTATGCTTACATTTTGTAATAATTTACAATTCTTTGTAATGTAACAAATTGATAACAACAAAATTAATTAAAAATGTGGGTCCTGGGCCAAACCCTACATAACAGTACAATCTTATACTATGTATCTAATACATTAGTAGTCACACTAACAATCGTACAAGAGATGATTTAGCCTATTTAACGTTGCTCGAATTATGTTAGTTTACATTTAGAATAAGATCTTGACTTGTATGAAGCTTTCTGGTAATAAAAACCTTTAAAAATCAATCTATCATTCACATTATTCTAACAATAAGGCCCGACCACACGTACCACAAACGCACCACATCGCAGCCACAAAATGTGGGCAAGCAGTGGTTACGTGTGATGGATAGTGTCGCTGCAGCTTCTTGCAGTTGCGTTGCATGTGGTAACCACAAAGTTTCGATGTGGTTACCTTGTCGCTAGTACTTGCGATGTGGCGGCGACGTGGTCTTGGTGTGACCGGTATCGCCCACACAGTTGACAGCTAATGTTGTCCGTGTAATAAACGAGTGTTTCCCCGTGGTCCCGGAACTATTCATTTTCATGCACATTGTAGCCAGTCTACATGTTGTTGTTGTGTTGTGGTTGTAGTACGTGTGATGGCCCGTAGTGGAAAGAATTAAAGTTTGTACATACTCCTTAGTCTCACGTGAATCCACATATTGCAATAGGCCGCTGTATAGTTGGCGTCTTTGTACTGGACCTTGAGAAATGTTGCTGGGTTATCTCGGTGGAGCAACACCGTACAGTTCCATTCAGCGTCCATTGCTCTTTCTGCCTTAAACTATTAGTGAGTGTGTAATTTATTAGACATAATATCTACTCTATTAAAATAGCATTAGCATAATCAGCCTATAATGTTCCCACTACTGGAACACAGGCCTCCTCTCTGTGAGAGGGAGTGGGCCGTAAACCACTACGCAGGCCCATTGCGGGTTGGTAGATGTCACATGTCTTCGAATTTTTGTTTCTAGGACATGCCGGTTTCCTCTCGATGTTTTCCTTCACCGTTTTGAGAGCTGTGGTGATGAAATAAATTATTACACAAAGTGAAGTGCCTGTTTAGGTTCGAACCCACGACCTACAACTCGTAAGTTGCGGCCTTTACTGGGCCAGCACTGCTGTATCGATATGTTGGTGTATTATTATAATAAGCACACATCAAACCCGTATTCCCCGAAGGGATAGACAGCGCATTGTGTAATTAATACAATAGTAATATGGTCAACTTACTCACAATTGTTATGTCTTTGGAACCGGATTTTTCCATGTAAGAATTGAACACATTCTCATTACTCTCGTCTTTACAGCTGTAACAGATTTAATAGCATTAATATTTTAATAATTACTTTTTTTTACCCGACTGCCCCAGTAGGAGGGTAATGTTTTTCGAGAGTGTGTATGTACGTTTGTATGTTTTTATGTACCTATGTATGTATGTCTATTTCTTTGGCACGCTCAGTAGCCTAAACGGCTTGATAGATTTTAACATACGAGGTGTCGTTAGATTTGTCTTAATTGTGGATGTGACATAGGTTATATTTTTTTTATATATTTCATCTGCAATTACAAAAAAACGGAGGGGAAGGTTTTTTAAAATAAATTACAATAATATTGGTATCAAATAAAAGCTAGTAATGAGTTAATTCCAAATATATATACTTATCAATAAAACTAAAAAGGTTGAAATAAAACAAATTATTCAAAAAACAAAAAAACCCGACTGCAAAAACCTATAACCGAAAAGAGAAAAACAAGCATTGAACTTTGTTTTTTATAAGGCATTGCAGGTGGGGACAAACCAATAACCTGAAATATGGTGTACCTAACTTTTGTTAAAAAAATACAAAAATGTTGTTTTGTTGTTTTGTTTAAAAAATACAAAAATGTTGTTTTGTTGTTTTGTTTAAAAAATACAAAAATGAATATTTCGCTTAAAAAAAATACTGGTTGTTTAACACATGAAAATCTATATTCTCAGTCATTTTCAACGAAATCGAATCATTTTTGATGCAGAAAAAAATTAAAAACGAAAAAATCGGTTTTTTACGTTTTTCTCCATAAAAGACAATGCCAAGAATCGGCTCGACAGATTTTCTATAATAATGATAATTCATATTAAAAAATAGGAAGAATTATACAATATAAATAAAATCTGTGGAAGCACACCGTTGAAAAGTCATTTTAAATAGTTATTCAATTTAACAACACATTTCATAGCTACATTTTCAATTGGAAATGTTACCAATACCAAAATAAAAAGTTATCGATACGAAATTGCACTTGCAAATCGATTACAATAATATCAATATGAAGACAAGTAAGTGAATTT
Organism: Lithophane leautieri; assembly: GCA_949152455.1. Classification (NCBI taxonomy): domain Eukaryota; kingdom Metazoa; phylum Arthropoda; class Insecta; order Lepidoptera; family Noctuidae; genus Lithophane; species Lithophane leautieri. Next base: position 9,839,744 of record OX424486.1, on the reverse strand, counting down.
ATTACTTACATAAATCGTAACTCGTAATTATATTATTATATAGCGTTTAGTTATATTTTTGAATAAGTCTAATATATTTTACAGTAATGTAATAATTCAAAATAATTTTTCATTCGAATATCGATATCGTTCAGAATAGTTTATTCCTAATAATGTAATTATAGTGCTGGCAACACTTGATGTAAAACTTTACTTTAAACTTTTTTAGCTTAGCCGCAAATCGTAAATAAATAATGCCCCCCAAAACGGCTATTTCCTTACCCCCCCCCCCCTTCTGGAACTTTCACCGTGTTCTCTCAATTTTTTTTCATTTGCTTATTATTTATACTAAATTTTCCGACCAGCCACATACTACTAAGATTGTTTTTTTCTCAAATATTATTGGCTCTCGACTATAGATACAGTCGCGGTCTAAATATGTTTATCAGATTTCAAATTAAATTTTTCATCACACTGTGTGCAGTTAAATGTTGTAAGATACTGCGTAAAATTAAATTTTGTTCAAATGTTATTGCTATGTCTGGCGCTTAACGGAAACAGAATAATGAATGAGGATTTAAAAAAAAAAATTGACATAATTGCCTTTGTTACAATGACATTTATCAAGAATATTAGGCGGGAAATATAATAATTTGGCTGTTATTTTAGTAGGTGTGTATATCGTGTATCTTACGACTTCCACACGAATGAAGTCGCGGGCACAAGCGAGTTAAAAAATACAAATAAAATAATTTTAATTTACTTACATAAAATGATGGATATAGGAGTTAGATTGTGTATAAATTTTGAACTCTTCTCCTTCGAGAACCGTGTAGCGACGGAGTGAATGTGATTTGATGTTAGTGGTGTGGTCACAAACTAGATGTACGGCACTTTCATTGAACTCGGCATGGATTTTAAATATGATTTCAACGGGTTCTGCAAAAAATTAGATGTTGACTGTCTATACAATGTACAAGTGACTTAAGTGACAACTATACAGGTTTTAAAGATTGTTATAAAAAGTCTAGGAGTACATAGTATAAATCAATTTGGTTACGATGCCGATGGCTAAAACCGTGAGCTACAGAAGATACTGCTGAGCTATGAATGCCAAAAATGAATCTGTGAACTACATAAACAAAAAAGAGTTTACAAAAAAAAAGGGCGTGTGTCAGCTCCGACACACGATTGTCTTTGAATAAGTATGCAATAGGTAAAGAGGGTAAATAAACGCATATCTTTTAATAATACTGAAATCATGTACTTAGTTATTTTTATTCTATTCACATTATTCCTATTGATTCGGTAAAATATTAAATACCTATACATCAATCTTTTGCTTAAATATATATTACATAGAGTGGGTACGGTACCGTACATATGTGCATTAGCAATCTCAGAGAGCAATGGAATGCCGTGTCAAAAAAAATCAGCTCAACAACATAATTATCGCAAATAATGCTGTCGAACTGTCAACTTGAATCAAATTTGTCTTAATCGGTTACGAAAATAAGTTACGCAATTAGTTATCTGGTTTGAGGTCATAAACAGGTAATTAAATAGTTCTTACCATTGTCCGGGCCCCGAGCTTCATCTTCAAATATTATAATTATGAAAAGTATAAATAAACTCAACATTTTAGTAGGTATTGATAATATTTTAATAACAAACAGTCAATAAATAGGTCCTGATTCTTATAATTCCCCTATTGTAATGAGGACAAAGGGCTGTGCATAATTTTGATTTATTTCTGAAATACTTACGTAATTTATTTCTGAAATGAAATACCTAGTGACCAACACTTTGATGCCTTTAAGGATAATTTTATAATAATACCTACTAGTCCGTTGTTAACTATAGTAATTAAGATATATTATACCTACACAGAAGCTGTTTGTCTGGAAGAGCTCGTCGCTAAGTAATAACAGCCGCACGGGTCGATTCATCAGGTTAAGCTACGCTTGCCGGGGTTGGTCTGTGGATGGGTGACCATCTTTACATATCGAGACTCCTCCGTGCCTCGGAAAGCACGTTAAACCGTTAGTCCCGGCTGTCATTTGTGGATCTTTGACAGTCGTTACGGGTCGTCAGAAGCCCGAAAGTCTGACAACCAGTCTTGCCAAGGGGTATCGTATTACCCAGTTACTGGGTTGTGAAGGTCAGATAGGAAGTCGCTCCATGTAAAATACTGGTATTCAGCTGCATCCGGTTAGACTGGAAGCCGACCCCAACATGATTGGGAAAAGGCTAGGCAGATGATGACAGAAGCTGTTTGTGTACCTTTATAAATAAATAAATAAATACTAGCTTTTGCCAGCGTTTTCGCCCATCCGCATGCATGCTGGAAACTATCCCAGAGGTTCCTCTGGGATAATTTCCAGTACTACCGGGATAAAAAGCATCTTAGGTATGTCCTTATCCAGGTCAGAGTCTATTACTAATATAAATACATAGAACTAATACAAATTTAATATAGTCTACTATTAATTTATGTTCGCATAGCTCGTCAAATTGTAAGGAACAGCGGATTTTTTTTCGTGATTTCTGTGTTGGTCCCATAGGTAGTGAAAGTTGTTCATAATGATGAGTACAATGACCCCTTAAGAGATTTCTTGTAGGAAAAGATCCACCGTATATGACCAATTATAATAGGACAGTCCAGTTTCATGGTTGCACTAGCTGTATCAGGAAAATTCGGTAAATATCCTTGAGTTGAAGACCAAGTCATGTGTTGTTATTGGAACGATTGAAACATTCTCATTTAGAAACTGAAATAATTAGTAATTGCGGTTTTCCTGTTTGTCCTGACTTTTTAACCGACTACAAAAAAAGGAGGAGGTTATCAATTCGCCTGTATTTTTATTTTTTTATGTTTGGTACTTCAGAACCTTCGACTGGGTGAACCGATTTCGATGATTCTTTTGAAATTCTTTGAAAAATAACTTTTTCGGAAGTCGGTGTCTTTGCTTTTTAATTTTCGTTTTTTGCCACCGACTTCCGAAATTAAAGTTATTTTTTTGGAAGTCGGTTGTTTTTTTTTTTTTGTAAAAAGTTTTTATAAATCATCCTAGTGTCATATCATATTATATTTTAAGGTTATGAGGAACAGGGTGTAAAGTTCACTCATCCACCATAGAAAAGGGAGGATCCTCCTACCAGACGGGTGTAGTGTCTGGCGGGCAACTGCCCAATGATTGATATTGGATTTTTGTATATATGTTCACTGCACGGTAAACTCTAATTGCGCGATGCAGGATTTTTGTGACTTCAGGATTTTTGTGTGACGTCAGGTCTTTGATGCGTAGTTTGAATGTGGCGATGTAGGTACCGCCACACATGTAAGGATTATACCTATCTATGATCCTAATTATGGTAATGTAATACCCATTACGTCTACTAACTTGGGCTAGTTTCTAGTGTGCGTTACCCTAGCAAAATGTTGTCGAAAATGGACATTTCAAGCTTATACAGTGTGAGTCTTTATAATCTGCACATACTGAATCGAGGGAATCTTTGCTTAATTTTATCGACGGAAAAAATGATAAAAAAATTCTAAATATTTTATTGAAATTTTTAATGGATTTTTTATTTATTTTTTCGTTTCTGTGACTCCAGTGTATACAAAGCGGTGTAACTTTTTAACTCGATGTTTTATCACGATGAAACAAACTCCATAATGATTGGAAGTAATTAGGTGTCCGCATTAAATGAAAATTGTGTAAAAAAACTGCCACCAATTAAAAATAAACACGTTTTTCCCTCAAAAATCTGTTTTTTTTTTCATAAATGTTTGCAATAATCGTAAAATTTCTCAATAAGATGCCCCGATCACCTTCATTTTTTATTACTTTAAATTATTCCTCATCGTATTAGCTACCTAATAATAAAAATTGTATGCTTTTAGCTCAGACAAAACACTTTCTATCAAGTGTTAAAGATGGCACTTCGAACGCGCTATTTTTGTTCTCTTAAGGATGATTTATTTGGGTTCAATGAATGAAAAAGAGTTCAATTAAAACATTTATTATTTTAAAGAAAATTTAATGCATTAGGTTCTCAAAATGTCCACCTCGTTGTTGTAGGCACAAAGCCGCGCGAACTAAAATTTGTTGTGTCGCTCTCCTTATCATTTCGGGATCATTGCGAATATCATTTGCACAGTTAATTATGCGATCACGCAAATCGACCTCACTGTTGATGGGAGTACTGTAGACGCGTTGCTTCATGGTCCCCCACAGGAAGTAATCAAGGGGCGTTAAATCGGGTGAACGCGCAGGCCACCCTACAGGTCCTAGTCGTCCAATCCATTTATCACGATAATTTTCGTTTAAAAATGATCTCACATTTGTGGCATAATGGGCAGGGCATCCGTCCATCTGCAGAAACATCCTTCGACGCAAAGACAGTGGTACATCTTCCAATAACTCAGGTAGATCGTCAGTCAACAAACTTAAAAATCTTTCACTGTTCAAAGTTCTCGGCAGTATGACTGGTCCAATCAACATGTTATCGATAAGACCAGCCCAAACATTTATTGAAAATCTTACTTGAAAAGTCGATGAACGTTTCAATTTCGGGTTTTGACCTCCAGGGCACCATCTGTGTAAATTTCTACAGTTAGTAATACCATCTCTGGTAAATGTTGATTCGTCCATCCATAGTATGGTTTTCGGAAAGTTTGGGTTTGCTCTGGTATTTCTTTGAATCCAGGTGGACATCACACACCTTGGACGCCAATCTACGTCTTCATGTAGATGTTGCACTCTTTGGTAGTGGTAAGGGTGCAATCCTTCTTTCTTTAAAATACGCCACGCTGATTTTTGTGATATTCCGTGACGAAGAGCCAGTCGTCTAGTACTTATGGATGGATCAGCAAACAAATCGCTCAGTACTGCTTGTTCCAGAACCACATCAATAATTATTTGAGGCGGCTCGCGACGATCTCTACTTGATTCAAGTCCAGTGATCGACAATCTTCTGTGAACTTCCTGGAAGTTGCGGGCAGATGGCACTGGTTGCCTGTTAGGAAACGCAGCTATGTAAGCTGCGCGCGCAGCTCTGGCACTTCCTCGTCCCATCCCATAGTAAAAATGAATGTCGGCAATGTGTGCCGGGGAGAATTCACTTAAGCGCGGCATCACGTAGCAGCGAACGAAAGTCACGAAACTCAGGTAGCAGTGAATGAAAGTAACGAAACACATGTAGCAGCGGCGAATAATTCGGAGCGACTGCCTGTCTGTCATCCCTTCTGGTCCCTTCAGCTGGCCCTACCTCCCCGCACCCCGACCCGCGCACATTCTCAACAAAAAAGGACGTCTACCTGCTAAACAATTAGTGCGTAGCCGTGCTCTAGGCCTTTCTTTGGCTGTTGATAAGAAATGATGGGATTGAGTTAAACCCTTGCAATTTTTACTATTGGATAGCTAATACGATGAAGAATAATTTAAAGTAATAAAAAATGAAGGTAATCAGGGCATCTTATTGAGAAATTTTACGATTATTGCAAAAATTGATGAAAAAAAATCAGATTTTTGCGGAAAAAACGTGTTAATTTTTAATTGGTGGCAGTTTTTTACACAATTTTCATTTAATGCGGACACCTAATTACTTCCAATCATTATGGAGTTTGTTTCATCGTGATAAAACATCGAGTTAAAAAGTTACACCGTTTTGTATACACTGGAGTCACAGAAGCGAAAAAATAAATAAAAAATCCATTAAAAATTTCAATAAAATATTTAGAATTTTTTTATCATTTTTTCCGTCGATATAATTAAGCAAAGATTCCCTCGATTCAGTATGTGCAGATTATAAAGACTCACACTGTAGATAATTAGTTGCCTAGCTTCTGTAATTGTTGCGCACATTTTTAAATTTGTTGCAATTATAGTTTTTTTTTAATTTCACAAAAACATTTCCTGCTGGGGTAACGTTTCAAATGTTACCGCAGCCAGACATTTTTTAAAATAATGGGAATATTGAAATAAATATTAGCTATATAATTAGTTGTCTAGACGAGGTAAATGTTGCAACTTATATTTTTTTTAAGTTTAATTAATATTTTAAAAGTTCAATTGAAATAATTAACTATTTTACCTGTAAAAAAAATTCTTTAAAAAATATGTGGTTTTTTTTTAACACTTGTGTACACATTTGTACTAAATTTGTAACACTATCCTACATATTTTAGAAGATAGCATAATGAACTACGCGGGCGGTTTTTTGTAACCACCTAAACTTGGTCGGGTTACCACGGACTTGGACTTCCTAATCACTTTTATTTTATTATCTCGTTAATTACTGTATTTACTACGCTGAAATTTTATGGGCATAAAACTGAACTAAGCAACTAATTATTGATATAAAATTCAGTTTATATATCCACATACAGGTTTACTGGTGGCCAAATAACTCCGCACGCATTGTGACCGTGAACGTGGAGAACTGAATATCATCATATTTTCCTAATTAGTTACAGGATACTAATGAAACTTCACATACATTTGAATGCCGTTACAAGCTACAAAATAACGTTTAAAGTAAGTCCCTAGAGCTCTTATTCAGAGTATTAGGACCTATTGAAGTGTTTTTATATTTAATTAAATACCCCATAGATGGTGCATTATTTTGTTTTTCTTATTGCACAACGAATTAAAACTAATTCCTAAGAAGTCATGTACAAAAGATGATAAGAATTCGCTTAACCGTTTCAGAGATCCAGCAAAACCACTAACGTTACTCCAGCAGGATTTTGAATAAATTGGAAGCCGAAGTAAAAAAAAAAAAAAATAAGTTGCAACATTTACCTCGTCTAGACAACTAATTATATAGCTAATATTTATTTCAATATTCCCATTATTTAAAAAAATGTCTGACTGCGGTAACTTTTGAAACGTTACCCAAGCAGGAAATGTTTTTGTGAAATTAAAAAAAAAACTATAATTGCAACCAATTTAAAAATGTGCGCAACAATTACAGAAGCTAGGCAACTAATTATCTATAAGTTTGAAATGTCCATTTTCGACCACATTTTGCTAGGGTAGCGCACACTAGTTTCTATCATGTTTCTCTAAATGACACAGCTGTGGGAGAAAACCGGAAGCAAAATAATACTTATATGAATTCCGATTATTGATTAGATGAACACGGGTTTCCGAGTATCCATTATAGGGTGGATAAACGGAATAATATTAATTTTAAATCGTACTAAACTCATTCTGAAATCAGCCTAATTTTCACTAATATAAAATTGAAATTCGTGTTAGTAGAATAAACATCAATTGGAAATAGATTTGAATATACCTATCTACTGTAAGTTAGGGCAAGCATTGCCCCCTAGATTCTAACTTAACAAAAATCAAACAAGTCAGAACTCTTTATTTCCAATCAAATCTTTCATTAATCATGAAAAATATATAAAGTATTAGCTTTTGCCCGGGTGGAGGTCAAAAATTATCCCGTGGGAACGTAAGTACTACCAGGGTAAACAGTATCCAGCTTCATCAGATCATCCAAATCCTTAGGATAATACTAATAATTGAGATACTGTCGTGAATTCATGAAAGCCTAGTACTTTTTGTAAGATTACTGCTCAGAAATTGTGCACGACGTGTCGTGAACAGAATACCGTCTCATGCACCGTAGCAGTCAGGTCCAACTATCCGTGTGCTAAATTCCATCCAAATCCGTTCAGCCAATTTTACATTTATAATATTCAGTAGGATTAACCATGGATTTAGAAGAAATTTACATGACTTTATTCGGAGCAAGCAAATCAGTTGAAGGTGCAAAATACGAAGTCGTGGAAAAATGGTTCAAAGAATGTGAAATTATTGATGAAAAATCTGTCACAAGCAAATTATTCGAAAGCTCTTACGAAAGGGTTCATCCTAATAAACATGCCTTAAGTTTGGTTCAATTTGTGCAGCTGCTCGGTATATTGTCGAGAGAAACTGACCAAGATGTGAATTCTTTTGGCCGCAAGTTTCAAACTGTTAATCAAAGAATTATTGAGGAGATTCAGGCTTCTTACGATTAGCGATTTATGACTTTTAGCTGTTTTTGGAAGGACTGAAAGTCGAGTCTTACTGCTACATACAGAGATGTCACTTAATAATAATTGATCATCGACTTTTATTGAAAAGGATACATTAGAAACTTTTTATCGTCGTCTAGCCTATTCCCAACTATATTGGGTTGATGTCAGCTTTATTTCTAACCAGATGCAGCTGAATACCTATTTGACGTGGAGCGACTGCCAATCTGACCTCCACAACACAGTTACTGGGTAACACGATACAGGGGTATCGGTGAGTTAGTACTATTTTATCATTAACTACTAATTTATCATTTAAGTTTATGGATGTATTAGAAGGCTGTCAGTAAAAAATAAGGCAGACTGAGAACATTTCAATTTGGTTGATTCGTTTTAGATGACGTCTCTGAATGTGGCTGTAAGAGTACCCGAATCAGACGTTGATGTAGCGTAAACGCTGCGTTGACGTCACGCTCCTAACCAACATGTACAGTCAGCGACTAAATTAAATTAACAATAACTAATTTTTTAGACATTAGAAGAGATTTATAAATAAAATGTTTTCGATTGTGATTGTAACTCGTTTCAGAGTAATTCTGGAAGCGGAGAGTATGTTTTGATTATTTTGTATTTTGTTACCTACGGGTGTAGGTTACAAAATACAAAATAGTCAAAACATACTCTCCGCTGTCACAGTCTGCCACAGTCACTTTGTCCATTTATTAACTTTTTGCCACTTTGTCCATTCGTAAATATTTTGTTCCTGCATTGTCCATTCGCAAATATTTTTTTTGCGACTTCGTCCATTTGATAAATTGTTTCGCTACTTTTTCTGTCATGTAGTTCAAAACACAAACTCGAGTATTTCTTTCAATTAAACCATTTACAGACACTTTTAAAGTGTCGAAGAGTCGGCCAGTTAGTCAAAAAGATGAAGCTAGCTGCCCATTCCAAAATGAAGATCTCTATGGAGAAGAATGGGCAAAAAACGTCAAGGACACTCTTTCAAATTAAGGTATTTCAAAATCCTGGGAAGATTATTCTTGTTGCTTTAATTAATATTTGAGGACAATGTGTAGCATCTGTCATACCAATTAATATATACACGATCAAAGTAATAAAACACAAGTATAAAAATAAATCTTTATATTTTGTTACAAAAATATAATCATATTAAAAACTACAATATTAAAACTGTATAAATACAATACACGATTAAAATGATAAGTGTATAAACAAAACATAATAATGATGTATAAATGAATTAACTAAAGTCTCCGTCACGAGAAGCTATACATTTTGTAAATAAAGAACTTCTAATAAGTTACGTAGCGACAATTCAATCAACAACTAATCCCAAATTCAATCAACTCAAAGTATCAATTTCACTCAATGGTTCGGTTACATTTTAGCGATATAAAGCGCTGTCGTCTAATGTTTTTTGGTACTGGAACGCGTGTGACTCATGGAACGTAAACATTTGGGGCGCCATTTTGAACAAAGTTACCTCTGACGCTGTCAATGCTGTCATTTCATTTTAGAATGCGAAACAGAATACTCGGAATTGTCTGACCACAGCAATTAGATGAGTGTGTTAACATAATTATATCCCTATATAAAAATCATTACACAACTCTTTTTTTTTTTACTTGATCCAAAGTTTGCGATCCCCTGAATGTGTGTTTACAAAATTTATAGCTTCTCGTGACGGGAACTTTATGTATAAACGCAAGGTTTCATATGCTGTACTTAATTCCGTTATACATAACACTACGCCTGTATCCCCCGAAGGTGTATAGTACGACTACATTTCGCCAGCAATGTTTAAGTCCCATGCAATAGGGAACGAGTCTTTTGCCATCAACCGGACAGAAATATAGACTACGAAATTATGTGGCAATGAAAAAGGCAGCCCATCTGTGGGTAGATTGTGAGAGGTCGCCGCCACCTATGGACATCTGTAATACCAGAGACATCACAGATGCGTTGTCATCCCAGTAGAGATGGGTAGCACACCTCTTTAAAAAGAGGATCGTGGGAGGCACTCTTTTACAAAGTGTGCTAGTACACTGTGCTACCACTCACCGAGTTGCCGCGCGAGTCGCGTGTGTGCTGTGTGGTGTCTAGTGAGTAGTGACGCCAACGCGACACGACACGGCACGACACGGCACATACATATACGCAGTTGAGTAGGCACACGCGCGGTGAGTTCTGTGGTGTATGTCTGTGCTAGCAACAGTGAACGAAGACATCAATGATCAAAATACACAAAAAGAGTAAGTGACTCGATCGACTGACTCATTTCGTTCAAAACTCACAAGTACAAATGTTCTGTGTGTAGCTAATCTGTGCCAGTGTGGTGTGTGCTAGCTAGCACATCAACAAAAAATGAGTGAGTGACTCTTTTCATCCAAGTGAGTAGCTAAAACTGTGCTAGCACGTGTGCGGAGTCACCCGACACTACATCCCAGAGACTTAGCTGAAATATTTATTTTATTTTATTAAAACTTTATGCACAAGTAAAAAAAAACTACTGTACAACGGCGGACTTAATGCCTGAGGCATTTTCTACCAGTCAACCTTAGGGTGATACAGAGATAGACATAGTAGGTGCAACAAAAGACAATACATATAACTTGAGAAATAATTAATACATACATAGATACATACATAAATTATAAACAAAATAAACTTAGTCAGGAGAAATAACGACAGGTAGAGGAGAAAACGAATCCATCTAACGCTGGGATGATTCATGAATAATCTGATGGGAATATCTCATGTGCCTGTAATTATTTTAATTACACTGGCATTCATACTCTTCAAACCGGAACACTGCAATGCTTGGTAGGAGAAATAGGTATGGTGTTATGCATAACGGAATCAAATACAATGTTTATTATTTTTTTAATAATATAATGTCACTTTTAACAGCATAGCTACTAACATAGTCACTGGCACTATATGAATTTCAACTTTGAAACTTTTAAAATTAAGTTTAATATTGAAAAAAGAAAATTAAAATGAAACTATATGAAAATAGCTGCCGGGGTAAAAATATTAGCCAGACAGCAAGGTGTAGAATTTTATTTGAATATCGTGAATATAGTGTGAAAATGCCTTAAAAAGTTTTCGTGAAATAGGCTAAGTGTTTTGGAGATAATAAAAAAATAACTGCAGAAGAAAAAACGTGTGATTGATGTGAAACCCGGGTTTTATTCTAATGTCAATGACAATGTTAATAAAATTATCCAAATAATACTAAATTATAAATTGTATAGTTCTCGCCTTTCCTTTTGCAGAGTAATTAATAAATGGAATATTTAAAAAGTTTTATATTTCAATAAATACTTAATATTTCACTGTTTTCAGAAGGAACTATTGACATAATACAATACATTTGGCTCATGATTGTGGATGTCAGATAGGCAGTCCAGCAGGCAGCCACATGTAAAATACTGATATTCAGCTGCATCCGGTTAGACTGGAAGGCGACCACATCATAGTTCGAAAAAGGCAGGCCACTTAAATAATATATATATACCTGAAAAGGTTTTGAATTCCATTTATTGATTACTCGGTTTGTCTGTTTGTCAGCTAACAATTCGAGAACAGCTGATCCGATATTGAAATTTTAGATACATTTCGAAATTGAATTTTCTTCTAGTTTAATTATATTTTAATAGTGTACAATTCTTCGTTTAGTTTTGGAAATATTAAGTAAAAATAAAAGAAGATGAGTAAAATAAAAAACTTTTACACTTGAGTATCGTACATTGTTAAAATATAATACTATTTTTTTTGTACAAAATGGTAACTATTGGTTTATACAATAATGGAATAACATTGCAACATATTATAATACAATTTGAAAAAAGGAAGTACACAGTTTTTGGCTTTTAGAATCAAACAGTCGCGTAGCAAATATATTTGGCCTATTTTTAAATGTGACAAATCTTGTTTCACAAAAGTGAATATTTTGGCTAAAGATAATTTTAATTCTTATTGCCAATTGACTATTTGGTGTGCTAATCAAAACTGGGTGAATTTACAATAACGGACAATTTTTCAAATATTTTAGAGCTTTTAAAGCAAAATCATTGCATTTAACAATAATTACACAGGGTTTTTCTCAAGGGAAAAGAGGATTGTCGCAAGCCTTTTTTTTTATGATTTTTGAAATCGCATGTTAATTGTACACACGGCTAAATATCAAGCTATACATTTCCAGTATAAGCTGACCTAAACTGACTAAACTGGAAATGTATAGCTTGATATTATGTACGTGTGTACCGAAAGCGTTTTTACAGGAATAATATAGCTCCCTATACCGTATGCTATGTATTAGCTAAACATTGGAAGGTAAGTAATAATATATTTTATACATTTTACAAATACATTTTGTACGAAATTAAAATTAATTTTAATAAAATACAAAGTGATACTTTTTGTTTTAGTTTAAAGCCGTGTTAGCTTCTAAAGGCTAAGTAGTAACAAAGCTCGGAAAATAGGGATTTTGTGAACACTAGATATTTTTGCGACAACGTGTTGGAAGATTTACGGTTAGACATAAAAAATTAAGACTTTTGAAAAAAAAAGTCTTTATAGAAATATTTCAAAATTCTAAATATTTTATTTCACATTAACCTACATGGGCACTTATGAAACGTCAGAAGCTAAGTGCACGGTTTCAATTGGTCGTTTTGTAAGGAAAACAGACGGCAAGAAACTCCACGGTCACTTAAAAAAAAAGTCTTTAATAATATTTTCAAATTACAGTGTTCATAGGTATTGGGGGCCTGTCAACAAGTACCAGGTACATGTATGTGGGTTTTAATTTAACGCACAATAAATTGTACTTAAATAACATTGCTTCTAGTTATATTTTAAATAAAACTTTAGGTGATATTAGATTACTAGTATTTAGCTACATTTATTCTACGTAATCAAAATACGTAAAAAAACAGACGAAATAAACGATAAACAAACTAAGCAAATATTTACAAAATCTAGCCAAATACTTTAAAAAATATTACCAAGTAATTTCACAAAACCACAAATTTCCAACTTCACCTGACACTCTTACTATTTACACATACACATCAGTCTTTATTCTTAGTTTCACTGTAACACTGCACTTTGTCCATCGGACATAAAATCCATTTGTAAATTCATCCATTCAATACATATACAAGGTAATTCTGTCCATAACGTTTTTCGACAATAGATGGCGCTAATATCTATACAAGGATATTCTGTTCATAACGTTTTTTGACAATAGATGGCGCTATGAACAATTATTGTTTATAGATAGTTTAAGTTTAATTTGTAATGAATAAAATCACTTTGTCTAATAGTGAAAGCGTTAATGCTCGTTCCTCCTCTGCCGACATTACACTCGTAATTTACTTCTAAAAAAATTATGTAAGTAACTTATGACTGCGTAAGATGTAAGAAGAAATTACGATACGCTACTTACAAGAGAGTTTATATTTGCAAATTGATCGAAAATTAAGGCCGTACCCTACCTCAAATTTTATCTAGCTCGCACCACACTACTCGCGCCCTGAGTGAGAGTGAGACGGACTGGGGCGCTGGCGGCTCTCAAGCCTCGAATAGTTTAGGTAATTGATTTTTAAGGTGAAAACAATGGTAATTAAAAAAAAACAAACGTACGACCTGCTTTATCGTTAGTTCAGTTATTATGTAAAGTTTAATGATCTAATTTGAAGTATTTTTTTAATAACAGCTGTTTATATTTCTGTTTAGAGGTAACTTTGTTTTTTTTTTCTATAGAGAAAATTTTATATAATCATGTTTTCGCCAAACATGTCCTATGTTTAGCGATCAATAAATCCTCAACTTTAACATATATTTATTTCGAAATGAATGCTACCGTATTTTCGGTATAACAGAGGCCTTTATTACGCAAGCGACTTAAGGAAAACTTACAAGTGTAATGGTGGCCTTAGACGAGGCTTTTGCCCCATACTGGGACAGTTATAAGCTAATTATATTGTATAATGTTCCAATAAGGTGACAATAGCGGTCATTGCTCTTTCGCTGTCTTCGTAGGAATCCGCACGACAAACTGTGTATCGGTTTTCTTTCGTGAAAATTTTTAACACTTTCACTGCCAAGTACATAGAATGCATACAAATTAACATGCCATAAACTTTGTCTAATATATCTATAACAATTGGTCAGTCGAGTACATCGGCACGCCGCCGCTTGTAGCTAAATATATGTACGACCCGCGAGGCGAGTTGTGGGCACGCGAACGAATTATCGCTGCACTCATAGGTCGGGTGCTGGGCACTAAAAGTGTTAAGGCCATTAAAAAAATAGTCACTTAATTACAGACTTTTCTGTTTAAGTGCTAGAATCTTTAAAAAACAATTAATTTGGACCAATGACCTTTATTGACATGTTATATTGTATCAAACAGACATACAACGAGTTCTTTTTAATATCCCATAACTTTAGGGTATTAATGAAACCGTTTCAAGGAATCCACGTGTCGTTACTGTTATGTTATTTTCGAAAATATGTATTTTTGGAACACTTGATCGCGGACTTTTTGTATTATTTTACTTTTAGCACATAACCATAGAGTTACGGGACATCAAAGTGAACACGTTTTGTAGCTGTACAAGGACTATTTGGCGCGTGAGCAAAATTCTATTCGGAACTAAAGCCGCAATCTTAAACAGTGTGTAACAAAAACCCTGTCCGACCCGTGAGGGTGTTGTTAAGAATCATACTCATTAAGATTCTTAATAGTTTATGTACGTAGTTTTTTTTTTAAGAAAAGGAATAAAACAAAAATACCGCTTTTTTTTTCAATGGGGAATTTTACCGGTTTATTTACATGGGGCGCGGGCGGCCGTAGTTTAGTGGTGCAAATTTGCTATTTTATAATGAAATTGGGGTAAGTTTGGTACTAAAAATGTGAATTTCAAATTCCAATATATTTTTATTTTCCATAATAATATTTTTTTAATTATTTTCTGGTAATGCAATACCTATGTCCCCTTTCGGATCGGACAGGTTTTTCTTACATATTGTATAATTGCAAAAACGTTTACCAACAGCGCCCCCTGTCCACGTCATTCGAGCGCCAAAAGATCCTTGTAGGAGTGTATTATAGTTTTGTCGTTTCAGTTTCTTAAATTAACGCCATCTATCGCTCACTCTACACGTACCCAGTTTATCCGCGGGAAGTTTGCCCAGCGCTGGGATGACATCATCCGTTGATGCTGGGCTCCTGACGTCTTTTGGGGATGAAGGAGACCGTCATCAAGTCATCCTCTTCCTGGAGGAGGCAGCCTTCTGCTGGTTTGCTGCGGTGGAAGAGTCTGGCGAGGAGAAATTGAGTTTTAAAAATAATTCGAGAAATTCAGGATTTGACGTTTCGAGGCGTAGTAAATTATCTCGGAAATCTGAAATTCTTATAAGTAATGCCAAGTTTTAAGCATGCATAAATTAATTACGATAGACACGTTGCCGGATGTCAGCGATGCGCACGAGTACTTCGACGCCTAAGGGCGAATTCGACCAAACTGATGTACCTAGTATAAGTCTAATCCAGCGAATATTTTTTTAACGTTTGACATATTTTCTGTACAAACACTGTCAGACGCCAATTATATTCCACGGATAAAAGATAGATCTGGCTTTGGTTAAATCAGCCCTCAGTGTCCTTTTGTTTTTGTATTTATTTGTATATTTAGTTAGTTCTGTAATTTAGTGTTAGATTTTATGGTATATAAGATTAAATGTAAAATATAATTAGACATGATTGAAAATAAATGATATAAAATTAATATTACGATAGCAAAATAAATATTTTACATTTCGATTTCAAGACAAGACTAAAATTGACTAATGTATTTTTATCATACACCAAATGGAGATTACTGTAATAGGTTTTTAACAAGGAAAGAAAAGAAATGATAAGTAAAAAAAAAGGAAAAAATAATGAAAAAAAAAAAAGCAAAATTTATAAAACTCAAAAATGTAAAACGAAAACACAAGAACCAATGACCACATGCAGAACTCACACAATCATTTTAGATAAATAATAAAATAATTATTATTTTTCACCCACCAATCAATCTCAATCTGCATAGCCTTTTCCCAACTATGTTGGAGTCGGCTTCCAGTCTAATCGGATGAATATCAGTATTTTACATGGAGCGACTGCTAATCTGACCTCCACAACCCAGTAAGTGCGTAATACGATAACCCTTGGTAAGACTGGTTGACAAACTTTCGGGCTTCTGACGACCCGTAACGACTGTCAGCCGAATGACAGCCGGAACCAACGGCTTAACGTGCTTTCCGAGGCACGGAGGAGTCTCGGTATGTCAAGATGGTCACCCATCCACGGTCCAATCCCAGCAAGCGTAGCTTAACCTGATGGATCAACCCGTGCGACTGTTATTACTTAGCCACGAGCTCGTTCCCCCACACAGATTTTTCACCCACCACCAAAAAAAACAATCAAGTTGTAAGTTAACTCTTATGACTATTGCTGCAGTCCTGTGAAAATAAATATTCTGCTGCTTTTGGTTGATATTTCGTTCAAAATATCATGTCTTAGCTCAATAGCGCACTAGCGGCCAGGCCGCGGCAGCCAAGTCGGTTTCGTTGTCGTTCGCGCGTGCTCCATGGCGATTTCATACTAATGTATCTATCTCCCTGGCCGCTGCGACCTGGCCACGACAGCCTGACCGCTAGTGCGCTATTGCCATTATGCGTGCATGTTTCCAACAAGACGAGTCCTTCTCCTCAAAAGTCACACAAATAGAAAATTATCAATACCAAACAAAAAAAAAACACAACCCCAAATTAAATTTACCACAGTTGCTTAAACGCAGTCAACAGAGAAAAAATCATTATATTTAGGGTCGATACGAGTATTTCAACTGTCAGATGCATTTTATCTAAGGAATAAAGTATTGCAGTTTCGAAATTTTTTCTATGCAAAATCTGCAATATATACGTTACATGTGTGGCGGCATCTACAACGCCACATGCGAACTAAGCATCAAATACCTGACGTCACCCAAATCCTGCATCGCGCAAGCAGTGTTTACCGCGGGACGGATATAATTTTATCAAACATCCCGACATCAATCGTCGGGCAGTAACCCACCAGATACGACATCCGTCTGGTCGGAGGATCCTCCATTTCTATAGAGGATGAGTGAACTTTACACCCTGTTCCTCATACCTCTATAGACGTTAATAACAAAAATTCAGCTGTTCCTTACATTTATGTTCGCATAACTCATCAAAATGTACGTAACCGCTGATTTTTTGCGCGATTTCAGGTTTGGTCTCATAGTGAAAGTTGTTCATAACGATTAGTACTATGACCCCTGAAGCGGATTAAAACGATTAAAATTTAACCTGGTATACCTCCAAGTACCAATAATCCGTTGTAATATTTGTAGTGAAATAAATAAATGTATTATCTACTATTATAATCTGCCATATATGTAACTATATTCCTCAGATTAAAATTGAAGACGATTGAAACTACGCCCCTATAACAAACAATAACACACACACAGACAAGAACACACACAAACCACCACATCTAAAAGAAACTACATACTTTATACTTCAACTTTCAATAGAGCCGATTTCCAAGAGTCACGGTTTTTGCTGTGATGAAAGAAATAGAATGTTAGAAAGAGATAGCAGATACAATAAACGGTGGAATAGAGAGAGATGTAAAATTAAATTAAGAATCTTAGATAATTTACAAGTCATCGCCACTTTCTCAACTATCTACTTTAACGTTATAAAGCCTAAGTTGATTTTTGATTATCCATTTGTAAAATACAGTAGACGTAGATATACTCGTATTTAATAACCTATTCCGCTTAACTATTCTATAAGAGTCATAAAAACTCACACTCGGCGTGGCAACACTTCGTGTTCGGGTTCGCGACTGGTCAATCGTCATCCTGAGGATGCCTCGGTGACAGGTGAAACACGTGTCGATTCTTACTGGTTTTTTTATGACTCTTGAGGAATAGGTTACTAAATACGTCTATTGTATTTTATAACGGATTTCAGCAGTCACGCCTAAATCAATTAACTAACCATTTGTAGTTTAACAAATAGAGTGGCGCCTAAATATCGTGGCAGTGGAATTTGAACTTTGTCACGTTAGAATTGAGTTTCTTGCTCTATAACTTGATAATTATCTAAGATTCTGAAATTAATTTCGACGAAAAGAGCTTAATAACTATACTCCATTTGAAATAAGATTAGACATTTAAGCAAACCTTTTTACAGTCCGTTCAACCGATTTTGACTTCTATACCTTAGGTATTAAAAGCAAAAAAGGTTACACAATACCAACTGTCTACTGCAGCTGCCATTTGTCATGCCACCAACGCAATAGAAGTCAAAATCGGTTGAACGGACTGTAAAAAGGGTTTATTTTTATGTCTAATCTTATTTTAAATGGAGCATAATTATTCTAAACGCCCAAGACTCGTGGCAGTTGCGGTCATTACACGTGCGAGTAAGACAGTGAATAATAATTTAAAAAATAAAGAAATAGTTTTAGATTTTTCGCGTTATCTCGCTCCCTCGGTATATGATAGCTACTGCCATGAATACTATTGTAAACTAGGAAATATTTTTTTCTGCAAACTAACCAAGGTGAGTAGAAAGTAATAATTAATAAGCAAGGGAAGTATTGTTTTATTAGTAAGACTCAGATAAATTGTTGGTAGTTCTGTCAACTGTAATTAAGGGCCTACCCAACCTAAATTTTATCTCGCTCGCACCATACTACTCGCGACCTGAGTGAGAGCGAGACGAAGTGGGGTGCTGGCGGCTCTCAAGCCTCGAATAGTTTAGATAATTGCTTTTTACGGAGAAAATAATGGTAATTAAAAAAAAAACATATTACCTGCTTTATAGTTAGTTATGATGCGAAGGTTCATGATCTAATTTGAAGTATTTTTTTAATACCAGCGGTTTATAGTTCGGTTTAGAGGTAGCTTTTGTTCTTTTTTCTATCTAGAAATTTTATGTAAGAATCGCGTTTTCGTCAAACATAAGACCTAGCATCAATCCTCAACTTTAACATATATTTATTTCAAAATTAATGCTGCATATTTTCGGCATAACGGAGGATCATGCTAAGCAATTTGAGGTAGGGTAGGGCCTTAAGTCCCATGTAATAGGTTACGTATAGGCTATAAGCATTAAAAATGTCGGCTAAAGCGTCAAACGCAAACTAATTCTACTAAGTTACTCACTGTGCATTTAAATTACTTACAATTTATATATTTCAGTTAAGAGAGCCATGGAAACAAAATTTTGATGAAAATGCAAAGTTTATATATTGCCAATTAATTAATTTCTGTATGTTTGTAACCTGACGCAGAGAACTCTGCGTCCAGCGTTCGGCGTGGCAACACGCCGTGTGTCGGGTACGAGAGTGGTCAATCGTCATCCAGAGGATGCCTCGTTGAGAGGTGAAACACGTGTCGATTTCTTAAAGGGTTTTTATGACTCTTGAAGAATAGTTAAGCGGAATAGGTTACTTAATATATCTACGTCTATTGTATTAGTTGCGACATAGTTTATGAACCAATAAGTGAAATAGGCTACTTTTTTTGTCCCGAAAAGTTCAATTTCTTTGGAAAAAGCTAGGGTTGTATTGAACTTACTTTGCTAAAGGTGACGCGCCTCGTTCGCTGGGATCTATTCGTTCGTCCAGACCGCGGTGCACTGAGACAGAGTCTAGCTCCTCTAGGTGAATAGATTGAAGATATTCGGGTGTACGGAGCTTTTCTAGAGTTGGTTTTTTGAAACTGTAACAGAAACGGACATTATATTCATTTTGATATGGAATGGATATGGATAACAATTAAAACTTATAAAATTAAAACCCAACTGCGACTTCTTGAAGTTCATGATTCTATGTCCTCTAGAGGGCGTACATGTTAGTTGATTCAAAATAACTCATACGCTTTTAGAAAAAATATATCGAGTAATGACATCGGATATATTTGTGGCAAAAAATGTAAAGGAAGGTCATAGACACTACACAAAAAATAAAAAATAAAATAACATGAAAAATATTAAAGATTTTTTTTAAGGTTAATTTTCGATAAGTTTTCAGGAATATTCAGAAAAATACGGGCGGTCACATGCCCAAGGGCGACATTGTATAATCAATAGTGATTGGAAATAAGTGAGCTAAAATATCTAAAGTTCGAAAAATAACAGAGACATAGTGGAGACGCCTTACGACAAAATATATTTTCGGGACATTAATTAAATTAAATATCATTTATTTCAGGCAATTATTAAACCCATACCATACAGACACATATATTAGAATAATAACACAGATAGAATATAAAAATACAGTAACTAATTAAAAATCTATATTAAAAGTCTTTTGCCTCTCTTGCAAGATGTACGACACGGTAAACAGCTTTTATAATTTCATTCTTACTCAGGGGGGTTGATTAGTACAACCAAAATTAATAAAGTAACACAACTATCGAACTTCATTTCCTGTCACTGTTTTAAAAAAAGAATATGCACAACTTCTATTGTTTAAAAAAAATAAAGGTAATCTCCTTATCTTCGTTTGAACGATGTAAGTGTGGCGGTACCTACGAGTACATAGCAACATTCAAACTACGCATCAAAGACCTGACGTCACACAAAAATCCTGACGTCACAAAAATCGTGCATCGCGCAATTAGAGATTACCGTGCAGTGAACATATATACAAAAATCCAACATCAATCATTGGGCAGTTGCCCGCCAGACACAACACCCGTCTGGTAGGAGGATCCTCCCTTTTCTATGGTGGATGAGTGAACTTTACACCCTGTTCCTCATACCCCTAAATAAGTAAGCGCGGAAGCTAATGTAATTTACATACCAGCTTTAATAATTATATAACTAATTTAACAATTTTTTTTAATAATGTCGATAAACACTCTTACTCTATTAATTACACTAATATTAAATACTGGTATTCAGCTGCATCCGGTTAGACTGGAAGCCGACCCCAATATAGTTTGGAAAAGGCTAGGCAACTTGATTGATTGATTAAATGTACTTAAGTGATGTACCGAAACCCCGCCATTAGTCCGAAAAAATATTTTAGTCGTAAGGAAGTCTCCACTTTTTTATCTCTGTTCTTTGAACTTTAGGCTTACCTATTTCCGATCACTGATAATCAATCAAGAAGGTTTAAATATCATAAATCGAGTAAATATGGAATCATAATCAAAGCAAATTATGAAGATAATAAGAGTAAATACTTACGTTTTGAGTAACAAACTGGAACAGACGACTGATACGGAGCTCATCGCCATCGCTGCCGACGCCATCCATGGCTGGTGGACAAACATACAACATATTATACTCCTGTAAACTTAAGTAGGTATGTTACTAGAGCCGACTGAAATTATTGTTATGTATGGAAATGTATACGTGTTCGGGTTCGCGACTGGTCAATCGTCAACCTGAGGCTGCCTCGTTTTTTTTTTTGAGGGTGGGAAATCTTCCTATGACGTCTCCCGCTCTGGGCAGAACGGGAGGCGTGTCAGACTTTTACTGACTAAAACTCACCCGTGTTCCTTCAGTTGCCTGTTGCCAAGGATCCCGATATCCCTTTCGGATTTTCCCGCAAGGGATGCCTCGTTGAGAGGTGAATCACGTGTCAATTTCTTACAGGGTATCTCAAAGTGTGTATGTGTGTGTGGTGTGGGATGGGGGTGTGTGTGGGAGTGGGGGGTGTGTGTTGTGTTTGTCTTACTATTAGTGATTGAGGGTGTGTGATAATGTGTGTGGGCAGATTTAAGTGACTGTGGTACTGGGTCCTCAGATCAGGCATTGTGTGTGTAATTGTGAGTGTGCGTGACTGATGTTAGGCGTGGGTGTGTTGTATTACATTATCAGCCTATAACGGTCCCATTCCATTGCTGGGACACAGGCCTCATCTCTTCGAGAGTCGAGAGTGTTGTATTTTCACAATTAAACTATTGCTGATTTATATGTTGTTACCGTGTGTGTCTGTAATTAGGAGGGTGTGTTTTATTGTTACCTTTTTTTTTTTTGCATGTGGGAAATCATCAAGTGTCTTCTCCCGCTCTGGGCGGAGCGGGAGGGCGTGTCAGACTTTTACTGACTAAAACCCACACGTGTTTTCAGTTGCCTGGTGCCAAGGCCCCGGTATCCCTTTCGGACTTTCCCGCAACCCTGGCAAGAGCGCTAATTACCTACTCTTATATTCACACAGAAGTTGCCTCTCTTTCTGTCACGTACCTAACTCTTATATCTTCTGACGACTATAGTTTACGCTCACTGAATTGGCCCGACAAGATGAGCCTGTGGCGTACTTATATCTTCATAACTAAAATGCGGAGTGCGCTTTGTGTATTATTCTGTGATAGAGGTGTAAGTGCGGTGGTGTTCATGAATAGTTAACTTGAGTGAGTATGTAATGGTGTGTGTGTGTTATATATTTTATTCTTACCTGTAACTGTAATCCAAACATAGCGAAGGCCCCGCTCGCTAGCGGTATGCCGAGTAAGTTGTAAACGCTAGCGAACAGAAAGTTGAGGCGAACACGACGCACTGTTGTGCGCGAGAGTTCCAAGCAGGCTACTACGTCTAAGAGATCGTTCTGTAAAGAAAAAAAAAGCTAGACTTAGGATGGGGTCGTGGCCAAGCACAACAGCCCCACGGTTTGATAAATCAAGGTGAAGCTACGCTAGTCGCGGTCAGCCAGCGGATGGGTGACTATCGATTTAATATCGACTCTTCCGTGGGAAGCAAGCCGTTGTCCTGGCTGTCATTTATAGATTTTTGGCAATCGTTACGGTCAACGTCAAAGTCAAATAATTTATTTCAAATAGGCACACACAAGGCACTTTTGAACATCAATGAAAAACAAAGAAATAGAATTGATTCTAGTTGCCCATTCCAAAAGTTAGCTTTCGTATGGAGAACAATGGGCAAGAAACTCCACCGTTACTTAAAAATGTTTTACAATATTTTGTATACATGAATTATATATTTATGGGTGAAGACGTTGCACTTACAATAAGATTACTGTAACACAAAAGGTAAAAAGAATTATAAATGGAGCAATGACAAATAAATCAGTTATGTGATAGGTACATGGTGCTCACATATTTACAAACATTATAAAAGTATACGATATTACAATATTAATAAACGGGTAGTCGGAAGCCCGAAAGTCTGACAACGCGTTCTACCAAGGGTGATCTGGCTCAGTTACTAAGGTCAGATAAACTCCATGTAAAATACAGAGGGCCTAGACAAGTGACAATCACTTCGAAAGCGTTTCGTATTTCTACAACAACTTTCAACAGGATTGACATAAGCTTTTCGATAGCTTATGTCAGTCCTATACATTTTTGCCTTTTCCATCATCGTTATCGCTGATAGAATACCATTTTGTCTAGGGCCTTTAGTATTCAACTACAACCGGTTAGACTGGAAGCTGACCACAACATATTTGAGCAGTTGATGATGAGGGTGACTTTTTATTTTCCTCATACCCAACTTCATTTAATCTTTGAAGTTTCACCAATATACCTTTGTTGGTGAAAGTTCACAAACGATGAGTTGGTGAAAGTTCACAAGTTAAAAAGTGATTTGTGAAACTTCACAAATTGAAAAGTGATTAGTGAAATTTCACAAATTGAAAAGTGATTACTGATTAGTGAAGCTTCACGAAATGTTCTGTCTCCCCCACGTACCCGCATGAGCACCAGGTCT
This sequence comes from Lithophane leautieri, assembly GCA_949152455.1. Classification (NCBI taxonomy): domain Eukaryota; kingdom Metazoa; phylum Arthropoda; class Insecta; order Lepidoptera; family Noctuidae; genus Lithophane; species Lithophane leautieri. Next base: position 9,815,917 of record OX424486.1, on the reverse strand, counting down.
GCGGCCTCCACAGCCACGTCGGTGCCCGAGGCGATGGCGATGCCCACGTCGGCCTGCGCCAGCGCAGGCGAGTCGTTCACGCCGTCGCCCACCATGGCCACCTTCTGGCCCTCTTCTTGTAACTTCTGGATCTTTGCTACCTTGTGGGAGGGGAGGACTTCGGCGTACACTTTGTTGATGCCGACCTGGGAAAGATTCGTTATATTAAAAACAAAGGTGTCATTACAGGGACGAGCAATAGTAGATTGTTTGCCTAGGGAGCAAACAACTGTATTAAATGCGAGAGTGTTTCTTTGAATCCAGAGCAGAGCGAAGGATTCTATAGTAGAATCCCTCGCTGCGCTCAGGATTCAAAGTACGTCTCTCGAGCTTAAAATAGTGTTGCTCCCGAAGTAGAAACTCTACTTTTTATGACCCTCTACGAGAAAATAAATAAGTGCAACTTATGAATAAGAATAGTAATTAGTAATATTCTAATACTTGAATTTTCACTATTTGAGGAAGACACAATTTTTTTTATAAAGCTAAGTAATATCTCAATTTTAGTAAACAATTACGAAAGAAGGCGGAATGCATTTGGCGCGTTTTTTATTATTTCACAAACTTTTTATTTTAATTTGGCTCGCTCCCGGTTTACTTTATCATCAGCTTAATTACTTGTTCATACTATGTTCGTGATTGATCTGTCTGGTGATCTGTCGGGTGATATTGAATCTCTATAGGGATTAAAGAGATTTTTAGTCCCTGTTTACGAAGAATAAACTTGCTATTTTTTAATAGATGTGATAAAATAGTATATTATAAAATTCGTAAATAAAGGACGGATTTAAAGCGAGGGCCATAGATGAATCACGAGCAAGAGAAGGATTCTAATGACTGAATCGCGACCGTAGGAAGTGATTCATGATGATTGAACCACAAGGGTAGCGAGTGATTGAAGTATTAGAATCCTGAGCGACGCGAATGATTCATGGCCCTCGATATAAATCCATATTATTCAAGAGTTGCATACTATATTTCATACCATGACTAAGAGAAAAAGAAAGATTTACGCGAAAATAGAAATTTAATGAATAAAAAAGGAAGGTTAAATAATTCGCTAGATATTCGACCTCCATCTCGAATATATTGGTGTGTTCTAAATTCAAACACGAAAATAGTGATTCAAAGTGAGTTTTATTCACTGTTTTCAGTGAATAAAAATCGTGCGAGTGAATAAACAAGTATGTGTGTGTGTGTGTGTGTGTGTGGGTGTGTGGGTAATGGGTGTGTGTGTGTGTGGGTGTGTGGGTAATGGGTGTGGGTGTGTGGGTAATGGGTGTGTGGGTGTGTGGGTAATGGGTATGTGTGTATGTGGGTGAGTTACTCACTTGTCTCGCTATAGCCACAGCAGTTTTCCTGTTATCTCCGGTCAGCAGACACACTTGTAGGCCCATCTTCTTCAGGCAGTACACTGCTAGGTGAGCTTCCGGTTTTACTTCGTCTGCTACTCCTATTGTGCAGACTAGTTGGTCTGTTGACGAAGATAATATTTATTATTAGGTTTTGCCCGCGGCTTCGCCCGCGTGGTGGTCGTAAGTTATTCCACGGAAACAGACTACCAGGATAATAAGTATTCTATGTCCTAACCGAGGTCATGGTCTACCCATGTGCCAAATTTCACTCACTTTCGCATTTATAATCTGTGCCCCGCGGTTTCGCCCGCATAAGTCACGATCCCGTGCGAATATCGAGATAAAAAGCATCCTTTGTCCTTTTCCAGGTCATGGTCTACTCATGTGCCAAATTTCATCCAAATCCGTTCAGCCATTTTAGCGTCAAAGCGTAACAAATAAACAGACGAACTCACTTTCGCATTTATAATATTGGTTAGGATATGTGAGCATGGGACTTTTATCCCATTCCCACGAGATCTAGGATATACGGTAGATGCGGGAAGCACAGAACCGGTCGAAGTGGCGGTTTTTGGGGGAGGCCTATGTCCAGCAGTGGACATATTTTGGCTGAAATGATGATTAAGGGCCTACCCTACCACAAATTGCTTAGCATGATCTTCCGTTATGCCGAAAATACTGCAGCATTAATTTTGAAATAAATATATGATAAAGTTGAGGATTGATGCTAGGTCCTATGTTTGGCGAAACCATGATTACATAAATTTTCTCGATAGAAAAAAATCCAAAGTTACCTACTTAAAGTAAGTAAGCAAGTTTATAATACTTTAATTATATCATGAAACTTTGCATAATAATATTAATAACTGAACTAATTATAGAGCGGGTCTTAGGTTTTCGTTTTTTTGTAATTACCATTAATACCACCGTAAAAAGCAATTACCTAAACTATTCGAGGCTGGAGAGCCGCCAGCACCACACTCCGTCTCGCTCTCACTCAGGCTGCGAGTATTATAGTGCGAGCGAGATAAAATTTGAGGAAGGGTAGGGCCTTAACGACCAATTGGAACCGAGCACCTAGTTTCTGACGTTTTATAAGTGCCCATGTGAAATAAAATATATTTATTTTGATTTTTGATGATAATGGGCGAGCACTCAGCTTACCGTTAATAGCGGCCAGCACAGCAGTTCTGCCCAGCTCCTCATCCTGCTGCATAGCTTCTTGCACTCTGCGGGGAACTGTGACTCCGTTTCTGGACATCCACTCGCGATTGCCTATGAGAACTACTTGTTCTACGTCCTGGGAATAGAATGGAGATGGTTGTAGTGAAATACAAAAAATTAATAAAAAAACGACACGTGTTTCATCTCTCAGCAAGACATCCTCATCATCATCATGGTTTGCGACTGGTCAATCGTCATCCTGAGGATGCCTCGTTGAGAGGTGAAACACGTGTCGCTTTCTTACAGTGTTTTTTATGACTCTTTAAGAATAGTTAAGCAGAATAGGTTACTAAATATATCTACGTTTATTGTATTTTATAATGGATTTCCGCAAAGTCACGCCTGAATCAATTAGCTACTTGTCCAGTCTGTAATGACACGCACACTACTGCATTTCCGTACACATTAATTCGGATTTCTATGGGTAATGCGGTTGTGGGGCGCGTCATTTCAGAGTAGATAAAGAACTACAGTGGTACCCAACTGATAAGGCGCGTCGGGAATCTTCGTTCGCACAGAAAAGAAAGTATGGCCCCAAAGATTAACGAAAGAATGCTTAAACTCACAATCAACCTTAGATCACTACTGTAAGGTTCATAATACACTGCAGCTGTTAGTTCCGTCTCACTCGCAAGTATGGCGGCTGACTAACATACCACGCGGCACGCGCTAACATGGCGGCAGCTGCCGACCAATAGCGGTACAGGAAAAAGAAGTGCGGTGCGTGGAGCGTGCTGATTGGTCAATAACATTTCCCGCGCTTTGAAAATTCATCTTCTGCGCAGGTACATCGGTAAGCCATATCAGTTGGGTACTACTGTACCAGTCTATCTCTCTGTGGAATACGCTCCCCTTGGAAATCAGGATGGCAACCAACCGATTATGGTATAAACTTAAATTTCGCGAGCACATTCGTAAGGAACTGGCAGTATCATTACAATGATAATGTTTTCACATTGTTTGTCTTAGTATATTTATCTACACCCATGCTATAAATCCTCTATAAAAGTTTCTGAAACAGTTAGCTTATTGCCAACATTAAAACAACCAGTGTCATAGTAACCATTATATCATCCAAACGGGTGTTATAATGTTGTACTAAATTTTATAATACAACTCATTTAAAAAAAAGAACATTTTCATGCAGGCGTGTTTCACTAACAAAGCAATGTAATCCTACTAATATTATAAATGTGAAAGTTTGTGTGTTTATGTGTTTGTGTGTTTGGATGTTTGTTACTCAATCACGCAAAAATGGCTGAATGGATTTGGATGAAATTTGGCAAACAGACAGTTTATAACCTGGATTAACACATAGGATACTTTTTATTCCGATATTCCCACGGGATCGAGACTTTGGCGGGTGAAACCGCGGGGCGCAGCTAGTAAAAAATAAAAAAACTTATTGTTTATTCGAATTCGAAAAATTCGAATCCATGTGTGTCATGTCCCTCCATTTTTGTTCGATATTAGTATTGCAAACCTTTTATAGAGGATTCATATCATGGGTGTAGATAAAGTCTTGTATGCAACTGTTCATAATTAGGTATTAAAACACTCATGTGATACTATTATCACCCTATACATGATAAACAACCCAACCTCGCCCGCGCCGGGCCGCTCGGCCCGTATGAGCGTGTGCAGGCGCGCGGCCGAGGACTTTGTTTTATAATATGTAAGGATAAACAAGCCAACCTCGCCCGCGCCGGGCCGCTCGGCCCGTATGAGCGTGTGCAGGCGCGCGGCCGAGGACTTTGTTTTATAATATGTAAGGATAAACAAGCCAACCTCGCCCGCGCCGGGCCGCTCGGCCCGTATGAGCGTGTGCAGGCGCACGGCCGAGGACTTTGTTTTATAATATGTAAGGATAAACAAGCCAACCTCGCCCGCGCCGGGCCGCTCGGCCCGTATGAGCGTGTGCAGGCGCGCGGCCGAGGACTTTGTTTTATAATATGTAAGGATAAACAAGCCAACCTCGCCCGCGCCGGGCCGCTCGGCCCGTATGAGCGTGTGCAGGCGCGCGGCCGAGGACTTTGTTTTATAATATGTAAGGATAAACAAGCCAACCTCGCCCGCGCCGGGCCGCTCGGCCCGTATGAGCGTGTGCAGGCGCGCGGCCGAGGACTTTGTTTTATAATATGTAAGGATAAACAAGCCAACCTCGCCCGCGCCGGGCCGCTCGGCCCGTATGAGCGTGTGCAGGCGCGCGGCCGAGGACTTTGTTTTATAATATGTAAGGATAAACAAGCCAACCTCGCCCGCGCCGGGCCGCTCGGCCCGTATGAGCGTGTGCAGGCGCGCGGCCGAGGACTTTGTTTTATAATATGTAAGGATAAACAAGCCAACCTCGCCCGCGCCGGGCCGCTCGGCCCGTATGAGCGTGTGCAGGCGCGCGGCCGAGGACTTTGTTTTATAATATGTAAGGATAAACAACCCAACCTCGCCCGCGCCGGGCCGCTCGGCCCGTATGAGCGTGTGCAGGCGCGCGGCCGAGGACTTTGTTTTATAATATGTAAGGATAAACAACCCAACCTCGCCCGCGCCGGGCCGCTCGGCCCGTATGAGCGTGTGCAGGCGCGCGGCCGAGGACTTTGTTTTATAATATGTAAGGATAAACAACCCAACCTCGCCCGCGCCGGGCCGCTCGGCCCGTATGAGCGTGTGCAGGCGCGCGGCCGAGGACTTTGTTTTATAATATGTAAGGATAAACAACCCAACCTCGCCCGCGCCGGGCCGCTCGGCCCGTATGAGCGTGTGCAGGCGCGCGGCCGAGGACTTTGTTTTATAATATGTAAGGATAAACAAGCCAACCTCGCCCGCGCCGGGCCGCTCGGCCCGTATGAGCGTGTGCAGGCGCGCGGCCGAGGACTTTGTTTTATAATATGTAAGGATAAACAAGCCAACCTCGCCCGCGCCGGGCCGCTCGGCCCGTATGAGCGTGTGCAGGCGCGCGGCCGAGGACTTTGTTTTATAATATGTAAGGATAAACAAGCCAACCTCGCCCGCGCCGGGCCGCTCGGCCCGTATGAGCGTGTGCAGGCGCGCGGCCGAGGACTTTGTTTTATAATATGTAAGGATAAACAACCCAACCTCGCCCGCGCCGGGCCGCTCGGCCCGTATGAGCGTGTGCAGGCGCGCGGCCGAGGACTTTGTTTTATAATATGTAAGGATAAACAAGCCAACCTCGCCCGCGCCGGGCCGCTCGGCCCGTATGAGCGTGTGCAGGCGCGCGGCCGCCTGCGCCGAGCTCAGCGCCGCGTCGCCGGCCGGGGACACCACCTCCACGGGGACGCCCTCTACCAGGAAGCTGCTGCCCGATCTGTGGACGGAATTATCTTATTTAGTGATCATTTTCTTGTTGCCCCCCTAACAGGGTCAGATACTCATAAGTTTATTTTATTCATAACCTGTATTTGCAAAAAAAAAAACTTTGGCGGTCGGGAGACCCCCGTCAGGAACGAAGTTCTCACCTAAACAGTATCTATGCAGCATCTAAACAGTGGCTATACACCATCTAAACAGTGTCTATGCAGCATCTAAACAGTGGCTATACAGCATCTAAAGTCTCTAGGCAGCATCTTAACAGTCTCTATGCAGCATCTAAACAGTCTCTCTGCAGCATCTAAACAGTGTCTATGCAGCATCTAAACAATGGCTATGCAGCATCTAAACAGTGTCTATGCAGCATCTAAACAGTGGCTATACAGCATCTAAACAGAGTCTTTGCAGCATCTAAACAGTGGCTATACAGCATCTAAACAGTCTCTAGGCAGCATCTTAACAGTCTCTATGCAGCATCTAAACAGTCTCTCTGCAGCATCAGAACAGTGTCTATGCAGCATCTAAACAGTGGCTATACAGCATCTAAACAGTCTCTATGCAGCATCTAAACAGTGTCTATGCAGCATCTAAACAGTGTCTATGCAGCATCTAAACAGTCTCTCTGCAGCATCTAAACAGTGTCCATGCAGCATCTAAACAATGGCTATGCAGCATCTAAACAGTGTCTATGCAGCATCTAAACAGTGTCTATGCAGCATCTAAACAGTGTCTATGCAGCATCTAAACAGTGGCTATACAGCATCTAAACAGTGTCTATGCAGCATCTAAACAGTGGCTATACAGCATCTAAACAGTCTCTAGGCAGCATCTTAACAGTCTCTATGCAGCATCTAAACAGTGTCTATGCAGCATCTAAACAGTGGCTATACAGCATCTAAACAGTGTCTATGCAGCATCTAAACAGTGTCTATGCAGCATCTAAACAGTGTCTATGCAGCATCTAAACAGTGTCTATGCAGCATCTAAACAGTGTCTATGCAGCATCTAAACAATGGCTATGCAGCATCTAAACAGTGTCTATGCAGCATCTAAACAGTGGCTATACAGCATCTAAACAGTGTCTTTGCAGCATCTAAACAGTGGCTATACAGCATCTAAACAGTGTCTATGCAGCATCTAAACAGTGTCTTTGCAGCATCTAAACAGTGTCTATGCAGCATCTAAACAGTGTCTATGCAGCATCTAAAAAACAGTGGCTATACAGCATCTAAACAGTCTCTATGCAGCATCTAAACAGTGGCTATGCAGTGTCTATGCACTCACCTCGTCTGGTTGTTAAAGTTGGCCAAGTTGACCGGCTCGCGGTCGGCTATACTCTTGAGCCTGGCGCGTAGCCCACAGCCCGGCGCGGCCACGAAGCTGACGCACGTGAGGCCGCTGTGGCCTCCTAGGGCCGCACTGCACCATCGGACTATGGCTGTAGGGGAAATTAATTCATAATTTAATGACACACAAAATTCTTTGAGCCTTTAGCTCATACATAGTTACACATACGCCTCAAGCAGGTTTTGTATAATTTAAAATTGTTTAAATTTTGTTGCATATTATTTGTGTAAAACTACTGGGAGAAGACACCGATTCCTGTAACACAGGTCACAACCTAGCGCAGGAGTCAGGGTTTCCATATAAATGTAACATACTTTTATGTCAATAAAATATTATTTATTATTATTATGTTTTTATGTCTTTACATATCTCGGGACCATGGGGTCCCGGTCTTTTGGAAGGCGTACGAGGGGCCGAAGCCAACTCGCAGAGGCCCCTTAGACAATTTCAAAAGGAATGAGGCACCAACCGCCGATTATCCCTGTATGCACTATGCAAGTGCACCCAAGGACAACCCCCGGTTGGTGTAGAACTATTGCAGAACATGGAAACAAAACATATTGGGCTATGGGTTTGGGTGGCTAAAGTGGACTGGATACCTAGAACTATGGAAGGACTATGGCCCCTGCCTGATCAATGTTTTATATATACACGGATAAAATGGCAGGGGGTGACTTGCACACTCAATAATGGGCCCCCGAAAACGATCGCTAGCACATAGTGACATAGCGACAAGGGGGCAACCCTTCCTGCGGTGCCTGAGGAGTGGAGAGGTATTCCAAGGCTTTCAGAACAATCCCAGAGCCCGGAAGATGGTCAAGATCCCTACGAGCACTTACTGGAATACTTCCTTCCTCCGAGCACGTTTGCTCTTGCGAGTCTCTACTCAAGCCGGCCAATGAAGGCAAGAATGAGGTGGGAGCTCTGTTCCTCGTCAGTGTTCACTCCAGCCGGCCAATAAAGGCAAGCCAGAGATGAGGAACGTGACTTCTCCCGGGAGGGAGGTAGGGTCCGTGGGGTCGCTACTGCCCAACAGCTCGCCACATGCTGCCTTGCGGGTTTTTGTGTCTCTCTTGGTCTGGCTCCTCACCCTAGACCAGTTCCGGCAAAGTAAACTCTACCGGCACATTATTATTATTTTCAGTTCTTTACGTTTCTTCCACGGAACAGAAAAAACAGTGGAAGTGCAAAGTAGGCGTGGCACGCGTGCCACAAGCGCTGTTACGCTTACTTGGTCGTTCCGTGGTCCCAGTCGTGTTCTAACATCGCGTCGAGTTGCTAGTCTCGCGATAAATGTATTTTTCCGTAACTATGCCATATTGTTCCATTTTGGAGTGCAAAAATGATAGTAGGAGAAAAAATCTTAAAAATGGAGGTGTTTTGTACCATCGGTAAGTACGATTTTATTTGTTTTCTTATAAAATCTTAGTTAATTTCATTTTAATAATAATTTAATAGAAAGTTTACTTAAAATCAACCTTATCTGATTAAAATAAAGTTTATTTTGGATTTGATTGTATTCACTGTTTCGTTCTCGAAAATTCTTCGCTACTCAATTAGTGATGTAGCCGGGTAGGATGTTGGTTTTATCGATAGATATCTAAGGCTAAGGAAAACTTTGATTGCCTCAAAAATACAAATTTTTCAAGGGCAATAAATAAAAATTCAAAATAAGGTATTTTTTATTTTAACCCAAGTATGTAAGATGATTTTCACAATTTATTCAGTATTGCGCATTTAATTCTTATCACATGTGAATTGAAAACATTCAGCAGGTAAGTATTTATATATTTGAGATTTATTAATTAATGTTAAACATGTTTATATAAAGCAAGTAATTTATTATACTAACCCGCACTGGGCCCGCGTGGTGGATTACAGCCCAGTCCCTCTCACAGAGAGGAGGCCTGTGTCCCATCAGTGGGAACATTATAGGCTGATGATTAAGTAATTTATTATACAAACCGGTCAGGCCCTGCTGGTACCTACATATATGTACCACCCAAAACCAATCCCATCAAACACCGCTGATTCGAATATGTATTAGCACGAACAAGCTTAAAAATACTCTTTCATATTAGAAAAAGAGTATTTTTTACTGATACATATACGTACCAGCAGTGCCTGACGGTTACCGGCTTTGGGACAGCCTGGTCAATGACTGATGTAGTTATATATTTTAGTTTTAAATAATACTACGTCATTCTTCCTACAGTTTTACTGAACTCCGAACAAGACTTATTTCTTCGAATTAAACAAGAAATCGGGTATATATCGATATCGATAATGTAATTCAAAATTCAATGTGTTACTGCACTGGTCGAGTAGCAATAGATATTGACCTATGACGCGAATGTCAACCTTATGACTAACATAATTAAACTTATAATTGCGACCACTGAGAATACTGCCATCTATGGACGGGTAGCGGAATTTACTCGTTATTTGAATCTAGTTTGACTTTAGATTTCAAAACGTTGTAAATACTTTCTGCACTAAAGTGAAATAAATCCTATTCATAAAGTATTAAGGTTTATTTTCAGCTGTAGGATCTGTGACTTATGCTAGTTTTGACTAAAATTAAAACGACGAATCAAACGAATTGTTTATTTGAAGTGCATTATAGGATTAATGGTTTATTTGTGTGAGTTTGGCGACAGCGGTTCCAATAGTAATTTTGTTACATTGCACTTCCACTGTTTTTTCTGTTCCGTGGTTTCTTCTCATGATGAGAGGTTAAGAAACCTTACACACAGGTTGGGACCAAGTATGTAAGGCGAAATTTAGATAGAAAAGGTGGATGCCATTGTTGAAGAAGTCGGGAACTTTCGAGTGATGCGACAGGTGTTAAGGATGGTGGCTTTTAGGAGCATGTAAAGTGTGTGAGTAGGCATCTGTCGGGTGCTAAGGCTTTGTGTGAGAAATTTTGGTGTTACACCAGTAGATGAAAGAACAATGGGGACAATATGAACAGTTTGTGCGTTCCATTGGGTTTTAATTTCTATAGCGACATCTTGATACTTACAGAGCTTTTCGGATATGGTGGTTTGAATATTGTGCGAGTTAGGTATTGCTATATCTATCAAATGAACTGTTTTTATTGATTTTTTTTGAAAGGTAATGTCAGGTCTATTGTAATGAATAGTTTTATCTGTTATTATTGTTCGGTCCCAGTAAATTTTCTGATCCTTACTTTCTAATATTATTTCTGGTTTATATTTATAATATGTAGTTGTATAAACAAAAGTATCGAGTCAGGGACATTTCCAAGTAGTCTCAAAATTGCAAAAGTCACGCCTGTCTTTAAATCTGGAGTTAAATCAGAGCCAGGAAACTATCGTCCCATTTCAGTTCTCCCCGTGCTGTCAAAAATATTTGAAAGGGTTTTGTACAATCGCCTCGAAAAATACCTGATCTCACTAAACTTCCTCTACAAGAAACAATACGGTTTTCGACCAAAGTCGAATACACTTTCAGCGACCATAGACCTGGTAACAACTATAAAGCTCAATATTGATAACAAACAAATCGGTCTAGGTGTCTTTATTGACCTAAAAAAGGCGTTTGATACAGTCAGCCACGAATTGTTATTAAATAAACTCAATGAAATTGGCATAAAAGGCCTTGCCCTTGACATATTCAGGTCCTACCTGTCAAATCGTTACCAAGTAGTGAAGATAGGGGACACTCAGAGTAATCCGAAAATCATAACATACGGTGTGCCCCAAGGCTCAATTTTGGCTCCTCTTTTATTCCTCCTTTACATAAATAGTGTCCACCAAATTGGTCTAAAAGGGAACCTAACCCTATATGCAGATGACACATGCCTATTTTACTTTGGTCACTCCATCGATACAATCATAAACGAAGCACAAAGCGATTTAGATTTACTTAACCTTTGGTTTCAGCAAAATCTTCTCACTATAAATACAGAAAAAACTAACTATATAATATTTGCAGCAAAGAATAAAAAAATTAGCGACTATATCCCACTAAAAATAAATAATAAAACTATAAATAGAGTAGATCAAGAAAAATATTTAGGACTAATCTTAGATAGTAAACTGACGTGGCTACCACACATTCAAAAAATAAAGTCCAAACTACAATCACTCACGGGAACCCTTCGAGGTATCATTCGCTGCCTACCACGCCGAATTCGATATTTAATCTATTTCTCACTCGTAAAGCCACACATTGACTACCTAGTCGAAATATGGGGTTCCGCCGCAAACACACATAAAAATCTACTACAAACTGCACAAAATAAATTACTTAAAACGTTATTCAATTATGATTATCTCACTCGAACATTAACACTTTACAAAGAAACGAAATTAATGAATATTACACAAACATACATTTATAATACATGCATACTGATACGAAAAATACTAAATAAAAATATACACACAAATATTACCTTTACGAAAAGAAAAAAAATTCACAAAATGAAATTGAGACGTGAACAAGACTTACTACAACTATACCCACCCCGCACAAACTATGGAAGGAAAAGTATTATGTACGAAGGATCTAGATTATATAATAAATTACCCAAATGCATCACAGAATCCAAATCCATGACTACCTTTAAAAAGATACTCAAACAGTACATCATAAAAAATTCACATTCCTTACAATAATTTCGAGCCACATCCAGCTACGCTTATCTGTGTTGGACGGATACTTGTTTACTTTTGTTGTATTTAATGTATCGAGCGAACATTCATGTTTTTTCTGAATCTACAAACAATAATTAATTCTTCAAATGTCTAGTTTTTGTAAAACACCCAGCATTATTGACATTATGTTTTAGTTTTAATTTCTCATGTAAGTGAATTATTGTATTCTTATGAGAATAAATTTATCTCAAACCATATATGGTATCATTTCGTTAACGAGTTTATATTTATATGCTAACTGTTGGTGTATAATTGCAGCGACTTGATCATGGCGGTGTTTATAATCGGTTTGTGCAAGTGATTTACAAGCTCCTATTATATGTTGTATGGTTTCAGAGGCAGTGTTACAATGTCTGCACAAGTCAGTTGGCTGATTTTGATCCTTTATGATATACTTTCTGTAATTACGTGTGGCTATTATTTGATCCTGTATGGCCAGCATAAAACCCTCGGTCTCGGGAAACAATTCGCCTCGTTTGAGCCATTCGTTCGACTTAGCTTTGTCAACGTGTGGCTGACTCAGGTAGGCTCGGTGTCTTCCGTGTAGAGCTTTAGCTGACCATGCTGCAATTTTTTGTTGTGTACTTACAATGTGTTCATTTATTTGCGTGTTCCTGTTTTGTAGGTTTAGTGGTGTAAGTTTTTTATCTGTTTCCGTTACCTGTTTGTGCAGTGGTGAATGTTCTGATTTGTTATGGAAGTACGCTCTGAGTGAAAGTATCTGTTTGTTGTGTAAATTGTGTATGTCTATTAATCCTCTTCCTCCTTCTTGGCGTGGTAGTGTAAGTCGTTGTATGCATGATTTTGGATGGTGTTTTCTGTGTTTGTTTAGTAGTGTATTAACGGTGCGCTGTAGTTTTTTGATATCGGTCTTTGACCATCGTATTATTCCGAAAGAGTATGTGAGAATAGGTATTGCAAATGTGTTGATGGCTTTGTGTTTCTAGAGTTAAATTATTATTATATTTGACGAAGGTCGGAATCAGCTCACACATTCGTAAATGCGTTTACACAAATTCTGAGCAGTCTTCAGGCAACAAGTGACTCGTGAGTAAGTCGGGGCTGTCGCATCGAGACAAGTCGTTACGTTTGAATATAATAAATAATTTTATAGTTCGCCATTTTAACTACGACACGTTCACGAATATCTCCTATAAGGGTCTGTTTTTTCCTTTTGAGGTACGGAACCCTAAAAATACTAGCAATGCGCAACCTACATAGTCCATAATGGAAGCAACTTTTTGCTAACCTGAAGCTACCGGATGCTCAGAGTTGAGCTCAGCGGTGAGCAAGCACGCGAGCACCGAGCCCAGCGTGCTCGCCGAGCCCGTCAGCAGGGACAGCTTCGCCACGGTCGCGCTACCACGAGTTATTGTGCCTGTCTTGTCGAAGATAACGGTTTTCACCTGTAAACAAAATGATAAGGTTGGATTATACTGACCTGGATACATTTTCACAGAATCAAGTAGAAATCATTCTCTCCATTATTTAGCAATTTTATTTATTTCTTCCAATTTTTTCTTTTCATTAGCAGAAAAAATACCATCCAACTAAAGGCGCAGCAGATAGGTGCGACGCGACAACGCGACCCGACAAAATTGGAAAAAATTCTATGAAAACTTCAACGAAAATGTTCTATCGGCGGTGTCCCGTCGCGCCGGCTATAATTATCTATGCAGTGTCAACATACCTTGTGAGCATTCTCTAAAGGCTCGGCGCCCTTAATGAGCAGGCCCATCTTAGCGCCCACGCCCGTCGCGACCATGACCGCTGTAGGAGTGGCCAGGCCGAGCGCACACGGACACGCTATGGCCAGCACGGACAGAGCGAAGTGGAAGGCTGTTTGTATTATTAGTTCCCAGTCCGCGTAGCCTGCGTTTAGGTACATTTCCTGGACGAGAAAATTGAAAAAGTTAAAACAATTAAAGTAATAAAAACTAAAACCCAACTACGAGAAATAAGTCAATCAGCTAAAAAGGTATAAACAAGACGCCACAGACAAACAAATAAAAAATCCGGAGTCACACGTGTTAGGTCATAAATCGAACATATTACGTGTGAATGAAAGGGCTTAAGCCCTTTCATTTGATACCCAACATGGTATGATTAAAATATTTTTTTTTTTAAATTCCTGACTTTATGTCCTCTAGAGGGCGCCATTTTTAATATAATGTGACGTCACGTAGCCTACAACCAGAGGACGAACAAGACGCTTCCAACTATACATAAAAAGGAGTCATTGTACTCATCATTATGCAAAAAAAATACAATGGGACTAATGCCTAACTAACGAAACCAAAAAATCTGCTGTCTCTCGTAGATTTGGTCGAGTTATGCGAACATAAGGGATATTCGCATAACTCGATATATAAAATATACGGCAGTCTCTCTCGTCATCTCGCACTAGACGGCAACGACCACGACCAGTGGTCGAACCGACCAGGTAAACTATATAAAAACGGATACGAATCGCGCACTTGGTCGCACGGCCAACTATCCGACCAAGTGCGCGATACGGTCGGTGGCGACCACTGGTCGTGGTCGTGGCCATCTAGAGCACGAGATCCCTAAATGTACTTTGTTTTGTATAGAATCATTTTTTTCTAACTGCACAGACAGCTGTGCTGCTGGACAGTTTGTTTGCGCCACTTCTTCTTCCCAGCTAAAGCACTGAGAAGTGGTGAAGGGTTGGTCGTTTTATGTAATTTTGACATTCGAAAAGCGCTGATTCTCAGCCTAGTTTGAATAAATGACTTTTGATTTGATTTACTCAACGCATGTTTCTGTTTTGTAAGGTAAAGAAAACCATATAAGTACAGTAAAACTTTTTTCTTAATGTCCTTCGGCAAACTTCGTGTTTCGTCAGTCGTCGGATTCTAACAGTTGCCCTTTCTACTTGGTGCAGACCGGACGCTCTCAATCGACTTAGAAGTATATAGAGTTGCTAATACTCTTTAAACTGAATGTAATTTATTTAAAAAATGGGAGGAAATAGTTTAAGGAAAATAGTTTTACAGCTCTGTATAGTTCACACGGAAATCAAAACAAAACAACAATAAAATACTTACTTCTGAATTCAAATTATTATACACGATAAATCTAATAATTATATCTACATGGAATGTATTCGGAAATGCGATGATTCCCGAGGGACATTAAGTTTTACTGTATTAAAATCCTTACTAATACTATAAATGCGAAAGTAACTCTGTCTGTCTGTCGCGCTTTCACGCCAAAACTACTAAACCGATTTAAATGAAATTTAGTACACAGAGTGTCTAGAGCCTGAAAAAGGACATAGACTACTTTTTATCGACATACCACGCGGGCGAAGCCGCGGGCGGAAGCTAGTGTTAAATATTCAACTTACCGGAGTAATAAATTTAATCCTATCAATATCCAGAGCTCCGCTAATGATCCAGCAGACGAGGGTCAGCAGAGATAGAAACACTACCAGAGGCACGAAATACCTGTAACAAGGAACATTATTATTATTAGAGGGGCTTGTGGCTAAGTAATAACAGCCACACGGCTCGATCGATCAGGTTAAGCTACGCTAGCCGCGGTTGGTCCGAGGATGGGTGACCACCTTTACATACCGAGACTCCTCCGTGTCTCGAAAAGCACG
The DNA here is from genome assembly GCA_949152455.1 of Lithophane leautieri. Classification (NCBI taxonomy): domain Eukaryota; kingdom Metazoa; phylum Arthropoda; class Insecta; order Lepidoptera; family Noctuidae; genus Lithophane; species Lithophane leautieri. Next base: position 9,800,318 of record OX424486.1, on the reverse strand, counting down.
TTTATCCGTTGGTCTCAGCTGTCTCTCGTTACGGGTCGTCTGAAGCCCGAAAGTCTGACAACCAGTCTTACCAAGGGGTATTGTGTTACCGAGTAATTGGGTTGTGGAGATCAGTTAAACATTCGCTCCATGTAAAATTCTGGTATTCAGCTGCATCTGGTTAGACTGTAAGCCGACCACAATATGATTGGCACAAGGGAGACAGATGACGTAGCAGCGGCATCGTATCGTCCTATACGCATGAAAACTGACGTCACACAAATCCTACAAGGCACAAGCGAAGTTTACCACGTTTGTATAATTATGTTCAACAGCCACATGCGAACTACGCATCACACTAATGTGAAAAATCCTGCATCGCGCAAGCCGCGTTTACCACGCGACTAGCATATAAAACGAGTAACGGAATAAACGCAAGAGCTCATACACCCCAACTAGAATATTAATTTTATAAGACTAAAATAATAATATCTGTAATTTAATTTAATTAAACCACACCTTAAATTAACTATTTTATTTAACGCGCACTACACATAGGATAGCTGTGAGCGTATCACAAATTTGGTTATGCATTTAAATAGGCTTTATTCCTTTGAGATAAGGATTAAATTTCCTTAAATAAAATATCTTATTACCTTGTTATGACGCAGTGGTTCTAATTTCAGTTAAATAAAAGTTTTTTTCATGAAAAATTAACATATATAAATAATGACGGAAATCAATTCAGAAGCCGATTCTGAGCAAACTACTTTCAGGTCTTGCGCTTATTCTGTTACACGTTGTATACAACGTCTCATTCTTCGTTCGTTCAACTTCAACGTTCTCATCGTCTGGTTGGAAGATCCTCCATTGTCAATGGAGGATGAGGAACTTTCCTTCTAAAATGGTATAGAAAGAAAAAAGAAAGAAATAAAAATATATTTTATTTGGGACACGCACAGGGTAAACAAATAGGAAAAAAAGGCATTAAGACTAAAAAAATTTACATATTTTTCAAATAAAGGAACACAAAAAAGACCTGTGCGAGGCCAAAAAGGCTCCTATCTCAGCATAAAGTTGCAATATTTAAAAAATAAATAAAAGCCACAGTGCTGGTATTCTGATAGGGCTTGCTATGATGTCACACTTAAGGACATATTATACAGGGTTACTGGTAACTCGACGTATTCCTTGCAGGACGTCATAGTAGGGTTAAAATGCAACAAATTAAGCCACCAAATGTTCTACCGAAATTCAGTAGTTTTTGAATTGGTTAAGAGTTTTAGTTTTTTTATGAAAAATCCCAGATTAAATCATTTGAAACCAATTTAAAAATGATTTACGGCGCGACTGTACTCAAAATTTAAGTTATTATCATAGTTGACGCCGTAGCAGACCTTTGTTAATAATTAAAAGTTCAATAATGCCTAAAACTTTGGCAAATATCACTAACCAAACATTTAATTTTTTGTAATTTTTGTTGTGTTGTTGAATGTTACTACACCAGGTGTAGTATTTTTTTTTGCACTAGACTACATTTTTTATGAGGTAATAGCAAAAATTACAAAAAATTAAATGTTTTGTTAGTGATATTTGCCAAAGTTTTAGGCATTATTGAACTTTTAATTATTAACAAAGGTCTGCTACGGCGTCAACTATGATAATAACTTAAATTTCAGTACAGTCGCGCCGTAAATCATTTTTAAATTGGTTTCAAATGGTTTAATCTGGGATTTTTCATTAAAAAACTAAAACTCTTAACTAATTCAAAAAGTACTGAATTTCGGTAGAACATTTGGTGGCTTAATTTGTTGCATTTTAACCCTACTATGACGTCCTGCAAGGAATACGTCGAGTTACCAGTAACCCTGTATAAATCCCAATAACAAAATAATAAACTATAAAAAAACAAATATAAATAAAAACCGCAACTATGTACAATAAGTATTACGATCGACTCACGCCCGACACTCCAACATCACTTGTCCATGGTTCCATAGTCAACAACATACGTACATACGTTCCATACACCGTGTTTTTAGGGTTCCGTAGTCAACAAGGAACCCTTATAGTTTCGCCATGTCCGTCTGTCTGTCCGTCCGTCTGTCCGTCTGTCCGCGGCTTAGCTCAAAGACCGTTGGTACTAGAAATCTGTAATTTGGTATGGATATACATATAAACCACGCCGACAAAGGGGTAAAAAAAAATTGTAAATTTTTTTTTTTTTAGGGTACCTCCCCTACATTTGAAGTGGAGATTGTTTTTTTTTTTCTCTTCAATCCCATGGTGTGGGGTATCGTTGGAAAGGTCGTTTAATACTATTTTTGGATTCAGGCATCCGTTTGCGGAATATTAAGCTTTAAAGTGCAAATTTTTGTTAGAGTCAAGTATGGTTGGGTTTGGAAATGTGAAAAAATTCACGGCAGTAGTATATATAACGAAATTAAAAGGAAAACTATCACCGCTACGAAGGCTCCACCAGTTACCGAGTAATAATCGACCAACTTTAATTTGCAGTTGCGAAAACATATTCTCCCGTACATTCTGTATGGGAGAACAAGTTTTTCAACTTTAATGTTAAGTTTGTTGGATAAATTCATCCCAACTACGGAACCCTTCATTGTGCGTGGTTCGACATGCACTTGGCCGGTTTTTTTTAATTTCTCTTATCTCTAGGGCACTAATGAGACTGGCATATAAATGATCTTTCAATTTGTTTTTTTTTAAGATATCGCTACATTAAACTATCCATGTGTGTATCCAAATTTCATTAGTCAGTACGAGGAAATTATTTTCATTCATAATTAAATCTAACAAAATGTGACGTTGTAATTTTTTTTTTTATGGACAAGAATTGTCTTGTGTGACTTTGTCGTATAGTAAAGTATAGTTTGTACTTACCCAGCAATAGTATCGGCCAATCTCTGCACCGGCGCCTTGCTCGCTTGAGCATCTTCCACCAGCCTTACTATCTGAGCCAAAGTGCTCGCTTCACCAGTGTGTGTCGCTGACACTACTAGAGCGCCATGCTGGTTTATACTGCCACCGATTACTACCGAGTCTGAGGACAAATTATTATCAAAATAAATTCAGCATTGAATCTGGTAACGGAAGGAGCTTGTTGCTAAGTTATACCAGCCGCACGGGTCGACACATCAGGTTAAGCTACGTTTGCCCGGTTGGTCCGTGGATGGGTGACCTTCTTTACATACCGAGAATCCTCCGTGCCTCGGAAAGCATGTTAAGCCGTTGGTCCCGGCTGTCATTCGTGGATCTTTGACAGTCGTTACTGGTCGTCAGAAGCCCGAAAGTCTGACAACCAGTCTTACCAAGGGGTATCGTATTAGCAAGTTACTGGGTTGTGGAAGTCAGATAGGCAGTCGCTCCATGTAAAATAATGGTATTCAGCGGCATCCGGTTAGACTGGAAACCGACCCCAACATAGTTGGGAAAAGGCAGGCAGATTGATTGATTTGTCACTGCTATGTAAATCCATGAATATGAACCGGACTTTCAGTGAGCAACCAGACCACCCTGTTAACACAGGAAGCTTACCTTTAGTCTTAGGCACTGGCATCGATTCTCCGGTGATGAGCGACTCGTCACATGTACTCTGTCCGAAGATTACCTTCCCGTCTACCGGGACCTTGGCTCCTGGCACTACCTGGTGACAAAGATTGCCATTTTATCATTGATTTCTTAGTTATGCGTAAGTTTAATACACATACAAATATATTTATTTCCTCAAAAGACCATTTCAGACACTAATCTACATGGTCCTCATATGGCCTGACCAACATTGGTACCGATTCTGCTGTTCACAAACTAAACTAAATTTAAGTTCAGTGCATCTTTTTCTTTCTATTTCATTATGAAAAGGACAGAAGATAAATTTTAGTTTAGTCCTGTCAAATTAATCAACGCCTGACGTAAATTGACGTAATTTTAGTAAGCAAGTTTTTAATCACGTCTAAACTTATTGGAGTAGTGACAGGCGCGCCGGGGCTTTGTTGCGACTTTTTGCCCCTTATCGCGCTTATCGCACTGATAACGATCCAAGCCGAGAAGCGCCGAGCAACAATCCTATATAAGTGGGGGTGACGGGCGATTTGATTCACTCTGCGTCCAGCGCTCGGTGTGGCAACACGTCGTGTTCTGGTTTGCAATGGTCAATCGTCATCCTGAGGATGCCTCGTTGAGAGGTGAAACGCGTGTCGATTTCTTACAGGGTTTTAAGCGGAATAAGTTACTAAATATATCTACGTCTATTGTATTTTTTAGTTTCTTTTCATTTCATCGTGGAATACAGGGCCTGCCAGGGTTGCGGGAAAGTCCGAAAGGGATACCGGGGCCCTTGGCAACAGGCAACTGAAGAAACACGGGTGGGTTTTAGTCAGTAAAGGTCTGACACGCCCTCCCACTCCGGCCAGAGCGGGAGAATTCATTTGATGATTGCAAAATTTCAAAAAAAAAAAATTGGCTTGAACTTGGAGGGAGGGATGTTACATACCTTCAGAACATCTCCTCGCTCCACCAGGTCCACTGGTATGCTTTTCTCACTGATGGGATGTCCGTTGTCATCTAATGTCACTAGGACTGCTTCTGTAGGTTTGAGAGACAGTAGTTTTGATAGAGCTTCTGATGTTTTGCCCTGAGGAAGAAAAAATGAGAATTGATACGTCGTTTTTTTTTTTGGGAAATTAATATTTAATATACACACAAACTAATTTTAAATAAGATATAGAATCTAGAGAGGCTGCTGCAGGTGCAGAAAACCTCAAACGGTGCAAATATAACAACCATATTGGTAGCTATATTTCTGAGCCGCTTGGTGTTAAAACACTAGGGCCGTGGGGTCCGAGTGCTCATCGAGTATTTCAGGACATCGCCCAGCGGTTGGTCGACTCTTCACGTGACCAGAGGGCTGGCCTATTTCTAGGTCAAAGAATCAGCATTGCCATCCAACGTGGCAATGCTGCCAGCCTTTTGGGCACCTTTCCCACTGACAGCGACGCGGAAGTATTTTTCGATACCCTATGAGCTCTACCTTTGTATTTTATTTTTTACCTTTGTACATAATGTTAGTTTTAGTAGTTAATTGATCATCTAAAAATTTATTGACCTTCTAATTACGAACGCTTTTTTTAAAATAAAATGTGCCTCTAAAATCTGTTTGGTCTCTTAATGATCGTATTTTTTAAATAAATGAGCATTTTTTTTTAAGTTAGTCGCAGTAATTAAGCCACCTCGACGAAATGGGTTAGGTTAGATTAGAACTGTGATTAAACGTGCGCGAGCCGAGCGAGCGAAGCGAGCATTGCCGCGGGAGCGACTGGCGAGCACGACATCTAAGTTTGTCACAGTTACTAGTACGATCTAGTATATTAGCGTATCGATTTGGGAAACTCATCCTAACTAACAACAAAACAATCTTAACCCTAACTAACTAATAACTAATATTATAAATGCGAAAGTGAGTTTGTTTATTACGCTTTCACGCTAAAACATCTGAACGGATTAGGATGAAATTTGGCACATAGGTAAACCATGACCTGGGTTAGGACAAAGGATACTTTTTATCCCGATATTCCCACGGGATCGAGACTTATGCGGGCGAAACAGTGGGGTGCTTTATTATACTTTTCCTGGGAGTGCCTTAGCGATATGTTCAAGGGAGTGCTTACCTTAGCGATATGTTCAAGGGAGTGCTTACCTTAGCGATATGTTCAAAAAAGTGCTTACCTTAGCGATATGTTCAAGGGAGTGCTTACCTTAGCGATATGTTCAAGGGAGTGCTTACCTTAGCGATATGTTCAAGGGAGTGCTTACCTTAGCAATATGTTCCAGGGAGTGCTTACCTTAGCGATATGTTCAAAGGAGTGCTTACCTTAGCGATATGTTCAAGGGAGTGCTTACCTTAGCAATATGTTCCAGGGAGTGCTTACCTTAGCGATATGTTCAAAGGAGTGCTTACCTTAGCGATATGTTCAAGGGAGTGCTTACCTTAGCAATATGTTCCAGGGAGTGCTTACCTTAGCGATATGTTCAAAGGAGTGCTTACCTTAGCGATATGTTCAAGGGAGTGCTTACCTTAGCGATATGTTCAAAGGAGTGCTTACCTTAGCGATATGTTCAAGGGAGTGCTTACCTTAGCGATATGTTCAAGGGAGTGCTTACCTTAGCGATATGTTCAAGCCACCGCCCCAGAGACACGAACACTAACAACATCGGAGGCGTGTCGAAGAACGTGACGGGGCTCGTGTCCTGTTGCATGGCCATTGCTGCTATTACTACTGCTAGGGAGTAGGCGTAACTGTTGGCAAGGAGTATTTCAGTTATCCGACTGCGGCGGAGGAAAAGATGGGTAATGAATTTACCTGTGGCGATATCTACATCACCACATGCCAACTACGCATCAAAGACCTGACGTCACATAAATGCTGCATCGCGCAATTAAAGTTTACCGTGCAATGGACATATATACAAGAACCCGACATCAATCGTTGGGCAGTTGCCGGCCAGACACAACACCCGTCTGGTAGGAGGATCCTCGCTTTTCTATGGTGGATGAGTGAACTTTACACTCTGTTCCTCATACTCCTAAATACCAATGTGACTTTAATGTCGGAAGTCGGTGTCCTTAGTTTAGAATTTTCGTTTTTTGCCACCGACTTCCGACTCTTACACCAACTTTTACTTTTTCACTTTTTACTGTTTCTTTTGTAAAAGTTTTTTATTTTTCGCTTTGAATTGTGGTACCTACCAAACACAATTTCCAATACCATTACCTGCTGTGTAAATAAAAGTGACAGGAAGTTATAAAAACATCATCCATATAGCCTACCTACGAAAAATACGTATTATTGACATCTAACTAAAAACTACGCAAGCAAAGTTAATAAAATTGATATGGAACCACCGCGCAAGCTGCCTCTACCAAATGAAAAACACCAAAGAATTTTTTAAATCAGTCCTCAATTGACGAAAATATCGATGGACATACATAAATAATAACAATTACAACATAATCATAATAAAATACAGTAGATGTAGATATATTCAGAAACCTATTCCGCATAACTATTCTTCAAAAGTCATGAAAAACCGCTGAGTTCAGCGTCCAGCGCTCAGTGTGGCAACAAGTCGCGTTCTGGTTTGCGACTGGTCAATCGTCAGCCTTAGGATGCCTCGTTGAGAGGGGAAACACGTGTCATTTCTTACAGGGTTTTTTATGACTCTTGAGAAATAGTAAAGCGGAATAGGTTATTGAATATAGTATTTTATAACGGATTTCTGCAAAGTCACGCCTGATTAAATTAACTATCATAATCACAAGTTTATTTTGGGTTTGATCTGTTTAGAATTTTAAAATAGTTTATTTTTTAAATCTATGAGCGTACAACTATGGACTAGTATGATGTCTGAATTTTTTTCTTTTTTAAACTTACAAACGAACATAGAATCATCTGCTTTTGGAAGTCGGTTAAAAACTCGTAACTCACCTGATTGTTGTAGTCATGGAAATTAAAACGTCCATGTTAGATGTCCCGTGTTTTAATGCCTTGTACGCTTGCTTGTAGAAATGCCAGCCACCGATGAACTGCGGAAGAAATTGAAATATACATAATTATATTTTTTAAATGTTATCTATTAAGGGGAAATTACAAAATTACCAAATTACCCCTTATAACCCCCCTATTCCAATATCACCAATATTCGAGTAATTTGACATTTAATATTTTAATTTAATTTAATTTAAAATATTAAATGTCAAATTAAAGATTGATTGTGACTTTAAGGAAATCCATTTTAAATACAATAGACGTACCTAAATATATATAGTAAACTATTCCTCGATGCCTCGTTGAGAGGTGAAACACGTGTCGATTTCTTACAGGGTGTTTTATGACTCTTGAGGAATAGTTAAGCGGAATAGGTTACTAAATATATCTACGTCTATTGTATTTTATGTCAAATTACTCGAAAATTGGTGACATTTGAATAGGGGTCATTTGGTTGCAAATGACCTCTCCTACATACCCTTAATGGATTGCCGAATAAGACTGTATGTGTGTACGACATGGTTTTTTAAACGAGAGTGGACAGTAGTGTATACTTGTTTCGCGAATTAGGAGTATGAGGAACAGGGAGTAAAGTTCACTCATCCACCATAGAAAAGGAAGGATCCTCCGACCAGACGGTTGTTGTGTCTGGCGGGCAACAGCCCGACGATTGATGTCGGGTTCTTGTATATATGTCCATTGCACGGTAAACTTTAATTGCGCGATGCAGGATTTAGGTGTCGTCAGGATTTTTGTGTGACGTCATGTCTTTGATGCGTAGTTCACATGTGGCGATGTAGATACCGCCACAAGTTTCCAAACATGTAAATAAATATTAATTTTTGGACTTACTATCTTAATTCCCACGTTTTGTGGGGGTGTGTGGGTAGGGATTTGTGGGTTTGGGTGTGTGGTTGGGGCTGCAGAATGGGGATGTGTGGGTGGGGCTGTGTGTGAGTGGGTGTGTAGGGTGGCGATGGGTAGGTTAAATTGTAAAAATGTCTTTTAGTGTGTGTTACCTGCACAGGCGTGGACAGCAAAAACATGAGCAGATTGTCCAGACTGAGCCCGGGCAGCACGCAGCACATGTCCCTGGCGCTGTGGCCGTGCGACATGACGGCCATGAAGTACGCCATGGCTATCATGCAGGGGCCGCCGAAGATGAGGGAGATGAGGAACGCGTTCCGCCATTTTCTTATTTCTTCTCTATGGACAAAAGAAAGTAAAGATTAAAACTGTTGCTTTCAGGGCCGGATTTAAGGCGGGGCAACAGGGGCTATGGCCCCGGGCCTCTACAAAATATATTTTTTTTACCTAAAAATAGAAAATCACAACACAAGAAACCTTTAAAAAAAAGATATTTCCTGGTATGATGGTGTTCAAAATGATCCGTAGAATTACTTTGATACCAAAAACCGAATAAAATAAATTTTCCGATGTCCAAAAAGTTTGGGGTCTCCACTTCTTGGTTGCCCCCGAGCCTCCACCTTTAAATCCGGCCCCGGTTGCTTTAATCATTTTGACTTTTTTTTTTCAATTCTTAGTAGTCATCAGACATGACATCTACCACCCCGCACACGGCCCACTCCCTCTCACAGAGAGGTGGCCTGTGTCCCAGCAGTGGGAACGTTATAGGGTAATTAGACTATTCGTTACGGGTTATCATTTTTCTCAGGTACCATGTTACCCAGTAACTGAGTTGTGGAAGTCAGATCGGCAGCCGCTCCAAGTAACATACTGGTATTCAGCTGCATTCGGTTAGACTGGAAGCTGACCCCAAGATAGTTAGGACAAGCCTAGACAGATGATCGAGTCTGTTTTTTAATCTCGTAAACCAATACGAAATTTGAAGTGTTTGTTGTTAGTTTTTTTCAATTTGGAGTTTGACATTTGTATCTGTCAAATTTAGTCTATGAGATTAAAAAACAGACTCTAGTATGTATAGGTACTTACTTTTTTTTTTGAGATTTGCAGTCATCATAACACTTCTCCCTCTCTGGGCGGAGCGGAAGGGCGTGTCAGACTTTCACTGACTAAAACCCACCCGTGTTCCTTCAGTTGCCTGTTGCCAAGGTCCCGGTATCCCTTTCGGACTTTCCCACAACCATAGGTACTTACTTGTGTTCTAAATAATTGGTGGTCCCTCTGTTGTGTGGTGTCACAACACTGGACTCGAACCCGAGATTGTTGATCGCTTCACAAATAGTTCTTGGACCTATCTGTTCTGCGTTGTATTTTATTTTGCCTCTGTGAACAAAAATCACGCAGTTATTTTTTGTTAAACCACAGATTAGTACAGAAGGCGCACTGGGCATTTTAGATATGAAGCTACAAGTACGCGACTCGTCTTGTCGGGCCAATTCAGTGAGCGTAACGGAGTCAGAAGATATAAGAGTTACGCGATAGAAAGAAAGGCAACTTGTAGGTGAATGTAACTGTAGGTAATTAGCGCTGTGCGACCTGAACTGCACTTTATTGTGACGAAGCAAAAATGCAGAACCAGAACCGGTCGAAGTGACGGTGCTTGGGGAACGCCAATGTCCAGCAGTGGACGTCATTTGGCTGAAATGATGATGACCTAAATTGCACTTTATTTTGTCGTAGCAAGGGTCGCTTTTTATTTAATCATTTTGCGGAGTAAACCATCTGTATTTATCTGTGGTATTATTACATCAAGCCTGCATACCCCGAAGGGTTCAGGTAAAGTGGATTCAATACGGCATAATTATGTAAGAGTCTATTAACTGCTCCCAAATTACCATGTTTATTTTCTTTACATTCCATCCTTGACATAATTAGTACAATTTAATTTCAACTCTTTATTTGTGGCTCTGTGAACATGATAATTATTCAGATTTGTTACAGTTGTAATGGCAATCATGTCATTTGGTTTAAACAGGTTTTTATTTGTTATTTATCTTTTATATAGATTCTTTTCTAGCTTGTGAATTTGAGAACGTTGTAGGCTTAGTGGACTGTAGATTTGTTGAACATTTGTTATTTTGTTAAGTACCTGGTACTTGTTGAAAGTCAAAGTCAAAGTCAAATAATTTATTTCAAATAGGTACATAAAAGGCACTTTTGAACGTCAATGAAAAACAAAGAAATAGAATTGATTCTAGTTGCCCCTTCCAAAAGGTAGCTTTCGTATGGAGAAGAATGGGCAAGAAACTCCACCGATACTCTTTTCAAAAATGTTTTACAATATTTTGTGTACATGAATTATATGTGAAGACGATGCACCTACGATAAGATTACTGTCCCACAAAAGGCAAAAAAAATGATAAATGGAGCAATGACAAATAAATCAGTTATGTGATAGGTACATGGTGCTCACATATTTACAAACATTGTAAAAGTATACGATATTACAATATTCATAACATCTTTACAAGTAATACTAATAAGTCAGTGCGTGATTCCTACTTTATCCTCTACCTATTAACACTGTAATTCGAAAATATTGTAAAAGCCAATTATCTTTTAAAAGAGTAACCATGGAGTTTCTTGCCGGCTCTTCTCCATAGGAAACGACCAATTGGAACCGTGCACCTAGCTTCTGACGTTTCATAAGTGCCCATGTAGGCTTATGTGAAATAAAATATTTTGATTTTTAGACCACTTTACTTGCATGACACTCAGTACCAGTTGTTTGCCATTATTCCTGGATGAACATGGCTCCTAAAACACAGGCCTTTGGTCTAGTTTAGGAGGCTTCAGTTCGCCATTTAATGTGACTCTATTGTACAATATTTTTGTAATCTTTGAGTACTTATGTGTCTTTCTGTACAAATAAACATTTTATTATTATTTTTATATATTATATATATTTATTATTATTATATATAACTATACTCACTTGCTAGTAGTCAATGCGACGGTACAGGACACAACTCCGGTCAGCTTCAGTACACTCTTCTCTATCTTACTGACACATGACGCACAAGTCATGCCTTTTATCTGAAACAGAAGTTAATATTGTTTTCTTTGAAATACTGCTAATATCCTAAGTAATCCATACTAATTAATATAAAGTCAAAGTCAAATAATTTATTTAAATTAGGCACATTAAAGGCACTTTTGAACGTCAAAACAAATAAATAGAATTGATTCTAGTTGCCCCTTCTAAAAGGTAGTTTTCGTATGGAGAAGAATGGGCAAGAAACTCCACCGTTACTCTTTTTAAAAATGTTTGACAATATTTTCTCTATTAAAAAATGTTTTATATATTCGAAAGTAACTCTGTCTGTCTGTCAAGTCTGTATGTTACCATTTCACGCCTAAACCACTGAACGGAAGCCGCGGGCGGAAGCTAGTATTATACATGCGAAAGTGACTTTGCTCCGCCCGCGGCTTCGCCCACGCGGTATATCGATAAAAAGTAGCCTATGTCTTTCTTCAGGGTGTCATCTGTCTCCTTGCCAAATTTTGTCGATATCCGTTCAGTGGTTTAGGCTTGAAAAGGTAACATACAGACAGACAGACAGACAGAGAGACAGACAAGGTTACTTTCGAATTTATAATATTATAGTATATATGGTATGGATTAGTTCGGATAATGGATGATTTTAGACATTCATGTATGATAATAAACAAGAAACAAGTCCGCACCGCCACATGCAGGTCCCTCTGTCCGCTACCATCACAGTCGCTGATCACACTCGAAGGGAACCCTAATTCCGTGATACAATTGGCCACGTCTGCTGCTGAGATCTTGTTAGGGGCGTACCGAACTTCGGCTTTGGCTGCTAACAGGGCTACGAGGATTGAGTCAACTCCTGGAAAAACAAAGAGAATATTATTTTAAAGAACAGTGTCAAATCAAATCAAATCTTTTTATTGTGGGCATAGGTTATACAGACAGATGTTAAGTAAATTACAGTTCCATATGTCCTGCCTAATAGGCATACAATAATTGTGTCAACATGCAGTATAAAAAGCAAATCTTACAAGATAGCAATTAGGTGTACGGTGACAGATTGTAGTAGGTACTAATTATTAAGAAAATCTTGGATCGTGTAGTAAGCTTTGTCAATTAGAAAATTACGCAGTTTATATTTGAATAGTGGGAGTTCCTTGGTGCTTAAAATGTCCACAGGTATCCTATTGTAAATGTTAGATGCCATTCCAAAAAAACTTTTGTGTGTGTTCCTTACCCAAATGGTAAAACGGGACCCTATTACTACTCCGCTGTCTGTCTGTCCGTCTGTTACCAGGCTGTATCTCATGAACCGTGATAGTCAGACAGTTGAAATTTTCACATATGATGTATTTCTGTTGCCGCTATAACAACAAATACTAAAAAAACAGAATAAAATAAATATTTAAGGGGACTGCCATACAACGAACATGATTTATTTTTTTGCCGTTTTTATAGATAATGGTACGGAACCCTTCGTGAGCGAGTCCGACTCACACTTGGCCGGTTTTTTAAATACGTGTTACATATCAATACGGATGGTTCACTACGCATTTTTGGTATGAAGCTACAAGTTCAAATCCAACTCAAAGCATTTATTTCAATTAAACCATTTACAGGCACTTTTGAATTGTCAAGGAGTCGGTCAGTCAGAAATATGAAGCTAGTTGCCCATTCCAAAGCGTAGTAGGTACCTATGGAGAAGAACGGGCAAGAAACTCCATGGACACTCTTTTAAATCAAAATATTGTTACAATATGTGGGTTACATCATTTATGTTTAAATTATACATGTGAGAACAATGTAGAAAGCACGTTAACAAGTACGCGGCTCGTCTCTTCGGGCCAATTAAGTGAGCGTAAAGTAGTCAGAAGATATAAGAGTTACGCGATAGAAAGAGAGGCAACTTCATCATCATCTGCCGAGCCTTTTCCCAACTATGTTGGGGTCGGCTTCCAGTCTAACCGGAACTTGGCAACTTGTAGGTGAATAAAACTCTAGGTAATTAGCGCTGTGCGACCTGAATTGCACTTTATTGTGACGTAGAAAGAGTCGCTTTTTTAACCGACTTCTTCAAAAAGGAAGAGGTTCTATGTTCGTCTGTATGTTTTTTATTTTTTCGCCAATTGTGAACCGATTTACAAATTTCTTTTTTTGTTCGAAAGGATAGACTCCCGAGGTGGTCCCATACAAATTTTATTAATTTTGCTTGCGTAGTTTTTGAGTTAGCTTCAATAATTACGTATTTTTCTCACTTAGTCTATGTAGACGACATCTTATTTGACTCCGTCACTGTCATTTACATAGAGTAGTGTTATACGAATTCTTGTGGGGTAGGTATCACAACTAAAAAGTGAAAAGTAAAACATTTTTTCAAAAAAAAAAAAACAAATGACTTCCAAAAAAACTTTAAAAAAATATTAAATAACTTTAATTTGGGAAGTCGGTGTCTTCGCTTTTCAATTTTCGTTTTTATTTAAATCATTTTGGGTGATGAACCATCTGTATTCATCAGTGGTATGACCTGCAAGAGCAATTTGATTCAGTATATGAGTATCATTATGTTATTTCATAAAAAATACAGTATATTTAATTTTTTCAGGCGTGACTTTGCGGAAATCCGTTATGAAATACAATAGACGTAGATATGGACCAGTGAGCGTCCAGCGCTTGGCATGGCAAGACGTCGTGTTTGGGTTCGCGACTGGTCAATCGTCATCCTGTATTGTATTTTAATTACCGTATAGTTTAGTGCAGTGTTTCTCAATAGCGGCGACACAGGACGCACACGTCATGCCGCGAACTTCTAACGTACACCGGGCGAGTTCACTATCTGGGATGGGTGACACAGTGCCCTGTAAAAGAAAAAACATAATTATAATGCGGTCCATAAATAGTCAAATTTTGTTTGTCTGTCTGTTTGGTCCAGCTTATCTCCGAAATGGCTGGACCGATTTTGACGGGACGACTTTCACTGGCAGATAGCTGATGTTATAAGGAGAAACTTAGGCTACTTTTGTTCTATTAGAGGCCACGCGAGTGAAGCCGCGGGCAGCAGTTAGTTTATAATATGTAAGTATAGAAGTATTTTTTATAGTACTTTCTTTCTTGTCTATGGCTTTTAAATCAAGTTTGTTGTATGTCAATTTTGCTAGAAATTTGTTGCCAGAGTGATAATATTTTCGCGAAATCAGGGTTTGTCTCTTAGTAAAATTATTAATGACTAGCTGCTACTCGCGGTTTCACCCGCATAAGTGTCGATCCCGTGGGTATATCGCGATAAAAAGTATCCTATGTCCTAACAGACAGGTCATGGTCTACACATGTGCCAAATTTCATCTAAATCCGTTTAGCGGTTTTAGGATGAAAGCGTAAAAAAAGAACACAAAAAATCTAATCTTTTTATAATATTACTAGATTTCGCCCGCGGTTTCGACCGCGTGGTATGTAGATAAAAAGTAGCCTATGTCTGTCCCCTGGGTTCAAAGTATGCCCATACCAAAGGAGATCATTCATTTTGGGCTACATAATGAAAGTCCAAACAAAAATATGATATATTCCGTTAGAACATGTTATTCTCTTCACTTTTCACTATTGGACTGTGGAACTTGTGGAGCCTACGTAGCGGTGATAGTTTTACTTTTAATTTCGTTATATATACTACTGCCGTGAATCTTTTCACAAAACCAAGTATTTAGCTGGCAGGGGGGGGACTTTTGCCAGGGTTTACTAGCGCTTTTGCCAGGGTTGCGGGAAAGTCCGAAAGGGATACCGGGACCTTGGCAACAGGCAACTGAAGGAACACGGGTGGGTTTTAGTCAGTAAAAGTCTGACACGCCCTTCCGCTCCGCCCAGAGCGGGAGAAGACATTGGATGATTTCCCACCATAAAAAAAAAAAAAAGGGGGTGGGGACTCTTGACTCTAACAAAAATTATCACTTTAAAGCTTAATATTTCGCAAACGGATCCCTGAATACAAAAACGGTTTTCACAAACTCACATTATTTTTAAATGACCTTTCCAACGATAACCCATATCATGGGATCGACGAGAAAAAAAAGCCAGGTATAGGGGAGGTACCCTAAAAAAAAAACCTTCCCCTCACTTTTTTTTTATTTGCAGATGAAATATAATTTTTTTTTATAGCCTATGTCACTCCCACAATTAAGACGAACCTAACAACACCTCGTATGTTAAAATCCATCAAACCGTTTAGGCTACAGAGCGTGCCAAAGAAATAGACATACAAACATACAAACGAAAATACAAACATACACATACTCTCGAAAAACACTCTCGAGGAGCTCGTGGCTAAGTAATAACAGCCGCATGGGTCGATTTATCAGGTTAAGCTACGCTTGCCGGGATTGGTCCGTGGATGGGTGACCATCTTTACATATCGAGACTCCTCAGTGCCTCGGAAAGCACGTTAAAACGTTGGTCCCGGCTGTCATTTGTGGATCTTTGACAGTCGTTACGGGTCGTCAGAAGCCCGAAAGTCTGACAACCAGTCTTGCCAAGGGGTATCGTATTACCCAGTTACTGGGTTGTCGAGGTCAGATAGGCAGTCGCTCCATGTAAAATACTGGTATTCAGTTGCATCCGGTTAGACTGGAAGCCGACCCCAATATAGTTGGGAAAAAGGCTAGGCAGATGATGACTCTCGAAAAACATTACCCTCCTTCTGGGGCAGTCGGGTAAAAACTAAGCTTGTAAGAGTATTTTAGCCAACGCTTTTTCGGCCATGAGTTGGGGGAGTTACTTACGTTAGCTTGCGTTCGACTCTTGACAGGAGTGGGTGGTTTGACGCCGTCTCCTGAACCTTCTTCGCTTCTACTTTGTGGTGATGATTCTGTAACAAAGTAAATAATTAAATTCAATATATCTCTACAGCGTGTCACACAAACCCTGTCCGATCCGTGAGGGTGTTGTTCAGAATCATACTGGGAGTCTATAGAACGTGGTTTCTTTTTGGAAAAAATAAAAAAAAACAATAACGGAGTCACTGTTATTTACATGTATTATATTGTATTTACATAATTATGTTCGAATTTGTGTGGGGTAGGTACTACAGCCAAAAAGTGAAAAATAAAAATAACCGACTTCCAAAAATAGCTTTAATTTCAGAAGACGGGTGGCAAAAAACGAAAATTTAAAAGCAAAGACCCTAACTTCCGAAATAAAAGTTATTTTTCACTTTTTAGTGTTTTTTTATTTTTTGTAAAATGTTTTTATTTTTTTGTTATTTGTAAAGGTTACTTTAAACTGAATACAGTTCCAGACTTACCAGAGTAAGCGTCAGGGTCGGGCACAGTGACGGAGAAGCCGAGCCCGAACACGGTGTCGGCCAGCTGGCGCGCCGACGTGGCGCCGCGCACGTGCCGCACGCGCGCCGAGCGCTCCGGTAGCGATACTGTGGCCGATGTCACGCCTGATATCTCGCGCAGGGCTCCTGGAAGGAAATGGAGAAACGGTAAGTATTTTTTTGTGATGAGTTCAAGAAATCTACATCTATAGTAATAATAAAGCTAAAAGCTTGTATTTTTGTTTGTTTGGTTATATTTTGTTTGAACTCGCTAATCTCTGGTCTAAACTACTTTACAAACAGGGTGTGAAGTTTACTCATCCTCTAAAAGGGAGTATCCTCTGACCAGACGAGTGTCGTGTCTGGCGGGCAACTGCCCAACGATTGATGCGGAATCTTGTATATATGTCCATCGCGCGGTAAACTCCAATTGCGCGATACAGGATTTATGTGACGTCAGGATGGAGGACCATGGTTTCAAACTTAGATAAATTTAATCACTCCATGCAATTCCAAAAATCTTTTCAAAGCTTTTGCGTGCCAGATGACGACATGCAACTGGATAAAATAACCCAACAGAGAAATCACTTCATAAACACGCAATGATAGATGCACTACTACGAAGCGAGGTGGAACAAAACTCTGTTGGGGTAACCCCCAACACGGTCTTTGGCGCGACGGGACGTTCCTACAACTCGAAAACACGAAAACGTACCTTCTACAGTGTTCACACAGGACTGACAGGTCATGCCGACAACTGACAGCACCACTTCCTGCTCGTCCACCTCGCCGGTTCAGACATGTGTTCCATGAACGTACCTTCAACAGTGTTCACAGAGGACTGACAGGTCATGCCGACAACTGACAGCACCACTTCGTGCTCGTCCACCTCGCCGGTTCAGACATGTGTTCCATGAACGTACCTTCAACAGTGTTCACACAGGACTGACAGGTCATGCCGACGACTGACAGCACCACTTCCTGCTCGTCCACCTCGCCAGTTCAGGCATGTGTTAACGTACCTTCTACAGTGTTCACACAGGACTGACAGGTCATGCCGATGACTGACAGCACCACTTCCTGCTCGTCCACTTCGCTGGTCAGACATCAAATCAAATCATTTATTCGCATAGAATGTAGGTATAGTACAAAAAAGTTGTTATAAAAAATATAGTGAGCCGGGTACATTCTGCCTGAGTTTTGGCATGCAAAATTTAACAAATAATGTCAATACAAAATTATGAAATAGATAATAAATTAATAAGTTCTGAGTTTTGGCATGCAAAATTTATCCAATAATGTCATCATCAATACAAAAATTACGAAACAGATAATAAATTAATAAGTCATTTTAACAGGTCCAGATCATGCAAAAAATTGTTACGGATAATAATGTCAAACTGTTGAGATGTGACACATGGGGTCATTAAAAAAATCGCTTATGGAATAATAACATTTCTGTATCAAAAAAGCCTTGAGTTTATTTCTTAATTGTTGAAGGCTGTCACATTTTATGCTGTCCGGTAGTTTATTAAATATTATTGGACCCATGCAGAAAATACTTTTTCTAAGTAGTGCTGTTTTGTAGCCACCAACAGTTAAGAGGTTTTTGTATTGACTTCTCACGGGACCTTTATTGGTGTCCGAGACCATAACAAACAAATTTTTATTTCTTTTTACAAAAATTGCCATTTCTAAAATGTATAACGACGGAAAAGTAAGAATTTTCAAAGATTTGAACAGAGATTCACAACTATCTCTAGGTTTAAGACCGCACATAGCTCTAACACAACGTTTCTGGGCTTTAAATATGTTATCTCTTAGAGAGCAGTTACCCCAAAAAATGATTCCAAACCTCAAGACCGATGCGACCAAACCATGGTATGCCACTAAAGCAGTCTTTATGTCAACTTTTCTTGCCAGGTTAAAAAGAACATAAGCAGCAGTGCTTAATTTTTTGCACACCTCTTCTGCTTGCAGTTTCCAATTTAATTGATCGTCTATGTAAATTCCTAAAAATTTCGCGACCTTTGCTTGATTGATCACCTGTCCATTGTACTGTGCATTAACGTTCGGTGGAATTGTACGTTGGTGAAAATGCATCACATTAGTCTTTGGTAAGTTTATCACCAGGTTGTTTTTATCAAGCCAATCAATAATATTTCTAAGGGTAATGTTGATATCCTGTTCATAATTATTAATATTTGTACATTTTATTAGTGCTGTGCTGTCACCGGCAAATAGAACCATTGGACTTGGTATCTGACGGGGTAGATCATTAATATACAGCAAAAACAGCGGGGGACCTAATACACTACCTTGCGGTACACCGAATTTAACAATTTTACCATCAGATTGATATTTTTGTTCATATTTTGATTTAGGACAAATTCTGGATATCTCCGTATATTGTGTACGGTTACTGAGGTAGGATTTTATGAGATTCAGCACATTTCCTCTTAGACCGTAGCTATTAAGCTTGTTCAATAAAATATCATGATTGACACAGTCAAATGCTTTAGTCATGTCTGTAAAAATTGCACAGATAGGTGTTTCATTATCCATATTTATCATTATTTCGCGTAAAAAATCATATATTGCTGTATTGATGTTTTTGTTTTTTCTAAAGCCTGCTTGTTCATTACATAGTATGTTGTACTTTGTCAGAAAATTGTTGATTAATTCATATATGATCTTTTCTATCACTTTGTAAAACACAGGAATTAAAGCAATCGGTCTATAATTAGCCATATCCTCCTTGCAATTTTTCTTGTGCAGCGGTTTGATTATGACTGTTTTTAAACCGTCAGGAAATACACCAGTGCTGATGACTAAGTTAGTTATGTTGCTAAAATGTACGATTATGTTATTTGATACAAATTTTATAACTTTCGTTGCTACTTCATCATAACCTACGGTATTTTTATTTTTTAACGATTTTATTACCCTGAGAACGTCTTGAGGTACAACTGGACTCATGAACATTGTGTTAGGGTTTTCGTGTAGACCACTTGTTACGAGTGATGTTTTAGGTGAGTTCTTAATCTGATTAATGAAGTTGTTGTTGAATGCGTCCGCAATCTCCTTGGGGTTATTAATAATTGTATTATTAATTTTTACTTGGGAAATGGGTTCATAAGTACATGCTTTATTGTTGATAACTTGCCAGGACGCCTTTGATTTATTGAGTGAATTCTTAATAAAATAGTTATTTTGAGCCTGTTGAGTTAATTTTACAATTTTCCTGAATCGACGGGAGTAATTTTTAAATTTATGTTTGTTTTCATTTGGTGGTCTAAGTCTGTGCTCCCATAGAAGGTGACGCTGACATGTTTTACATGAACGTACCTTCAATAGTGTTCACACAGGACTGACAGGTCATGCCGAGGACTGACAGCACAACTGCCTCCTCGTTTACCTTGCTGGTCAGATATGTGTTACATGAAAGTACCTTCAACAGGGTTTACACAGGACTGACAAGTCATGCCGATGACTAACAGCACCACTTCCTGCTCGTCCACCTCGCCGGTTCAGACATGTGTTACATGAACGTACCTTCAACGGTGTTCACATAGGACTGACAAGTCATGCCGATGACTAACAGTACCACTTCCTGCTCGTCCACCTCGCCGGTTCAGACATGTGTTACATGAACGTACCTTCAACAGTGTTCACACAGGACTGACAGGTCATGCCGACGACTGACAGCACAACTGCCTGCTCGTCCACCTCGCCCGTTTAGACATGTGTTACATGAACGTACCTTCAACAGTATTCACACAGGACTGACAGGTCATGCCGATGACTGACAGCACCACTTCCTGCTCGTCCACCTCGCCGGTTCAGACATGTGTTACATGAACGTACCTTCAACGGTGTTCACATAGGACTGACAGGTCATGCCGACAACTGACAGCACCACTTCCTGCTCGTCCACCTCGCCGATTCAGACATGTGTTACATGAACGTACCTTCAACGGTGTTCACATAGGACTGACAGGTCATGCCGACAACTGACAGCACAACTTCCTGCTCGTCCACCTCGCCGATTCAGACATGTGTTACATGAACGTACCTTCAACGGTGTTCACAGAGGACTGACAGGTCATGCCGCCGACTGGCAGCACCACTTCCTGCTCGTACACCTCGCCCGTTTAGACATGTGTTACATGAACGTACCTTCAACAGTATTCACACAGGACTGACAGGTCATGCCGATGACTGACAGCACCACTTCCTGCTCGTCCACCTCGCCTGTTCCAGACGACATGTCTATTAACGTGTCTGTTGGGATTTCTTTGGGTAGTAGGTTTCTGGAATGGGATAAAAATTGGTTAGAAGTATTCTGATGCTTCAGATTTGATAAGCATGACATGATCAATTTAAATGTTTCCTTGATATGAATCATGGTGTAGTTATCAACTATTTATTGATGACAGTCCATTGTTGCTTGTGCAACCATACCATTCTATTTATTTTCTCTAATACCAATATTTAATTATTTTTAAACAAATATCTAATCGAGATTATCTTTATTTGCTACAAATATCTATCTATTTTTTATTTAAACATCTACACACACTACAGAACTGATTTAAATCCGTAAGACGTGCTCGTAACATAAGGTCCAGTTGAAAACCAGGGTCAGGCACTAGTTGGCTGCCATTCATGCTGAACTGGGCCTGTTTGGCGCAGTTGCGAGGCGCACAATATAATATAATATTTTATTCTGTTCTTTGTTTTTGTGTGCCTTACCTGGGTCCAATAAATTTATTTTCTTTCTTTCATTCTAAAAATATCGTATTCTAAAGATATCTAGCAACAAAAAAGTAAAAAAAAAACCTTTTAAAAAATTGGTCTACTGTCAAAAGACCAATTAGACTGACCTAGTTTCGTGCTCCGTGGTGTCGCAGGGCACCTCGAAGCCCATGTCTTCTATATGAGACCGGATAGCCTCCTCTGTGATGGTGCGCGGCTCATATCTGAAGTAGCCGGCGTTTTCTGATAGTTCCACCTGCAAATTAAAAGGATGATAATTAGAGCTGATAATTCTTTCATTTATAGCTCCTGCCATCACATAGCCTCGACGAGTGACAATACTAGCGCCTAGGGCCCAGTGGTAACGGCCTCGACGTAGAAATGATAGGCTAAGGGTTGGGAGCCAGACAGGCGCTTTATTTTGTGTAAATGATTTCATCACCACTGCTATCAAAACGGTAAAGGAAAACATCATGAGGAAACCGACATGTCCTTTTTTTTTTTTTTTTGATGGTGGGAAATCATCCAATGACTTCTCCCGCTCTGGGCGGAGCGGAAGGGCGTGTCAGACTTTTACTGACTAAAACCCACCCGTGTTCCTTCATTTGCCTGTTGCCAAGGTCCCGGTATCCCTTTCGGACTTTCCCGCAACCATGGCAGGCATCGGTCCTATTGGACCCCGTCAATTTTGCTGACATCTCATTGAGGCGCGCGTGGAACACGACGCGCCATCGACCCGGGCCTGGTCCTTATCGGACGGCGAGCTGCCCGTTGCTCGCCGTCCGCAAGCCCGCGCCTATGGTGGCCGGGAATCCGCCTGGGATTCCCGACGCCCAGGGCGTCTCCAACGGCGGCGGTTAGGGGCGTGAGGGCGCAAACTTTGCCTTTCCCTCACGCGTTCCGCCTCCTCCTTCGCGAGCATTACTGCTTCGCAGAAGGAGGTGACGGCTTCCCATGCCCTCTCGCTCCGTACCATGGCCTGAACCAGGGCCGTACGCGAGAGGTCACTGCCGCCAATCGCCTCCGCGAGGACACGGCGGTGCTCCGCCCAAGCAGGGCATACCTCAACCGTATGCTCCACCGTGTCCTCCGGGCGATCCGCACAGTGGTGACACCCGGGCGTTTCCTCCCGCCTAATCCTACACAGGTACCTCCCGAAGCTGCCATGTCCGGTGAGGACCTGTGTCAGGCGGAAGGTGAGGACACCGTGGCGCCTCTCTAGCCACTCCTCAAAGAGGGGACTTATCGCCGCTATTGTGGCGTGCCCAAACCGACATGTCCTAGAACCAAACATTCGAAAACATGTGACATCTACCAACTGAGCCCGCGTGGTAGATTACAGTTGCAGCCCACCCCCTTTTGAAGAGAGGAGGCCTGTGTCCCAGCATTGAGAACATTATAGGCTGATTATGCTATGAGCTACGCCAATATAGTTTGTGACGAAGCGAGAGAAGTAGGCCAAGATACAAATCAAAAAATATTTTCAAGAGTTCAATCAATCTGCCTATCCTTTTTCCAACTATGTTCGGTTCGGTTTCCAGTCTAACCGGATGCAGCTGAATACCTACCACTATTTTATATGGAGTGCCTGCCTGTCTGACCTCCACACCCCAGTCTGGGCAATATGATACCTACCCCTTGGTTGTCAGACTTTTGGGCTTCTGACGACCCGTAACGACTGTCAAAAATCCACGAATGACAACCGGGACCAACGGCTTAACGTGCTTTCCGAGGCACGGAGGAGTCTCGATATGTAAAGATGGTCACCCAACTCCGGTAAGCGTAGCTAACCTGATGGATCGAACCACCCGTGCAGCTGTTATTACTTATAGCAAGAGTTATCAACAAATAGTATTGTTTTCAGAGACCTAGTTTTGTGATAATACATGGATTACTGTTGTAAACCGTTATAGCTTTGTAGTAAGTAATAAAATCAAGAGAGGTTGATAACGATGATAACTGTTTTTACCGATAGTCTGACAAAAATATACATACATTTATATAATATGGTGACATACTCAATGCCAGGCAGCTCCCTGACTGAACCCTCGATGCTGCACACACACGACTGGCATATCATGCCATTGATAGCCACTCGGACTGCCAGCAGTTATGAACTGTTTCGTTAAGTATAACCATAAAGTGTCTTACCTTAACATACTCAATGCCAGGCAGCTCCCTGACTGAACCCTCGATGCTGCGCACACACGACTGGCATGTCATGCCATTGATAGACACTCGGACTGCCAGCAGTTCTGAGCTGGACTCTCTGTGGACAAAAGATGAGAAATGGTTAGTAATGAGAACAAAAACACACGCCAACGGGCTATGAGGTAGGAGTAACTCTTTCAAGATAAAAATAATAACATGTATTTGGACACAGTTCGTGATACACTATATACAAAAAATATTAAAATAATGTTTTAACAACAATGTGTGCCTTACGGCTGCGCCAAAAAGGTTCATTTCAGCATTAATGCCAGACAAACGCTGTCTGACGCTGTCTGACGCTGTCTGACGCTGGTTTGACGGGGAGTACACACAGCTTCAACATACTTAATACTTATCTATAGACTTCTAATTAAATAATGAAAAACCGGCCAAGTGCATGTCGAACCACGCACAATGAAGGGTTCTGTAGTTAGGATGAATTTATCCAACAAACTTAACATTGTAGTTGAAAAACTTGTTCTCCCATACATTTCGTATGGGAGAACATGTTTTAGCATCTGCAAATTTAAGTTGGTCGATTATTACTCGGTAACTTGTGGAGCCTACGTAGCGGTGATAGTTTTCCTTTTAATTTTGTTATATATACTACTTCCGTGAATTTTTCCATATTTCTAATCCCAACCATTTAGCTGGCTGGGGGGGGGGGGACACTTGACTCTAACAAAAATTTGCACTTTAAAGCTTAATATTCTGCAAACGGATCCCTGAATCCAAAAATTGTTTTAACAAACTCTCATTATTTTTGAACAACCTTTCCAACGATACCCTACACCATGGGATTGACGAGAAAAAGAAAACAATCCCCACTTTAAATGCAGGGGAGGCACCCAAAAACAAATAATTTTTACAATTTTTTTTACCACTTTGTCTGCGTGGTTTATATGTATATCCATACCAAATTACAGCTTTTTAGTACCAACGGTCTTTGAGCTAAGCCGCGGGCAGATGGACAGACGGACAGACAGACGGACATGGCGAAACTATAAGGGTTCCTTGTTGACTACGGAACCCTAAAAACAAATACAATTACAGAAACAAAAAAAAATTAAGTAATAAAAACTAAAAAGGTATAAACATGAAACCACAGACAGACAAATAATAAATCCAGAGTCACACTTGTTAGGGCATAAATCGAACAGATTACGTGTGACACGACATTCTGTTATCAAAACGTTTTTTTTTTTAAAGGTAAATGTAATATAAGAACAAATAAATTAATTAATAACGATGTTTTTTACAGAAAACAATACTCAAACAAACACCTGCATTTTCAATAAACAGTATTGAAAACTATGTAGAGTTTACAATATTATGAAGCCGATAGTAACATAACATCACGCTGTATTCCCCGTAGGGTTAGACAGAGGTGTACCTATAGTAATTACAGCTACACATCAAGCTATACATTTCCAGTTTATGCAGATCTCGCTTTGTATAGGATTTCCGTACAATGCTAGGTCAGCTTATACTGGAAACGTATAGTTTGATGTGTAGCCGTGTGTACACCCACATTTCGCCAGTTATGTTTAAGTCCCATGTAATAAGAGGCGAGCCTATTACAAGCAACCGGGCAAATCTAGACTCCGGACTGCTACTGAGAAATTCCAGATGGAAAACCCAATAACACTATACCCGACCCTGGAATTAACTCTAGGACCTCATGTTTAACAGTAGCGCTTGCGAACACTAGAGCAACCAGGCAGTCCGATAGTAATTTCAGCAAATGGTTTATTTCCAAAGAGTTTCGTCATACAAAGCCAAAGAAAGAAGTAAGTAATAACAGCCGCACGGGTCGATCCATTAGGTTAAGCTACGCTTGCCAGGGTTGGTCCGTGGGTGGGTGACCATCCTTGATCCTTTACATATCAAGACTCCTCCGTGCCTCGGAAAGCACGTTTAGACGTTGGTCCCGCCTATCATTCGTGGATCTTTTACAGTCGTTTCGGCTCGTCAGAAGCCCGAAAGTCTGACAACCAGTCTTGCCAAGGAGTATCGTATTACCCAGTTAATGGGTTGTGGAGGTCAAATAGGCAGTCGCTCCATGTAAAATACTGGTATTCAGATGCATCCGGTTGGACTGGAAGCCGACCCCAACATATGTAGTTGGGAAAAGGCTATGCAGATGATGAAGTCACTGTGTTCACTTTTACACGTAAAAAACTAATTATGTTTTAAAACTAGATGAGGTCGGCGTTTCCTATCTGACTACTATGAGAAGAAAGGCCGAAACAAACTCAGAGGCCAGAGTCTATTCTAAAGTCCAGGCATAATCTTGGTCAGGCCATGAGATTACCCTCTGAAATGGTCTTCTGAGGAAAGAACTACACAGATTTGAGTGGACCTGTCCAGTTCGTCACTTGCTACACAACTGGCGAAATGTGGGTGAACTATAAATGTGGGTACCCTTGCTAACCCCTTAGGGGAAATACAGGGATGATGTTATGTTATCTTAAAGCTGCATAATTAGTATTTGTGTCTAAGACAATTAGCACAAACACTATTTTCCTTCCTTTATCTTTAAAACTATTAAAAACCGGCCAAGTGCGAGCGGGACTCGCACACGAAGTGTTCCGTACCTACCGTATTAATTTGATTTTTGATTTTTAAAGGTCTTTATTAACAGAAAGGTTAATACAAGTTAACAAAAAGATCTTATTCTAAATGTAAACTAACATAATCCGAGCAATGTTAAATAGGCTAAATCACCTCTCTTACAAACAACATGTATAATTGTTAGTGTGACTTCTAATGTATTAGATACATAGTATAAGATTGTGCTGTTATGTAGAGGGTTTGCAGACCCACATTTTTAAATTTAAGTTACCCAGGCGCCCTTTTTAAATACATTTTGGCAATTATCAATTTAGAAGAAAAGAAGAAAGAAAGAAAATACGTCTGTTTGCGGCAAACATGACGCTAAGAAATACGAATACACGAAAAATAACAAAATAATAAAAACAACAATAACAATAACATAATTTGTTACATTACAAAGAATTGTAGATTATTAAAAATTATGTCCAGGAAGTGACACATAATGTAATGTCTTACGAGTGTAATGTACATGTTAGTGAGTTAGGTGTATAGATGCAAAACGTATTTTAAACGTTTTAAACCATTTGGTTTTAAATATTTTTTTTATTTAAAACGTTTTAAACCACACTTAGCGGTTAATTATTGGTTTAATTTTTTTTTTTTTTTTTTTAATATAATTAATTGAGTGTGGAGTATTGAAGTGATCTGGACCACATCTACTCCCTGATATTTTTTAGAAATAATCTCGATTTGTCTATACAATTTTATATGCATATTTACAAGAAAATACGCTCTAAAAATATGCAGTAGCTGTGTAAAAACCTAATCAGACTTTTTTTTTATTGATACTTAGCTAAAACTTATTTTTTAAATGTATATTTTATTAAATACGCATATAAAGTTAGTTTTCAGTCTGTCTAATCCTAAAGAAGTAGTTAATATACTTAAATTACTCATATAAATTAATAAAAATGGTGAACGATTTCAATTAGCCTTTCTAACTTAATTTTTAACTAGCGACCCGCCCCGGCTTCGCACGGGTGCAATGCTGATACTAAATACACTACAGAAAAACTGTGAACGTTGTATATAAAAACATAGCGGCCCGCTCCGGCTTCGCACGGGTATAAAATAGGCCTATGTGATTAAAATCGATTCAGTAGTTTTGATTTATTCATTACTGCCCGTGGCCAGCACGCGTTAAATTTGGAGTAAAACAATCCCCCTTTCCCTATACCATGAAGATTTCCTGCTATCTTTGGAATATCTAAATTCATACACTACATTTTTACTTATTTACTTTTTACATTTTTAACTATTTATTTTATTTTTACAACATATTACAGAATGTCTTTATAAACAACGTTCACAGCTTTCTTGTCATTAGACAATACAAACATGTTTTCTCTGGAGGTCACTCTTGAAAGAGCGACATACAGTTGTCCATGTGAAAAACAGTCAACGCTCAAATCTAAGCCTGCAACGTTGAAGGTTTGACCCTGCGATTTATTAATGGTCATTGCAAAAGATATCTTTACCGGAAACTTTAAACGTTTAAATTGGAAGGGTAAATCCGATGGTATCAGAGGGATTCGGGGAATCAATACATCTTCTCCGGTACCACATCCTGTGAGTATTGTGCACTCTATTATGAAAGTTTTCAATGATTTTACCAGCAAACGCGTGCCATTGCAAAGTTTAGGTGGATTCAGGTTTCTTAATAAAATAACAGGACAACCTACTTTCAACACCATTTTGTGAGGAGGGAGTCCAGACGGGTTCAAAGAATTTAGTAATTCTGTAGGAAAATGAACAGCTTCTTCCAAATCGAGAACAGTATCGACCGAGTAGTATATTTTCGTCGGCGCATCAATCTTTGAAATAATCAAGTTATTTACTTTATCTACTTGTTCGTTAGTTGGTGACAGAATCGCTCTTTCTTTAAACCAAGATATTGTCTTATAACTTATGTTATCAATGTCAGGATAGACATTGTTGACTAACTCTTGGATGTTGTCTATCAAAACGCAAAGGTTTTCTAAGTCAATCCTTCCCTCACTTTGTGTTGCTATTTTTAAATCTGTAATATCTTCGAAAATATTCACTTAAATCATACGGTGTAAAGGGCCATATAGATCTATATTAAATGAACAATGTATTCAAGGTATTTAATTGGTTAAGGATTAATGCTGGTTAAAATCGCTTCGAAAATTAGCCATTATTTGTCGTAAAAAGTAAATGACAACAAAATGTTATTGTGGGTTATCCATAAGAGATAGATATATACCATCACGGACTTTTCTGTAGACCTTTTCAATGTGTACAATACTTAGTACATTATTTTGATAAAACTCGTAGGGTTCAGCCTGCGTTTGCAATGTAAGCGGAAAAAATGTAATTATTTACGACATCACATTAGAAACCTCAAAAATAACATTACTTCTCCACTATTTAATGGATGTTATTATACATATAAACCTTCCTCTTGAATCACTCTATCTATTAAAAAAAACCGCATCAAAATCCGTTGCGTAGTTTCAAAGATTTAAGCATACAAAGGGACATAGGGACAGAGAAAGCGACTTTGTTTTATACTATGTAGTGATGTAATGCGTAATCAATGTATGGCCCACGTTGTCGTGGTTTCAAACCGTTTTAAACAAATTTAAAACGATTTTTAAACTACGGATTTGGTTTATAACGGTTTATTTACAACTATAGTTAGGTGACAGCAATCGCGCCGGACAGGCCCGTCCGTACCGTATTATGATCGAGCAAAAAGCGTCGATAAAAACACGTTTCTTGTATGGTGTATTGTCACTTTAATGATTAACTTTATTTAATTTTCATTACTTTTGGTTAAAGCGGCAATAGAAATACACAATCTGTCAAAATTTCAACTGTGTACCTATTACGGTTCATGAGGTACAGCCCGCTGACAGACAGACGGACGGATGGACGGACGGACAGCGGAGGATTAGAAATAGTGTTCCGTTTGGCACCCTTCGGGTACAGAACCCTAAATATTGAGCGTAGTTTAATTAGCAATTTTCCGGTTAGCCACACGTAGGGAAAACTTAATCATAAAAGTACTTAATTAGTCATGGTAATGTTACGCTCAGGTAATTTTTAAAGACTGGTTCCTTGTCTAGTCACAGTATAATAAAGTAACAGTATTATGTCTTGGCAGTGACCATGAAATAGTTACCTACGGCCGCTCGGAAGATAAACCTTGCGACCGTGCTGCGTCACTGCCGTGCAGTCGATGCTGATACGTACGTGACTATACAATAATATTCGAAGCACGTAGTTTCGGCCGTTTTTTTATAAAGATATAATACTGTTACTTAATTATACTGTGGTGTAGTTCACGCATGCTACTGCTGAGCATAAGGTCCTCGGTTCGATTCCCGGGTCGGCAAAAGTGTTATTGGGTTTTTTCCATCTGGAATTTCTCAGTAGCAGCCCGGAATCTGGAAATGTGACCGGTTGATAGCAATAGGCTCGCCCTGTGTCACATGAGAGTTAAACATAACTGGCGAAATGTGGGTGTACTATACATATAGGTACAGTACAACTATTTTCTTAATGTCCCTCGGCAAACTTCGCGTTTCGTCAGTCGTGGGATTTGGTGCAGACCGGACTATAGTTGTAAATAAACCATTTTAAAGCAACGGTTTTTAAACGACGGATTTTGGTTTAAAACGGTTTACTTACATCTATAGACCGGACGGATCGACTTCCAAGTCGATTGAGAGCGTCCGGTCTGCACCAAGTGCAAAGGGCAAGTGATAGAAATCCGACGACTGACGAGACACGAAGTTTGCCGAGGGACATTAAGAAAATAGTCGTACTGTACACCTCTGCCCACGTTTAGGGATTACAGGCGAGTTGTTATGTTTGTTATGTTCTGTTATCTTAGAGCTACACAATAGTCTTTGTGTCTCAGACAATTAGCACAAACACTGTATTTCTTCCTCTATGTTTAAATCGATTAAATAAAGAGCTTATGTCTCATTAGGTATTTTCCAATTAGACACTCGTGGAGTAACCTGAAATTAAGACTTAGTCATGGTCATTTAACGAGAAGTTAATTTTTATGATCGGCTTTTATTTTACCGGTAAAATTGGCTTGTTCGAAAAAAAATATCTGCTCAACAATGTAAGTAACGCAATGAATGTTGTTGAACTGTCAAAATGAAATAGATTAGCATAGATAGATAAATGAAACTGATTGCTTAGCATGATCCTCGGTTATGCCGAAAATACTGCAGCATTAATTTTGAAATAAATTTAATGTTAAAGTTGAGGATTGATGCTAGGTCCTATGTATGGCGAAAACACAATAAAGTACATACAATTTTCTCAATACAAAAAAAAACCAAAGTTACCTCTAATCCGAACTATAAACCGCTGGTATTCAAAAACTACTTCAAAGTAGATCATGAAACTTTGCATAATTACTGAACTAACTATAAACTATTCGAAGCTTGAGAGCCGCCAGCACCCCATTCCATCTCGCTCTCACTCAAGCCGCGAGTAGTATGGTGCGAGCGAGATAAACTTTGAGGTAGGGTAGGGCCTTAGTCATTTACAAAAATGTGTTACCTACACAGTTAGATAGGTGGTCATGGTCTACCCAAAATCATCTTTTGGCGCCCGAATGACGTCGACAGGGCGGCGCTGTTGGTAAACATTTGTGAAATTGTTTTGGGAAATTGTGTTGAAAAAACAAGATGGCAGCGTTCGTTCTTATTTTGGTCACGAGCCAAAAGGTTCTGGTACAAATACAGGGTGTAAAAAGACCCATCACATAGCCGTCAACTAAGCATTCTGTACATCAAATTAAGTAACATTGCACAAAAATAATTGCTGGGAAACGACTTTTATTTTTGGTGTGAAAAATCACTGTTTACGGCAGTGCGCAACGTAACGCACGCAAAACATTGTGTTTATGGGTG
This sequence comes from Lithophane leautieri, assembly GCA_949152455.1. Taxonomy (NCBI): domain Eukaryota; kingdom Metazoa; phylum Arthropoda; class Insecta; order Lepidoptera; family Noctuidae; genus Lithophane; species Lithophane leautieri. The sequence goes on along the minus strand of OX424486.1, from coordinate 9,769,067 downwards.
CATGCAACGGTTCAGGGTTCGTGGGGGTATTTAAAATTAAGCTGTAACATTTAAAACTTCCTTTAAAAAAATAATCTGAAAAAGTTGGAACTTATATCAATATCTCCGTAACCAGAATGTAACCAGGTAAAGCCCAATTTTTTTTTTAAATCGCAATGACTCGAATAACTGTTGACTTTCGGCTTCGTTAAGTGCCTTTTTACACCCGTTAAAATGTTCCCGGTTTCGAATCGAATGCAAAGCAAATGTGCTCTTGAACTTGACATTCAGAGTAAAGCAAATGTTTTTAAAACAAACCTACCAGCTCGATTTTCATAATATTATGGAATCAGATTTCTTCAACATCTGCTATGTAAAGATATTTTAATAAAAACATTACCCTCGTTCTGGGGCAGTCGGGTAAAACGTTTGTTTTTCCAACTGAACAGACAGCTGTGCTGCTGGGGAGTTTGTTGCGCCACTTCTTCTTCCCAGCTAAAGCACTAAGAAGTGGTGAAGGGTGGGCGTTTTGAGGGACTGTCTTATGTAATTTTGAGGTTCGAAAAGTGCTGATTCTCAGCCTAGTTTGAATAAATGACTTTTGATTTTGATTTTTCTGCGCAGTCTAATGTACCCAGTACTATTTGAAAAGTACTTGAATTTTACTTCCGAGACCACACTACACTTGTCAGAGTTTAAGATAAGACATTTGTCTGATGGAGCTCTTCTATTTAACATAAAGATAACACAATAATAGGTCTTTAAAAATGATACCAATTTCGCAAGCGCAGCGGAAAACGCAACACACCCGAAATTATTAGCTCAGAACTCGGACCAAATAAAAACCAAGACAGCGCTGCGAACAATACAGTGAAGCATGCCAAAACTACGCCTCCGCTCTGTGCATAGACGCTCACATTTATAACCATTTACAATCAAACTACACCTCACTAAGTGCACCCATGTTTGGTCTGAGGGCCGAGGCTCGGAATATATCATGTAATTTCATCATCAGCCTAGCCTTTTCCCGGGGTGCTGGTGTCGGCTTCCAGTCTGACTGAATGCAGCTGAATATTAGTATTTTACATGGAGCGTCTGCCTATCTTACCTCCACAACCCAGTTATTTACTGAGTAACACGATACGGGATAACGGGATACCCCTTGGTAAGACTGGTTGGCAGACTTTCTGGCTTCTGAATACCCGTAACGACTGTCAAAGATCTACGAATGACAGCCGGGAGCAACGGCTTTACGTGCTTTCCGAGACACGGAGTAGTCTCGATAGTTGTAAAGGTGCTCACAGCTGTTAAAAATGTTTACAAACAATTTCTAACAGTAATACTTATATCAAATCAAGTCAAGAGATCAAAATAAATGTTTGTTTAGAAAATGTTTACTAATGTTTGTAAACATTTTTAACAGCAGTATGAGAGCAACATAATGGATGTTCACTGTCCACGAATCGGCCGCGGAGAGCATAGCTCGAGCCGTGTCACTGTTATCAATTTAGCCAAGAGATGGTGTAATCTAAGCAATTACTTTATGATACAACGAAATTAAAAAAAACATTAGGTTACTGAGTAAGTTTCAGTAATGACAAGGCCGATCAATGACCCCTACAGGGTCATAATGAACAACTGGAACTCTGTATCGAGAAGTGAGTGAATGCTTGCGCTTTGGAATGGACAACTAGCTTCATCTTTCTGACTGAACGACTCCTTGACAAATCAAAAGTGCAATGTAAATGGTTTAATGAGGGCTTTGTAATGAAAATTCATGCCACCAGTTGGCGCTATTTGGCAATGAATATAAAATATATGATGACGTACATCATTCATTGCATTCATTCGTCGAATTTTCTTAAGTCGCCAAAGATGAATCAGTCACTCACGACTAGTCACGACTACTTAATGACTAAATAAAATATAGAGACTTTGGCACTTGACAGGTGTCCGGGCACCTGTCAAGCGTCAAAGCGCCTACATTTTCCTGACGTCTCAGTGCTGCCACCTAGAGGACAATCATCATTTCAACAAAACCTAAATGCTTAGTTTGAGTGTAAACGAATCGGTTATAAGGGAGGTGTTATTCGTCTGATTTATATACCGTTTTCGATTTCAAAGAGTAACAAAAATCGGAGCGAGACAGAATTACCAAAAAAATATATGCAAGCAATCTGTCCGATTATTGTCGATGGTAAGTCTGAGACGATTCGTTGGAACATACGAGCAGACAGGAGAAATAAGTTGCACTTTCGAGTTGTCAAGTGGTCGGCCATTCCGAAAGATGAAGCTAGTTGCCCATTTCAAAGCGTAGTAAGTTCCTATGGAGAAGAACGGGCAAGAAACTCCAAGGACACTCTTTTAATTAACTCCCAAGATTTCTGCATAATTTATATATCACCAACCGGTGCAAGCAGACAAACAGGTTGATCGTATAATAAAACCAGGGTAGGAATGCTAGCAACCAGTAGAGTTAAGGGCCTACACAACCTGAAACAGATTGCTTAAATAAATAAATAAAATTCATTTATTTCAGGTCTTTGACCCATATTAGAAACCATACACAATTTTGTCAATTTAGTAAATGTCACTATTTTGAAATCAATAAGCATATGCTTAGCATGATCCTCCGTTTTGCCGAAAATACTGCAACATTAATTTTGAAATAAATATATGTTAAAGTTGAGGATTGATGCTAGGTCCTATGTATGGCGAAAACACTATTACATAAAAGAAAAAAATCCAAAGTTACCTCTAAACCGAACTATAAACGGCCGGTATTCAAAAACTACTTCAAATTCGATCATGAAACTTTGCATAATAACTGAACTAACTATAAAGCAAGTCACATGTTCTTTAATTTTTTGAAATTACCATTATTTTCACCGTAAAAAGCAATTACCTAAACTATTCGAGGCTTGAGAACCACCAGCACCCCCCCGTCTCGCTCTCACTCAAGCCGCGAGTAATATGGTGCGAGCGAGACAAAATTTGAGGTAGGGTAGGGCCTTAAGAGAACAACGAATTTTATGATGAGTACAAGTCGTGTGCCCGATGGGCAAACTAAAATGATGGCAAAAAATCTGCTCTGTTCCCTACATTTTGACGAGCTATGCGAACATAAATGTAGGGAACGGCTGGTTTCTTTTCGCGATTTCAGCGTTGGTCCCATAGTGAAAGTTGTTCATAATGATGAGTACAATGACCCCTTAAGAGGATGCCCATGAATTCAATTTCACCCTGTATAAGTAGTAATATTTGATTTTGTCAATCCTTACATATTATAAAACGAAGTCCTCCGCCGCGTCTGTCTGTCGTCCTTACGCGATAAACTCAAAAACCACTGCACCGATTTTCATGCTGTTTTCACCAATGGATAGAGTGGTTCTCTAGTAAGGTTTTAATATATAATAACCGACATCCATGCGGGCGAAGCCGCGGCTATCTTAGTAGGCTCTTAGCGGCTAGTATTTTAATAAACCGGTGTGTTATTTCGAAAATGTCACAGAGACAAAACTGGTTTACCGGAGTAAATGGCATTAACCTAAAAAGGTTGTACGAATAAATAAAATAACATCACGCCTATATTTCCCGAAGGGTTAGGTAGAGGTGTACCTATTAGTATACCCACATTTCGCCAGTTATGTTTAAGTCCCATGTAATGGGGGCCGAGCCTATTGCCATCAACCGGGCACAAATCCAGACTCCATACTGCTATTTAGAAATTCCAGATTGCAAAACCCAATAACACTTTGCCCGATCTGGGAATTGAACCAAGGACCTCAAGCTCAGCACTGCTGGGGATAAGAAACTCCATACGAAACCTTTTGGATGAACCGACTTGAAACAATTTTATTTTCTTGTACATACATTTGGTTCAATAGTGCCTTAAAATGTGCCTATTTGAAATAACTTAGGTATTTGTCTTTGACTAACTTCTTGTATCTTAAATGTATCAACGCAAGGTTACGTAATGACACTAGTCACTATGTCACACGGTACTAATTGTACCGGCCACTAAGATGGCTAACGACACTATTTTGTGGATAGCACTTAAAATACCGTGGTAGCCATATTGAATACGTGGATGCTACTAAAAGCCCTGATGCATACGGTACTAATTCTACATAATGCTTTTAAAAGTAAGTGAACATTATTTTCTTGAATGACATTAAAAGAACTGCTGCAGACGGTACCATTTCATTTGTTACTAAAAGTACCAATGCAGACGACACTTTTCTTGAAAGAAGAACAATTTTAATGTCATTAAAATAACCAATGCAGTCGATAGGCATTATATCTATATGTCACTAGAAATACCGCGAATGAATACACTTACATAAATGGCGGTACTATTCCATCGAAGATTCTAGAAGTACTACGGTAGTAGACACTATTTCGTGTTACACTAAAAGTACCGTAGCAGGCGGCACTATTTAGTACCGTCAGACGATGCATCAAGCGGTATCTTGTACATCAAAAATTTACACCTAATCAGTTGCTGTCAAATCTCATGAAACATTTTGATCGGTTGGAAGAATCTAGTTAAATCTAGTCACAGTCTCATCTCAGTGACAATCAATGTCAAATATTTATCAAAAATGTAGCGAAAGGAAAGGGGTTTTAGACTTTAGCTATATAGAAACGTTGCTTAGAGTTAAGTAATGATTAACGACTGTTTAACCACACATTTTTGATGTTTAAACGTCACTTTACTTTAAGCAACGTTTATAAATAAAGGGATGTGAACGGTCTTCAAAGTAGGGGAATTGTCACTATGATTTTCAAATATGCTTTCAGAATAAAAAGAAATTAGTCGTCATCTTTTACAAATGTAAGAATCGTTTTGATTGAATGCCTAATGAATTTTAAGAATTTCTCAATTTCGTTGGTTAGTAAGTCAGCCATGTTTGTTATCTATCTTGTTTTGTGTGCCCCAACCCCCAAGTAAACATAGATACATTTATTTAATGAAGTAGGTACGGATTCTGTAAGTACTTACTGCATAACATAAGACATCCGACGCATATGGCCCAATCTAAAGATATCCATTGTTGAAAGAGGTCGATAACTCAAATAAAAATAAACTTAAACAATATTAATGTCACTATTTACACTAGTTGTAAAATTTTAAATCAGTTTATTATCAAAACACTCCGATAATTTAAAGGTATCTCGATTTTTTACACTGAGTAATTTTTTTTAGCGCAAATATTATTTACATTAAACACTAAGTACAAATTCCGCGGGAACTACCGAGTAGGCAAAACAGACGTTCAAAAATTAACAAATCATAGAATGGAAGATAAGATAATTTAACCACAAGTCCACAATTCAACGTAACTGTATCACTATATTTCATAAATTTTGTTTTTTTCGTTTTGCACTTAAAATTCAATCACAGACAAAAAATAACGAAATAAACATAGCATTTCCCGCCTCATTCGCGTTCGAAATTTGAATATTATGACACAGTCAATGCAAAGAGCGCGTTCGGTTAAGGCGCGCGGAGTGCAAATTGTTTGTACTTGCACGCGCTTACAGCGCTGCGTGCAATAAACGGGTGTTGTTAACGCATATTTTTAGAAGCGTTAAAGCGCTTATGATTGTTCAATTCTTTGTGGTGTCGTGTGACTTGCTAAAGCAAGCTGGTGTTTGGCCTTTTATTACTCATGGCATGGATACATTTTAATTGGAATATTTATTGGAATTACGTATTAACTATTGTATCATTTCATTTCCGCTATTAAGAAATACTTTTACAGTCATTTACGTTTATCTATCTATACTTACTAGACAGAATAGAAGAGAATAGAATACTCTTTATTATGTACACCATAAAAAATACAGACACAAATGTAGAAATGATGATGATGACTTACTAATAAAATAAAGCTGAAGAGTCTGTTCGGTTTTTTTTTTTTTTGTTTACAGGCTCTAGTATACTAACAGTCGTATTTAAAAAAAATTGTTGGTTATTGTTAGGCTGAAAGCCCATTTCTTGAGGAAAGTAATTTTTTTCAATAGGATATTTTACTTGGGGCACGGGCGGCCATCTTTTAACGGGTGTTTACAAGTACATAACTTATGACCCCTGTTGAAAATTTGCTTATTTTTAATGGATTTTGGGGTAATTTTGGTACTAAAAAATGTGAATTTAAATAGCAATAACTTTATTATTTTCAATACCTACTTAATAATATAAGATTTTTTATAAATTTTTGGTAATGTTATTGCAATACTTATGTGCCCGTTTCGGATCGGACAGGGTTCTTTTCCACATATTATACTATGTGGGTTGATTTTTTTTAGCCAGTATGAATAAGTTCTAGCCTGTAGGTCATAGAGAAAAACGCTGAGAGGAATTATGAGGTCAATTTTAAAGAACATCACATGCATCACAATTAATTTGGCAATAGGCTCGCCCTCTATAACAAGGGACTTAAACAACTGGCGAAATGAGGGTGTACTTAAGGTTATAGGTACACCTCTGCCTAACCCTTCGGGGTAAAGGCGTGATGTTATGTAATAGAGCTGCATTCATTCACTATCATAATCTATGCATTAGTTGTACGTCCTAGTGACTGTCTTCTACCACAGCCTACAAGGCGGCTTTATGTGGGTCTTGGCCGTCATTATAGTACTATTTTTACCCAACTACAGCGAAGCAAAAAGGAGGGTTATGATTTTGACCGGTATGTATGTATGTTCATCTGTTCCCTCATATCTTCTAAACTGCTGATCACAATTTGACAAATGAGGTATCGTTGGAAGCGTCTTGATCGTCGGCTGCTAATGTGACGGCACATTAAATTAAATATGGCGTCCTCTAAAAGATATAAAGTCATGAACTAAAAAAAAATTTTTTTTTTTCATGACATAAATTCAGAAACTTCCTCTAAAGAGCTATAAACAAGACTTCACAGACAGACAAATTCAAAATCCGGAGTCACACGTAATCTGTTTGATTTATATCCTAAAATCCTAACAGGCGTGACTCCGAATTTTGAATTTGTCTCTTGAAAGGAAAAATATATTCGGGCCAGAACCATTCTCAAAAAAAAAAGTCTATTACCGAAAAAAACACAAAAACATAAATAAAAAGACATTAAGTACTCACACGACTAAGCCATCAAATCCTTATTGGAAAAAAAAAACTAGACCGCTCCTGACAGACAACCGACCAATAGCGTACGAGCGCGCGAAGTAAAACAAACATGGTTGCCATTGTTTTTATAATTCACCAATGCTTAGATTGGATAATGCAAAGTTTATTTTAGATATAATAATGTTTGTTATAGAGCTATTATAAACTATAAGTGTGTTCATTAAACAGTTAATATTGTGTTAACATTGGTCGGTTAAGTAATATGAATGGGCAGGTGTGGAACGAAAACTAAGTAGGTAACTTACTTAACTTGAACGCGTGTAAAGGATGTACCCAGGGCCGTTATAGGCAAGGGTGGTTGGGTTCAAACCCCCCCGAAATGCGAGAAACCATAATCTCAATACAGAGATCGACCCCCTAGGGTACCTCCGTAATACTCCTTATACAGATAATTGTAATGTATTTCGCATATGCGTACTTTATAATCTACAATAGCAGTAAGAGTAAGCTTAAATACTGTATTTTTATCGACTCTTGACTTTGAATTAAATTGTATTATCCTGCAACTTCAGCATTCTCTGAGATATTCCAGGCGGAGGGCTAAAATTTTCGAGCTCGCTTCGCTCGCTCTTTCATCCTACTGATCTTATATTCTTTTGATTTTCAAACTTTCCTGCATAAGTCGATAAAGTTACTTCTATTTCTATATGAACGGTCGAAGAGAAAGAAAAGCTAACTTATTCGAAGTGGGATGTGAATGCAAAAAATTTCGAGCTCGATGCGCTCGCAATTTTTTTAAATGATTTTTCGCATATAACTAATCCAATCCTAACCCCCCCCCCCCCAAATGAATTCCTGGCCACGGCCGGGCGGCCCTGTACCTTCTTTGCTTCACCAGTACTGATGATAGACTCCCGAGAATGTTCCCCAAGCTTACGCAAACTTTCTCTTAAGGGGTCCCCAAATCGATCAATTGCCATCAATTTGTATTGTAGTTATATTGTCAATCGCTTCAATTGCATTTGGTAGACGATCAATTTACGCATCAATGTGTACCTACCTATCAATCACGTAAAAATTGACAATGAAACGGTACAGGACAGACAGAGGCGGCGGAGGACTTTGTATTATATTATGTAAGGATATCAGGTTGTATTGTATTGTAAGTAATAATAATAATATAGCTTAATTTAATTCCATAAAGATTACAGTGATAAATTCATATAAGTACATATAAAAATTGTTAATTGGTTAATTTTATTCAACATGCACTTGATTTTAATTTTAAGGCTTTTACCCGAACGGGGTCCATACAAATAAATAAAATAAATAATAATTAAAATTAAATGCATGTATTGTAAGTATCACGTTGTATTGTTTGTTGATTAAAATATGATTCGTTATCGCTAATAATAGTTTCTAAGTTTTTCTTTTTGTATACTAACCTTTCGATCTAGTTGTCCTAAAATAAATAAATTTGAATTTGAATTTGTTACAAGTATTTACAGAATTATAATCATTAAAATTATCCATCAACCTTTAGTTAATTACCTAAACCAATGGAGTACTAATAGATTATTTTATGTTTAGATTAGCTTACCCATTGTTTTTAAATACCTACTTGGAGATGTCTTAATAATAATATTGTTATAATAATATTAAATAAGCAGCGCCCTGCGGTTTCACCCGCGTACGTCTCGATCCCGTGGGAAAATCGGTATAAGAAGTATCCTATGTCCTATTCCAGGTCAAGGTCTACTTCTGTGCCAAATTTTATCCAAATCAGTTCAGCCGCTTTAGCGTGAAAGCGTAAATAAACTCACTTTCACATTTATAATATTGAATTGAAATAATATATCTTCGTGACTACCTAAATGATAACGACCGCACGGGTCGGTTAGAGGATGGGTGACCATTCATTACCTACTTAACGAGTTCCCTCCGTGTCTCGGAAAGCAAGTTCAGCCGTTGATTCCGGCAGACATTCGTAAATCTTTGACAGTCAGTTAACGGGAGCCAGAAGCCCGAAAGTCAGACAGCCAGTTTTATCAAGGAGTATTGTGTTATCCAGTCACTGGGTTGTCGGGTCAGGTAGGCAGTAGCTCAATGTAAAATACTGGTATTTAGGTGCATACAGTTAGACTGGAAGCCGACCCCAATATAATTGGGAGGCAGATGACGATGATTGCTTAATAAGAACCTCAATCAATCAACTCCTTAGCCTAACGCAGTCCACTGCTGGACATAGGCCTTTCCAAGGCTGCGCCACAACACCCTGTCTTCTGCCTTCCGCATCCAGTCTGTCTCAGCCACCATTGTAAGGACGTCGTCGGTGCATCTAGCTGGGAGGCGTCCCATTCTACGATTGCCCATACGCCAGTCTCCACCCCATGACTCGACGACTGCTCCACAGGCTCTCGGTCCTTCGACAAACGGCCAGCTCTCGGTCCTTAGACAAACGGCCAGCTCTCTGCCTCTTCAGCTTACGTCCTCTCAAACTCAAATTCAAAGCATTTATTTCAAATAAACCATTTACAGGCACTTTTGAATTGTCACGGAGTCGGTCAGTCGGAAATATGAAGCTAGTTGCCCATTCCAAAGAGTAGTAGGTACCTTTGAAGAAGTAACATCATTCATGTTGAAATTATACATGTGAGAACAATGTAGAAAGCATGTTCAAAGCGTCCGCAAATATAAAAACAAAAAACTATTAAAAAATTAAAATAAGCCATGACACCTAGACCAGTCACAACTGACGGCGCCCGTTCACGAACATGACGCATGGATCAGCACCATTCAGCTCAACCATTTTGAAGGGAGCTAAATGATCCAACACACGCGCCACCACCAACGAGACATTTGAGTGAGCATGACATATTCCCAGCCGCCAGGGCACATTCAAATCAATGAAAGACATATTACCCGGTAAATGGTAGCTCTAAAGTACATAGTACTCACACCTCTGCTATGCAATTATATAATACAAAGGAGATTAAGTGTATACAATGCAAATATGGTCTTACAATCTTCAGCGGCTTCAAGAGTATTTTCAAATGTTAATTACTTAGTTAGTTGTGGTTGTGGAGCAGGACCAGCTCTGCAAGTTATGTCGGTTCTCCGGTTCTTTTCCGAATAATTTATTTCAGATTTTATTCTTCAAAGAAACTACTGAGCTAAGCTCGCGCCATAGCGCTCCTAAGCCGCAAGAACTTAGTACCAGTATTGACAGTACATAACCTCATCTCACAGTATTAATACTAATGACCTCGTTTAGACAATCAAACACTGTTGTCTGGTCACACGATCTAAACAATACGCTTACCAAACATAATTGTTTTATTGTCCACTAACATCTCATAAGAGTCATATAGGTTCCAATTGTCTGTCTATGATCAAAATCGCTGCCTCCCTCTACGAGTATTACGTGAGTCGAAAGCGCATCGCATTCATCTGACCACGTCATTTATTCAAACTAGGCTGAGAATCAGCACCTTTCGAACGTCAAAATTACATAAGACAGTGCTTTAGCTGAGGAGTCTGCCCAAGTGGCCTAACAAACTCCGCAGCAGCAAAGGAATTTAAATTTTCTAGAGCAGACAATTTTTTCGAACTTATATGAAGCAATGGATTAGCAATATCCTTCAAAATGATACAGATTGTTATTGTTCATCTGTTAAGCAATGATGGTGCAGCTAAACTATAGAAACCGATATGAATCGCGCACTTGGTCTGCTAGTATCCAAGCCGCAGCCAAGTGAGTTGGCTGTCATATATTTTAATACGAATTGTTTGGATACGCAGCCAGAGACGTCGCCATGGCGTCCCAGTTTGTTAGCGCTCATATAAGAACCCGTTCTATATGGTGACAGGTGACTATCGAATAGATTACGTTAGGTTTCTTACCTATTGAAATCTATCTATAGTGTTCATGGTGTACGAATTTTACTTTTTGTGACCGTGTGGCGGCATTTACAACGCCACATGCGAACAACGCATCAAAGATCTGACGTCACACGAAATCCTGCATCGCGCAATTGAAGTTTACCGCGCGATCAACATTTTATACAACATCCCGACTACAATCGTTGGTCAGTAGCCCGCCAGACACGACACCCGCCTGGTCGGAGGATCCTCCTTTTTTTATAGAGGATGAGTGAACTTTACACCCTGTTCCTCAAACCTCTATGGGCGCTGTACAATATTTCAGTAAGTACCTGTGTCATTTTCGGACGCCAGATAGTTTTGGCTGTGTAAACTCACGGTAAAGGTACAAGTTAATTAATTACGAGGTAATCGCATTGCCTTTCACTTTGCAGGTAACATGCAATCATGCAGTTGGAGTTAAATCATGTGGCTTTGGCCAATGAATGAATGGTAACGCAAATACGACGACTCCGGCCAGACATGGCCGTCTATCGTATGGTCTGTGGCTAGTTAGCCGTTGCGACTAAGTACGTTATTCGTATAAGTATCTATAGTTTACCTAGTCGCTACGACCACTCACTGGTCGGAGTCGTGGCCGTCTAGTACGCGAGATCCCTCATTTGCTAGTACAGTCGAATAAAAAGCTTGTAAAGATGAATATTGGCAGTGTAGTCGAAGTCAGTGTAGATGAATATTTTTGACAGTACTTTTCTAGGTATTACTTTCACAGAGGCCTTTGCCCTTCATTGGGACAACATAGGCGTAGTACAAATAAGTAACAGTATTATATCTTCATAGAAAACGGCCGAAACAACACGCTTCGAAGTCTAAGTATTATCAGTACCTACGTATCGGGTGCGGGGCAGTTACGCACGGACGCAGAAGGTTATCCACCGAGCGGCCATAGGTAATCATTTCAAGGTCACTGCCGAGCGAATACTGTTACTTATTTATGCTGTGACATAGGCTAAAGTATTATTATTAACCCTGTCAACTAATATTCTTTTCATTTGAGACTCCTCTGCACCCTAATTGCGCACTACACGACCAATCAGAATTGGAATCAGTTCGAAACGAATGTCTAATCCATTGCTTCATAAGTTCGTAAGTTACGTTGCTAAGCAAATATTTTTTTCGAACTTTGAATTAACGTATTAGACATTTGTTTCAAACCGATTCCAATTCTGACCGATCGTGCATTAAGAAAGAAATAAAAAATAAGTTTATTTGTCCTTAAGTTCTGAGTTGAGCTCTTCGGTTACTGACAAATGCTTGCATTGACTCGACTGACTGGGTCCACTCAAATCTGTGTGGTTCTTTCCTCAAAAGACCATTTCAGACTCTAATCTACATGGTCCTCACATGGCCTGACCAAGATTATGTCTGGACTTTAAAAGAGACTGCGACCTCTGAGTTTGTTTCGGCCTTTCTTCTCTGAGTAGTCAGATAGGAAACGCCTCACCTAGCTTAGTATGACGTGTAAAAGTGATTCCGATATCCTATTTACAGAATAAAAAATGTCATTTCATTTCATTTCAATTTCATTTCATGTCACAGAAACATGTATTTAGGCAATTAGGGTGCCGTTCAGTTATGTTTTTCCATTTAAGTGCCATTGGTAAGATATAAATTCTAGGCTAAATTGTTAAGCCTTTTATTTTGGTAACAAAAACCTACGTAATTATACCTTGGCACGTTTTTATTTATTTATTTATTCATCAACTTACATCTACCATTACAGGACAACCCAATGCGATAAATGCGCTTATCTTAACTTAATAGATCTATAACTAATTACAAACAATGCATTCCTTGTGAATTCACTCAGAGAACAACAGAATATCACTGTCACTTAGATAAATACAAATTAACTGTAACATAGTTATTCAGGCATGATTGCGGATACCCATAATAAAATACAATAGACGTACATATATTTACTAACCTAGGTATTCCGCTTAACTATGCCTCAAGAGTCATAAAAACCCTGTAAGAAATCGACACGAGTTTGACCTTTCAACGAGGCATCCTCATTCCTCAGGATGACGAGGGCTGGACTCTGCGTCCAGGGTCGTGTTATTGTTCGCGACTGGTCAATCGTCATCCTGAGGATGCCTCGTTTTGTGTCTTAGAACTGTAACACCAATTTGACTAACTTAGTTCGAATATAGAGAGCAGTGTGGTGGCCCAGTGGTATCAGCCCCGACTTACGAGTTGTAGGTCGTGAGTTTGAACCCTGACCGGCACTTTGCGTACCTGTTTAATTTCATCACCACTGCTCCTAAAACAGCGAAGGAAAACATCGTGAGGAAACCGACATGTCCTAGCACCAAAAATTCGAAGACATGTAACATCTACCAACCCGCACTGGGATGGCGTGGGGGGTCACGGCCCACTTCCTCTCACTGAGAGGAGGCCCGTATCCCAGTAGTGGGAACATTATTTTAGGATGATAGCTAGTTCGAATACTATACGTTGTCTTGTCTCTCAGTCACAGAATAGTTTTAGATCCTTGTGGAACCGTCTAAAACCAATTGTATTTTCTTGTAAATTTTGAAGTTCAAATGTCCCTTTTGATGGCTTAAATTGAAATAAATAATTTCACCTTAACGTCACTTTCATTCACAATCATTCACGCACACCGGATCACCGTAAAATAGTAACCGCACAGCAATTACGGGAACCATAAAACCGTTTCATAATCTTTGTTGATAAAACAATGGCGGCGTTGTTTTTGGCGCGAGAAATGATGAAAGTGTAAACCGACCGTTACGATTGATGTGTGCTTTTGAATTAAGAAATGAGTGAGGAAGTCACTGTAATGAGGTTTTATTTTATTTTTTTACATTGCGTTTTTTTATCAGCTTATAATGTTCCCACCGCTGGGACGTACAGGCCTCCTCTCTGTGTAGTAACGTAATCCACCATATCGCTTAGTGGATTTCAATACGGCACAGTGCGAGTACATCGACAAAATTAGATAAGGAATCTTACATTCTTACCATATATGACGGTAAATTCAAGAGCAATGACGGTAAATTCAAAAGCATGGGTGCATTCTCTTTTCCAGGTCAGATTCCAAGGCTTTACGTGTTGCGGACGACTACAGTCAATCTGCCTGCCTTTTCCCAACTTTGTTGGGGTCGGCTTCCAGTATAACTGGATGCAGCTGAATACCAGTATTTTACATGGAGCGACTGCCTATCTGACCTCCATAACCCCGTAACTGAGTAATATGATACTCTTTGGTAAGAGTGGTTGTCAGACTTTCCGGGCTTGTGACGACCCGTAACGACGATCAAAGATCCACGAATAACAGCCGGGATCAACGGCTTAATGTGCTTTCCGAGGCACGGAGGAGTCTCGGTATGTAAAGATGGTCACCCATACACAGACCAACCCCGGCAAGCGTAGCTTAACCTGATGGATCGACTCATGCGGCTGTTATTACTTAGCCACGAGCTCCTCACGGATTTACAGTACGTATTATTTTATTGCTTGTCGATAGTCTAACGCCCTTTTGTTACGCACGGACACGGAAGGTTTATCTACCGAGCGGCCACAAGTAACTGCCGAGATATAATACTGTGACTTTAATATACTGTGGTCAGGTGCAGGAGATTGTTACTATCCGATGTAATATTTATCTGTGGTCTGACAATCAGGTAAAGGCGTGTGACATCATTTAAATAAGCCGTTGTTATCACACCTAACATGCAAACTACGAAAAACACTTCCTCCTTAGAGATAGCAAATTGATAAATACGTCTGTTATGTCACCAATATTCTACATTCTTTTTATACATAATGCACATATTACAAACTGTCCTACTACTAACCAAAATTATAAATTTTGTTTGTTGGTTTTTACGTTTATTTGTTCGTTTGTTGCGCTTTCACGCTAAAACGGCTAAACGGATTTGAATGAAATTTGGCACATGGGTAGACCTTGACCTGGAGAAGGAGCTACTTTCATGCTGCAGGCGTAGCATGAGCACCGTTTTGTCGACGGAAGAGTAGACAAAAACGACGTTCCGTGTAAACAGTACGACGGCAGCTAAGTAAAAAGAGTCAACTGCACTTTTAACGAAATTCACTCTTTTACATAATTCGACTCAGAATTCTTTGTTTTGTTTCAAATTGTCTTCACTTCCTTAGACAAATTTCAGTTGTCAGTGTGATTTTGACAGTAAGGATAAAAAACTTTCTTCCGAAATAGTCTACATATTAAAAGACCTAGACAAAGATCAATATACATGAAAGACAAAATTACAGATTGTAGAAGGATTTCTACGGTGCGATGTCAAAAATGAAGAAACGAAATGTCACTTTGTATAGAAAAAGCTATGTCTATTCTTCATATCGCAGACGAAGTTGCGGGCAAAGTTTGTGAGGATGGATGGATGGGGTGGGATGTTTATGTTTGTTACTCTTTCACGAAAAAACTACTGAACGGATTTGGATGTTTGTCACACAGATAATTAGTTTATAACCTAATAGATTAACACAAAGGATACTTTTTATCCCAATATTCCCATGGGATCGAGACATGCGGATGAAACCGCGGGGCGCTGAGATAACTACTGAAGAGATTATGCACGATGCATTGGTATTATGTAAAGAGGATTTTTGAGAAAAAATAGAGATTATAGAGCAATGGGCCCAGTGGTAACGACCAGACTTACGAGTTATAGTCCGTGGGTCCGAATTTAGGCAGGCGTTTTTATTTTGTGTAAATAACTTCATCACCGCTGCTCGCAAGTCAAAACTGTGAAGGACATGCCTGTTTCCTCACGATGGTTATCGTGAGGAAACAGGCATGTCCTAGAACAAAAAAAATCGAAGACATGTGACACGATCTACCAACCCGCACTGGGCATGCGTGGTGTATTATGGCCCACTCCCTCTCACAGAGAAGAGGCCTGTGTCCCAGTTGTGGGAACATAGGTTGATTCTACTATTACTGGAAGTTCTCTGAAAGCTTGGACAGAATAAAACACTGAGATGACGGTTGATAGAGATGTTTAAAAAAACCGGCCAAGTGCGAGTCGGACTCGCGCACGAAGGGTTCGTACATTATCTATAAAAACGGCAAAAAAATCATGTTTGTTGTATGGGAGCCCCTTTAAATATTTGTCTCGTTCTGTTTTTTACCCGACTACGGCGAAGAAAAAAGGAGGGTTATGATTTTGACCGTTATGTATGTATGTATGAATGTAAGTATGTTCATCTGTTCCCTCCTATCATCTAAACCACTCATCACAATTTGATAAATGAGGTATCGTTGGAAGCGTCTTTGGAAGCGGATTTTTAATTTGCCTGTCTGTGGTGTCTTGTTTATACCTTTTTAGTCGTAGTTGGGTTTTAGATTTTATTACTTTTTTTTTTTTTGTATTTGTTGTTATAGCGGAAACAGAAATACATCATCTGTGAAAATTTCAACTGTCTAACTATCACGGTTCATGAGATACAGCCTGGTGACAGTCGGACAGACAGACACGGACGTTCAGCGGAGTCTTAGTAATAGGGTCTCGTTTTACCTTTTGGGTACGGAACCCTAAAAAGGCTGCGTCAACCACAAATAAATTGGGATAAGCACAGGTTCGCAGGTTCTGGAGTGGCGACCGCGTATCGGAACTATCGGAAGGCCCCCACAGAGAAAAATCTGCTGGATGCGAGAAGCACAGAACCGGTCGAAGTGGCGGTGTTTGTGGGAGGCCTATGTCCAGCAGTGGTCGTCTTTCGGCTGAAATGATGATGATGATGAAGCGCAAGGAATGATTAAAAGCACTGGAGATTTATCTTAATCTCAGCATAACGATCTCTTGCGTCTTCGTAGCGAGATGTTGCGATAGCGCGTCGTGTGCACAAGTCTTCAATTCAAATTGTTATGTCAATAAAATGTGACTTCACCACGTGTGGAGATTAAATCTAATCTATGATTGTATTACCGATGGGAGTGTTCAGTGAAATGTTATGTTACAATGACAGCTGCACGGGTCGATCGAAGGATAAGCTACGCTTTCCGCTGTGGGTTCGTGGATGGGTGACCATAGTGACCTTCCATAATATACCGCGACCCTCGGTGTCTGGGAAAGTCCGTCAATCGTAGATCTTTGACAGTTGTTACGGGTAGTCAGAAACCCGAAAGTCTGACAACCAGTCTTACCAAGGAGTACGTGTTACACTGTAACTGGGTTGTGGAGGTCAGATAGGCAGTTGCTCTATGTGAAATACTGGTGTTCAGCTGCATCCGAATGATTCTCCCAAATGTCCTTACTTTGGTATTTTTCATCGAGTCGTTGAGCTCATTAAGTTATGAGTTGAGCTGCACGATTACTGACAAATGCGTGCACTAACTGGACAGGTCCACTTAATCTGTGTGGTTCTTTCCTCATAAGACCATTTCAGACACCAATCTACATGGTCTTCACATGATCTGACCAAGATTATGTCTGGAATTCAAAAGAGACTGCGACCTCTGAGTTTGTTTCGGCATTTCTTCTCAGAGTAGTCAGATAGGAAACGCCGGCCTCATCTAGTTTTTACCCGACTACGGCGAAGAAAAAAGGAGGGTTATGATGTATGGATGTATGTATGGATGTATGCATGTATGTATGGATGTATGTATGTATGTATGTATGTATGTTCATCTGTTCCCTCCTATCTTCGAAACCACTCATCGCAATTTGACAAATGAGGTATCGTTGGAAGCGTCTTGATCGTCTGCTTATAAGCTACGTGACAACAAATTAAAAATGGCGCCCTCTAAAGGACATAAAGTAAGAAACAAAAAAAAAAAGTCTAATCGTACCATGTTGGGTATCAAATGAAAGGGCTTAATGAGCACATTTCAAAAATGTATATATTATAACCCCAAAAGAATTTAAAAAAATTAAAGTAATAAAAACCACAGACAGACAAATTAAAAATCCGAACTCACACGTGTTAGGGCATAAATCGAAAAGATTACGTGTGACTCCGGATTTTTAATATGTCTGTCTGTGGTTTCTTGTTTATACCTTTTTAGTCGTAGTTGGGTTTTGTTTTTATTACTTTTTGTTTATATAGTATAGAGAAATTAATTCTGTAAATAGGTTTTTACAGAAAATAAAATCATTTCATTTCTCTCCCTGTCTTATTTTTCTTTAATTATACTAACAGAAGGAACACCCCTGCATTAATTAAAGTTTTGCTTCGCAATTTTTCCTATCAGTAATTAAAGGAATTACCATATTAGCACAATCAGATAACTTATCAATTAAAATTCTGTCGATGTCACACTTGGACCTGTATCAATTTTTACCTTTAAATGAAAGATTACTGTGTGTTGAGAAATTAGCATAATCTGGGTTTTCTACATTAAGTCATAAATGCCTAGCCTTATCCAACATGTTGCAGCAGAGTACCAGTATTTTATATGGAGCGACTGCCTATCTGACCTCCACAACGCAGTTACTGGGTAACACGATACCCCTTGACAAGACTGGCTGTCGGACTTTCAGTTTCCGACAACCTGTCATCAGCCTATAATGTTCCCACTGCTGGGACACAGGCCTACTCTCTGTGAGAGGGAGTGGGCCATAATACACCACGCAGGCCCAGTGACAGCTTCAAGATAAAAAGTTGTACAAACACATATACTGAGCACATCAATAATTATGTGCCCGGTTAAAGGCAAAAGGCTTGCGGTGCTATCAGGGTATCATTACACCTACCCCTTTCGGGAATACAGGTGTCATGTTATACAGAAAATTAATCAACATAACAAAGCGTCCGCTCATCACGAAAATCTGAACGCAAATAAATCAATACAGTGCCCAACGTGGGTAGATTTGACGTCACTGTGTGGGACGGGAGGGGATAGCACTCTCACGCCGCGCGCCACCTACGCGTATAGTCAACCGCACGTCCATTATAACAGAACTAGAACTAGGACTTTTTCGCCACCAGGGCGGCGCCACTTTCAAGTAGACTGTCATTAGATATATCAAACATTGACACTTTTAGAAAGGTCAGGTGCGGAATACTTGCAACCGGCGTGCGTGTAAGGCCAGCAGTCTTATTGCGTTACACACGATCAATTACAATCTGTTTCATTTTGACATTTCATTGCGTTATTAACTTACGTTGTTCAGCATACCAATTTTTCGAAAATATGAAGCAATGGATTAGCAATATCCTTCAAAATGATTCAGATTGTGTGGTTGACTACGCAATTAGGGTGCTGATGTCTGAACGTAAACGAAGCAAAAATAATATGTAGGGCTGCCATCAGACGGACTGCAATACTCGTAATGTGCTGGTAACTGCATTCAAACTGCAACTTTGCAGTTGGAGTGCAGTTGAAACAGTTGAAGACCGGTGTGAGTTTTAAGTATGTATCGACACTTTACTTTCGTTTTGTCATATCTCTTTACGTATAAATATTCTTTAGAAATCAGCGCTTTACTTCGAGTTACGCCCTCTTCCTCTCTCCTACTTTTGCTGTGCCCGACAGGGTTCATAATGGTCATATTTATATCTTTGTAAAATCTACAACCTAAATTCACATGTATTGCCAAACTTAAGTGGCAGTGGGCAGGGCACATTGCAGAACAGATGGCCTATGGGGCCGAAAGGTTCTGGAGTGGTGACCGCGTACCGGAAGACGTAGCGTTGGAAGGCCCATAAGGTGGCCGATGAACTGGTGAAGGCCGCGGGAATCCGCTGGATGCGAGAAGCACAGAACCGGTCGAAGTGGCGGTGCTTGGGGGAGGCCTATGTCCAGCAGTGGACGTCTTTCGGCTGAAATGATGATGATGATAATGATGTTCACATGTGAAAGTAATAAATATATTGATAAGTAAATACATATATTTTTTTAATATAAAACACAATGATTTGGAATTATTATAATTATTATTGAAGTGACACTGGCGGATAACATCACCCAGTTTAATCAAGCGACATCTCGTGAGCTGTTTTTTTTTGCCCCCATCAGACATTGACACGACCTTTATTTCGTAGCAGCAAGAGTTGTTTTCATAGATCAATCGCCACAGTGATGTGCGGTTGAGCTTACCCGAAGCAATGTGTGGAATTTTTCATTAATGCTTTATAGAAGTCATTGTGAAGTTAAGTCGCATCGCATCGTGTTTGAGGTCGACCTTAATATTTGAAGGGAATTGCTGGGAGGTTCGACTTTATTTATGTTTGGTATTTGGGTCGTGGAACAGAGAATTTCTGTAGGAAATGCTCTGGTATTTCTCAGTAGCAGCCTCAGATCAAATAAAACACCAAGACTCAACGCTGCCTGTGAACAATACAGTGACGCATGCCAAAACTACACCACCGCCCTTTGCATACACGCTCACACGCACACATTTACAACCATTACAATCAAACTACACCTCACTAAGTGCTCACAATGTTTACGAAACCGGCCTCACGTCACTGTTGACAGCGCTCTGTCTTGGTTTTTTATTTGGTCTGGGTAGCACCCTCCTCATAATCAGGAGCGTGTCCAAGAATACATCTGGAGCTGGTTAACCAACTAGTTTAGCTATGATAACCTTGCACAAAGATCTTTTGGCGTTCGAATGACGTTGACAGGGTGGCGCTGTTGGTAAACATTTTGTGAAATTGTTTTGAGTAAAGTATTGAAAAAACAAGATGGCCGCGTTAGTTCCAATTTTGGTCACGCGCCAAAAGATCTTTGTAAAATTATATGTAGCTGCTTAAGTACCTGTGCACAGTATCACAGATTAACGTAACATAACATCACGCGTGTATTTATTTTTTATTTTTTATATTGTTATATTCTATCTCTGTTATTATTCTAATGTGTTTGTATGGTATGGGTTCAATAATTGCCTGAAATAAATGATATTTAATTTAATTTAAATTAATTTAATTTTAATTTAATTTCCCGAAGGGTTAGGCAGAGTTGTCCTTATAGTTACACCCACAATTCACCAGTTATGTTTAAGTCCCATGTAATAGGGAGCGAGCCTATTTCCATCAACCGCGCACAAATCCAGACTCAGGGCAGATACTGATAAATTCCTGGTGGAAACTTAGCCCGAGCTGGGAATCGAACCCAGGACCTCATGCTCAGCAGTAGCACTTGCGACCACTAGACCTTTGACGCAGATTAAATATACATACATACATAAACTCAAGCCTTCTTCCCATGGGGGTAGGCAGAAACTACAGAGCGCCACCTGCTACGATCCTTACATACTCCTTTTGCCTCGTTTACGTTCATACATCTGGTCACACACGCACGCCGGTTGCGAGTACTGCGCACCTGACCTTCCTGAAGAACGTCACCAATAAGGTCAGTATATGTCCTCCGACGCCGTGTCCTCCCTGCGTTTCCACTCACAGATAAAATGAATCTAAACATTTGTATAAATATGTAGTACAGATATTATGCTGGGTTTGGGGACGTTTCGTGACCGATAGCGATTATAATACAGCAGATAAGTATAATACTTTGCATCGAAGCGTAAAACGAGATTGTTGTTATCTATCACACATTATTAAAATACCAGAAAAAATCCAATTTTATAACTAAATCGTGTTTGCTACGGTTTCCTTGAACAGCGTTTCCCGATAAATTAAAACGGCCGTCTGTCATTTTCACTAGTATTTGACAGTAAGATGTCAAAAAACGCCCTGAATTTGGACAGCCGTTTATTTTGTGACCGTTCACCACTTTCTTAAGAATCCAAAGCTTATGGAATATAACGTGAAAGGCTAAAATATTTGTCTGTGCAACATGTTAAAATCAGTGCTTTTAAACCAAGCTAGTGTCCCTAGAAAGTGTTCAGATAGACAGTCTCTCCATGTAAAATACTGGTATTCAGCTGCATCAGAGGGTCTATACAAAGTGATATTCTATCAGCGATAACGATGATGGAAAAGCCAAAAATGTATAAGACTGCCATAAGCTATCGAAAACCTTATGTCAATCCTGTTGAAAGTCGTTGTAGAAATACGAAACGCTTTGGAAGCGATTGTCATTTGCCCTCTGGTTAGACTGGAAGCCGACGCCAACATAGTTGGGAAAAGGCTGGTAAATGATGAATGTTCTACAGAACTGCAGTTACCGACATAGCTACCAGAAACAAGCTGAAGTGGCCGTGGGACGGCCATGTTTGTCGAAGAACCAATGGCTGTTGGAGCAGACGAGTACAAGAGTGAAAACCGCGTCTCGCCAAGCGTAGTGAGCGACGCCTCCCAAAAAAATGGACCTTAAAAGGTTTCTGGGAAGGTGGAGAACCCGGTGTTGTGATGCTACTTGGGAAAGGCCTATGACGGCAATGGACTGCCATAGGCGGACTTGATAGTCTTGTGTCGGCATCTACAACGCCACATGCAAACTACGCGTCATACTGACGTCACGCAAAATCCTAGATCGTACAAGAAACGTTAGACGCGCGTCAGCACAACAGCTTAAACTGCACCCAGTTAAACTGGAAGCCAACCACAGCATAGTTGGAAAAAAGCTAGACAGGGTGATGAGTCAGTAATTTGTTAATTTTCCTTCAAAAATAACAGTAAATTTCTTTTAAATTAATTAAATATCTTACCCAAGCTCCTGGTCATCTAACCGCTGGTACTTGATACCACGCATCTTGCCGTCTCTTTCGCACTTATTGTTCAACACGTAAACAATACCACTGTTTCACTAACACAACACTGTCACCATATAAACACTGAAAATATACAGCTGTGTTTGTGTTCCTTTTTCGAAACTTTTTGAAACGTCAAGTTTGACGGTTTAAAAGGTCGTTATTTTTATTCAGGAGATTGCAAAAAAAAATTTTCTATAAAAACCCATCGATTTAACCAACTTAATAATGGAACAAGAGGTACGTGGGTCGAAAAAAAAAATTACAAATAAATTTCAGATTCGTCAGCTCAACGTCAGATATTAAAGTGGTCAAACGTGTGACTATCTAATGTAAATAAGTCAATCGTAATTAATAGGTAAGCACACTTTAAGTACTTTATCGTGTGTTTACGTTTTGCACTTGCGCTTGCGCGTAATTCAGTCCCGTGTGCACACGGTGAAAGTCTTTCTTACCCGACTTATAGTTAATGTAAAATATGTAAATAAACCAGTATCCGTGATTTAAAAACCATGTTAAACAAATTTCAAACGGTTTTTAAAGCACGGAATTTGGTTTAAAACAATTTATTTACAGCTTTAAACCAAAATCCGTGGTTTAAAAACCGTTTGAAATTTGTTTAACATGGTTTCTAAATCACGGTTACTGGTTTAAAACAGTTTATTTACATCTATAACCCGACTGTGCGACGACTAAGCGTCAGGGTAGCCCGCGACATTCACAAACATCTCTCTTTTTCCGTCGGGGATAAAAATACTGGTATTCAGCTGCACGGTTAGGATGGTAGCCGACCCCATCATAGTTGCGAAAATGCAGGCACATTACTTTTCATAGCATTATCATTAGGACAAAAATAATCCTTACATATTATAAAACAAAGTCCTCCGCCGCGTCTGTCTGTCTGTCGTCCTGTACGCGATAAACTCAAAAACTACGGCACCGATTTTAATGCTGTTTTCACCAATGTATAGAGTGGTTCTCGAGTAAAGTTTTAGTATATAATAACCGACATCTTCCGTACAAAAATAACAGGCTGTGATTTAATAACAGATACCTGGATCTGTTATTTTTTTGTCAAAGTAACAGTGATATGATAACAGATATCGTGTTTACCTGTTACAACCCATCTCTACTTTCGAGGATTACAGGCAAGATGTTGAAGAATCTTATCATTGAAATTAACAGCAATGATAGCCTAGTGGTGTGACCGTCCGATTGCCAAGTCTCTCAAGGTCTCAAGTACGAAACAATGACACGTGCAAAAAAATCACCTGTTCCTTACATTTTGACGAGCTATGCGAACATAAATGTAGGGAACACCAGATTTTTTTTTCGCGATTTCGGTCTTTGTCCCATAGTTTAAGTTGTTCATAACGATGAATAAAATGACCCCTAAAAACATTTCGTGTATGAAAAGATACTCCTTAAATAAAGCTACATAACTATACCATACATAAAGTAAGCCTTAACATTGTGATCAAATCCTACGAAAAACCTTGCTTTGCAGTGAAAGTTCAGCGCGTGACAAAGATAGCAATATGTCAAAAAGAGACGGCAGTATTTCTCAGAATTATTTGTTGTTTCTTGAAGTCATTCTGTTATTTGTTTTATAATAAGTATGGCTAAGGGCCGATTTAACCAAAGCCAGATAACTTTTATTCGGGGAATAAAATTGACGTCTTGACAGTTTTTGTATAGGAAATCTGTCAAAAATTTAATATTTACTCGCTGGATTAGACTTATAGTAGGGATAAAAGTTTGGTCGAATTCGCCCCTTAATGAAATAGATAATAGACTATATATACCATACTCTATAAAACACGCTCTTTAAAATATTAAAGAGCGTGTTGACAGCATCTAATGGCTGCGTCAGGGAATGGTAATCGCGCAGCTGAGTTTTGGGCCAAACAAATTAAAAAAAAAAACATTCAATACTTTTGCCATCGACACACTAAGAAGATTTTTATTGGTTTTAATAAAAAAAAATCGTCACTAGATCCATCATGGATCTGGCTAATGGATCTTCTGAGATTGAATCGAACAAAGTTTGCGTCGGGAACTATTTGGCGGGCGACAACGACAACGCCATCTAGTGAGTGACCGTATTGTAAAAAACTTTATTGCTATAATAACCTCCTTTTAGAAGTCGGTTAAAAATATTACATTGGCCCCAAACTAGCAAGCCTGTATCTTAGGCACCAATTTAGTTGGGTTGTTTGGGTTTGGTCCTTCGGTCAGAAGTGGTATCGTTACCCAGTAACTGCGTTGTGGAGGTCAGATAGGCAGTCGCTCCATGTAAACTACTAGTATTCAGCTGCATCCGGATAGACTGGTAGCCGACCCCAAGAAATGTAGTTGGGAAAAGGCTAGGCAGATTGAAAGGGCCTCCATAGCCTTCTATTCCAAGGTTCTACCAAGGTATACTAGTAAACTACTTACATACCGCAGTTACGATACGGAATGGTTATATGTTGCGCTTGCGCCATGTCCATAACGCGTACTCGTAGACTATGTTGTAATATGTACTTGTGAATGGAATCAATGTCATACGTCGGAAATGAGCGACAGTGTGTAACAAAACCCTGTCCGATCCGTGAGGGTGTTGTTAAGAATCATACTGACAGTGTATTTATGGGGACTTTTTTGAAAAAAGAAAAAATATCGCCGCCTTTTTTATTTTATTTTACCGGTTAGCGGGCGACTGTCATTTAGCGGGTGTCATAACTGATGACCTCAGTATAAAATTTGCTGATTTATAATGGAAGTGGGGTAATTTTGGTACTAAAAACGTGAACTTGCAATCTGCCTAGCCTTTTCCCAACTATATTGGGGTCGGCTTCCGGTCTAACCGGATGCAGCTGAATACCAGTATTTTACATGGAGCGACTGCCTATCTGACCTCCACAACCCAGTAACTGGGTAATACGATACCCCTTGGTAAGACTGGTTGTCAGACTTTCGGGCTTCTGACGACCCGTAACGACTGTCAAAGATCAACGAATGACAGCCGGGACCAACGGCTTACCGTGCTTTCCGAGGCACGGAGGAGTCTCGATATGTAAAGATGGTCACCCATCCACGGACCAACCCCGGCAAGCGTAGCTTAACCTGAAGGATCGAACCGTGTGGCTGTTAAAAAAAAAAAAAACTTTTTCTTAATGTTATTGCGGTACTCATGCGCCCACTTTCTGATCGGACAAGGGTTTGTTTTACATGCTGTATAGGATTTAGTTGGACTATAGGAGATATCTACTCTCTAATTCTGGCAACAAAGATTCGGGCCGTCCAAAAGTAGTTCGATGGTTCGGAGTGAAACCTACACCCGAATTATTAACTTTTTCGCACGGACAAAAACACATCGGGAGTAGGGACGACTGTCAAATCGTGCTGTCATTCATTCTTAGTTCGGGCCCCAAACTAATTGTATGTCCGTAGGTGATATGACGTAGGAAACACTCATAACTTTGGCCGAAATTACGGATCTAGGGATTAGATCTCCAGAACCGGTTGATGAGGCGACGCTTGGGGAGCCCTATATCCAGCAGTGGACATCTTTCGACTGAAATGATGAACATGATGATAGCAGAGAAGGTGGTCTTCACCTTGCAGTAGAACAATAAGGCTAGATAGCAGAGCAATGCTTCATATAGGCATCTCAAAGAGAAAGTCAAACAATACTCAGCACTAAAGTTTTATACAAGTTTTAGTTTTGATATCAGACCAAATGTTGTGATCTTCAACGACAATTTGAACAAAAAAATATTGGCTGACCTCGTGGTCAAAAGGTCAGCAGTGTGTTAGCAGGAAACCTTGCCCAGGCCATTCTGATTACATCGGTGGAATTTGAAGACAAAAAAAAAAAGATCCAAAGTATATGAACCTACATGGGCACTTATGAAACGTCAGAAGCTGGGTGCCGTTTCAATTGGCCATTTCCTATGGAGAAGAGCCGGCAACAAACTCCACGGTTACTGTTTTAAGAAGTAAATACTATCGTCGTTCGTAAGTACATAGCAAATCATTGATTGAAATGGTCTTCGGATATAAATTTTATTTGATCCTTTCAACATCGATTGTTTAGTTTAATTTTTCTTTCATCGTAGTAAAATGAAGTTAGCTATGTCCAAAAGTAAATAAATGCACATGGGTTCAAACCAGGACTTGAACCTTTGTACCTTGTGCCAGCTGATATTATTCCTGATCTTTGCCAGGACCACGCTGCCATCTGGCTTAGATTACAAATAATTTTGCGTTTACGGGACAGCATTGACTTATTTTCAAATCCTAACTCAGCATTGTTTATACAATCCAAACAAACGCTTGAATATATGCCAACGAAGGTCACTAGACTTAGAAGCAAATGGAAACTATCCACCGCTAGCGACCCACCCCTGCTTCGCAGAGTCTTTACGACTAGGCAAAACATGAAGATTTCTTTATTAAGTATATCTAAGTTAAATATTAATGTAATATAAAGACAGAAAAGAAAGAGTAAAATATATTTGGACACAGTTCGTGAATCAGAGAATACAAAAAAAATAAAAAAAGTCAAAATAATATTTTAACAATAATTTGTTCCTCACGGCTGCACCAAAGAGGTTCATTTCAGCATTAATGCCAGACAAATGCTGTCTGACGCTGGTTTTCTAATGAACCATGATATACACATAAACGTTGTCAACACATATAATAGGGATGATGGATGGCTGAATAAAAATAAAGAAATTCTATTTAGTCCGCCCCAGTCAGATATCTACAATGTAGATTTTAAAATGTATCGTCGTAATGTCACGAGTGTATCGATTCTACATACTCGTGACGTCATGGCACATTTTAACTCAATGTATCGCCGTAATATTTTGACTACGTAAAAAAAAGAAAAAATACGTGTCCATTATTTTTTAATAACATAGAAGACGGACCAAAAAAATTTTTTTGTCGTCATGTTTATTTTTTAAAGCCATAATTTGCTACGGCCGCGAATCATAATTAGATCAACGTAGAATCTGATACTGACCTGAAAATTGCAAGATTTGATTGATTTGAAAATTTGAATTTCGCGGGCCAATACATTATATTATTTTGAAGCTAATCTCATGACCAGTCAATGATTAACAAGCATTCTTTCAACATCTTTTGACCAATTCAAAAACATTAGCTAGACAATAGCAGCTATTTTATAAATATGGATAATAAGCAAACGAAGTTATTTTATCTTGCGTTTGTATCTCTGATTGATTAAAGTCAAAATTATTCATCTATTGTGGGTGAGTTTAGTGTCAAGTGTCACCACTAGGGGCGCTAGAAGCGCAAACAGTAAACTATATTGTTTTCTCATAGCAATAGAGCATATCAACTGAATAGATTTTAATTGATATTTTGTAAACTACTTGCGACCCGCACTTACTTCGCACGGGTGCGATCTACTAACAGATGTGGCGACATTATGTCATCGAGATATCTGTGCTATAGTATCCTCAACTGCCTAGCCTTTTTACTACTATTTTGGGGTCGGCTTCCAGTTTAACCGGATGCAGCTAAATACCAGTATTTTACATGGAGCGACTGCCTATCTGACCTCCACAACCCAGTAACTGGGTATATCGTATTACCCCCTTGGCAAGACTGTTTGTCAGACTTTCGGGCTTCTGACGACCCGTAACGACTGTCAAAGATCCACAAATGACAGCCGGGACCAACGGCTTTAACGTGCTTTCCGAGGCACGGAGGAGTCTCGGTATGTAAAGATGGTCACCTATCCACGGACCAACCCCGGCAAGCGTAGCTTAACCTGATGGATCGACCCATGTGGCTGTTATTACTTAACCACGAGCTCTTCTTCCACGAGTTCTATTCTTTTTTCTATTATCTAATTTAAATATTAATGTATTATACAAATAAACCTTACGGAATACAATCACTGAATGATGGTAAAATCAACTTAGCCTATCGGAGTCCACTGCTGGGCATAAGCGTCTCCCAGGCTGCGCCACAACACCCTATCCTCCATCTTCCGCATCTAGTCTGTCCCAGCCACCTTTGTCAGGTCATCGGTCCATCTAGCTGGGCGGCGTCCCACACTACGCTTGCCGATACGCGGTCTCCACTCCAGGACTCGTCTGCTCCACCGGTCATCGGTTCTTCGATAAACATGGCCAGCTCACCGCCACTTCAGCTTATTTACTTTGCAAGCTATGTCGGTAGCTCCGGTTCTTTTCCGAATAACTTCATTTCTGATTTTATCCTTCAAAGAAACTCCGTGCATAGCCCGCTCCACAGCGCACTCAGCAACCTTGAATTTGTGGAGCAGCCCGACTGTCAGTGTCCACGTTTCGGCAGCGTATGACATAACGGGGAAGACGCACTGGAAAACGTTAGTCTTCAAACATTGCGGGATAGACGACGAGAAGACTTGAAGAAGTTTTCCAAACGCTGCACAACCCAAATGGATCCTTACGTCGGCTTCTTTCTCAAAGTTGTGTCCACCGAGTTGGATGACTTGCCTTATGCAGACAATCTCATTCACTCCTTATTTAACCGACTTCCAAGAAAGAGTTTCTATGTTCGTAGCGTTGTATTTTTTATTTATTTATTTATGTCCGCCGATTTCTCCGTTCATTGAGTACCGATTTTGAATTTTTTTTTCGAATTGATCCCATATAAATTATATTTTCTTTGCTTGGGTAGTTTTTTAGTTAGCTTCAATAATACGTATTTTCCTACTTAGTCTATGAGGATGATATGATGATAAGTTCCTGTCAGTGTTATTTACATAGCAGGTAGTGGTATTCGAATTTGTGTGGTGTACCGGGTAGGTACCACAACTAAAAATGAAAAATAAAAACTTTTTACAAAAAAAAAAAACAACCGACTTCAAAAAAAAACACTACAAAATAACTTTAATTTCGGAAGTCAGAAGCAAAAACCAAAAAATTCAAAACCAAAGACTGTTTTTTTAATAAAAACATTTTGATAATATCAAGTCCTTGCAATCTCACAAAAACAATCTGACTAACCTACTTACATTTAAAAAAAATACCAGTACATTCTACGCCGTCGATATTTTACCACTATTTACCTTCACAAGTAGGTACTCATTATTTAATCTAAAAGATAAACAGATATCTCGAGGACATAAGGACCAACATGTCTTGACACATCAAAATGGCGCTAACCGCTAACGCAACTGTCAATGTTAGTACATTTTCAACATCAAACTCAAATCATTTACATCAAATAAACCAATTACAGGCACTTTTGAATTGTCAAGGGGTCGGTGAGTCATCAGAAAGATGAAGCTCAAAGCCCATTCTAAAGCGTAGTAGATTCGTATGGAGAAGAACGGGCAAGAAACTCCATGGACACTCTTCACTTGGCCGCGGTTCATGATTTTTTGGTCTTATGGATACTTTGATATCTATGAGATAAAATTAGTTCAAACATTATTCGATAAGCTTATCAGTGTTTACATTAAATTTATTTGTTATGGTGAGGATATTGATCAATTTTATGGCTATATTTTGGGTGCGTTTCGTAATTATTTATAAGTGATTGGTATAGCTATTACTTTGATGATTTACCGATTGTCAGTTAAAAATTTGATTTCACAACGAGTCCTAACAATTAAAATTAGAAGGTTGTCTAATAATAGGCAGCAATAGGCCAGCTTGATAAGTGAAAAACATGCGTTGTTATATTTTTGGTCCTATATAACATACATAGAAATATTCTTGGTCCTAGGACGCAAAAAAAAATTGTTCAGTAAAGACAACTGAGTTTTGTAAGTCGATGCTTTAGGGCCACTTTCACCACAAATCATTAAGGGGGATGCGACAAGGCAGCCGCACCGAGTCGATCCATCAGGTTAAGCTACGCTTGCCGGGGTTGGTCGGTGGATGGGTGACCATCTTTACATACCGACTCTTCCCCGTGCCTCGAAAAGCACGTTAAGCCGTTGGTCCCGGCTGTCATTCTGTGGATCTTTGACAGTCGTTACAGGTCGTCAGAAGCCCGAAAGTCTGACAACCAATCTTACCAAGGGGTATCGTTATTACCCAGTTACTGGGTTGTGGAAGTCAGATAGACAGTCGCTCCATGTAAAATACTGGTATTCAGCTGCATCCGGTTAGACTGGAAGCCGACCCCAACACAGTTGGGAAAAGGCTAGGCAGATTGATTGGTGATGTTCTTCAGAAAGGTCAGGTGTATAGTACTCGCAACCAGCGTGCGTGTATGTCCAGATACATGAACGTAAACGAAGCAAAAGGAGTATGTAAGGATCGTAGCAGGTGGCGTTCTGTAGTTTCTGTCTAACCCCATGGGAAGAAGGCATGAGTTTATGTATGGATGTACGATACACGGCCTAAAAACCATCATCTTCTAGCATTAGCCCATGGGCATGCCAATTGTATCGGGCACTTGATCTTTCTTTATATGCCAACGGACTATTTGTAAAATACAACACGATCGTATACGGTTGGTTTTTCCCAGTAGCACCTCGGTGTATGGATTTGTACCCGCTTGCTCGCAATAGACTCGCCCCCTATGACATGAGACTTAAACATAACTGGCGAAATGTGAGTGTATTATAGGTGCACCTCTGCCTAACCCTTCAGGGAATACAGGCGTGGTGTTATGTTACAAAATGGTCATTCAAGTCACCCTTATTACATCAGAGGAGAAAATACAAAAAGTTCATTAACAATTACAAGTTACAAAATTAGCATTTGACTGACATTTTTGCACTTCGCATCGAATAATTATTGCACATCGCTTTATAAACAAAGCGACGTGTTTACCTATATGAATTCAATTGTAATATTAATAGGACAGGACTTTTAGAATTAATACACTTTTTCAATATTTATAGTTAATTGAATCAGGCGTGACTTTGCGGAAATCCATTATTTAATGCAATAGACGTAGATATATTTCAGCAGCGAGGAGTAAATTTTTATGAGAGGGAAGCCGAAGCGGTGCTGGTCTTAACTTACTTAGGAACTTATGAATAAAGTAAAATGGAATTATTATTAACTTAAAAATAAAAGTCTGTCCTTATCTGAATTAAACACCATCTATCGCCAAGTAGCAGAACCAAAAAGACGCATAACACAACTTTCAATTTTCAAATATAATTTTAAAATGATTAAAGGAATTTATAGAATCAAAGAGATACTGACAATGACAATAACCGTAGATATAAATTTAGTATTCCGCTTAACTATTCCTAAAGAGTCATAAAAAACCCTGTAAGAAGTCGACTTGTCTTTCACCTCTCAACAAGCCATCCTCAGGATGACGACTAATTTGTGACACGTCGTGTTCGGGTTCGCGACAAGTCAATCGTCATCCTGAGGATGCCTCACTGAGAGGTGGAATACGTGTCAATTTCTTAGCTAACCGGAGTAGGTTACTAAAATCTACGGCTATTGTATTTACCAGTATCTCTTTGCAAGTTTTTTTTAATTAAAATCACCTTGAATATAATTGTATATAGTTCTAAATGGGCAGCACTATATAACTCTAGTTTCTTTTTACATCAGTTTTTGGTAATAATCAGAATCCAGCTCGAAGGACCAATTTTTAATTGAATGGAAAGCCAATCAATCTGCCTGCCTTTTTCCAACTACGTTGGAGTCGGCTTTCAGTCTAACCGGCACAGCTGAATACCAGTATTTAAATGGAGCAACTGCATATCTGATCTCCACAACACAGTTACTGGGTAACACGATAAACTCAAACTTTATTTCAGGGGTCGGTCAGTCAAAAAGATGGAGCTAGTTGCCGCTAGTTGCTAGATACCCCTTGGTAAGACTAGCAGCCACCCTATTAGGCTTCTGCCTACCCGTAACGACTTGAAAAGATCAGCGAATGACAGCCGGGACCAACGGCTTGACGGTCTCAATATTTTAATGGATGGTCATCCACGAACCGACCGCGGCAAGCGTCGCTTAAGTCTATTTTATATTATTATTATTTTGCCACGAGTCCCTTAATGGACAGCGTTATAATATCTGTAGGTCTTTCGCATTATTATAGTAACGATCCGGAATCCGGCTCGAAGGACCAATCTTTCATTGAATCGTGTATATTGATTTTTCAATACTTGCGAGGTACAAAATGTCATTGCTTATATAATTTTAATTAGCATTATATATACATTACTTGTCGCCTGTTGAATGATGAGATGAACTGTCTATTATTTTTAAATTTGTGTGTATTATATCAGGTGGTGGAATTTTCGGTGTATTTCTAGTTCGAATTATCGTGTCCAATATTTTTAATATTTTTACCCGACTACGGCGAAGCATTTGGAACGCGGTATGTATGTATGTTCATGTGTTCCCTCATAACTTCGAAACTACTCATCATAATTTGTCAAATGAGGTATCGTTAGAAGCGTCTTGATCGTCCGCTGGTTATAGGTTATGTGACGTCACAGACATATTAAAAATCTGGAGTCTCATGTAATCTGTTCGATTTATGCCCTAACACGTTTGACTCCGGATTTTTAATTTGTCTGTCTGTGATGTCTTGTTTATACTCGTACCTTTTTAGTTGACTTTTTTGCCGTAGTTGGGTTTTAGTTTTATAATTTGCGATACGATATAAAGAAATGGTAGCTGCCAAAGATTCTGACATGCCAATCTATACATAATATACATTTGAGTCGTTTTACGTGTCGTTCTGTGTGATCGCGTTGTTCGCCTAAACAACTCATCGGATTTTGATACGGTTTTCGCCATAATTTAGAGAATGTATGGTTCACTAATAATATTTTCGCGGCTTCGCCCGCGTATATGTCGGATATCGTCCCACGGGAACGTAGTACCGGGATACTTAAGAAATTCTGGGTTTCCTATACAAATTTTCAACTCCCCCCCCTATAGCATTATTTTTTTAAACAAAAAGTAGCCAATGTCCTTCCCCAGAATAACATCTATCTCCTTGCCAAATTTTTGTCGAAATCCGTTCAATGGTTTAGGCGTGAAAAGGTAACATACAGACAGACAGAGAGAGTTACTTTCGAATTCGAATCCACCAATTGGAACCGTGCACCTAGCTTCTGACGTTTCATAAGTGCCCATGTAGGTTTATGTCAAATATAATATTTTTATTTGATTTGATTTGATTTTATAATTTTGAAGTTTCACGCTAGGCTTTCGGTGTTTTCTAGGTTATATACATTCAACTGCATGGAAGTGCCAATCACAGTATGCTGGTAAAATAATTAAATAACTATTAACGCACTTTCCAGTTGATAGTACGCGTTCCTTTTTAAGAGGGAAATGAGTAATAAACACCGGCTAACGTGAATTATAATTATTAATATTATTGGATCATTAGGACTGCCTCTAGTGGTGGCAATTGCTACTGCTGGGCATGAGGTCTTTGACTCAGAATTTTCATAAGCTCGTAAGTTATTGTTGAAAAGTTTTTTTTTCGAACTTATGAAGCAATGGATTAGAAAGTTTCAAACCGATTCCAATCCTGACCGACCGTGCATTACGCAATTAGGGTACGCGTCGGGCAAAGTGATATTGGGGTTTTCCATCTGGGACTATCTCAGTAGCAGCCCGGAGTCTGGATTTTTGCCCGTTTGATGGCAACAGGCTGGCCACCCATTACATGGGTCTTAAATATAACTGGCAAAATGTGAGTGCACTATATACAGGGTGTGGCGTAAATAATGGATAATCCTGAAACTGTCGATTGGCCAGATTATCATCTATTATTTACCCGACTTATATCGCCATAATTATGCCCATGGATGACCAAATTATTGATATTTTAAATAAAAATCGTACCTCTCACAAAATCAGCTGCCATTTCTACAATTGGTGATTTTTTCACGTTTTGTTTTTTTTATGTCACTCCTGAATATTTGTATTATCAGATCAGTATCAAGATTTTTTATTAAATTATAAGATAACATTGCAAAAAATATTTGGTCATCCATGGACATATGGCGATATAAGTGGGGTAAATGATAGATGATAATCTAGTCAATCGACAGTTTCAGGGTTATCCATTATTTACGCCACACCCTGTATAGGTCCACCTCTGCCAGGTCTTTTGGGAATATAAAGTTATTGGCTCATTAAGATTAGCTTCATTTATACAATATCAATATATCAGAATGTAAACACATTTGAAGTCACCGGTCGTATAAACCAACGATTATGTTTTTATGATTTCACAGTAATTTAAGAATAATCAAGTTATTGAGTGGTTTTTTTTATAGTAATCAGTCAGTAAATGTTCCATATGCTACGCAATATCTTCTCGTTACAGATACCGCAGTGTCTCTAGACGACAGTCTTTGACCAGTGCGTGTTGCCAGGGATGACCTATGGCTCTGAAACGTGGTCGCTCCCAATGGACCTCATTAGAAGGCTGAACCACCCAAAGGGCAATGGAGAGGGCTATGCTTAGAGTTTCCCTGTGTGATCGAATCAGAAATGAAGAGATCCACAGGAGAACCAAGGCAACCGACATAGTCCGAAGAATTGGCAAACTTAAGTGGCAGTGGGCAGGGCACATTGCTCGCAGAACAAATGGCCGATGGGGTCGAAAGGTTCTGGAGTGGCGACCGCGTACTGGAAGACATAGTGTTGGAAGGCCTGCCCACAAAGTGGACTTGTGACCTTGTGAAAACTGCAGGAATCCGCTGGATGCCAGAATTTACGTTCCATGTTATATGGGGCGAGCCTATTGAGATCAAACAGGCACAAATGCTGCTACTGAGAAATTCCAGAAGGAAAACTCACTAAAACTTTTCCCGACCCGGGAATCGAACCCGGGACCTAGGCTCAACAGTAGCATTTGCGACCACTAGACCCACGAGGCAGTCACATCTCCGATAAGTCACGTATTTTCCAAAGTACGTCAATTGATTAGCACAAGAGATGATCTGTTCTACAGACAAGCTTTGGTTTTTCGAAATAAAACCTGTTTTGCGTCATAATGTTTAACATTCATGATGCCTAGGATTTTCCTCATGTTATATATAATGCCAGATAAATTCGTTATGTCATGTTTTGTATTCATGCTTTAAGAGCTTATACTACTTACCTCAGCTCAAATTCACTTTTTATCTCGCTCGCGCCATACTACTCACTGCCTGAGTGAGCGAGACGGAGTGGGTTTTTTTAATCATCAATTGACTTCTCCCGCTCTGGGCGGAGCGGGAGAGCGTGTCAGACTTTTACTGACTAAAACCCACCCGTGTTCCTTCAGTTGCCTGTTGCCAAAGGTCCCGGTATCCCTTTCGGACTTTTCGGAGTGGGGTGCTGGCGGCTCCAAGCCTCGAATAGTTAAGTTAAGGTAATTATTTTTTACGGTGACAATAATGGTAATTTAAAAACCAATAAAAAAAACATAATACCTGGTTTATAGTTAGTTCAGTTATTACGCAAAGTTTCATGATCTAATTTGAAGTATTTTTTTAATTCCAGAGGTTTATAGTTCGGTTTAAAAAAAATAAAAATCCAAGGTTACCTCACCTTGGATTTTTTTTCGATCGAGATATTTTTATTTAATCATGTTTTCGTCAAACATAAGACCTAGCGTCAATCCTCAACTTTAACATATTATATATTTATTTCAAAATTAATGCTGCAGTATTTTCGGAATAATGGAGGATCATGCTAAGCAAATTGAGGTTGGATTGGCCCTTAAGGTAAGCTAATATTGGTAAACAAACACTACAGCATTCTTAGCCATGAAAACCCACCCTTTGGTTGGGTTTGCATGCCTCGAAGGACCAAAACCTCCTTTACAAAAAAATAACCTAATGGAGAAAAGAATATAAAATAACCAACCAAATGGCAGTGCTTACTAATGAATCCTAACTGATGTTATAAATGCAAAAGTGAGTTTGTTTGTTACGCTTTCACACTAAAA
Source organism: Lithophane leautieri (assembly GCA_949152455.1). Lineage (NCBI taxonomy): Eukaryota > Metazoa > Arthropoda > Insecta > Lepidoptera > Noctuidae > Lithophane > Lithophane leautieri. The sequence goes on along the minus strand of OX424486.1, from coordinate 9,732,527 downwards.
ACGGCTGAACGGGGGTACATCGGTAGACAATGAGCTGGAATAGGACATGGATACTGTTTATCCCGATATTCCCACGGGATAGAGACTTACGCGGGTGAAACTGCGGGGCGATAAATAAAATGATAACTATCAGCAAAAAATGGTCCTACATCTTTTTTTTGTTTTCTATCCACAACTGGGAAGCTCTGAATCTCACCTGATAGTAGAAGGCCAAAGGTGGAAGCGAGCTTCACCCGGAATCCTCAACCACAGAGGAACTGGCTATCTTACATCTAACTGCCGAAACACAACAATGCTGTTAACATTGTTGTTATGGCGACAGACTTAGATAAGATGGTGGTAGCTAGTCAGGCGGACTTAGAACAAGCACTACCACCAATCAAACCGAGCAGAAAATGTTGCCCCTACTGGGAATCGAACCTGGGACCTCTGGGTCTGAGGCAGGTGGTCTAACCAGCGGTTAAACATTACTACTGGTACTTTTCTCTACACCAGAGCCATTTTCCAAATCATTTTAATCATCATTATCATTCTTAAATCGAAACACAGAAAGTTCATCAACGACAGGCAGGCTCATTTAATGCAGAGTTGCTTTCTTAAAACAATTTACATCACTCGGCTAGAACATCACAAGTACAAAGTTACGCTAGATACAATTCATAAATCTAAATCGAGTCAATTAGCCCAGGAAAAATCAATCAATCAGCCTAGCCTTTTTCCAACTATATTGGGGTCAACTTCTAGTCTAACCGGATGCAGCTGAATACCAGTATTTTATATGGAGCAATTGCCTATCTAACCTCCACAACCCAATAACTGGGTAATACGATACCCCTTGGTAAGACTGGTTGTCAGACTTTCGGGTTTCTGACGACCCGTAACTACTGTCAAAGATCCAAGAATGACAACCGGGACCAACGGGTTAACGTGCTCTCCGAGGCACGGAGGAGTCTCCGTTTATAAAGATGGTCACCCATTGACGGACCAACCCCGACAAGCGTAGCTTAACCTGATGGATCGACCCGTGCCACTTTTATTACTTAGCCATGAGTTCCTCCTTAGCCACGAGTTCCTCAGAGTTAGAGAGTTACGCTAGATACAATTTATAAATCTAAATCGAGTCAGCTAGCCCAGGAAAAATCAATCAATCAACCTAGCCTTTTCCCAACTACATTAGAGACCGCTTCCAGCCTAACCAGATGCAGCTGAACACCAGTATTTTACATGGAGCGACTGCCTATCTGACCTCCACAACCCACTTATTGGGTAAAACGATACCCCTTGGTAAGACTGGTTGTCAGACTTCTGACGAGCCGTAACGACTGTCAAAGATCTACGAATGCCAGTAGTTAGCCCAGGAATGGTACCATCGAAGAAGTTGATATCTATGCACCGTAAGGAATATTTCTGCTTGCAGCGCTCGGCCGTTATAGAGCCGGGGCGGTAACAGATAAGGTCATCGTGCTCACGGGATTTTGTTTTGAAACTGCTAAGATATGAAGTTCTTCAATAGTACGAGATTACACTAGCTAAGAAATCGCACAATGAATGAGTCGATTTATCTGTATGTTCTGTAGCTCCATTGCGGATTGTGGACTATGCTTCATAAGTAATCACTCATATCCTTAACACACACGATTTATATTCAAGGATAACATGTTACAAACATGACGAGATTGTGGCTAAGTAATAACAGCCGCACGGGTCGATCGATCAGGTTAAGCTACGCTTGCCACGGTTGGTCCGTGGATGGGTGACCATCTTTGCATACCAAGAGCCCTCCGTGCTTCGGAAGGCACGTTAAGCAGTCGCTTTATTTAAAATACTGGTACTCAGCTGCCTCCGGCTAGACGCCAGTGTACATATATATGTGTGCCGGTGTGGGTGTGTTTTTTTCTCGATTACTCCGCCAATTATGAATTGATTTTGATGATTCTTTTTTTTGTTTGTAGGTCATGTTTTAGAGGTGGCCCCATATAAATTTTATAAATTTTGCTTTCGTAGTTTTTGAGTTAGCTTCACTAATACGTATTTTTCCCATTTAGCCTATACGGATGATGTTTTAAGTTCCCGTCACTGTTATTTACATAGCAAATAGTGGTATCCGAATTTGTGTGGGGTAGGTACGACAGCTTAAAAGTGAAAAATAAAAACTTATAACAAAAAAAAAAACCGACTTCCAAAAAAACACAAAAAACTGAAGAATTACTTTCGGAAGTCGGTGGCAAAAAACTAAAATTGTAAACCAAAGACACCGACTTCCGAAATTAACACTTTTTTTTTGGAAGTCGGTTGGTTTTTTTTCTATCCAAATTTCGCCTTGCATACTTGGTCCCAACTCGTGTCTAAAGTTTCTTAACCTCTGTGAACGGAGAAGAACCAAAAATAATAACAGAAAAGGACAATACAGATGAATCAATTGGTGTGCAGACAAATCCTATTGTTATAAACAGACACAATCAGGCTTACTCATATTGAGTCCAATAGCTAATTGGAACACAGATCATTGAGTCAGGCCACGTGAGAATAAAGAAAGGAAAAAAAATCAATAGAAAACTGTATCAGAGTGTAGAAGAAGACCAAAGAAACTGTGCATGGAACGTGTGAAAGATGATATGGATAGAAAGGGGGTGACTACCGAGATGACGACTGATAGAGATGTATGGATGAAAACTTTATAAAAAAAAAAAAAACAACCGACTACCAAAAAAACACAAAAAAAGTGAAAAATTACTTTAATTTCGGAAGTCGGTGGCAAAAAACGAAAATTGAAAAGCGAAGACACCGACTTCCGAAATTAAAGTTATTAATTTTTCGCTTTTCAGTTCATTTTTCGTCGGTAAATTTTTTTGTAAAAAAGTTTTTAGTTGTGGTACCTACCCCACACAAATTCGAATACCACTACCTGCCATATAAATAACAGTGACGGAGTCAAATAAAATATCATCTACATAGACTAAGTGGGAAAAATACGTAATTACTGAAGCTAACTCAAAAACTACGCAAGCAGGTAAATAAAATTTATATGGGACCAAAAAAAGAATCATCAAAATTGGTTCACCCAGTTCTGAGGTAACAAACTTAAAGAAATAAAGTCGAATTGAGAACCTCCTCCAAACTCAGAGGTCGCAGTCACTTTTAAAGTCCAGACATAATGTTGGTCAGGCCATATGAGGACCATGTAGATTAGCGTCTGAAATGGTCTTCTGAGGAAAGAACCACAACGATTTGAGTGGACCTGTCCAGTCAGTGCAAGCATTTGTCAGTAATAGTGGAGCTCAACTCAGAACTTAAGGAGCTCATTGACTCTTGATGACCACTCTTGCTCTCTATTGATGATTGCTTTATTACCGTTGGCCCCGGCTGTCATTCGTGGATCTTTGGCAATCGTTACGGGTCGTGAGACGCCCAAAAGCTTGACAACCAGTCTTACCAAGAGGTATCGTATTACCCAGTGACTGGGTTGTGGAGGTCAGATAGACAGTCGCTCCATGTAAAATACTGTTATCCAGCTGCATCCGGTTAAACTGGAAGCCGACCCCAACATAGTTGGGAAAAGGCTAGGCGGATTGATTGACGTCAATGTGACTTTTAATGAGGTTTTTTTTTTGGCGAATTGGAACGAGTAAATAAATGTATGTTCATTGTATTGAAATACAAACATATCATATCCGAAACAAGCGAGTAATTTTGTATGATTATTTACCCAATTTCGCGCTAAATCGTAATTTGTAACACATTTTGTGAAACCGGAGCGTTTTGTTGCTGTTACATCGTCAGTTACCGCATCTAATCTACCGTTTAAAATAACTTTCACTTAAATAGAACCCGATGCAAAATTACGCAGAACTTTTGATTACTTAAAACTTATAAAACCACTGCTCTATAAATATAACTGGTACAAAAGTTACGCAGAAAATCTTAAGACAGATCGAAATTAAACAATAACAAAAAAAGCACTCGTAGATTGAAAAACAAAATTCGAATTCGATTCGAAAAAAGAACACAGCACACACCGAACTTTTCACAAATCAAACAACTGGTAGAATTACCGAATTACCGAAAAAATCAGAGCATTTTGAATTTGGAAAGTGTTCCGAATCGTTTCGGGCAAGTTCGATAACTTTCGCTGCACATAACGACTGGTGGTTCGCGGGCGCGCGCATGCACTGCCGTAGAGTCGACGAGATACCTTCAATGGAAGAGCTCTAGTGGTGGGAAAAGGCGGACTTTTATCATTTATCGATAGTATTTTGCAAATATCGTAATAGTGAAGTTTTATGTAGATATTTTGAGTGGTCCTTTGGTACGAATGCCTCGTGGATTGGAGATAATCTCCATACAAGTAAAACTTTGTGACCTTATTTTCAAAGAAATAAGTAACTGTTCATGACATTCCTAATTGATTAGCTATGCATGAAATTACAACTATATTATTAAAAGAATTCAAGATCGTATTGGCCTCCCACGAAGGCGGACCGATGACCTGGTAAAAGTCGAAGGCCAGTCTTTGTGGCGATGCTTGGAGCAGGCCTTTTTCCAGCAGTGGACGTCTCGACGTGATGACTAGATTCGTGACCGAAAACCACTAAGATAAAAATCAATATTAAGAAACAAGCAAAATTGTGAAAGAAGGCATCGTGAGAAACCACACTAAAAGGACTCAAATCATCGTGTAAATCAATTCTCGGTCCATCTCTGTATGAGAAGATGGTTTTGCCCAGAAGTGGGACAGTAACGGGCTGTTATCACTATTCAATACAATCTGATTTGTGGTGAACATAGAAATGATCAATTTATTGTCACCATTATCAACCACTGAGTTTAGTAAAAGTATGTTACTTAGCGGTATTTCTGGAGGGGAAACTTTTAAAACTTTAACATAACTTCTGGCATTTTATTTACTGAAACGGCAATGCATACCGGTTCTTCTTATTTGAACGGGAATTTGACCTTTATTTCTTTCTCAATCCACGAAATATCATGTTTCCACAACCACATATATTCAAAATCGTTTATGGCGACTTCGAAGGGACCGTCGGATTACCGTTGCTATAGCCGACAGCCGTTATAAACAAAATCATGATGAGAAAAGCTTGGGACCTCAAAATCTGTTGTTATAGCGGCAATAGGAATACACAATCTGTGGCAATTTGAACCGTCTACCTATTACGATTATTGAGATACAGCCCGCTGACAGACAGACGGACGGATGGACAGCGGAGGTTTAGTAATAGGGTTCTCTTTGACACCCTTCGCGTAAGGAACCCTAAAAATTAACGGTCAAACAGGCTCAATCTAATATCACGTTCTATAAAAATAGACAACCATCGACAACCTCTATCGATACTAGCCCATCACTAAACAAATTACGCTACTTAGATCATAGTATCGCGTCGAAACCGATAGCTGATGCAATACCAACACTATCCCGTTGAAACAAGGTTTAAAATCAATCGTTTGAAGAGATAATCATGTCTATCCGTTTGTCTCGAGTTCTCAATGATAAGAATGAAAGATAAAGATTCTGCACGCTCTGGTAAGCAGATTTGTGAGTAAACGAAGTACCTATATTAAATGTATAGAAGAGGTAAGCAGAGGTGTACCGATAGCATACCCACATTTAGCCAGTAATGGTTTTGTAAGAGCAGTAGTGGCCCAGTGGTAACGGCCGTGACTTACGAGTTGTAGGTCGCAGATTCGAACTCTGACAGGCGCTTAACTATGTGTATTTCATTACCACTGCTCTCAAAACGGTGAAGGACAACATCGTGAGGAAACCGGCATGTCCTGGAACCAAAAATTCGAATACATGTGACATCTACCAACCCGGACTTGGCCCACGGGGTGGATTACGGCCCACTCCCTCTCACAGAGAGGAGGCCTGTGTCCCAACTGTGGGAATTATAGGCGGATAGATGTCTACGCTATACTTATGCGGCGCGTAGAATTGGCCCGACAAGACGAGTCTGCAGCACACTTGTACGTACACACGGCTACACAAGCTATACATTTCCAGTTTATGCTGATCTCGCATTGTATAGGATTTCTGTACAATGAGAGGTCAGCTTATACTGGTAATGTATAGATTGATGTGTCTTCATAAATAAAATGCGGAGTGCGCCTTCTGTACTATTCTGTGGCTATAATAAAAGTAGTTGACACACTCTACCTGTACTAAGCGCCTTATCCGGCGGTTAAGCTCGGCCGCTTATGCTGTCAGAAAGATAAGACAGTTAACAGATGTAGAAACCGCGCGTTTGGTCTATTTCAGTTACTTCCACAGCATTATGTCGTATGGCATTTTACTGTGGGGTCGGGCTGCTGACATTGAATCCATCTTTATTTTGCAAAAGAGAGCTGTCAGAGCCATTTATAATCTATGTCGCCGCGAATCTCTCAGGGAACTATTTAAAAGGATTAATATTATGACGGTACCTTGCCAATTTATTTATGAGAATATTATGTATGTAAGAAAAAATTTAAATCTATTTAAGAAAATAAGTGACAGACATAATTTTAATACTAGAAATAAAGATAAAATAGATCAACCATTTTTCAGATTAGCTAAAGTACAAACATCTTTTATGGGGTACTGCGTTAAATGCTATAACAAAATACCTTGTGATATATTGCAATTAAATGAAAGAAAATTTAAAACTCATATAAAAAGTACACTTTGTAAACAAGCTTATTACAAATTAGAGGATTATATCCAGGATAAGAATGCTTGGAAACATGCTGGTCTTGCTCCATAGGACAATTTAGAGTCTGGACAAAATCAAACTGGTTGTTAATTTAGTTGTATATTTTATTATTTGTATGTCATAGATTTTTACACTCTGTGATTGCATGGAATCACGCACTGATTTATTAGTATTACTTGTAAAGATGTTAGGAATATTGTAATATCGTATACTTTTACAATGTTTGTAAATATGTGAGCACCATGTACCTATCACATAACTGATTTATTTGTCATTGCTCCATTTATAATTTTTTTTTTTTGCCTTTTGTGGGACAGTAATCTTATTGTGGGTGCATGGTCTTCACATATAATTATATAATTCATGTATACAAAATATTGTAAACATTTTTGAAAAGAGTAACGGTGGAGTTTCTTGCCCATTCTTCTCCATACGAAATCTACCTTTTGGAATGGGCAACTAGAATCAATTCTATTTCTTTGTTTGTTTTTCATTGACGTTCAAAAGTGCCTTTTATGTGCCTATTTGAAATAAATTATTTGACTTTGACTTTGACTTTATCTTTTAAACAAATTAATTTAATCTCTACATAAGCGCAAAGTTCACAATTACTTACTTGTATTATCATTGAAATACTTCACAAGCCTCTGATTAGTACATACTGTGACACTTCATAACTAGGAAGAATACTGAGAGCTTGTGGAGCTCGTGGCTAAGTAATAACAGCCGCACGGATCGATTGAAGGTTCAGCCTCGCTTCCCGCGGTTGGTTTGTAGATAGGTGACTGACTAGCCATTGCATATAGAAACCACTCCGTGCACGTTAAGCACGTTAAGCCGGCGGTTCCGGTAATCATTCGTAGATCTTTGATAGCTGTTACGGGTAGTCAGAAACCCAAAAGTCTGACAACCAAGGGAAATCCTATAAAATAAGAACGCCTATAATTATTTTCATAGCAAAGTTTAAGCGCTGTGTATCAACAACATGTTGCTATTATAATTTCAGTAGGCGTTTCATTTCGAGCGCGCTTACGATCCGATTCGAAACTTTCTTATGATTCTAAGCACAGAATATTAAGTTTTCTCTTTTTCCTATAGAATCTTAACAGTCGTGGGATTATTTTGTACCTAGCCGCAGGTGTTTTTTGAGTGTGGGAAATCATCATGTGACTTCTCCCACTCTGGGCGGAGCGGGAGGGCGTGTCAGACTTTTACTGAATAAAACCCACCCGTGTTCCTTCGATTGACTGTTGCCAAGGGGTCCCGGTATCCGTGTCGGACTTTCCCGCAACCCTGGTTACTAAGAAGCGTGGAGTCTGAATTTGTGCCCGGTTGATAGAAATAGACTCGCCCCTTATTACAATCTCACGCCTACTTCCCATGGGAGTAGGCAGAAACTACAGAACGCCACCTGCTACGATCCTTACATACTCCTTTTGCCTCGTTTACGTTCATACATCTGGTCCCACACGCACGCCGGCTGCGAGTACTGCGCACCTGACCTTTCTGAAGAACGTCACCAATAAGGTCAGTATTTATGTCCTCCTAGGGCGCCCCCTACCGGCATTTCCACTCAATATTGTCAATTATCCTGCGACATACACACCTCTGCCTATCCTTTCGGGAGATACAAGCGTCATATATTGTTGTAATTTGTTGCTATGCGCATACGCATACCAAGACAATCGGCCTGATTATTATCGGTCTGATAGTTTCAGCTCATTGACTATTGTTCAGATAACAGTTTGATTGGAGTGCAATAAATCAGAAGTTAAATAGTTTCATAATTAATCAGGCATTTTATGGGTCTTTTAATAATAGACTGCCCCGTTGGTCTAGGGTTCGCAAGCGCTACTGCTGAGCATGAGGTCCTGGGTTCGATGCCCAGGTCGGGCAAAGTGTTATTGGGTTTTTCATCAGGAATTTCTCAGTAGCAGCCCGGTGCGTGGATTTGTGCGCGGTTGATGGCAATGGGGTCGCCCCCTATTACGTGGGACTTAAACATAAGAGGCGAAATGTGGGCGTTATGTTCAAATCAATTAATCTTTATTGCAATCCATAACACAGTACAACACATACAAGTGGTAAGACGGACCCTGTCGAGCACGACAAAATTTTGTAAACATGTAGTAACATTAAAAAAATTGCGCTATGCAAATGAGTAATTAGTACAACGATATTTTTTTTTATGGTAGGTAGTATGTAGATTTATTAAATTTACTTAAAACTATAAGAGCGCTAACACACTGGGCCGCCATGGCGACGTCGCTGGCTACGTAGCCATGGCGACCTCTGGCTACCTACCGTAGCCAAATGAGTAGCCAGTAACACGCGGGCGTTCGTCCTGGTGATCAGTTGACCACTGAGTGAGGGAGGCGTAACTTACTTCTATACAAAATACTGGCGACTTGGCTACGCGTCGCCAGAAGCTCTACACAAAGTTACATTCTATCAACGATAACGATGATGGAAAAGGCAAAAATGTATAACCTTCAACCTGTACTCATGTTTTACTAAAAAAATATTATCTTATCTTATCTTATAGGACTGACATAAGCTATCGAAAAGCTTATGTCAATCCTGTTGAAAGTCGTTGTAGAAATACAAAACGCTTTCGAAGCGATTGTCACTTGTATAGGCCCTCAGGCTGCCAGAGTATCCAGTCTCCAAGCAGGGGCCGGTTGGTCGTGGCTACGCTTCCAAATTGGCGACGTCGCCACACCGTTGCCGAGTGAGTTAGCTGTCATACATTTCAATACGATTTGTTTGGATACGTAGCCGGCGACGTCGCCATGGTGTCCCAGTGTGTTAGCGCTCTATAATTAAATATCTTGTACTTACGGAGGCTTCTTCTCCAGCATTTCAGTAGTTTCAACTGTAACAGAATGATAATTTGAGTAATAATAGTATTTGTGCAGTGTTATTGGATTTTCCATCTGGATTTTCTCATAGAAGTAGCCCAGAGTCTGGATTTGTGCACTGTTGTTGGTAATAGGCTCGCCCCCTAGTATATGGGACTTACACATAACTGGCGACATGTGGATAGATACACCGCTGCCCAACCTTTCGGGGGATACAAGCAAGGGCGGATCCAGGAGGGGCACAGGGGCACGTGCCAAACGGTTTAAGTAAAATAAAATTTGAATGGACTGGCTTGAATGCATATCTACCAAGAAATTCCTTCAATTATGAATGCTGAAGACATAGGCTACTATATCTTCGTTGAATAAGAATGAATCCCAAAAAACAGCATAGTGCAATTCTTACTAATATTATAAATGAGAAAGTAACTCTGTCTGTCTGTCGCGCTTTCACGCCAAAACTACTAAACCGATTTAAATGAAATTTGGTACACAGATAGTCTAAAACCTGAGAAAGGACATAGGCTACTTTTTATCGACATACCACGCGGGCCAAAGCTAGTACACACTCGATTTCGCATTGTATAGGATTTCCGTACAATGCGAGGTCAGCTTAAACTGGAAATGTATAGCTTGATGTGTAGCCGGTACAAGATATTATGGGAGACACTTTGTATCTGACTGGCCAGTGTGACCCTCCTAGAAATAAATCCTGGATCCGCCCTTGGCAACAAGCGCGATATTCAAATCCTAACTAATTATAAATGTGGAAGTGAGATAGATAGACAGATAGAATACTCTTTATTATGTACACCATAAAAAATACAGATACAAATGTAGAAATTTAACATAGGGTGACACAATGGGCGGTCTTATCGAGAGATTGTTTGTTACGCTTTCACGTTAAAGCGGATGAAGGGATTTGGATGAAATTTGGCACATAGGTAAACCATTACCTGGAATAGGACATAGGATACGTTTTATCCCGATATTCCTATGGGGACGAGACTGTTATATTATATTATGTTAAACGGTATCGTATATAAGATGACTGGTAATTAGTGATCAATACTTAAACACGTGACTTTACTCATCATTTTGAACAACTCTGACTATGGGACCAAACGTGAAATCGTGAAAAAAAAAACAGCTGTTCCCTACAATTTGACGAGTTATACGAACATCAATCAATCTGCCTGCCTTTTCCCAACTATGTTGGAGTCAGCTTCCAGTCTAACCGGATGCAGCTGAATACCAGTATTTTACATGGTGCGACTGCCTATCTGACCTCCACAACCCAGTTACTTGGTAATATGATACCCCTTGGTAAGACCGGTTGTCAGACTGCCGGGCTTCTGACGACCCGTAACGACTGTCAAAGATCCACGAATGACAGCCGGGACCAACGCCGTTCCGAGGCACGGAGGAGTCTCGGTATGTAAAGATGGTCACCCATCCACTGACCAACCCCGGCAAGCGTAGCTTAACCTGATGGATCGACCCGAGCGACTGTTATGACTTAGCCACGAGCTCCGAGTTATGCGAAAATAAATGTAGGAAACAGCAGATTTTTTTTGGTTTCAAGGTTTGTTCAATAGTGAATAATGTTTATAATTATGAGTATAATGACTCCTTAACCTACCTTTCCTTACCTTACTTTACTTACTTACTTTTCCTTTCCTTTACGCAAATAAATAATTTACTTACTTACTTACTTACTTAAGTGGATGCCCGTGAATTCAATTTCATCCTGTATTATGTTATACGGTACCTATCGTATACATATATGTATACATCTCTCTCTATCGAGATGGCGTATAATTAAAATGACTCAAACACATTTGCATACTGACAGTATCCGCCCACAACCGATCGAAGGTCTTGTCTTGATATCGACGTAGACAACTGATATTTAATCACTCAGCTGTGTTATATACAAACAGCTCGATTTATTCATGTATTCCCGTTCGTCCACTGGTGTGACGAACTGGAATAAATTTAATATTATTTATTAAAATCCTGTTCGTCCCACCTGTGGGACGACGGCAGTGGGACGAACGGGAATACACGGATTTATTCACGAGATTAACTGTGTGTTACTGCATCTCTGACTGAAATTGTTCCATCAGAGTCGCGTCGCGCCTGTCTGCGGTATCGTTACAGGCCTTCCCTAACCTCAAATTGTATCTCGCTCGCACCATACTACTCGTGGCCTGAGTGAGAACCAGACGGAGTGGGATGCTGGTGGCTCCAAGCCTCGAATAGTTTAGATAATCGCTTTTTACGGTGAAAATAAAGGTAATAAAAAAATTAAAAAACATAAGACCTGCTTCACAGTTAGTTAAGCTATTAGGCAAAGTTTCATGATCTAATTTGTAGTATTTTTTGAATACCAGCGGTTTCAGTTCAGTTTAGAAGTAACTTTGGAATGTTTTTCTATAGAGAAAATTTTATGTAATCGCGTTTTCCTCAAACATAGGACCTAGCATCAACCTTTAACACAACTATTTATTTCAAAATTAATGCTGCAGTATTTTCGGCATAACGGAGCATCATGCTAAGCAATTTCAGGCAAGGTGGGCCCATAAGGCGAGCCGACTGGTAAAAATAAACTGCAACATGCCACTTCTACGAAGGTAGATGTCGAACGGAGTTTGCTGATCGGCACGAGCCGAATGAAAGCCGAATATACAGGGTTACTGGTTATATGTCGGCAATCCGTTAAGGGGATTAGGAGAGGTCATTTACAACCAAATGACCTCTGATGACCCCTGATTTATATATTCTGATTAAGTACTGTTATCTTTTTGTATGCACGTGTTTCTGTGACAAATAAACCAACTTTTCTTTCTTTCTAGTCATTGCTTCGGGCCGCCTTTGCTGTTCATCAAAATACTGCCGAATCGAATGTGCCGACCCGAACACGGAGCAAGGACGCCTCACGTTTGCCGATTCGCGATTCGAAAATATTAGTAAAATAGGAATACTTACACTTACGTGGATAAGTAATAACAGCCGCACGGGTCGATCGATCAGGTTAAGCTACGTTTGCCGAGGTTGGTCCGTGGATGGGTGACCATCTTTACATTCCGAGACTCCTCCGTGACTCGGAAAGCTCGTTAAGCCTTTGATCCCGGCTGTCATTCGTAGATCTTTGACAGTCGTTACGGGTCGTCAGAAGCCCGAAAAGTCTGACAGCCAGTTTTGCCAAGGGGTATCGTATTACCCAGTTACTGGGTTGTGGAGGTCAGATAGGCAGTCGCTCCATGTAAAATATATTCAGCTGCATCCGGTTAGACTGGAAGCCGACCCCAACATAGTTGGGAAAAGGCAGGCAGATTGATATATAGGAATACTTACATGAGGAAGACATGATGATATTTGTTCCTTACAGAGTAAATATCACTAAACCGCACTGTACGTCCAGTCCATTATTATTTAGTAAAATCTGAAACAAAGAAATAAAAGATTTATAGATTTTGCACATTTCTATAATATTTTAAGGAGGTAAAGTCAGTTTCAATGTACGGCTTAATCTTCGGAACTACTGACCACATTCCGAAAATTATTTCACTTTAAGATGCGCTAAGGTTGTCCGCGAAATTCAATTTTTCTTACGTTTTTTGTAATTTGCAGGTCAGTGTCAGGTTGTATGTTGATTTAAATATGATTCGCGACCGTAACAAATATGGCTTTACAGAATTATTATCATTAGAACCAACAATACAACTCCTTAAATTCATAAAAGTGCCAAATGTCATGATTTCATGAAATAGCCATTAAATACACTTTTGAATTTGGCGGGCTAACCTGAAGCTTTCACCTTAAGGGTTGCTACAGTATTGCTGAGTGTCATATAAAGGAAATGCGCGGTAACCTGTGCGGCTGTTATGACTTAGCCACGAGCTCCTCTAATAAAACTACCCACCACGATAATAATTTAGTTGCATCTGTTACTTGAATAAGCAGGCAGTAAAATTGGAGATATTTTTAATGAATCTGGAAAATTATTAAAAAAAGCATTATGCAACCTTATTTAGAATTGTCCCAGAGCATGGCAGTGCTTCTGAAGCAGATTTTTTTTTGTAATTCAAAATTTGCAAAATAAAGACTTATCAATACAAAGCATTTTCCTGCTTCAAAAAGGCGATAGGTTTGTATATTCTTGACTTTTTTTTCTATCACAACAGGAAAAATAAAATTGTATATTACTTAATTAAGGATATCCAAGAATTTATTCTGAGTAATAAAAAGTTTCATACCCTCATGGTGGATTACGGCCCACTCCTTCTCACATAGAGGAGGCCTGTGTCCCAGCAGTGGGAACATTATAGATTGATGCATTATACATTACTAAAGAATATAAATACTCATTCAATTTCTTTCATTGTAACACAATGAGTTAGAACTACAAATATAGTACTAAATACTCACTTTACAATGAAAAATGTTGTTTATTTCCATTGAATCAAGATAACAAAGTGTTTGTTGACATTTAGGCTTCCCTGAGTACAATATAAACGTATTTACTAGCTGTTGTCTGCGACTCTGTCAGCAAGCCAGGATGAAAAGTAGCCTATGAACTTTTCCAGGTCATGATCTACCCATGTGCCAAATTTCATCCAAATCCCTTCAGCCATTTTAGAGTGAAAGTGAAATAGACAAACAAACTTACTTTCGCATTTATAATATTAGTTAAGATTTTTTGTGGAAATAATATTGCAAAAGATGTCTACTTACCTCTTCCAGTCACTATTATATGTAAATTACAGATATTTACAATAAAATCTCAATATTTAAATGTTCCACTGATAAATCAAGGTCCAATACACTCTCATTAACATATCTAGGTCAGTAACTGCTCACAATAACGATAGCATAAGGACATAAAGAGAATTATTTCAGATTTCTTATCTAAAACCTGCTAATCCCTTAAAATTGTGTAATCTCTTCGATTTATGCACAATATCTACAGATAAACCTTACGTTATACCATCATAACCGACGTTTGTTTTAAAAAAATTCAATAAAATCAACTAAACAATGAGAAAGTTGTGTACGACACAGACTTCACAGAAATCATTGTTATGTTACTTTGCTCGATGTTTATGTCAGAATTATCGCTAATTACAAGTGGTTAGCAATACTTACAAGCACCGCAGATTCCTCCACAATGCTGTTGACCTTTATTTAGGCCGCCTAAACATACATTATTGCAGAAAACCGATAAAATTGTAAACTACTTTTGATCACGGGCTAACACCTTACGGTATTTCACGTTTTTACACCAGAATTAAAGAAAAAAAATATATAAAACACTATACGGAAGAAGTTAGTTTACTGGAAATTTATCAACATTTTATAAAGTTTGTTTGTTGATAATTTAAACAAAAAAATCCCCTTCTGTGAACAGCAGGAAAATGTACTTTTCATTTCATTATGTCATGTCATGTTGACGTTTGCGTTCCGAACACCATATTAACTAGAACTCGTTCGAAATCATTTCGTAAAGTTTGATGAAAAAATGATTTTCCACTGATTAAGTAAATAAATATTAAATTGTAACCAGATCTTATAAAATCTAATTAGCTGGTTATTAAAACTCTAACACTTTTATTTATATAAAATAAAAGTCAGTAGGAATTCTGTACTAGTAAAACTATTTAGGTTTTTGAACGAAACAGTAGGGTGGTTCTATTTCTATAATACAAAAGTTTGATTAAAATTATTCAAGCGTGAAAAAGGACATTTTTTGCGGCGTCGTCGTAACCATTCAATTCAAGGTAGTTTCTTTTTTATGGAAATTAATCATCACTATAATATTACTACTTACTAGTAAATTATAGTGTTTAGAGTATTTTTATTCACCGTCAAACCCAGCATTTTAAACGTCCTAGCATATTTCTCTATCGAACGTAATGTAGAACCGATTGGATACTTCACACAGGACGAAATACACTGTAAACGCAGAAACAAACTGATTGCGCTTGTGCCATGTAGGTATATCTATAAATTTCCATTTTGCCTTACTGACTGTAGCTTGTGCGTGTGCCATGTAACAAAGGTATATCAATGAATACCGATTTTGCCGTACCTACTGTAGTTCGATCTTAATAGTGTTCTGTCTGCTCGATCCACCACCTCAAGAGTAAGCCACGATCCGACGTACTAATACCATTACCAAAATGATATTCTGACGTGTACCTACACACTGTGCAGGTAAATTCTCAGCCAAGCTAAGCTACATACAATGGCTACATAATAGTGATAATAGCCTCATTATTATGATATGAACATGCACACCACACCACCCTACCTTCCCCTGGTAACCCATAGTCACAGTGTACATTATAGTATACCTACTTCTATAGCCGTCAAAAACAGAAATGGTTACCGTAGCCGAAATTGGCAAGCCTCTTTTTTTGTATTGTCAAAGTGGTAGAGGACTTTCATTCTGTGAGTAAAACTAAATTTATTCTAGGGATGCAGGCTTTCGTCTTGTTGAAAAGTCAGTCATCATTTTATAATAAGTAAAATTCTAAATCAATCGTATAACTAATCATCCATGAACACTTCCCACCTCTATCGTTGTCAAGGGCGTTGACGTCACTTACTTGTCAAAATTGTCGACGTAAACAATCCTACGAAGCTGCGGAGATTTCCTGTATTTATTGTTTATTTTTATATTAAACTCGACTAATAAACATGTCGGCACATAACGTGAACGTCTGCGACATCACAGACGACGTGAAGGAAGTGTTAAAGAAGTTCAGATTTCAGAAACACACGTCGAATTCTGCGCTTATACTAAAGGTATTTTGAATGTACAGTTTTCTGTTTACTTTTATAATTATTCCTGTTCCAAGTATCTAAAAAGTTATGTTAATCTATTTTTCTTCATATAACTTGGGTTTTGGTAGTATATTTCCATAATTATAAGGAATAGACGAGCTTCATTGGGTCTGAGTCATTGAACCGTATCTCCTGTTGAACTTACGTCATTTAAGTAAATGATATTAAAGTACATGCGGAGGATTTGCTTATTATTTTATTAATAAATTGGAATGATTCACAGTGAGTTGGCAATATAGGAAAACACTAATCACTGTAACATTTAAACCAACTTTAAAGAAGGGGGTTCTGTGTTCTACCTGTGTGTGACTGATGTCTCCAATTTTTTCAAAAATTTCTAAACTATGTTTCTGGGTTAGATACCTTTTCCAAACTGTTAAGGTTGGCTGAGAGTCTAGAATTTTTGAAACTGGCTTCTGCTTGCGACTACGTTAATATGAAATTTCATGTTTTACCATAAAATATATCCTACTCATTGCGCCATGCGGTTTCACCCGCATAAGTCTCGATCCCATTTGAATATCGGTATTCAAATCAAATCAAATCACTTTTATTTATTAACACAGGTAAAGAAATACAGATCTTGAGTTTGGTGAACAGAACGCTATGTTATGCCAGAAGGCACACAAATATGGTGTGCATCTATCTAAATATTATGAATTAAAAAAATTTTAAAGTTCCTAACCCAGATTGTATGTCCTAACCCAGGTCATGGTCTACTTATGTGCCAAATTTCATCCAAAGCGTAATAAACAATCAAACCTACTTTCTCATTTATAACATTAGTTAGGATTAAGGCACCAAGTACCCATACTAATCACAAAATAAATATATATAAATAATAACCAACTGCTTCTGCTAATTTCCAGGTGAACAGAGAGAAGCAGACCCTGGAGGTTGATGAGGAGTTGGAGAATGTGGAGTTAGAGGAACTACAGGATATCTTACCATCACACCAGCCGCGATTTATTGTGTATAGGTGAGTGTAAACAATCAAAATATTTTATTTCTTTAATATAATATTATTATTTTTATAATTCATTAAAATGTAAACTATTCTAGTTGGTCTAGAGGAAGGTGATGGCACTCGTGATACAGGGTAATCCTAGTACGAGTGCCAAAGCACTCTTTTGACATCTAAGTGCACATTGCATATGACAAAATCTGTTTAAGGTGGATGCGCCAGGGTAGCCCGCGAAATTCAAATTTTCTTAAGTTTTTTGCAATTTGCAGTTGTATTGCTGATTTTAATGTTTATAATTCTGTAAATCCATATTTGTTACGTGCGCAAATCATATTTAGATCAACATACAATCTAACACCAACCTGCAAATTGCAAAAAACTTAAGAAAATTTGAATTTTGCGGGCTACCCTGGCGCATCCCCCTTAAACCGGCAAGAAACTCCATGGATACTCTTTAAAAAAAATAATGGCTTTTACAATATTTTCGAATTACAGTGTTAATAGTTATGGGAGGACAGTGTAGGCGTTTCAAAAAGTTTCAGGCAGATACTTAAATGTTACTAGTGTATAGAAAATGTTGTCTTAAAAACAACAAAAAACACTTAAAAAGTGAAAAATAACTTTAATTTCGGAAATCGGTGTCTTTGCTTTTCAATTTTCGTTTTTTGCCACTGACTTCCGAAATTAAAGTTATTTTCACTTTTTAAGTGTTTTTTTTGAAAGTAGGTTGTTTTTTTTTTTTGTAAAAAGTTTTTATTCTTCACGTTTTAGGCGTGGTACCTACCCCACACAAATTCTAATACCACTACCTGCTATGTAAATAACAATGATTGAATCAAATAAGATGTCGTATGCGTAATTATTGAAGCTAACGCGAAACACACTCAAGCAAAGTTAATCAAATTTATATGGGACCACACGGGAAGCACCAGCTTTCAAATAAAATTAGAATCATCGAAATCGGTTCACTCTGTCGAAAGTTCTGAGGTAACAAACATTAAAAAAAAAATAGAGACGAATTGATAACCTCCTCCTTTTTTTTGAAGTCGGTTAAAAATAAAATATATTATAAATAAATATTATTATGTATACGCATGTAAGTGTGTGTGGAGGAGCTCGTGGCTCGTGATTCCTCGGTACCTCGGAAAGCACACTAAGCCCAGGTCCCGGATGTCATTCGTGAATCTTTGGCAGTCGTTACGGGTCGTCATAAGCCCGAAAGTCTGACAACCAGTCTTGCCAATAGGTATCGTATTAGCCAGTTATTGTTTAATAGAGGTCAGATAGGCAGTCGCTCCATGTAAAATACTGGTATTCAACTGCATCCGGTTAGACTGGAAGCCGACCCCAACTTAGTTGGGAAAAGGCTAGGCAGATGGGTATTTTGTGCAAATGGCGTTCATTATCTACTACCAACATCATTGGCAGAAAATAGGCGGGTCCTTAAGATTGTCTTAAACATTTCTAATATTATATTGATGTGTATTTTTTCAGTTACAAACTGGATCACGATGATGGACGGGTGTCTTTCCCTATGTGCTTCATATTCTATACTCCACGAGACGCGCACATGGAATTACAGGTATAGCTACAAACCATGAGCTTTATACATATTTAACTAGCTTCGCCCGCGCGGTATATCGTTAAAAAGTACCCTATGTCCTTCCCCAGGGTGCCATCTATCTCCTTGCCAAATTTTGTCGAAATCCGTTCAGTGGTTTAGGCGTGAAAAGGTAACAGACAGAGTTACTTTCGAATTTATAATATAACTAGCTGCGCCTCGCGGTTTCACCCGCGTTTATCTCGATCCCGTGGGAATATCGGGATAAATGATAAATGATTTTTATTTCTGTAAGTAGGTTTGTACAAACACTTTTACACGGCAATCACATTTTTAAAACTAGATGAGGTCGGCGTTTACTATCTGACTACTTTGAGAAGAAAGGCCGAAACAAACTCAGAGGTCACAGTCTCTTTTAAAGTCCAGGCATAATCTTGGTCAGATCATGTGAAGACCATGTAGATTGGTGTCTGAAATGGACTTTTGAGGAAAGAACCACACAGATTGAGTGGACCTGTCCAGTAAGTGCAAGCATTTGTCAATAATCGTGCAGCTCAACTCCAATTTTAAGGAGCTCAACGATTTGACGAACAGTACCAAAGAAAGGACATTTGGGTAGGCCGCCTATAGTACTCAGACTGCCAGATAAATAAAAAATGTGATCCACATAGTCCTCAAATTCACAATAGTTAAAATAATAATAATATTATACTTCACAAAGTAAGTATTCATGACACTGTATAAGTATATGTTAATAATAAAATAAAAAGTCAGTAAAAATAACAAAATTCAATAAGTTAAAAAATAACAAAATTGGAGAAATTGGAGCAGCTCAATCCCAAGCCTTTTTGTCCTCAATGTAATCTTTAATGGTATAATACGCCTTTTGGCACAACTTACGTTTAATAAATGTTTTAAATTTATTAAGGCTTAGATCTTGTACGTGGCTTGGAAGCATATTGTAAAAGCGTATACATTGACATCTGAACGAGCCACCTATTTTCTTGAGCCTTGTTGTAGGTATAACAAATTTATGTTTGTGATAAAAAGTATCCTATGTCCAATTCCAGGTCATGGTCTCCCATGTGCCAAATTTCATCCAAATCCGTTCATCCGTTTTAGCGTGAAAGCGTAACAAACAAACAAACTCACTTTCGCATTTTGTAATATTATAGTTAAGATTAGGATTACAGTATGGGTTGTGGGTTTTGGCATAACTATTTAGTAATGTTTTATTATTCAAATTTTCAGGTTATGTACGCTGGCACCCAAAGGGCATTAGCAGCGACTGTAGGCGCCCCTCGTTTACTTGAAGTGAGAGAAATAGATGAGCTCACAGGTGATTGGCTGAAAGAAAAACTGAAGAAGTAGACTGACAACATTTGCCTCCAACAATCTTAAAAAAAAAAAAAGATAAGAAGTTTGTATAAAACTATCTGTCAAATTATATTTAGGGTCTGTTTTACTACGTAAGCACTGTGGCGGCATCTACATCGCCACATGCGAACTAAATATCACACTGACGTCACGAAAAATCCTGCATCGCGCAAGCAGAGTTGACCGCGCGACTCGTATACAGTTATTTTGGTTATATGACGTTGATTAATTTGCCAGGACTAAACTAAAATTTATCTTCTGTCCTTTTCTTAACGAAATAGAAAGAAAAAGAGGCACTGAACTTAAAGTTAGTTTAGTTTGTGAACAACAGAATAGGCACCTTAAGCACAAAGACGCCTCGGCAGCCGCTGATAAAAAAAAATTGTGAACACCTCCATACAAACCAAGCGAGTCATGTAACTGACGGCTTTGAAGGCGGTCCGTGACAGAAGTTGTGCGCTCAACGCACTTTCGACGACACGAATTTTATTAGTACCGCCGTTTCTTGGCGCTTCCAGCGATTTCTTGCTCCGTGACTATTGGATCTATAAATCAGAAAAAATCATGAGATTATCTGACAGATAAGTTAACCACAACATATCCGGAGGTAATGAAACAGGCCATGAGTATTGTTTAAGTATTGCCATTTTATTGTGTGAAAAATGAAAATTACTCGAAATCTTACATAATTATACTCCATTTGAAATAAGATTAGACATTTAAATAAACCTTTTTTACAATCCGTTCAACCGATTTTGAATTCTATTGCCTTGGCGGCATAACTAATAACAGCTGCAGTAGACAGTTGGTATTGTGTAACCTTTTTTGCTTTTAATGCCATCCTTATACCTTTTTTTTTTTTTTTTTTTTTTTTTTTTTTTTTTTTTTTTTTTTTTTGAGGGTGGGAAATCATCCAATGACTTCTCCCGCTCTGGGCGGAGCGGAAGGGCGTGTCAGACTTTTACTGACTAAAACCCACCCGGGTTCCTTCATTTGCCTGTTGCCAAGGTCCCGGTATCCCTTTCGGACTTTCCCGCAACCCTGGCAGGCATCGGTCCTATTGGACCCCGTCATTTTTGCTGACATCTCTTTGAGGCGCGCGTGGAACACGACGCGCCATCGACCCGGGCCTGGTCCTTATCGGACGGCGAGCTGCCCGTTGCTCGCCGTCCGCAAGCCCGCGCCTATGGTGGCCGGAAATCCGCCTGGGATTCCCGACGCCCAGGGCGTCTCCAACGGCGGCGGTTAGGGGCGTGAGGGCGCAAACTTTGCCTTTCCCTCACGCGTTCCGCCTCCTCCTTCGCGAGCATTACTGCTTCGCAGAAGGAGGTGACGGCTTCCCATGCCCTCTCGCTCCGTACCATGGCCTGAACCAGGGCCGGACGCGAGAGGTCACCGCCGCCAATCGCATCCGCGAGGACACGGCGGTGCTCCGCCCAAGCAGGGCACACCTCAACCGTATGCTCCACCGTGTCCTCCGGGCGATCCACACAGTGGTGACACCCGGGCGTTTCCTCCCGCCTAATCCTACACAGGTACCTCCCGAAGCTGCCATGTCCGGTGAGGACCTGTGTCAGGCGGAAGGTGAGGACGCCGTGGCGCCTCTCTATCCACTCCTCAAAGAGGGGACTTATCGCCGCTATTGTGGCGTGCCCAGCACTGGGTTGCGACAATCGCACTCTCCATGCCGCCATGAGATCTTGCCGGAGCTCTGTCCGCTGTGCCGCGATTTCTCGCGGCAGCGGAGTTACACCCCGGCGCTTCACCTCCTCGCGCCACTCCCAGATGTGCGCGAGGACCTTCGCCTCCAGATCCCATGGCGGTAATCCGGCAAGGAGGCTCGCCGCCTCACGGGAGACCGTGCGGTATCCCCGGGCCAGCCGAATGGCCATGACCCTTTGGGACGCGTTCAACCGGCGTGCTGGCCGCAGCCTAAGGGAACGCGCCCACACCGGTGCCCCGTAAAGGGCCATGGACCGCACGACCCCCGCATAGAGCCTCCGGCAGGAGGCGTTTGGACCCCCTAGATTGGGCAGGAGCCGCCTCAAGGCGGCCCCAGCCCGGTCCAGCCTTGGAGCCAAACGTCGGAAATGCTCCACGAAGTTCCACCGGCTGTCGAGGACGAGTCCCAGGTACTTCATCGTCGACTCGACGCCGATGTGAACCCCTCCTACCGTAATTTGGGAACCCGACGGTGGCGCGTTCCGAGGGCCATGAAAACACATGACCTCGGACTTGTGCAAGGCCACCTCGAGTCCCAACTGCCGGATTCTATCTACGATTGTCGCAACCCAGCGTGTCGCTAGATCGGCCGCCGCCTGGTGCGACCTCCCCTGCGCCAGGACCAGCGTGTCGTCAGCGTAGCAAACCACGCTGACGTCGCTAGGGAGGTCGGCGCGCAGCACCCAGTCGTATCCGATGTCCCACAGATGCGGCCCCAGGACCGATCCCTGTGGGACACCGCACGACATCTCTCGCCGGTTCCACATTCCCTGGTGACCGGGGTAGATGACGGCCCTGTCCGTCAAATAGGCCTCGACCACACGACAGAGGTAGGTCGGCATCCGGTGGTACCGGAGTGGCCATCCTTATACCTACGGTATAGAAGTCAAAATCAGTAGAACGGACTGTAAAAAGGTTTGTTTAAATGTCCAATCTTATTTCAAATGGAGTATAGGTACTTATAGATAGTGCCATCCATGAAGACGCGCCCCACTCCGCTCCGCTCCGTACTAAAGGACAGCTTAGAGTGCAGTAATCGCGGAGTGGGGCGCGTCTTCGTGCATGGCACTATATTCAGTCTTACGCTCTTTTTACCCGACTACGGCGAAGAAAAAAGGAGGGTTATGATTTTGACTGGTATGTATGTATGTATGTATATATGTATGTAAGTATGTTCATCTGTTCCCTCCTATCTTCTAAACCACTCATCAGAATTTGACAAATGAGGTATCGTTGGAAGCGTCTTGATGGTGCGCTGGTTATAGGCTATGTGACGTCACATTAAATTAAAAAAGGCGCCCTCTAGAGGACATAAAATCAGGACCTAAAAAAAAAATTTTTTTTATCGTGTCGTTTGTTTAATCGTGTCATATTGGGTATCAAATGAAAGGGCTGAATGTGCACATTTCAAAAATATATATATATATATTATAACCCGAAAAGAATTAAAAAAAAAAAGTAATAAAGTAGTTGGGTTTTAGTTTTCATTACTTAATTTTTTTTTAAAAGCCTGGTTTATCTGATCAGTAAATCTCCTGTCAAATCTCATGTTAGACCGGGTTCACACGGTTCTTTGTGGTTATTTTGTGGATTGGTTCATTTTAACGTTACTAGGTAGATGATGATCATATTTCGACGGTGAAGTATCAATATCTAGTAACTAACATTTTTGTGGTTTTCAATTTATTGCATAATCGTAGGTAAAATATATCCCTAATCTGAAACATTTTATTGAAATAATTAAAACCATGTCAAGCGTTCCCTACAATAAAAAAAATAAAAGTTACTTTTTTATACAAATGTTAAAAACGATTGAAATAAAACGTTTTTCTCGCATCCTGTAAATTCATGGTTTTGTAGTTATTAGATATTGATACTACATCGTCGATTTGCCACAACATATTGATTTTCCCATCGTGTTAGAAATGATGAATAGTTTCGTCAATGAGTGTAAATGATGTATTTTTAACCGACTTCAAAAAAAGGAGGAGGTTATCTTGATGCTAATGATCAGCATATTTATTCCAAAATGTATTCCAATTTGTCTGTAATTTATTTAAGTTATTAAGCAATGTTAATGTATGTTTTTATCACTCTTTTGTTTTATAAAGCCCATGGTTGGCTTCCAGTCTAACCGGATGCAACTGAATAACCAGTATTTTACATGATAGTTCAGCGTGATGTAGACATCTACATCGACATATGTGAACCACGCCTCGCACTGATGTCACGCAAAATCCTGCATCGCGCAAGCGGAGTTTTCCGCGCGACTAGCATATATGTATACAACGTCCCGACATCAATCATCGGGCAGTAGCCCACCAGATATAAACACCCGTCTGATCGGAGGATCCTCCCTCTTCCTTCCTCTCGAGGATGAGTGAACTTTACACTCTATTCCTCATACCTCTTTAGGAGCAACTGCCTATCAGACTGATGAGCGGCGGGACGCCGTGAGCGTTGACGAATGGGTGGCCTGCAATGCTCCCCGTCTCGCACTTACCTAAGGCGCGTTACTGTGGTTTCGGACAAACTATAGAACCAAGAATTCGTAGACATGTGACATCTACTAACCCGCACTGGGCCCGCGTGGTGGATTACAGCCCACTCCCTCTCACAGAGGGGAAGCCAGTATCCCAACAGCAGTAGCAACATTATAGGCTAAATATTGTGGAGGCTATTTTAATCTTAAAACACATGATAACTACATACATTAAGAAGCTATATTTAAATGCATGACAAGCGTATCTTGCCATAATATAATATAATTTCATATAATAATACATTTCTTATTACTACACAGGGTGTGCTTTTGTCATAATAATAGTTTTTTATAGTAAGTACCTATAATTTTTTACGGAAGGCTCGCTTTAGTTATTTTTTGTTAAATGGTCTTTAAGGCCTGAATTCCTCTGACGCTAATGTCGGTCGCGTACGTCGGTCGCGTACGTCGGTCGCGCGTGCGTATATACATTGTGTTCTATATAGTACCATACTGCGACGCTGACGTCCGTGGCGCGTACTAAGTTGCTACGCGTACGCGACTGACATCAGAACTTCGAGATACAATGAAAACGATAAAGATGGTGACAGACGTGCGTTCTTAAAGTACGCGGTCTTTAAATTCGCGACCTAACTCGGCTCGCCGTCGGTGACACACGTGAAGCTTGCTCAAAATTTCATTGTCGAATTGGCTCGCGGTGATGACAGACGGGCGAGTAAACTCGCCGAGCCATAAGTGCGCGTACTTGCTCGCATGTCTATCACCCCTTTTAGGCTGGGTCCAATTTAAAAGTTAATCGTCGCGCGTCATATGTCACTTTTTGTTCGGGAAACCGGTAAGCGCCCTCTGTCGGCGCGACCACGCGTTCAGGTTCACCGAACAAAAAGTTCGAACAATCGTGTATTCGCACGGCGATGGCTTTTTTCTTGGCTTCGTGTGTTGTTCTTTAATGCTACAATGAGAAAAATAGAGAAATACAAACATGTAATTCAATTTTCTCTCGTATCTCAAGATCAAGGTATGTTGCATTTCACAAACGCGCGCAAATCATCGCAATTTATACCTTATTACAATGACATAAGAGTTACATGCATTTGTTGAGTTGCAGTATCTATAGCAGGGCTAAATGTCAAATATAATTCATTACTTAGATTAAAATAATGAATTTATATTATTGAAATACGGAAAAGTTGTGAACAAGTAATTTGGATAGGTAAAAGTCGCACTATATTATTTTTAACCATGTTATTTAATAAAAATTAAGAAATGTAATTATATATTTCCTAATCAAGCCTTCCGTAAATAAATTTAATTATATTTGATTAAATATAAACTATGTATTGTAACATGTAGCGTACACTGAACCAAAGCTTTCTAAAATAATTATTTCTATAATAAATTATAATAATTGTTTATGATGTGTGTTTATAAATAAACTTGTAGATGGCGACCATATAGCGTAGTTTAGCAACTATAAGAAAATGGACGTACTAAGTGTAAGGCTGCGTCCTAACCAAAGCGATCATCGTCAGAACACGCGTCGGTCGCGTTCATTTTGTTCAGCGAACCGGAATGCGTCGTCGCGCCAGCCGAAGGCGCCTTTTGGTTTTCCGAACAATTAAGTGACATTAGGTACGCGACGATCGCGTATTAATCCGACCGATCGCTTTTACATAAGACACGGGGTAACACTATCATCTGTGATCGAATGGGTCCAAATTCATAACAGACATTCGCGATGGTTGCGTAAACGCGTTCTATTAGTATCCATTTTTTAACTCACGAAGCGACGCGCGTGGTTACAAGTGTATAAACACGCTGTGAATGTGTGTGTGTGTGTGCGCAGTAGCTCTCGATACCGTGTCACTTTTTGTTTGGAAAACCGGGAAAGCGCCCTCTGTCGGCGCGAGCACGCGTTCAGGTTCACCGAATACGAAGTGACTTATGCACGCGACGATCGCTTGATTAGGAAATACCCTTGAGCCGGGAATCACGTCTTGTGGAGACTTAATGCCCACAAAATGGATTTCGCCCTCACAGTATTTTAATCAAGAATATGATTTTTCACCTCATAAGCTCGGAAAGATTCTGTTTATCATTCGAAATCTGAGTGCAAACGTGCATTAGCTCTCGCTTCGCTCATGGTTCAATCCTAGAATCCTTCGCTTGCTCAGGTTTCAATACGAGTACTCGCGCCAAAAAACAACTTTGCAGCCTTGCATAACCAATAACTATTTCTATATAATAAATAAGCAAATAAAGTGTAATTTCTTCAATGCTAATTATTTTCTCGCTCCGATAATAACATGGGTCTACCATTTCGCCACCTGAAACCAAATAAAAAACCAAGGCAGAGCGCTATCAACAGGCGGTTTCGTAAACATGTGTACAGTTAATGAGGTGTACTTTGATTGGAAATGGTTGTAAATGTATGCGTGTGAGCGTGTATGCACAGAGCGGAGGTAGTTTTGATATGCTTCACTGTATTGCTCGCAGCGCTTTGTCTTGTTTTTTATTTGGTCTGAGTTCGCCACACAAAAATAATAAGTAAATTGTAATAAATCGTACATAGTAGTCCTACAGTGATTTTAAAAGCATTTAAAGTATATTGTTTTGTAACGTTTGTATAAAAGACAACTAAGTAATAAATTATTATTATTCATATGAAAATGTGTTTTTTACTGTTTTTAATTCGATTTGCTATAACACGTCATATTTTTTAAAAAACTAGCGAGAGTCGCTTACGATGTGTCACATCTGACATCTTGGCTGACAGTACCAACCTCTCGGAAAATCGGTTAGTACACCAACTCTAGCACGGCGCGCGCTCCTTCGTCAGTTCAAATAGCGCGCGCTTCTCCGGCTTCCTGTAACACACTTCCGTCCCTTTTCACGAAATCATTCCCACAGACACAGAGCATGTAACTTTACCCACAGATCGCAGGAAAGCGAGACGAAAGATGTAACATATCAATAAAAATATGTTGCGTAGAGTAGACATTTCATATCTGACTACACCTGAGAAGAGATGATGAAACAAACTCTAGGGTCAAAGTCTCTTTTAAAGTCCAAACATAATCTTGATCAGATCATGTAAGGACCATGTAGATTTGTGTCTGAAATGGTCTTTTGAGGAAAGAACCTCACAAAGAGTGGTCCTGTCCAGTCAGTGCACTGTGTTTGGGGTCCCGGGTCTGACAAGTTTTAGGTGAGTTTTTCTATTGGGAATTTCTCAGCCTGGATTCTCGACTTGGGCTCGGTTGATTGCATTTGCAAAAGACACTTCCCCTTTTGACATGGGACTCGGACAAAAAGATATTCTAATCTCATAACCTGATGATGAACATAAACTGGAAAATGTTATTGTTTTGTCACTGCCACTTACTCAACCATCTACTTTAGCGTAATGAAGTTAAAGTTGATTTTTGAGTCACCTTTTGTTATGAAAAGGTTGCTTGCAATGGAATTTGAGCTTTGTCATATACGAAATTGAGTTTGTGGTTCCAAAACCAGATATAAATCTCTGAAATGAAACCAGCTGAGATGTCAGACCATAGAAATAAAGGCAAGGTGTCATAAAATAAAACTACCAACATACAAAAAACCAGTTCTATTTAAACTTAATTCCCATTAGTTTGGCAGATGGCGTGGGGCACCCAGTCAGGTCGATGCCCTGCTTCTTCATGTCGGAGTAGTCTAATTCTGCTAGTACTTCGTAGCCACATTTAGCTGCTAAGACCTGGGAGGCTGTTGCTGTGAAGACTGTAGCTGACGCTTCAAGACCGAAGGCTTTGGAGAGCGGCACTCTGGAAAAAAATGTTATGTGTCAGGCTTCATGAAGTGAAAACTTTTTTATGTGCGTTGAGCGATTTTTGGTAGGCAAAAATCTCATGGGTTCACGTCACCGACGTGCTAATGTTAAGGCTTGAATTCCTCGTACTCTGATGTCGGTCGCGTACGTCACGACGGTCGCGCGTACGTATAGACATTGTGTTCTATAAAGCACTATACTGCGACGCTGACGTCCGCGGCGAATAGGTACTACGTTGCTACGCGTACGTGACCGATCGTATGCGACCGACGTCAGCGTAGGAGGATCAACTCAAGCCTAACAGTTTATCTGGAGTATGCTCTACATATGCTGGGGCCGCTTCTGTGTCTATAGTGACGAACCTTCGCACAGTGATACGATACCTACACGCAGATGTGACCAACCATTTATTCATTTGTTTATTCATAAACAATTTCCATTGTGTTGAATTTTATATTACATGCATTATCGGCTATCGTCGCAATATTTCGGACTGCGTAGCACTTATCTCCCGGTTGGCGGTACATCAAAAGCTTTTAGAGCGCTAAATAACGCGGCGCGTTGTCGGACTAGCGTTGTTCATTTCGACTTTTGTTTCCGGACTGCGTAGACGCTCTGTCGAAATAATCTTGGATTATTGCACGATAAATCGTTGAAATTATGAAACCACTAATGCGTGCACATGTTTGTCACGATAGACGCAGGTGCGGCCCCAGCATTATAGTATGACGTATTCGTTTGGCCAGCAGTGAAAGTATGTTTAAGTGTTTTCACTTTTGTCGGCCGGCAGTAACTATAGGTACGTACATGTACCTTTTTTTTTATGGAAGTTTTCTCTCTTTTTGTATGGAAGTTTTCTCTTTTTTGGGTTAACTAACTCCGGTCGCAGATCTCAAAACTTTTGAAAAGTGTTTTGGTTGGTTGGTTGTTTTGCTGTCATAGAGTTGTTAATCTATAGTTTTTTAATCATGGTAATACAATTTTTTTTTTTTTTTTTGTTATAATATATATAATTTTAGAGCTTGCTAATTAGGTACGTCCTTTAGTTTAATAACCAACATGGTATCATTAAAAAAGAAAAAGCTCATGACGTGTTGTCCTCTAGAGGACGCCATTTACAATTTAATGTGAGGTCACATAGCCTGCGGACAATCAA
This sequence comes from Lithophane leautieri, assembly GCA_949152455.1. Taxonomy (NCBI): domain Eukaryota; kingdom Metazoa; phylum Arthropoda; class Insecta; order Lepidoptera; family Noctuidae; genus Lithophane; species Lithophane leautieri. The sequence continues at coordinate 9,703,013 of OX424486.1, read as the reverse complement.
GATGCTTCCAACTTTGTCAAATTATGATGAGCTGTTATGAGGGAACACATGAACATACATACATACCGGTCAAAATTATAACCCTCCTTTTTGCTTCGCCGTAGGCGGCTAAATAGACAAATACTTCCATGGTTGTAGCAGCTCTGCATTAGATCTCTTTATCCCGTGTTCGCATTTCCGACGATAGACGATGATTCCCGAAGCACATACTTTTTCTGGGAGTAAAGTAAATTACCTTGCTTCAAACAGCTTAGCTCCAATATTCTGTCCTCTATATTCCGGCAAGACTGTCAGTCCGCTCGACGTGATGTATCTGTCAACGTTGTAATGTTTGAAGACGTCTACCATCTCTTCAGCAGCTATCAGGGTGCGCAGGAGTTTCTTCCAGGAATCTCCTTGCACCTGAAAGGAGAATGGAGAAAGAGTGAAAATATTTGTAAATAATTTATGATTATTAGCACTACACATACATACCCTAAACACGGCCACCTATGCCCATATGGGATATCATTGCCCGAACACGAAAAATAACAAAAACTTGAAGATTTTAGTATTTTTACCAATAACCAATAACCATATCAATCAATCTGCCTAGCCTTTTCCCAACTATGTCAGGGTCGGCTTCCAGTCTAACCGGATGCAGCTTAATAACAGTATTTTACATGGAGCGACTGCCAATCTGACTTCCTCAAATCAGTAACTGGGTAATAGGTAAGACTAGTTGTCAGACTTTCGGCCTCGGACGACCCGTAACGACTGTCAAAGATCCACGAATGACAGCCGGGACCCACGCGACAACGGCTTAGCATGCTTTCCGAGGCACGGAGGAGTCTCGGTATGTAAAGATGGTAAGATGGCTTGGTATGTAAAACAATAACTATATAATTACTTGAAATCAATCAATGCTAGTTCCTCCTCTGTATGAGAAGGGGACTGTGCGTTTCAGTTGCCTACAGACTGTTAAATTTTACACATAACATCATGGCCGTTGCGCCACTTCTTCTCCCCAGCTAAAGCACTAGGAAGTGGTGAAGGGCGGGTGTGCCGGGCACTGTCTTATGTAATTTTGACGTTCAAAAAGTGCTGATTCTGAACCCAGTTTGAATAAATGACATTTGATTTTTTAGTACATAGGCATTTAAAAATACCAGCAATGATTCCTGCAGGATTTGGGAGAAAGTAAAGTAAACATTTATTTGCATAGATTGCACATACAGTAAAAAGATGCGAACAATTATGGATGTCCTTGTACAATCTACCTTATTTAGGCATGCAACATTATTATAACACGAGTGAATTAATATAAAATGAATAGCAATGATGACATGATAATTTATTTTTAGTTATAACAGTTGAAATAATAGTCGGTATGGTACATTTATTAGTACAAATAGTAAAACATTAATTCAAATATCTTCAATACAATAGTCGAATAATATAATAATTGAAACAGTGTCAAAATTAGGTATGTCAGATTAAATTAAAGTAAATTATTCATTTTTTATGTCAGTATCATTAAGAGTCATTCACAGAATAATAGCATTTTACAATAATTAATCATTGCTGTCAGTTTCTTTCAATCATTGCTGGTATTTTTATCTCCGATGTAAGTTCTTATCTAGTAGTACCTACCCGGACTTGTAAATATTACATATAGATAAGTTATACAAACTGAATTATGATAATATAACAAGTGCAGATGATCAAAAATGATATCTTGATGATACTAATAATAAAGACTTACTTAGCTATAAATAAAATTACGCTAACATGTGATTTAGTCAATAATAATATAGTCGCGCGTCGTCTTGTAAAAAATATATTTTTTTATTTGAATTATAGTGCAATCATATAAAACTTTAAAAAAAACGACTTCCAATTTGGCTTACATGTATTATGTAAATGTTTGGACTTTGATTTATTTATTTATTTATTTATTTATTATAGGCTTCTCAACAATGAGTACACTATACTATATAATTTGTACATTTCAAACTTAATTCTATTAATTCTATTTAATCTAGCTAAAGCTCTTAATCTAAACCCACCTTCTCCAAATCCTCTTCCTCATCATCCTTGCTTTTAACGAAGACTATGTTGAACCCGACCAGGTCTTTGGGCTGTCCATCTACCTCAGTGAAGCAGGCTAGACTTGTGCTCAATGAAACATACTCTTCCCAGTTCGATCTGATGGTTGCTATGGATACTGGGTCTTTATTTATTTCTGGAATGGGAGAAGAAGATGTTTTATTACCAAATCCTGAGCCTCACACGGCTACTATAAATTTTCATGAAGAACGAGCTAAGCGAGCTCAATAATTGAAGCGTCCTGACCACAGATTCATTGCTATTTTACTAAGAGAACGCAAGAGTGAGCGAAGCGAGCTTGAAAACTGGTGCATACTGGCTCGGATAGTTTAGATTTTCTGTGTGATTTTACTATAAGAATGCAAGAGCTTGAGAAATGTACGCCTGTAGCTTGATGCCTTATACAAATTACGTTAACTTTCATATTGTCACTAGGTAATCAATCATTCATTACTATTTACCGACTTCAAAAAAGGAGGAGGTACTATGTTCGGGATGATAGTTTTTTTTTTTTTTTTTTTTTTTCATGTATGTTCACCGATTACTCCGCCGTTTGTGAACCGATTTAAAAAATTCTTTTTTGTTCAAAAGCTTATACTTCTGAGGTGGTCCCATTGTCACCAAGTCAGGATCTGATGATGGGATCCTAGAGAAATCGAGGGGAACTTTCAAAAATCGTAAGGGCAACTAGTGCATTCCTTAATTTATTCATTAAGTATTTTACAGCACTACAATTTTATGAAGGCCTGGAGTCGATCTGATGATGGAGCCGAAAGACAGTCAAGAGAACTCCTCAATGGTTTACAGCAGATACCTCGTGTTTGGGCTTGATTAATTTGTATTGATCAAAACTTTACACTTTGATGGGTTGTGACTGTCGTTAGGGGTCTGATGATGAAGACGAAAGACAGTCGAGGGAACTCCTCGGTGGTTTACAGCAGATATCTTGTGTTTGGGCTTGATTAATTTGTATTGATAAGAACCTTACACTTGGATGGGTTGTGACTGTCGTTAAGGGTCTGATGATGAAGACGAAGGACGATTAACGGAACTCCTCAACGGTTCACAGTAATTACCTTGTGTTTGGACTTAATTCATTTATACAAGGTGCAGTTTTGAACCTGCAAAACATTTCAGGAGGTTGTTATGAGACTCGTAAATAATCATATAACAATACGATACCAAGTCAATAATCAATAATACTTTTTATTTTCGATTTTTCAATTTTATTGTTTTTCAGAATAATCTCTTAATAACCCTCTTCAAAAAAACAGAATCACCCATTGCGATGTATCGCGCGTCATGTCACTGTGTGCGTGAATGCGATGACCAGTGACGTCAGCCTGTACGAGTCTCCGTCCACATTTCTACGAAACGAACGCGGCACGTACGTTGAACTAAAATAAAGGTCGTTGCTATGGTTACGGGGAGCCCCCGCGATGCTCGTCATACCGCATTTCGATTAAGACTCGAAAATCTGTTACTGCGCATCGAAGGTTCAACCAACGTGCCGCGATCTGTACAAGTTGTTGTAGCTAAGTACAGCAACTTATAGCAAATAATTTTACCTTAGATGTAGTTCGAATTTGAAAATCACAATGTACCTACATTATTGTTTTCAATTTCGCTAAATAATAACTCATTTTTAAGCATCATTACAATGCGAAAATCTTCATCATCTGCCGAGCCTGTTCCCAACTATGTTAGGGTCGGCTTTCAGTTTAACTGTATGCAGCTCACTACATGGAGTGCCAGTGAATCACGTAGGGCGACTGCGTATCAGACCTCAACAAATCAATTACTTGATAACACGATACCCATTTGTTAGACTAATTGTCAGACTTTCTGGCTTTTGACTACCCGTACCAACGACCATACGGCAGGGCTGTAAGGTCGTTGACCCGTACCGACCCGTGTGGTACCCAACGACCGTCCGAGAGCTACAAATCAATTCGAACCAAAGGCTACAATTAAGTGCTTACCGAAACACGGCATTTCAATGATGTCCTAGATAAATTTAAAAAGTACTTACATCAATTAAAAAAATAACACAATGGTAGTTGCTCAATTGCGAACCCGCAACCTCATGCATGAGAGGAGAAAGCCTTAACCACTGGGCTATTACGATAAATAATAATAGTAGAAAGTAGATACAACTGCGCCAAAAAAAGTTCACGTTGGCGTCGTTAGTTACCTATCAGCTGATGAATAAAATGATAGGCGGAGATAAATAAACATTACATAGCACGTAAGCAGTTCCTGTTGCACAATTGTGAAACTACGATCGCGAGCGCGTGCGCGGGATTTAGGTAGGCACCTAATAATAATAATAAGGCATGTAGGTACTCGGCGCAGTCGGCGCGCTCTGTAGGTAAATTCAGCCTCAAGGACGGTTTTCGTTTTTATTTGTAGATTAAATTGGTTGATTTAAGATTTTCCTTCCTACTTTTTAACGGGCTGAGGACCGACAAAAATACATCAAGATAATTTGTGCTAGTTATGTAGGTAGGTACCCACGTGTTAGGGATTTTAAGTGATTCATTTTGTCTGATAGGTATTTTTGGCGTAGTTAAAATTTTTAAATCAACTTATTTACACTAATCAAGTTGATTTAGCTAACATCGTATTTACAAATTATTGACTATGCACAAATAAATAAATAAATTACCTACTTATGTTACCTGGAGATATTGTTCAAAGTTTCCACCGTCACACTCCAGGCACAGCCTAGCACGACGTTGCTGATTTTCCTTCAGCTTACGTAACACAAACACATTCGTTTTTATTGTGTCGAAAGCACTGATCACTTTTGCACGTAGTTGGGTGACACTGGTGATTTCGTCTGTGTACACCAATCTTTTAACGTCTCCCCACAGATAAAAGTCCAGGGGCGTGAGGTCCGGAGAACGCGGAGGCCAAGCCACTGGACCGCCGCGACCAATCCAGTGGGTGCCAAACCTGTCACTCAAGTACTCACGTACTTGCCTACCGTAGTGAGGAGGTGCACCGTCCTGCTGGTAGTACATGTTGCGTTCCACTCCCAGGGGAACTTCTTCCAACATTTCCTCGACGACGTATTGCAACATCTCCAGATATGTGGCACTAGTGAGGTGACCATCGATAAAATAGGGTCCAAGCAATTGGTCTCCTATTATGCCAGCCCACACATTTAAACTGAACCTCACTTGAAAAGAATGCCTTTTAGTCACGTGCGGGTTGTGTTCGCGGTGAGCCCACCAGTGTTCGTTATGAACATTGTAGACGCCAACTCGAGTAAATAAACACTCGTCCGTCCACAGGATGTTGGCGTCTTGGTGTTCCAGCAACCAGCGACAAAATGTAACTCGCACGGCGTTATCACTTTGGTGGAGATCCTGTACCTTGCGGTAATGAAAAGGATGCTGCATTTCTTTGTGCAGTAGCCGCCACACTCTGGAGTGGTGCACTCCAAACCGTCGACCAGCCTCCCGTGTGCTTGCCCGTGGCTCTCGCCGGAAGAATTCCAGGATATCTTCCTGCAAGGCGACAGGCAGGCCTTCGTTGCCGCGACCTTCAGCATGCTGGGGAACGTCGAACTGCCGATGATCGCGCAGTCTCTGCGTAGCAGCCAGCATTACCCTGTGTGAGGGACGTTGCCGATTGGGGAATAACTCCGCGAACATTTCTATGGCTCGAGATACATTGTCTCCACTGATTGCATACAAGCGGACCATCTCCACCAACTCTACATTGGAGTATTGGTCCGTCATCTTTACAACTAGGTAGTAGGTACCTATCGCGACCGTTAATCGAAGGCGCACTTGAGGGGCGGAATTTGCAAGCGTATGCACATACCGGCGCGGCGTCATCAATTACACTAATAAATTGACCCGATTTATGCGGTTGCGATGGCCGCGGGGGCGTGGCGGGGGAGAGGGAGCGGGCGGTGGTTGGTGCTTTGGATTTATGAAAGAAATGTCGGTTGCGTTTGTTTGTGTGTGTGAAAGCGCAGTTTAAGGACACGTACAGATTGGCCGCGTTTTAAAAAGGGGAGTTCACGCTTACCGATTTTCGTAAATAAGAATAAAATGAAAAAAAAAAACCTGCCCATTTTATTGTTGATTCGAGTCGAGAATCACTAACATAATTACCTCCTAAAATGTTTTGCAGATCCAAAACTGCACCTTGTATTGATAAGAACTTTGCAACCATACTTATAGGTTGTAAGTGACATTACAGATCTGATTATGGTCACCTTATAATATGATGATGAGGGGAACTATACAGTGTAAGCAAATGTATAGTGTTCACCCTTATATTCTTGAGAAGGCACGGGAGTCTCATTAGCCAGCCGGTTTCGTATAACATCTAAACAATACTTGCGCTGTTCAGACGACTCGCCACTTAATGGTTTTTGAATAAGATTGAGTCGGCAGATCTTATCATTTGGCGACTCCTGTGACAAATGAGAATGCATGTAATTTCTCATCTGAGATAACCTAGCATGACAAGCTAACGGTGATTCTTGGGATCCGGACATAGCACTCCATTTGCGATTCTTAGATAGGCGTTCTTTTTCAGCAGTATTAGTCTCTTTAATTCTGTTTTTCTTCATGCGGGTGGCTCCTTTAGTTGGTCTACCCATGATTACAAAAATCAAATTACACAAAAAATTGAAAAATAATAAAACTTTTAAAAAAAAATTTACCGACTTCAAAAAAAACAAAACAAAAAAGGACTACTGTACTAAAAACCAAAAAACAAAAGTACTTCTTTAATAATAAGAGAAAAATAAAAAAATAACTTTAATTTCGGAAGTCGGTGGCCAAAAACTAAAATTAAAAGCAAAGACACCGACTTCCGAAATTAAAGTTATTTTTTTATTTTTCTCTTATTATTAAAGAAGTACTTTTGTTTTTTGGTTTTTAGTACAGTAGTCCTTTTTTGTCTTGTTTTTTTTGAAGTCGGTCAATTTTTTTTTTTAAGTTTTATTATTTCAATAAACATTTGAGGTTGGGAAAATGAACCCGGCCCCTGTAGCGTGGGAGCCCGTATCATTGATACTTTGATACGGCTGATACAGCGATAACTATACCCCACAGTGGGCCAGAGAACCTAATTTAAATCGTACTGTTTACCTAAAATAGCACACAGCGGTTCGTCTCTTAAAAACGTTTCCTCCATCATGTCTAAGCATATTTTTCTTGTGCTTTCATCCATATCTCTAATTTGGTACCTGGAAAACAAAAGAACACTGTTCTACAAATGTTTTCTGGCCAATTTCGATGGTCCCTTCTTGTATTTGGACCACCCACCGAGCAAGGAATTGGCAGCGTCCAGAGACGGCGGTAAATAGATACTAATAAAGTTCGTGGCGTCGAAAGTGTGCTGAACGCACAACGTCTGTCATGGACTGCCATTCAAAGCCGTCAGTTTCTACGTCATTTTTGTCGTAGTGCGAGTACACGGCGGCACGTGGAAAGTGTTTACAATGCCGCGTTTAGCAGTGGCCGCCGAGGTGTCTCCGCGCTCTGTAGCAACACTTATTCTTCATGGCCAAAGGCGACTTTGGGTACCTATGAACCAAAAGAGCGAGCAGCAGTTTCCTCTTGTTTTACTCCAATCACCAAACAAATTACCAAAGTGGATATTACGGCAAATTCCACTTTGTCTGTTCATTGAAAAACGGGTTGATTAAAATGCTAAAATATTCTAGAAGTAGATGCTTCGATCTCGTTACTTTGAAAATGTTATGAATCATCGCAAAATGTCACAAACTGACATTTCATAATAATTATGATCTGCTTGCAATTCGTGTTACGAAATAATTCATCTGTTTGTCAGTTTTCTGTGGAGATTCGTAAAATGGTCCACACATTATGAATTGCTTTTGTATCAAATTAGAGGAATTGCTAATGAAAGCTGGAAATTCAGGAAATGAATTTATTTTAGAGGAATTGCTAATGTGTCCGTTTTAGGCCCCTTGAAGTCACACAAAAATCCCGACGTCACATAAAATTCTGCATCTCGCAAATATAATTTACCACGCGATGGACATTTAAACAAAATTCCAACATCAATCGTTGGGCAGTTGCCCGCCAGACACGACACCCATCTGGTCTCCTCCCTTTTCTAAAGAGGATGAGTGAACTTTACACCCTGTTCCTAATGCCTCTAAATTGGTCATCCCAAATATGAACGTCAACGCAGCCTTTGTGCAACTAATCCAGCGTGACGTCATCATCATCACTCCCGCAAGCTTTCGTGAGGCGAGTCACACAGCCAGCCAACACCCACGGCTTCAACGGGTATCCTGACCACCAGCATGCAGCGAACGCGCATTCCTGATCATCCTGGTTCTCCCAGGAAAAGATAAAGACCTTACATTAGTGCTGGCTTTCCATTTCTCTCTCTGCCTTTGAACCGACTCCACACCTGGCCAATCGCCACATTCACTGGTCTTTTCCACGGCATCTGGAAAAGAAAATCTGATGACTGACCTCGAATATACTACCTCGTTGATCTATTGGTGTTAGTGAAATGAAGTTGTTTATTCTGTAAATAAGATATTGGAATAATTTTTACACGTCATATTAAAAATAAGCTAGATGAGGTCGGCGTTTCCTATTTGACTACTCTGAGGAGAAAGGTCGAAAAAAACTCAGAGGACGCAGTCTCTTTTAAAGTGCAGACATAATCTTGGTTAGGCCTTATGAGGACCATGTAGATTAGCGTCTGAAATGGTCTTTTGAGGAAATCACCACACAGATTTGAGTGGACCTGTCCAGTCAGTGCAAGCATTTTTCAGTCAATGACTCGACGAGTAGAGCGACTGCTGAACATGGCGTCCATGACGTCGTTTTTATTATCAAAAATAAACACAAGTAACGTCATGTAAAAATAACTAAGTATATATTTTTCTGTATCGCTTTTGTTTTTTCGTTAAAAGTTGTTTTGAAAACACAGTGTTTCCAATAATTTTGATATTTTTACCAGGTACTGACGGTTTTTTTTTTAAATTTTAAAGCTTTATGAATTTGGGTAGCACCTAATATTATAGTTTTTTTAAACATTACTTATTACATATAATAAATTACTAAGTACGCCCTGCAGAGGTACATGTGTACCTAGGTACCTACCTAGGTACCTACTGTAGGTACATCTCTGACTAACACTTCGGGAAAATCAGGTAAAACATTTATGATTATCTATTTATATAGATTTAGTAAGTATAAAATATGTATATATATTTACTGTCGTAATTAAGTACAGTTTTTTTAAATATGATTTTAAAATACATATTACCAGTGGTCAGAGGCAATTTTTTTGAGAAATGAAAACCTGTATTATAAAAAAGCAGATTTCGTACCTTTTAAATAAATATTTACAACTTCTTTATTCAACGAAAACTAATAAGAATAACTTGACACACATATAATTTGAACAATGAAAACAGAAATACAAAGTTATTTTACAAAAACCCCGCGTAATCCTAATCCTGCGTACTACATTTTAATAGCGTATTATTATATTTACTTACATTATTAAACGAGTAATGTGTTCACTAGAACAAGTTTCCCACGTGACTGTTAGTATTTGAACGTCAAACCCATGAGTACTTCTATCAACAACTTATAAATACACAAAAATAATCGAAAATCAACCTTATAGAGTAGAGATAACGATGACAACGTTAGCAGATGTTAGGAGGTAAATTTTGATGTAAATATATCAGTGAGATGTGTGTGTGTGCGAGTTCGTTTCCATTGATAACAGATGATTCATAATTTATGTTAATTGATTTGACATACATAAACATGCCTGTAATAAGGTTGCATAATTTTGTTTTGTTTTGAATTATGATATTGCCGGGTGATAAGATCTCCGTTTGAATTCGACACTAGTCGGGTAGTTCCGACACATACCAAAGACGACTTTTTTTTTAAAATGGTTAATAAAATGTTCGTCTACTACTTAGCCCTCGTTATCCTCGTGCCTAGAGGTTTTTTTTTCGAGAGTTGTAAATCCAACATTGTGTTTTTTAGACGCGCTGGGAATGGGAATCGCTCTCTTGGATTCTCAATGCGCGGGCACGCCGCGAGTTCAAGATCTAGTGTGCGATAAAAAATCGCCGGGTACGAGCGTTTAGCGTAATCACCACAGAGCACTGGGACCAGGGCTGCCGTCACCTAAATTACGGGCCCCGGACAAAAACGTTTGAGTGAAATGAAGATTTTTCTCCGGACGCCCTCGGATCTTTTTACAATAAGATCCCCTTAAAATTGCGGCGTCACGTATTTAAATAGTCCTACCGTCTCTAGACTGCTGGTGAGTCGATTCCGTGCACTGAGGTCAGCACAGAAAGGGTAACAAAATGCTGACTTAGTGAAAATGTGCGCTAGCATGCGCAAACACATGGTCACCACAGGGAATCATCTCTTGTATGCTATTTTAAACCCAAGTTGAGTTGTGATAAAGTTCATTATCAATTACTGGTCGATCATTTTGCAGCCCAATCTACTGTCACTTACCTTATTGGTCTTGGTGGCGATGCCATTTTGTCATAGATTTTTACACTCTGTGATTGCATGGAATCACGCACTGATTTATTAGTATTACTTGTAAAGATGTTAGGAATATTGTAATATCGTATACTTTTACAATGTTTGTAAATATGTGAGCACCATGTACCTATCACATAACTGATTTATTTGTCATTGCTCCATTTATAATTAATTTTTTTTGCCTTTTGTGGGACAGTAATCTTATTGTGGGTGCATGGTCTTCACATATAATTATATAATTCATGTATACAAAATATTGTAAACATTTTTGAAAAGAGTAACGGTGGAGTTTCTTGCCCATTCTTCTCCATACGAAATCTACCTTTTGGAATGGGCAACTAGAATCAATTCTATTTCTTTGTTTGTTTTTCATTGACGTTCAAAAGTGCCTTTTATGTGCCTATTTGAAATAAATTATTTGACTTTGACTTTGACTTTGTTTTTCATTTCTACTTATCTGTGACATTAGAGGTTTTCTGCATTCTGTGTATTGATTCATGTTTTCCAAACTGAAACATGAAAATAAAATTACTTTTCGTCACGACTGACGTAGGAAAACAATTTTACAAAACACATACTACAAACATATCTATATATATATATATAAACATTTATTCCTCAATTCTCTCTATTGCTCCTACCACTTTGTCTCTGCATTACCCGAAGGTTGACTGGTAGAAAATGCCTATGGCATTTGGTCCGCCTCTGTACATCTGTGTGCTTGAAGTATTAAATAAATAAATAAATTTTACGTTTTAAAAACCTCATAATTTTGTAAGCATAGTATTGCCACACTCACCATAAAGTCATCTATCTCTCATGATTTTTTCCCAACCACTTAAGTATGTTGCGGTCGACTTCCAGTCTAACCGGATGCCGCTGAATACCAGACCCAGACCTATTTAACATGGAGCGACTGCCTAACCTCTATAACCCAGTTACTGGTAACACGATACGATACTCCTTGGTAAGACTAGTTGATAAATGTGATTTCCCGTAACGACTGTCAAAGATCTACGAATGACAGCCGGGACGAAAGTTAAAATGATAAATGATTTTATTGCCGTTTAGTAGGTTTGTACAAATGAAATGAAATTTATTTATTTGCCAGAATATAGGTACTTACATAATAACATACAATTTTACACAAACACTTTTACGTACGTCAATTAACGTGCTTTCCGAGGTACAGAAGAGTAATCTCTTACTCCCCATTTAATTAGCATCTGTCATCTGTCAAACAAGATAGGTAACGTATCGTAACGACAATGTACACCATCACCATACCATCACGTACAACGTAATAACGATATCTATTTATAGCCTATTTCCTTATCATTGCAAATTATGCCAAAAAATATCGCGAATCACACAAGTTTGTTTGGTAAGGCTTATCTCTGAAATAACTGTGCATTGTTTTTGTATCTTAGTTAATTTTGACTGAATGAACTGCCTCGTCTCTCTACATATAAATGCCATTCATTTATATGTAGAAAGATGAGGAAGTTTTAAAGAATAGTCTGTTCATGATTATCTAGTCGTACACACGGCTTCACATCAATCTATACATTCCCAGTTTATGCTGATCTCCCATTGTATAGAATTTCCGAAGAATCCGAGGTCAGCTTATACTGTAAATGTACAGCTTGATGTGTATGGTTATCTAGGCACCCTAAGTGCTCGGAGACACGACGCGACGCCACGACCGCTCCGGCGTTTTAAGAGCGTTGGCGCTGCTCCAACGTCTGCGCAGCGCCAACGTTGCACAGACGCGACATTAATGTCGCGAGTTACCAGTGGTAAAGCGCCAACGTTGCGCTAACGTCGCGAGTTTCTTGCGTTTTTTGGCAATGGGTGCATGTGTACGACGCGACGTTAGCGTTGCGTTCAACGGATGTAATGCTTGCCATTAGAAACTCGCGACGTTAACGTCGCATCTGCGCAGACGTTGGAGAAGCGCCAACCCTCGTAAAACGCCAGTGGGATAGCGGCCCAATTGTGCCTAATTCAATCACAATCCAAGGGTTTTGAATGAAATTCGTAATCCCTTGCTTCATAGGTTTGAACAATTCGTCAGATCGATAACGTAAATTAAATAGACGTAGACATATTTTTATTGTTAAGCCTCGTGCAAACTGGCGAGATATCGTGGGCGCGACAGGCAGCGCTATCCTTGTCGCGCCTGCGATATTGCGCCTGTTTGTGTGAGCCTTAAAATTACCGTACCGGATCAAACATTGGACACGCACATATCAACTCAAGTATAACGTGAATGTGCTGCCAATGACGTATGGTTCACGATATCTATTTGTGATATATATCACCATGGCTTCTGATGTAAGTACCTATATCACTACAGAAAATTATCAAAATATTATCCGACTTTTTACCCGACTACGGCGAAGAAAAAAGGAGGGTTATGATTTTGACCGGTATGTATGTATGTATGTATGTATGTATGTATGTTCCTCTGTTCCTTCCTATCATCTTAACCACTCATCAGAATTTGACAAATGAGGTATCGTTGGAAGCGTCTTGATCGTCTGCTGGTTAAAGGCTACGTGACGTCACATTAAAAATGGCGCCCTCTAGGGGACATAAAGAGAGGAACTTAAAAAAAAATTGTTTATTCGTACCATGTTGGGTATCAAATAAATGAGCACATTTCAAAAATTTATACAAATTATATAAACCCAAAAGAATTAAAAAAAAAATTAAGTAATAAAAACTAAGTCACACGTAATCTGTTCCATTTATTGACACACAACACGAGTGACTCCGGATTTTTAATTTGTCTGTCTGGTGTCTTGTTTATACCTTTTTAGTCGTAGTTGGGATTTTTTATCAGCTGTTTTTCATTATTCTTGCATCCTAATTGCGTGATCGGTCAGAATTGGAATCGGTTTGAAACAAATCCTAACTAATATTATAAATGCGAAAGTGAGTTTGTTTGTTACGCTTTCACGCTGAAACGGCTGAACGGATTTGGATGAAATTTGGCACAGGGGTAGACCATGACCTGGAATAGGACATAGGGTACTTTTTATCCCGATATTCCTACGGGATCGAGACTTACGCGGGTGAAACCACGGGGCGCAGCTAGGGCTTAATACATTGCTTCATAAGTTCGATAAAAAAATCTGCTCAACAACTTTATTTGTTACTTTTGATAAATTATGAATATTAGCTTTCATCGTCTAAATAACACCACGCCTGTATTCCCCGAAGGGTTAGGCAGAGGTGTACCTATAGTACACCCACATTTCTCCAGTTATGTTTAATTCCCATGTAATAGGGGGCGAGCCTATTGCCATCAACCGGGCACAAATCCCTGAACTCCGGGCTGATAATGAGAAATTCCTAAAACTTATTCAGTGTTGTGATAATGATAACCCACAAGACATCGCGAATTTTTGGTCTCTACCACCATTTTGCGTTTGCATAGCCACCATTTTTAACCGACTTCTTCAAAAAGGAGGAGGTTCTAAATACGTCTGTATGTTTTATTTTTATTTTAGTGTGTTTGTTACGCGATTACTCCACCAATTATGAATTGATTTTGATGATTCTTTTTTTGTTTGGTAGGTCATGCTTCAGAGGTGGTCCCATATACATTTTATTAACTTTGCTTGCATAGTTTTTGAGTTAGCTTCAATATTATGTATTTTTCCCACTAGACGATATTTTAAGTGACTCTATCAGTGTTATTTACATAGCAAGTAGTAGTATTCGAATTTGTGTGGGGTAGGTAACACAATTAAAAAGTCAAAATTGAAAAGAAAAGACACCGACTTCCGAAATTAAAACTATTTTTCACTTTTTAGTGTCTTTTTAGGAAGTCGGTTGTTTTATTTTATAAAAAAAAAACCTAGCCTATGCATATCCCTTCTGGGAATACAGGCGTGGTTTTATGTGCAATTTCTGGGTCCATTTGACGACCTTGAAAGCTCCTCCATTTCTTTGAACTCCTACAGCAATCAATACAGATGTTCAGTCTCAATCCATTAGCTCCCTTGATTGATTCAATCAATATTTATTGATCATACATACTGATGTTGAAACAATTGACTTTCAATCGGGACATTTTAATTTTGCATCTTCGAGAATATTCTGACCAAGTTATGAGGGTCCAAAAAAACGACGAAGCGCTTCGAGTAAAGGTAGGTAGTGCCCTTTCGCTTCGCTTAGCTCGTCTTGGCGATATATTTAAATATTAAAATTATATTTTTTATTTCTGTAAATTGTTTGACACTGACAGTCGGGCAGGGGCCTAAAACGGCCACATTAGCAATTCCTCTAAAAGCAGTTCATTATCTGAATTTCCAGCTGTCATTAGCAATTCTTCTAATTTGACACAAAAGCAATTCATACTATGTGGACCATTTTACGAATCTCCATAGAAAAGTCTCAAACAGATGAATTATTTCGTAATATGAATCGCACGCAGATCATATTATGAATTGTCAGTTTGTGACATTTTACGATGATTCATAATATTTTCCTATTATGATTCTGCCAAAGTGGCTGTTTTTAAGCCCCCTGGTCCACAAATTCAAGATCACTCAGTAAGGAGTTTTTTTGAAGGTAAAACCAGAAATGAATTTATTCGGAAAAGGACTGGGGTTACCGAGATAGCTTGTAGAGTAAATAAACTGAAGTGGCAGTGAGTTACCCATGTTTGTTGAACCTGGCGTATACGAGTCCAGACCGCACGTATCGACCATGCGTAGTGTGAGACGCCCCCCAGCGAGATGGATCGACGACCATAAAAAGGTGGCTGAGATAGACTGGATTGCAGATGGGTAGCACACCTTTTTAAAATGAGGATCGTCCGAGGCACTCTTTTTACAAAGTGTGCTAGCACACTGTGCTACCACGAATGAGGCGAGGCTGCGGTTGCTTGAGAGCACGAACGTGCTGCGAGTAGTGTGAGTGTGCCAGTGAGTCGCCTGCCTCGCCGACTCACCGAGTCGCGTGTGTGCTGTGTGGTGTGTAGTGAGTAAACATCAATGACCAAAATACGTGTACGAGTGAGTGACTCGATCGACTGACTCATTTCGTTCAAAACTCGCAAGTACAAATTTTCTGTGTGTAGCTAATCTGTGCCAGTGTGGTGTGTGCTAGCACATCAAATAAAAAGAGTGAGTAACTCTTTTCATCCAAGTGAGTAGCTACAACTGTGCTAGCACGTGTGCCGAGTTACTCAACATTGGACTGGATGCGGAAGGTGGAGGATAGGATGTTGTAGCGCAGCCTAGGAGAGGCCTTTGTCCAGCAGTGGACTGCGATAGACTGCGTTTACTGATTTATTGTTTTTTTTGTAAAAAAACACTTTTACACTTCAAAATGTATGCAAATAAATACTTACTTACTTACTAAAAGAAACAATAATATTTTAAAACTAGATGAGGTCGGCGTTTCCTATCTGACTACTCTGAGAAGAAAGGCCGAAACAAACTCAGAGGTCACAGTCTCTTTTGAAGTCAGACAAAATCTTTGTCACATATGAGGACCATGTAGATTATTGTCTGTGATGGTCTTTTGAGGAAAAAACCACACAGATTTGAGTGGACCTGGACAGTGGACAGGTCCACTCAAATCACCACACCAACACAACAATTGAACAGTTAGCAGTAGAGAAGTGGTGGCCCAGTGGTAACGGTTGCGACTTACATGTCGTAGGTTCGAATCCCCACATTCGCTTACTTTGTAAATTATTTCATCACCACTGCTGTCAAAACGGTGAAGGAAAACATCGTGTGGAAACCGGCATGTCCTGGAAAAATGTGATGACGTGATAAATGATTTATTTTCTGTAAGTGGGTTTGTACAAACACTTTTGCACGTCAATCACATTTTTTTTACTAGATGAGGTCGGCGCTTTTTTATCCGACTACTCTGAGAAGAAAAGCCGAAACAAACTCAGAGGTCACAGTCTCTTTTAAAGTCCAGACATAATCTTGGTCAGATCATGTGAAGACCATGTAGATTGGTGTCTGAAATGGTCTTTCGAGGAAAAAACCACACACACAGATTGAGTGGACCTGTCCATAGTCAGTGCACGCATTTGTCAGTAATCGTGCAGCTCAACTCAGAATTTAAGGAGCTCAACGATTTGATGAACAATACCAAAGAAAGTACATTTGGGTAGGCCGCATAAATTACTCAAACTGCCAGACCATTATTAAAAAAATCTAACTAAGGAAAAATTAATAATAAAAAACAAAAGAAAGTAAAACCGGCCAAGTGCGAGTCGGACTCGCCCTCACCGCGAGGAGGCCTGTGTCCCAGCAGTGAGAACATTGTAGGCTGATTATGCTTATGCTTTTAAGCGACTTTTAAGGCCAGTCCAAGAAATAGTCAAACATTCATCTTTAAAAAAAAAAACAGGCGGAGCAAGAGTCCCTAAAGGGGACTAGCGATAGAAGTCAAGACTAAGTAACATTAATTAATTTCTTCAAGCATTTGGTGAAGATGACGCGAGTTCCATGATTTTTGTTCACCCAACAAGCGTTAGGTGACGATGACGCGAGTGCCATGATTTTTGTTTACCCAAAAAATGCTTCACGCGCCTTAAGAAGTTTTCACTTCAGAAAAGTCTACGGAACTACGGATTTTTTCAGAGGCAATCTGGGGATTTCTACTTAAATTTCAGCGTCACCCTACGTACTTTTAAAAATCGGATCTGGCAACACTGCATAAGTGTGTCGCTAGTTTGCGTATAAACTCGAGTTTCCTCCACAATTTTCCTTATCATTGGAACCTGATGACGGATATATTAACTGTGTATAAAAATAGAGCATGTAACCCTAAAGAAGGTTGTTCAGTTGACGTCTCATTTCAATGCTTTTCCGGTTGTGAAGAACTGTTTGTCATTATTATTAATTGTTTTTAACCACTTCCAAAAAAGAAGAGGTTCTATGTTCGCCTGTATGTATTTCGATTTCTCCGTTAATACTGAGTCGATTTGCGTGACTCTTTTTTGATTTGGTAGAGGAAGCTCACGCGGTGTACTCATCATTATGAACCACTTCCACTGTGGGAGCGAACCTGAAATCGCGAAAAAAAGTCAACACTTCCATACATTTTGACGAGCTATGCGAACATAAATGTAGGGAACAGCTGGTTTTTTCCGGGCGGTATATAGCTATATTCCTAGGAATATAACTATACAGGGTTACTGGTAACTCGACGTATTCCTTGCAGGACGTCATAGTAGGGTTAAAATGCAACAAATTAAGCCACCAAATGTTCTACCGAAATTCAGTATTTTTTTTTTGCACTAGACTACATTTTTTATGAAGTAATAGCAAAAATTACAAAAAATTAAATGTTTGGTTAGTGATATTTGCCAAAGTTTTAGGCATTATTGAACTTTTAATTATTAACAAAGGTCTGCTACGGCGTCAGCTATGATAATAACTTAAATTTCAGTACAGTCGCGCCGTAAATCATTTTTAAATTGGTTTCAAATGATTTAATCTGGGATTTTTCATAAAAAAACTAAAACTCTTAATAATTCAAAATCTACTGAATTTCGGTAGAACATTTGGTGGCTTAATTTGTTGCATTTTAACCCTACTATGACGTCCTGCAAGGAATACGTCGAGTTACCAGTAACCCTGTATATATCACGGCTTCAACTATCTTACTGCGATAATCTATCATCATCATCATCATCATTTCAGCCGAAAGACGTCCATTGCTGGACATATGCCTCCCCCATGCGATATCTATCATCATCTGCCTAGCCTTTTCTTAACTATATTGGGGTCGGCTTTCAGTCTAACCGGATGCAGCTGAATACCAGTATTTTACATGGAGCGACTGCCTATCTGACCTCCACAACCTAGTAATACGATACCCCTTGGTAAGACTGGTTATCAGACTTTCGGGCTTCTGACGACCCGTAACAACTGTCACAGATCTACAAATGACAGCCGGGACCAACGGCTTAACGTGCTTTCCGAGGCACGGAGGAGTCTCGGTATGTAAAGATGGTCACCCATCCACGGACCAATCCTGGCAAGCGTAGCTTTACCTAATGGATTGACCCGTGCGGCTGTTATTACTTAACCACGAGCTCCTCCGTAGCCACAAGCTCCCCATGCGACATCTTTACATATTATAAACTAAAGGCGCCTTTCGTGTTTATCTGTTTGTCCACGTTGTTCTTCTAAACCACGCAACAGATTTTGATGAGGTTATCACCATCGTTAAGAGAATTTATTCCGGAAGGTTTATGTGTATAATACGTTCAAATTAAGTAAAGTTACATATAACTAGAAATCCCGATGTTTTATTAATTGGTAAAAACAGTACGAAGCCGGAGCGGGTCGATGAATATTTATATTAAAAAAAAAAACCTCAATTTTTGTGATTGTACCTACCACTGTTTGTCTCTGCATCACCCAAAGGTTGACTGGTAGAAAGTGCCTCTGGCATTAAGTCCGCCTCTGTACATTTGTGTGCTTAAAGTATTAAATAAATAAATAAAATCTAAATATTTTATTTCACATAAGCCTACGAGGGCACTTATGAAATGTCAGAAGTTAGGTGCACGGTTCCAATTGGTCGTTTCCTATGGAGAAGAGCCGGCAAGAAACTCCATGGTTACTCTTTTAAAAGATAATTGGCTTTTACAATATTTTCGAATTACAGTGTTAATAGTTATGGGACGACAGTGTAGGCCTTTCTAAATCATTAAGTCCGCTGTGTATTTCTGTGCTAAATGAATTACATAAATAAATAGTGTCAATTCCCTGCATCAGGAGGGCTGACCTCCATCCACACCACAAAAAAATGAGTATTTCCTACCATAAGGTTAACCCGTTCCATGAATTATTAAAAAAACAATTAAAAACGTACATAGAGAGTAGAAAACAAAGCTGTATACATGTTGTTGCTAAAACAAAATATACATGATGTTTCTAAAATAAACAATCGCTTCTGGGAACGTGCCGGGCAATGCCAGGTGCTAGGCGATTAGTGATGGGACGTGTCGATAGATTTTGTGTCGATAGTTCTATCTCTCCAGATAGAATACGTTTTTTTGTACGCCAAAATGAAACAAAGTTCATTTATAAAACCTTTAATATTCAGGGTACAATGTATATTTGCCAAATAACCTTTGGGAGACAATAAATCAAGTAGGGGGGGGGGGGGGGGAAGTTGGGGTAGTCCATGGTGTACTGCAATTAACATACCTACGAAGTGTCTTATGCTTAGATTCTATTGATATTTATCGATCCAACATAGTTGAGAAAAGGCTAGGCAGTCAGACGATTATAATATTAAGGTAATACTTAGCTTTTCCCGCGGCCTCGCCGAAATGGATGTCGGAATTTTATCCCACGATAACTTACTACCGGAATAAAAAGTATGCTATGTCCTAACCCAGGTCATAGTCTACCCATTTGCCTTTCATCGAGATCCGGTCAGCCGTTACGGCGTAACAAGACAGACTTACTTTCGCATTTATGTTATTAGGAAAACATTAGTACAGGCAGATGAATATGATTTTCTCAGCCGGTAAAAGTACAAGTCTCATTTGGGCGAAGTGAGCTGTCATTCCATTCGTGATGCTTGGGATTGACACTCTTGAAAGCTCACTTCACTTAAGTTTTCACGGGGAAATGTTTAGATATGTAATGTGTCCAGCGCTCAGCGTGGCAACACGTCGTGTTCGAGTTCGCGACTGGTCAATCGTCATCCTGAGGATGCCTCGTTGAGAGGCGAAACACGTGTCCATTTCTTATGACTCTTGAGGAATAGTTAAGTTGAATAGGTTACTAAATAATGATATCTACGTCTAGTATATGGATTTCCGCAAAGTCCCGCCTCAATCAATTAACTGTTTGTTAAAGGCTCATCAACATCATCATCATCATCAGACGTGGACTTCTGCTGAGAAGAGCCGCCTAAGGCCGTCCTACCTTACGTCGTCCGATTCGTGGTCTCCACTCAAGAACATGTCTACGCAACGGACATCGGTTCTACGGCTTAGGTCGGCTGATCTATCGATATTTCCCAACCCCATCCCTACGGGAGTAATTTTATATTTCCCCAATTCGCTTTAGATTCTCTGGACTGTGGTTTCAGATGTATTTGAGCCGGAGCGCGGATCGGTCGCGGCCGGGCTATATTTAGTCTCCACAGTAATTCGTGATATTTCAAAGTTAAAAATAAAACGTTTCTATTTTCAGTTCTGTGTTTTTTTTTGTGTGTGGATATGATTTTGAATTGGTAAGTAAGTAGTTTTTTTTTAATTTTATCTCGGTTGTTGTTCTTTTTTGGATGGTTTTTTTTTTACAATTGTTGTTTCTTAACAGCTGTTTCTATAATCCAATTTTTAAACAAACTTTTCTGTATGTATTTTTTATTTAAACTTTATATCTTATCTTTCGTTTATGTACATACTTTCAAAAGTTACGAGAATTCTTTCATTCTACACTAATATTTTGGAGAGGTATTTGTAAGTTTGTATCTCTGAAACTACTGATCAGATTTCAAAAATTCTTTCACTGGCAGAAAACTTTGTTGATGGGTGGCATCTCGGAGATATACAGTATAGTTGACTACCACGCGGGCAGGGTTCTATTTGTACTAAACTCATGACAATCTAAGAAGTCCGTTTTGACAGCTATAAAAATCCATTGTGTAGCGATAAACAAAAAATGTGTTTCAGAAAAGCTGATACACGAGACATATCGATTGAACATACTTAGAGAGTTTGTAATTGACGACTTATCTACATTGACTAAAACTGATTCTCAAGGCATAACGTTTTATTACATGTACGACAACGAAACGTCAAAACGGACTTCTTGGATTGTCGCGAGTTTAAACACATAATACCACATACCACACTAAACCAGCGCTGGGGCTCGGTCGCGCATAGGGTTTATGCTGAGCGATGGCCGTTTTGCGTGCATCTGACGCATATTTTCCCCCAACTTGTTATTTTCGTGTATTTACGTCCTTTCTTAACGTCATGTTTGCCGCAAATAAACGTATTTTCTTTCTTTTCTTTCTTTCTTAAAACTTTAGTAATTCCTAACGAATAGGCGTCACAATAATAATTATTTTGCACACGGTTTTCTACAACACGCCCCCTTACGCTGAATCTATTACGATTTTACTAATATCTATGGGTGTTAGGTTTTTAAACGAGGAATATACTTTTTAACCGACTTCAAAAAAGGAGGAGGCTGTATTCCTGTCACTTTGTTTACATAGCAAGTGGTACGTATACGAATTGGGTGGGGCACCAAACCAAAAAACGGAAAAATAAATACTTATTTACAAAAAAAAACAACCGACTCTCAAATTGGTGTCTTTGGGACTGTATTTTAATTTTTTGCCACCGACTTCCGAAATTCAAGATTTTTTACACTTAGTTGTGTTTTTCTTTTTAAATCTTTGTGTACTTGTGAAAATGAACTAACTACCTATGAATTTTTTGAAATAACTATGAAAAAAAAATCTGCTCTTTACGTGTATATCACGTTAATAATAAAGTTAAGAATGAGGAAACCTCGCTGTTCTGTCAAGTCGTAAAATCCGTGCAAAACAGGAGCGGGGTCATGTTTTTATTATTATGATAGAATAGAATATTTTTATTTTTGCATAAAATATGGTACATAAAAGGTCTTAAATATTATAAGTTCCACATATTTTGCTTACTTATACATTTCAGCATGCAAAAAATACCTTATAAGTAATAAAATAATACTTATACAAAAAACAGTTGTTGCTATTGAGATCATGACAATGAGGTAAAAAATTAAAATCTTTAAAATTACATTCTATTTCTATTACTAGTGAGATCATATTTCAAATTTTGCTTATAATTTAAGAATTCATCTATAGTATAGAACGCATTATAATACAGCCATTTCTTAAGTTTGTTTTTAAAGTGATTTAGTGGCAGCTCTCTGATCTGTTTGGGTATTTGGTTATAGATTTTGACAGACATATTGTAACAATTGTTCTGAAAGAGTGTGCTTCTACATCTTGTGACAGCCAGTCGGGTTGGATCTCTTGAAAGGAATTTTTTATTTTCTATGGCTTTAATAAAGCGGTCAGAGTGTTTTTTAACAAATAAACCTACTTCTAATACATATATATAGACTAGGTAGAGTTAGTAATCCTAATTTCTTAAATAAAGGTCTACAAGATTCGAACGGTATGTATATAACTTATAATATTTAAGACTTTTTATGTACCATATTTTATGCAAAAATAAAAATATTCTATTCTATTCTATTCTATATTCTATTCTATTCTGATGTTTGGTTCATTTCTGGGCGAGTTGCTATGCTTAGATTTAAAATGTAAACATTGTTATGTAAGAGAAATAAACCATTTTAATTAGTGTAGTGTATAAGCAATGGTAACACATGAACAAAGTGTTTTCATCAATTATCAGACCCTGAGAAAGTGCTACGGATTTGTGTTAAAGTGCAAATTGACAATATTCTTAATTATAACATAATCTATCTCGTAAATCATTAAGTTAAATTGCTTATTAGCCTATTAGGCTAGATTTTAATAAGAACTTTAGTACTTATAAGGGCCAATTTCACCAAAGAAACTTAACACGATCTTATCAGAATCATAATAGGAAAATATTATGAATCATCGTAAAATGTCACAAACTGACAATTCATAAGATCTGCGTGCAATTCTACGAAATAATTCATCTGTTTGACAGTTTTCTATGGAGATTCGTAAAATGGTCCACAAATTATGAATTGCTAATGTGGCCGTTTTAGGCCCCCTGGTTAATGATTTATTATTTTTAATTAGCATCTCTAGTTTGAAATATTGTAATTTCACTAGAAATATGATAAATATTATTATGGTTACAAATATTCTGAGAAAATTAAGGAAATTTTTACTTTTACCGTGACCTTCCCAACTGAGCAGAACAATACGGAATAATGATAAAACGTACCAAAATTCCTGAAGGAAATTATCCCTATTTCTACCTCACATAATAAATATGTGTTGAATGATACTCGAAAGAAAGAAGAAGTGTTATTTGCCAAAAGTCATTTAACAAGCAAGTAAAAATAGATCGACAAACTGGCTTAACAATTTTGAATGTAAAAACTTTTAATATTTTTGTGAAAGTAGGTGAGTTTTTGATAATTATTCACATGCATTTTCCTCGTAAAACAAATTGGCTGGGGAATTACTAACAGTCCCCCAGACGAATTTCGGCCATGGTGACTAATCTCAGCGGGGACTCGCAGACGTGTGCCTGTGTGCGTGTGCGCAGACACAGGTGCACTCCCTCTTCCCTCACTCTCATAGTCCGATGGGACGGCAATCCGACACGACCGGAGAGAGATCAGGCGGAGACCAACGGTTTAAAAAACGTGCTTTCCGAGACACGGCGGTA
This sequence comes from Lithophane leautieri, assembly GCA_949152455.1. Classification (NCBI taxonomy): domain Eukaryota; kingdom Metazoa; phylum Arthropoda; class Insecta; order Lepidoptera; family Noctuidae; genus Lithophane; species Lithophane leautieri. The sequence goes on along the minus strand of OX424486.1, from coordinate 9,678,974 downwards.
AACCCGCAACTTCCAAATTCCGGGCTATTACTGAGGAGTTCCTAATGGAAAATCTCCATGGGGAACTACTTCTGTGACGTCAAGCTTTGTAGTGTTCCAGTTTGAAGGCTATGGGAGCTGGTGACATTAGAAGTAGGAGACTTCAAGTTTCAAACTCAAACTCAAAGCATTTATGGCACTTTTGAATTGTCAAAGAGTCGGTCAGTTAGTCAAAAAGTTGAAGCTAGTTGCCCATTCCAATACGTAGATCTCTATGGAGAAGAACGTGCAAGAAACTCCAAGGACACTCTTTTAAAAATGTATATAGATATTATAAAATCCTGGGTACAGTATTCTTGGTGCTTCTATATGTGAGAACAATGTAAACGAAAAATAATCAAAAACAATTCAAAATATAAGATTAAAAATAAGCCCTGGCAGATAAGAGATGACCAGTCTCAACTGACGGCGCCCGTTCACGAACATGACACGTGGATCAGCACCATCCAGCTCAACCATTTTGTAGGGAACCGAATGATCCAACACACGCGCCACCATCAGCGAGACATTTAAGTGAGTATGACATACTCTCATCTGCCATGCTCTTTCAAGTCAACATACAACATGATACAATATGAAACGGTTCCATGGTACTCACATTTACAAAATTGAAAAAATGCTTCTAAATTATGCAAAAACTTGAAAACTTGTAATTGGCCATATTCGTGTTATTAACATTTGTGAACTATTTATTGTCCATCTCTAGATGTACGTAAGTTTTCCGAAAATTACACAAAAGAAAGAAAATTTTCTTTTAGCCTCTACGGGCTACGAGATTACTACGACGCGCTACGAAGTGCTACGCCGAACCACAAAATGACAAAAACAAAAATACTATTGCAATTTGGACAAAAATCTTTTCTTAATGAAAAATAAATACTTATGCATGATGGTTAACAATTCACATTATTTTATATTTGTTAGCATTTTGTAGAATTGGTCATGTTTTTATAAGTAGTATTTATTAGAAGTAGAATTGGTTATTATTATTATACGTGTAATTAATTTACAGACTGAAAAAAAAACGAAAACTGAAATTAAAATTGGCATTTTGATAATTATTATGATTTTGTGCTTGACCTTTATACAGGGTCAAACTAAATTAACTAGCGAAACTCCGCAAAACACGATAAAACAAAAATCCGGACCCTGTATTGAGAGCATATTGCAATTCTAGGAATGCCGGTTTTCTCCTTCACCGTTTTGAGAGCAGTGGTGATTAAATAATTTACACTAAGCTTAACTGGGTTCGAACCTACGACCTACAAATGAGTCTACGTCGCGTCCGTTACTACGGGCCACCAATGCTCACTGGGCCACCACTGCTCGCATAAACGTGTGCGTTCAGCGATCTCAAACAAATGCTGGTCGCGAACTCGTGAGTCAAATCAAAATCAAAATATTTTATTTCACATAAGCCTACATGGGCACTTATGAAACGTCAGAAGCTAGGTGCACGGTTCCAATTGGTCGTTTCCTATGGAGAAGAGCCGGCAAGAAACTCCATGGTTACTCTTTTAAAAGATAATTCTCGGTTTTGTTAATGTTATTAGTAATTAACTTTTTATTTATTTTACTTCGATGGTCCTAGTTTATCATGTATAACTTCCAGTTACAGCATTAAATGGCTATATGTAAGCGGGCACGCCCTTTGTACCTGGAGGCTTTTATTTAGTCAATTTATGTTTACATTTACTTATTTCTGCTTGAGTACATATAGTTCTCGTTTTATTTATTTTTTTGGGTGGTATATTGGCGTGTGCTAGCTGACATATGGCTAATAATTCGATTTATATTTTATGTTACGTAATGTAAATGATTTTGCATACTTTTGTATAGAATCAATTGTTTCTAACTGAACAGACAGCTGTGCTGCTGGGGAGTTTGTTGCGCCACTTCTTCTTCCCAGCTAAAGCACTAGGAAGTGGTGAAAGGTGGGCGTTTTGGGGGACTGTCTTATGTAATTTTGACGTTCGAAAAGTGCTGATTCTCAGCCTAGTTTGAATAAATGACTTTTGATTTTGATTTTGATTTTGATAATTGGCTTTTACAATATTTTCGAATTATATTGTTAATAGTTATGGGAGGACAGTGTAGGCCTTTCAAAAAGTAATGTAGGTAGTTAAAAAAAGTATATATAGAAATTGTTCAAAAAAAAAGTCTACAGTCCACTAAACCTACAACGTTCTCACATTCACAAGGTAGAAAAGAATCTATATAAGATAAATAAGATACTACAAATAAAAACCTATTTAAACCAAAGACCGTACAGCGAGTGAAGCAGCGCGTGAAGCGTGTGTATGCGTGCATGCGTGTGCGCTGTTTGTATGGAGCCCACCTTCTGTATTAATAATTCTGTATAGCTAAAGAATGTTATTTTTGAATAATAGAGCTGTTTTGTGTTGTCAGAAGCGAAATATGACAGTGAATTATTATTCCTGATTTGATTTTGTTTTTTATTGCTTTATTTCGAAGCGGTCTTTTGCGAAGTATTTTGGCTGTTTATTTTTGGAAGCGTTGCCTGTTGCATATAATCTTCTGTACATCTTCATCTATACAACATTTTATAAATTAAAGTCGCTTTCCGTGTTTGTCTATATTATTTTATTATTTAACATTTTTTTGACGTAACAGGTCAACCCAAAGCGTCTACAAACAAGTTACATTGTCGTAATATACGCCTAGTTACAATTTGTATATGTTATGTCCGCGTTGTTCTTCTAAACCACGCAACAGATTTTGATGAGGTTTTCAACATCGTTTAGAGAATTTCGTCGCGACGTTCGTACTAATTCGGAAATACGAAGATTACCGAAGCGCATAATTTTTCTGGTTCGGAGAAGCTCGTGGCTAAGTAATAACAGCCGCACAGGTCGATCCAGCAGGTTAAGCTACGCTTGCCGGGGTTGGTCCGTAGATGGGTAACCATCTTTACATATCGAGATTTCTCCGTGCCTCGGAAAGCACGTTAAGACGTTGGTCCCGGCTGTCATTTGAGGATCTCTGACAGTCGTTACGGGTCGTCAGAAGCCCGAAAGTCTGACAAAACGAGTCTTACCAAGGGGTATCGTATTACCCAGTTACTGGGTTGTGGAGGTCAGATAGGCAGTCGCAGCTGCATCCGGTTAAACTGGAAGCCGACCCCAACATAGTTGGGAAAAGGCTAGGCAAATGATGGTTGTGTATAATGATCTAGCTCACGTGTAACATTGCCGCGTATTATCTTAGCCACGAATCGGTTTCAGTCGCATGTTTTTGCCAAAACTATGACCACAGCTGTTCTTTAATTAATTATAACTAATATGAGTGACTTTTTTCTGCCCTTTTTTAAAACCTTTTGATGTTAAGTATATACGAGCTTGTCTATAGTTATTGAACAATTCTTGTCAGTATTTTTTTGTGGTTCGGAGTATATCGATTTAGTTTTAGTCGACTTCAAAAAGCTAAAGTTAGCGTCGTAAAAAGTTTTTATTTTTCACTTTTACGTTGTGGTACCTACCCTGAAATTCGAATACCACTACCTGCTATGTAAATAACAGTGACGAAGTACCTAACCTAAAACATCGTTTATATAGTGGGAAAAAAATACGTATTATTGAAGCTAACTCAAAAACTACGCAAACAAAGGAAATCAAATTTTAGTATGGGACCACCTCTGAAGCATGACCTACCAAACAAAAAAAGAATCGTCAAAATCGATTCATAAATGGAGGAGTAATTGCGCAAAAAAAAAAAAAACAGACGAATGGAGAACCCCCTCCTTTTTGAAGAAGTCGGTTAAAAATAGAGGTACGATAACGTTATGTATAGTTCCAGTAACCATTTACGAACTAATTTCTTGGCAATATAACGAAAATCTATCGGAACGAAATCTTCAACTATTAATTTACTTACGATCCGGGTAGAACGGTAGAAATTATCGTTAATGGAGAGCTATACGTAACGGTATTTAAACGGTATTTTCGTTTGAAGTCCTTGTTAATAAGTAGGTATATACAACATGTAACTTAATTAACGCACATCCTGAAAATAGTTTGTTCAGAATCGTTTACTGAATCGATTTATATAATTTTTAATATAGGTAATTTTTTATCCCAAAAATAATTAAAACTACGGAAATTATTGTCATATTAACGCAGTACAGTCAAAACAAATTGAAATGGACCGTAAATCAAAGTAATAAGACTTAAAATCGCAGTTTTATTTGTATTCATACAAATTCCATCATTCAATACAAAATAAAATACTAAATACTAAAAAGTTCTCCAGGAATTGGTATAACTAATTTAGTAAATAACAATGCATATACATGTTAAATTAAAAATTCTGTGTATGTATTATGATTATAACATAATATTCTAATTGGGGTGTTTGAGAGTGTGCGTTAATTACGTTACATGTTGTATGTAAATTGGAAATGTAGGTATAAAGTCCTTTGAAAATATGTTGAGGGAAATCTTTGAGAGAGAGTTCTGTGGATCTAAAACAAAATTAAAAAAAAAAAAAAAAAAAGGAAAAATTAGCAATTCCTCTAAAAGCATTTCATTTCCTGAATTTCCAGCTGTTATTAGCAATTTCTCTAATTTGACACAAAAGCAATTCATAATAAGTGGACCATTTTACGAATCTCCATAGAAAACTGTCAAACAGATGAATTATTTCGTAATATGAATCGTACGCAGATCATAATATGAATTGCCAGTTTGTGGCATTTTACGATGATTCATAATACTTTCCTAATGATTCTGCCAAAGTGACTGTTTTAAGCCCCCCCGTATGAAGGTAGGTAATGGAAGCTTCTCTAGAGGGCGGAGTTCGCCGGACTCTCAGCCGTTGGCTTGTGATGCTGATTGTTTATTTACAAACATACAAAATAATTAATCATATCAAATACGTGTTAAATCTTGCAGCCAAGTTTATATAATTACTCTTGCAAGTTTTCACTGCGTAGTAGGTATTTGAAAATATTTAAAGTCTGGTCAAATTGAGGCGAGTCGCTCGCGACGATTGTGTCAACTTTGTATGGAGGTGTTCAAACTGGCGATAATAGTCAAATGACTTTCAAATTGACGTGTGCAGTCGCTTCCCGCGCGGGATTCGCCTCAGTTTGAGCAGTTCTTCCCACTAATACCTAGTTACTGGGTTGTGGAGGTCAGATATAGGCAGTCGCTCCATGTAAAATACTGGTATTCAACTGCATGCGGTTAGGCTGAAAGCCGAACCCAAAATAGTTTGGAAAAGGCAGGCAGATTGATGATTACTAAGCAAGAGTTAAAGAAATTCATCCCCTTAGTATGGAAGTTCGTCATGTTTAGATAATCAGCCTATAATGTTCCCACTGCTGGGACACAAGCCTCCTCTCTTCAAAAGGGAGTGGACTATAATCCACCACGTGGGCCCAGTGCGGGTTGGTAGATATGTCACATGTCTTCGAATTTTTGTTTCTAGGACATGCCGGTTTCCTCACGATGTTTTCCTTCATCGTTTTGAGAGCAGTGGTGATGAAATAATCTACACAAAGTAAAGCGTCTGTCGAGGTTCGAACCTACGGCCTACAAGTCGTAAGTCGCGCCCGTTACAACTGGGCCGCCATTGCTCTCATGTTTCCTGATGGGAAATTCTATCGGACACATACTCGTAGCTTGTCGTTTGACACTTCCGTATTTTGGCACTTCTCAAACTCTCGATTCAAAGTGCATAATATTCTCAGCTATGCAAAGAATGCAGTTTATTCTCGATTCAGAGTATATTCATTTACGTCACTGATATGTCGTTATGCATTTATGTTATGCCTCGTGCTTCGTGTAACGTTAATTATATCCTAATTGAATAATTACTGTCTTTATAAGATGATCGTACTACGAGAGCCATGCCAAAAGAAATTATATACTCAAAAATTATAAAATTTGTTCTTTATTACAAGTATCGATCTTTTAGAAGGATTTACCCTGAGCACTTTGGTTCCAGAGTGGTCAGAGGTATTTTCTAATTGGTTCAGACGCCATACGTCTGAACCAATTTGAAAATACCTCTGACCACTCTTCCTTAGACACGTCAGAAATCTCGAAATTATAGGCAGTCGGTGCATTCTTTGCTTTCAAACCTTCTCCCCTTTAGTTTTTCTTTGTTTTTGGAAACAGGTAAAAATCACAAGGCTCAGGGTCATGCGAATATGGTGGGTGAGGGAGCATAGACACGTTTTTTGAGTAAAAAAATTCGAGTGTTCTGGCAGACGTGTGGGGCACCGCATTTTCGTGGTGCCCGAGAAGGTGCCAGATTCCTGACTGCGGTCGCTTGTCACGCCTAGCTAATGTTACTGTTCGAGCACAAACTGTTTCAAATATGTCAATAAACAATCAGCCTATAAGATAGTGAATAACTTGCCAGTGTCAAACAAATGAGTAAAGAATATCTAACTTCTTTTGGAATGACCCTCGTAGTTGCTATGTCCAAGGTGGCGTGAATTTTCAAGAAACTCGCAGTGAGCGAGGGTGGTGATCAATGCTCGTGCTTTCGTGTGCGTATGGATTGAGGAGCCATATCTCATATTTAAACGCGGGTGCTGCCAATATTTAGTAGTAAATTATAATAAAATACGTACGTAGCTACTAAAGTAGTTCATCAAATGTGATAACAATAGCACCAATATTTAGTAGAAATTTCTACTAAATATTGGCTTACTCTATCATCTTACACATTCAGTATTTCAAAAGATATTAATAAAATAAACATTCCAGACGTCTGAATTGAGGAGCCACCTTAAATGCCCTGTAACTTTTTAAGGGTTTTACTACAAATTCCAGAATCGCGGCTACAAAATCGGACAATTTACTACTAAATATTGGCAGTACCCGCGTTTAAATAAGAGACATGGCTCCTCAATCCATACACACACGTGCCTTCTCTGTATGGGAAGAGGACTTAATTTGCCCAGCAGTGGGACAATTTTAGGCTGATATAATTATTATTGTTGTTACATAGACTTACAAACAAAACTATAAATAATCTATACAATAACAAAGGCGCCATACTAACTGGTTGTCGAAAGACAAGCTGGCTTGTGCTTGAGTATCGCGGATACTATATTTAGAAACAATACACACAAACTCACACTCATACACAGTTGCTCGTGGCTACATAATAACAGCCACACGGGTCGATCCAATAGGTTAAGCTACGCTTGCCGAGGTTGGTACGTGGATGGGTGACCATCTTTACATACTGAGACTCCTCCGTGCCTCGGAAAGCACGTTATCCTTTCGTTCTGGCTGCCATTTGTGGATCTTTGACAGTCGTTACGAATTGTCAGAAGCCCGTTAGTCTGACAAGCAGTCTTACCAAGGGGTATCCTATTACCCAGTTACTGGGTTGTGGAGGTCAGATAGGCAGTCGCTCCATATAAAATACTGGTATTCAGCTGTAACCGGTTAGGCTGGAAGCCGACCCCAACATAGTTGGGAAAAGGCTAGGCAAATGATAACACACAAATACACAAAACAATGTGTCAATTTGTTTAACTATTAATTTCGTTACTGTAAATCTATTTATATGAATACATAAATCAATAATTACTTAAAGTTTAATACTAGAAATAATTTGAAGCGCTGCCACGATCCATCAATAAAGGTCATCGCACTGACAAATATAGGCCAAGATAATAATAGAGAAGCTAGGTTACTACTGCATCAAATTACAAACATTCAGCTCGGATACACCTTTGCGTCAAAGTCAAATCCATTCAAAGGCAGTGCCGCAAGCGACGTTGTATCACTATCGGATAAAGTGCCATCGCCTTGCGGCATAATAGTCACACCGTCTACTTATATTGCCGAAAAGAGTACCTATGTAAAATGAAATCATTTACACAAAATAAAGCGCCTGTCAGGGTTTGAATTTACGTAAGACGCGACCGTTACCACCGGGCCACCACCGCTCCCCCACCGCGCCTGTGTATAGCACACAAACGCAGTAATGAAAAGCTAAAATAACGAAAATTCATCTGAAACCGCACACTCATGCGCATTGAAATGATTCCACTCAGTTTATTTTTGTTATTGTGTCGGAATGAAGACAATGACCTTATAGGTGAGCGCTCGAGGAAACATCTCGTTTTAAAACTAGGACAAACCAAAAAAAAGCTTTGTTTAAATACGTGTGTCATTGTTTCCAGAAATGACGATTTCTAGTAGAAAGCTCTCTGATGTGGTTGGTTGAAACCCGAAAGTCTGACAACCAGTCTTACCACGGGGGTGTATTACCAGTTACTGGGTTGTGGAGGTCAGATAGGCAGTCGCTCCATGTAAAATACTGGCATTCAGCTGCATCCGGTTAGACTGGAAGCCCACCCCAGCATAGTTGGGAAACGGCTAGACAGATTGAAATTCTTCTGTTTTGGGTACCTGTGGGATTGAAGTTATATACCCCATATAAACAATGTAATCAGTTTGCCAACAGTTGTCAAGTAATGTCGATTCACGTAAAAAGGACAATGAATCGCTTGGCAAGGTATCGAGGTCAACTTTGTCGTTAATGGGGCACAAACTTTGCCAAATAGACCGTGGGATTAGTTGAAAAGACATTTCCGAAAGCTGTTTGTATTTTTAGGGGTAAAATAAAGACTATTTTGTCCTCTTAATAAAACTAAATACCAACTACGACAAAAAAGTCAACTAAAACGATGTAAACAAGACATCACAGATAGACAAATTAAAAATCCGGAGTCACTCGTAATCTGTTCGATTTATGCGAAGTGTGACTCTGGATTTTTAATTTGTCTCTCTGTGATGTCTTGTTTACATCTTTTTAGCGGACGATCAAGACGCTTCCAACGATACCTCATTTGTCAAATTGTGATGAGAAGTTTAGAAGTTATGAGGGAACACATGAACATACATACACACAAAAATAAATAAAGAAAGAAATACAAATAATAAACATAAGTATAATCAGCCTATAATGTTCCCACTGCTGGGACACATGCCTCCTCTCTGTGAGAGGGAGTGGGTATCTACCACGCAGGTCCAGTGCGGGTTGGTAGATGTCACATGTCTTCGAATTTTTGGGTTCTAGCACATGCCGGTTTCCTCACGATGTTTTCCTTCACCTTTTTGAAAGCAGAGGTGATGAAATAATTTACACAAAGTGCCTGTGTGTGCCCACTTTTATGCTTTACCATGGTTTAAGACGAGCGTTTATGATGCAAGATATTGTGTCCATCAAAATATTAATTGCATTTCGCAATGTTAACTTAGATAGTTTTCAGCTGCTTCCGGTTAAAAACCGACCACAACATAGTTGGTAAAAGACTGTGACTGACGTCACGCAAAATTTTGCATCGCGCAAACGAAGTTTACCGCGCAACTAGCATAATATATACAACGTCCCGACATCAATCTTCGGGCAATACCCAAACAGACACAACACCCGTCTGAGGGCCAAGTTTACTAATTTACAGACGTGTCAATGGTCACAATGATGAGTTTTTGACAGATTTTGTACGGCAAATCTATCAAAAACTGATCATTGCGAGACCATTGACACGTTTGTAAATTAGTAGACTTGGCCCCCTGGTCGGAAGATGCTTCCCTTTTCTATGGACGATGAGTGAACTTTACACCCTGTTCCTCATACCTCTATATTGGTGAGACTATGACGGCTCTAGCTTCACTAATAGTTTCAGGACGTGAATATCAAATCAAGGTCTCGCCCCAGAATGAGCTGCACCCAAGTCAATCCCCCCAACACATAGGTACATAACCCTAGTTACAATCTACACTTGCATCTATTTTAAACCTGAGTCCACTATCCAAACATTAGAATTGGCACGAGCACAATTCAGCGTTAAGACGATATTCCTTTGAATCAAAATAAACATAAACTGCTTTCATAATTATGCTTTTTTAACTGTTGACGTCTACTGCAATATGATGCATATTTTTTAAGATTTCTTTCAGGTATTTAAAGCCGTTTTAACTAATTAAGAGAGCAGCATTGCTATTATAAATTATGTCGACCGGTACATTTCCAAAGGCAACGGCACAACACAGACTACAGTGGCGTAACGGTTGACAATAAGTCACTACTACATGAGCATTGGCGAACGTCTTTTCTTAGGGCAGATTTTTCGATTGTTACATAACTTTTAATTGAAGAATAATTAATAAGACGTCGGCCTAAAATGGCCACATTAGCAATTCCTCCTCCAAAATAATTTGACACAAAAGCAATTCTTATTAGGTGGACCATTTTATGAATCTCCATAGAAAACCGTCAAACAGATGAATTATATTTCGTAATATGAATCGCACGCAGATCAAATTATTATGAATTGTCAGTTTGTGACAATTTTACGATGATTCATATTATGATTCTGCCAGTGACTGTTTTAAGCCCCCTGATAAAAGTTATCTGGTTATTGAAAAATGACATTTTATCATGTACAATGCTGTTGCTCTGATAATGACAGTCACTGACATCACGAAAGTTTATTTAATTTTTATCCCCAACTGTTAAGCTCTTGGCCTGCAGCTCACCTGATGGTAAGTAATGATCAGGCCGAAGGTGGAAGCGAGCTTCACGTGGAATCCTCAACCACAGAGGAACTGGCTATCTTACCTCTAACTGCCAAAACACAACAATGCTGTTAACATTGTTGTTATGGCGACAGACTTAGATAAGATGGTGGTAGCAGCCAATCAGTACTTTGTCTATTTTCTGTGGCAATATTGGTATGCCGTTTGCATTCACTGCTCGATCGTAGCAGCACGCGGCATTGTCACCATCTACGGAAGCGTTTTTACAAAAACCAGTAATGTCTCTGCGGTGGGTACCGATTACATTTCCGAATTTTTTTGTTCGAATTTCATTTTGCCGAAAACTATTGTGTCGGTATCGACATCGCCACATGTGAACTACGCATCAAAGACATGACGTCACACAAAAATCCTGGCGTCACATAAATCCTGCATCGCACAGTTAGAGTTTACCGTGCAATGGACATATATACAAGAACCCGACATCAATCGTCGGGCAGTTGCCCGCCAGACACAACACCCGTCTGGTTGGAGGATCCTCCCTTTTCTATGGTGGATGAGTGAACTTTACACCCTGTTCCTCATACTCCTAAACTATTGACAGATGTCTTTTTTTTTTTGCTATATGCATTATTTTACATATTTTTAGATCATCGAAAGTATCATGTGTCATAGGTATTATTTTACCGAACTATGTTTGAACTTTTTTCATTGTTCCAAATGATTTATTTGCCATGTTTTCACAACACTGAAACAACATTTTACCGAATATAATTTTAGGTGAAATGAAATTCGGTCAAATTTTTTTCGACCTTATAATATAATAGATAAGATAGGTAACCCTCTGCAGTCTGTCATTGCAGATGGGCGGCACTGCTGCTGCAGTCTGCAGTCTGCCGTCGCCTTCAGAATTATATTGTACCTTAAATTACTCATAGTCTTTAAAACACATAGGTCGATTCCCACGCGAGAGGAAACGTTACAATGCCCCTAAGATATTGTGTCTCATGTAGTCATGTCGCAGCCGGACACGTACTACAAATGTGTCGTGTGCCAACAAGATGACAGATTTAGTACGATGTAGGAAATGGAGTGATACTTCCGGTTTAACAGTATGACAGTTTTTGTCTAGGAATTTCTGAAAATCTGTGCTTGATTTGGTGGCCTATTTGGCTGAAAACTGAAAATGCAACGACATGTAGGTACTCTAGGTCATCATCATCTGCCTTGCCTTTTCCCAACTATGTTGGGGTCAGCTTCCAGTCTAACCGGATGCAGCTGAATACCAGTATTTTACATGGAGCGACTGCCTATCTGACCTCCACAACCCAGTAACTGGGTAAAACGATACCCCTTGGTAAGACTGGTTGTCAGACTTTCGGGCTTCTGACGACCCGTAACGACTGTCAAAGAATCCAAAGATGTCTGTATCCTAGGTAATTGTCTATATACAAAAGTGCCAGTAAACTGACTGCTGGCGTCAAATAGGAGAGGGTTAAATGGCTCTGCTTGTGGACCTGCCAAAACTGCAGTGTGATTTGCCAAAGTTGCTGATGAGGCTGAGGGCGATAACCAAGTATGCGCGTCCACTGCATGCGGGTCGTCAGGATAGCCGTTGAAGCCGTGGGTGCTGGCTGGCTGTGTGACTCGCCGCTTGAAAGCTTGAGGAAGTGATGATGATGACGTCACGCTGACGTTTATGTTCAGGGTCACCAGTATAGAGGCATAAGGAACAACGTTCACTCTCCTCTTTATGCACTTTGTCTCCATCTTTGCCATGCATGGGTACTCGTCATATGAATTCTCCCGCTCTGGGCGGAGCGGGAGGGCGTGTAAGACTTTTACTGACTAAAACTCACCCGTGTTCCTTCAGTTGCCTGTTGCCAAGGGCCCCGGTATCTCTTTCGGTCTTTACCGCAACCCTGGCAGATCTTTGCCATGCTTACGTTATGTCAATGAAAGAACGGCCATTGCAAGCATACTAAATAATTGAAAAGGATTATCAAAGATTACTAGAATTTCTAAACACGCGTGTAATTTTTTTCATTAACTGCTGTAAATCCATGCTCTTACATCACGCAAAATAATTGCTGGATTCCGCTGTTCATTCATTTGCATTTTAATCTGACATGTCCAATTTATCCATCTACAAATCAGCTGTCATTATTCCTCCATTATTCTTCCCAGTATTAAGTGTATTGGCGCCAAACCATTATAAATAGATGACGCTTTGTTTTACAGCAGTGCGTGAACATCTTTATCAAAGAGGTGTCTGTATTTTAGAAAAACTTTTTACAAAAAAAAAAACAACCGTCTTCTAAAAAGTTAAAATTTTTCACTTTTCAGTTGTGGTACCTACCCCACACAAATTCCAACACTACCTGCTTTGTTAATAACACTGACGGAATTACTTAAAATATCGTCCATTTTAAATTACTATGTGGGAAAAATACGTAATATTTAAGCTAATTCAAAAACTGCGCAAGGGGACCACCTTGGAAGCATGACTTATCAACAAAAAATAAGAATTATCAAATCAATTTATAATTGGTGGAGTAATCGTGTAACAAACACACAAAAAGAAAGCATCTTGACGAATTGTGAAAACCTCCTTTTTGAAGTCGGTTAAAAAGTATTCAATTATCACCATCTGACTAGCCTTTTTCCCAACTAAGTATGTTAGGTTCGGCTTCCATTGGGCGGAGCACCGCCGTGTCCTCGCGGAGGCGATTGGCGGCAATGACCTCTCGCGTCCGGCCCTGGTTCAGGCCATGGTACGGAGCGAGAGGGCATGGGAAGCCGTCACCTCCTTCTGCGAAGCAGTATTGCTCGCGAAGGAGGAGGCGGAACGCGTGAGGGAAAGGCAAAGTTTGCGCCCTCACGCCCCTAACCGCCGCCGTTGGAGACGCCCTGGGCGTCGGGAATCCCAGGCGGATTCCCGGCCACCATAGGCGCGGGCTTGCGGACGGCGAGCAACGGGCAGCTCGCCGTCCGATAAGGACCAGGCCCGGGTCAATGGCGCGTCGTGTTCCACGCGCGCCTCAATGAGATGTCAGCAAAATTGACGGGGTCCAATAGGACCGATGCCTGCCAGGGTTGCGGGAAAGTCCGAAAGGGATACCGAGACCTTGGCAACAGGCAAATGAAGGGACACGGGTGGGTTTTAGTCAGTAAAAGTCTGACACGCCCTTCCGCTCCGCCCAGAGCGGGAGAAGTCATTGGATGATTTCCCAACCTCAAAAAAAAAAAAAAAAAAGGTTCGGCTTCCAGTCTAACTGGATGAGCTGAATACCCAGTGTTACATGGAGCGACTGCCTATCTGACCTCTATGATAACTGGGTAACACGATACCCTTTGGTGACTAAGATTGGTTGTCGTGATGTTGGAGCCATTCAATTGAACAAAAATCAAATAGTATTCCTTCATGTCTGATGCCCCATAGATTCTTATATGTCTATGGTTTTCCCCAATGGGGAAGCTGTGATTAAATAGGTAAGAAGTGGTTGCCCAGTGATAGGTAAGGGCTTATAAGCTGTAGGCCGAGGGTTCGAACCCAGACACGTTTATGAAATCTTACTCTCAATATTTTGACATTGAATTTGACATTATACCTGCAATTAATTTAACATAAAATTAAAGAGGCATTTTGCCCAGCACTGGGAATATGCTGATTATGTTATGCTTAAAACCTATTTCTAATTAAAAGTTTTATTTTCTCTGATGGCTCTTGCGTTAGCTGGCAAATGTTGATTGTAACATTTTTAGAATAAACAAGAATGCGAGGAAATTAAAAATGTGAATGTTTTGAAATTCTGTTGAAATTCTGTTCCGAGGGGAATGAATGGGCGGTCACCAACCTGGTTTTTAGAGCGTGGTTAATGTGGTGGGTGACGTATTTCCTTTAATAGCATCTTGTTTATGGTTTGAAACTTAGACTTGTATCTTCCTCCTTTTCAAGGCGTGGTCCACAGTTTAAAAAAAGAAAGAAAAAATAAATATATACTACGTTTATTTGTCACAGAAACACGTGTATACAAAAAGATGGCAGTACTTATCAGCAAAATTAAACAAAGTAGATCTAAATAGATCGGAGTACTTATAAAAATAAATAGTTGGCCGCTGCACGTCATGACTGTGACAAGAAGGTTTCCACTCAGCATGATGCTGTGCTATGGGGGACCCACAGCATAGCGCTGATTTTCAGTGGTCACCCGAAAAAGACGTACGGAAATCAAGTCAGGTTTAATGATTTGTACATAATAAATAGGCAAAAATATAATAAATATTATTTTGGTTCAGAGTTTGGACTTCATGCTGTAGAAGGTTTTACAGAATCAATGCCTTGCCAACAGTTTTAGATAAAGTATCTCCGAGTTAGGTATCTTCTGCTAAGCGTTTCTATGCAAATCTAAATTAGACTCGGCCCAGAATTCGGCCACGTGTTTAGTAGCGCCATCACTAGCGTCCATCAGTTCCTGTAACGTGCAACTGACATGACATGCAGGACACGACATTAAGCGTCTCATCGTTTGTGGAACAGCACCACATTTACTCTCCAAGGCGGAGTCGTCTATGAATCTCCACCTCTTTTTTTTTATAATTGGCATTTAGTGGGTGGCCACTGGGGGTCCTTGCTACTTAACCGGACTGTCCTTCGGAGATTCTCTAAGCAATTAACTTAAAGCCAGGGGCATAAAAGTAAACTCCCTGTGTGGTACGAACTTCGGCTTAGGGCGTCCCTGGAGGGAGGACAGCAAGTCAGGACAGTCTGGATCGGGGTGTTCAAAACTACTGGCTCAGCTTCGGCGCGGGTACTTCATCGAGCAAGGGTCGGAGTGGAGTGTTACTTCGGGGTCGCAGTCGCGAAGGACCTCGACGGCTCGGTCGGAATGACGGACGTCGTCTGGTTTTATGAACCGTGCTGGTGGCCCTATTGCTCTCCAGCAAGCGTAGCATGGCGCTTTCTATTTCTACGAAGAATAGACATAGCTTTTTCTATACAAAGTGACATTTCGTTTCTTCATTTTTGACATCGCACCGTAGAAATCCTACAATCTGTCATTTTGTCTTTCATTTATATCGATCTTTGTCTAGGTCTTTTAATATGTAGACTATTTCGGAAGAAAGTTTTCTATCCTTACTGTCAAAATCACACTGACAACTGAAAATTGTCTAAGGAAGTGAAAACAATTTGAAACAAAACAAAGAATTCTGAGTCGAATTATGTAAAAGAGTGAATTTCGTTAAAAGTGCAGTTGACTCTTTTTACTTAGCTGCTGTCGTACTGTCTACACGGAACGTCATTTTTGTCTACTCTTCCGTCGACAAAACGGTGCTCATGCTACGCCTGCTGGAGGAGAGTTATGGGGTCATCGGGATCGTTAAGAGGCAGTCAACCTGTGTCCGGAGTCTGAAAAGAGAGAACTACTAGAAATACTTCCAAGTTGCAGGGTTGTCATGGTTTTTGGTATGTAAGCTGTCAAAAACGTACACTTATTCAAATTTTCGATTCAGTTATAAGTATCTTCCTTTTTCTGTCTCCTTCTCCACTTTTCTTTACCAATATAGCTGTTTTGGGTCTGCCGTCATTCAATTTTGTTTTATTATTTTTCATATTTTTACTTATTTACAGCACATCCACATTCAACAATGTGGCAACCTAGACAGCTTTTCAAAACCAATAAAATTAAAATAGAGCTAAAATGTCTAACCTCAAAACCGAGTACCGAGTAACGCATTACATTAAACTTTTCCCGCGTATTTTGGTCGATTAAAAATGGCGTCCGTGAAGGTCAATGTCAGTTTAAAAACGTTTGAGTTACGCATAGAGTCTGTAGTTCAGGGTTGTCTGTGGTTTTAGCAGAAATTGCTTTGGAAAGACAGTGATTTTAGGTACATACATACTTAGTTAAATCCTATAGGTACTATTAAATGAGCAATATCTTACTAGTATTATTAATTCGAAAGTAACTCTGTCTGTCTGTCTGTCTGTATGTTACCTTTTCAAGCCTAAACCACTGAACGGATTTCGATAAACTTTGGCAAGGAGATAGATGGCTTCCCGGGAAAGAACATAGGCTACTTTTTATCGACATACCACACGGGCGAAGCCGCGGGTGGAAGCTAGTTTGTATATATATTTGTAATCAGGTTCTCGAAAAAGGCTCTCGACGATTTCGACGAAAATTGCAATAAATAGGGGTTTGCGGGGGCAAAAACTCGATCTAGCTTGGGAATATCTGGGAAAATCTTAAATTTTCTCGCGAGCAGAGGTCGGTCGCCCAGGTATGGGAGAACTAGCTACCTACTATGATGATTTATCTCTGAAGCTTGGAAGTCGTGTTAATTTATAATGTGCTTTTGGATGCGATAGCAATTTGTTGGGAATGATAAAAGTTAGTTTTGTCACACGGATCTGCCGATAACTCTACAAATATTTTTGCAACACATCCTAACTAATGTTATAAATGCGAAAGTGAGTTTGTTTGTTTCGCTTTCACGCTAAAACGGCTGAACGGATTTAGATGATATTTGGCACATGGGTAGACCGTGACCTGGGATAGAACATAGCGTACTTTTTATCCCGATATTCCGACGAGATCGAGACTTACGCGGGTGAAACCACGGGTCGCAGCAAGTCTGCTATAAATCTTAAATTCATTCACTGACAGACAACGCACAATCTAAACCGCTGGGTCTTGCTCTAGAAGCATGAAATGCACAAAATTTTCTCATGTAACGTAGCGCGTGTAGGTGATTAAGGGAAGGATTTTTGTAAATTGAGCCCTCAAAGAGATTAAAATAGGGGATGAAAGTTTATTTTCTCAAACATGCTTGGAAATTCGAGCATTATTTTGACAACCTTCTTCGAGATAAATCAAAATTAGCTATGCCAGCTAGGCCAGCAAAGTAACTATGAAAATCCATATCTGGCGTGTTTAGCGGCCAAATAAATTACTATGAAAACTCATATCTGTCGTGTTATTTAAAAATGGAACGAACTGTTTACGTCAACACACGGCAACTAAGGAGGTAACTTATGAAAGAATTTATTTAAATTTCGAATTGGCTTGCAAATAGAACAAAGAAGAAACAAATTAACATATTGGCGCATGGAAAAAATGATAGTTGTTCGTCATTGATTCTGGAATTTCTATTTAATTTACTCAGTTTGAATTTCCGCGCGTTGTTTGAGAAAAGTACTATACAAGCCTTGGCCGCAATCAGGAATTGATGGACTCGCGCATGAGTGCCTCGGCTTCGCCTCGGCCCTCATTTTCACGATCGTCCATCAATCCCCTTATTGCTGGCCGCGACAGTAATGTACTATACATGCAAGTTTGTCAGTTATGCCGAATATATTTCAACAGGTGCACGGTTTGTCTGTAATAAAAAGTAGGATATTATTAATCTGCGATCGGGCTCCTCCAGCCGGGTCAGTCGGCCTCAACCAGCCCGATCGCGACCGACACTCTACGGAATGGAACACGAATGAAAACAATCACACATGATAGATATCTGTCAATATATCGCGTCAGGCAGCGCTAAGATACGAACTGCTCTTTCCAATGTTTTAGTTTTAGTCTAGATTTGTGTTGGCAGCCCTGCCTCAAAGAACATGTAACGTATAATTAGTCTCCCTGATTTATTCTCCTCTCCGTAAAAAACGTTTATAAATATAATGATATTATTGTTTTTATGAACATTTTCCTGCGACAGTTCTATATTATATTATTTCTTTATTTTCGTATGGTTTCCTGCTGTCTACACCTTGCGTTTTATCTTGTTCTTTAGAAGTTAAATAAGTTGTGTGTAAATGACATGTCTGTGCTTTTGTATCATATTTTCCTTTTGTTTTCGTGTAGTCATCATCTTTATCATCATTTTGTATCATTCTGCAGCGTGACCGTCGAACCGTCTCGGTTTCAAATCCAATACACGCACCTCAAACTTTTCGGATTCATGTGCGTATTGATATAGTTACCACTTGCTTTAAAAACGGTGCCGTCGAGAAAAAGCATGTGAAGCATGTGTGTGTGTCGGCATGTGAAGCTAAATCGGAGGCTCATGGGTGGCATAAAAACTCTGATACCAACCACGCGAAAAATAAAGAAAGAATCATCATTTTCCTGCCAATATCCCAATTTAAGGCCGTACCCTACCTCAGATTTTATCTCACTCGCACGCACCATACTACTCGCGGCCTGAGTGAGAGCGAGGCGGAGTGGAGTGCTGGCGGCTCTCAATCTCCGAATAGTTTAGGTAATTGCTTTTTACTTTGAAAATAATGGTAATTAAAAAATAAATAAAAACATAAGATCTGCTTTCTAGTTAGTTCAGTTATTATGTAAGGTTCCATGATCTAATCTGATTCAATTATTAATCTAATTGAAGTCTAATTTGAATACCAGCGGTTTATAGTTCGGTTTAGGGTCTCCGCACGCGGGCCACCGGCCACAACCACAAAACGCCGCCACCGGCATATTTTCTGTAGTTTTCATAC
Source organism: Lithophane leautieri (assembly GCA_949152455.1). Lineage (NCBI taxonomy): Eukaryota > Metazoa > Arthropoda > Insecta > Lepidoptera > Noctuidae > Lithophane > Lithophane leautieri. The sequence continues at coordinate 9,659,900 of OX424486.1, read as the reverse complement.
ATTTTACGTCGCAGCGTTTGTGGCTGTCGCGTATGGCTCGTGTGCGGCGAGTCCATATAAAATGTATGAAAACTATAGGAAATATGCCGGTGGCGGCGTTTTGTGGTTGTAGCCGGTGGCCCGTGTGCGGAGACCCTTAGAGGTAACTTTGTTTTTTTTTTCTATGGAGATTTTTTTATGTAATCGTGTTTTCGCCAAACAGTTGAAAGTTGAGGATTGAAACTTAATGCTGCAGTATTTTCAGCATAACAGAGGATCATGCTAAGCAATTTGAGGTAGGGTAGGGTCTTAATACGTGTCGGCGCAACATGTGTTTTCTTCCACACTTCTCTATCAGTCGTCATCTCGGTAGTCACCCCCTTTCTAGCCATATCATCTTTCACACAGTCCAACCATCGTTTGTTTGGCTTGTCCAGTGTGGTAGCCGATAAAGATTATGCTTATGACATTATAAAAAAGGTATGAGGAACAGGGTGTAAAGTTCACTCATCCTCCATAGAAACGGTAGGATCCTCCGACACGGGTATCGTATCTGGTGGGCAACTGCCCGACGATTGATGTCGGGACGTACAGCTTGGCACAAAAGAGTTTGGAAAAAATGACGGCGCCACTACCGAACATAGGTCACTTCAAATGGGAAATCCGTCAAAGAATTTAAACAAATAGTTAAAAACGCTGCTTGTACATATAATCTGGTATTCTACCGTTCAGTAGGAACATAAAAAAATATAATAGAATGCGCGTAGTGTTTGGTAGAAAGATGTAAATAATTCTCGAAATAATAATGTTTATGTTTTTAGTAGCGGGAGTGATGGGGCTTATGTATCTGTTGCATATATTATTGTCGGACGAAAGTGAAGTTTTTACGTAACTTTTGAGGAAAGTGCAATAAATAATGAGATATAAAGCTTCCTTCAATTGATTTATTTGTCATTGCTCCATTTTTAATTATTTTTACCTATTGTGGTACAGTAATCTTATTCTAAGTCTCAGACCAACAAAAAAAGGTTCTCTTGGTGCATCGTCTTCACATATAATATGTAATTGATGTATACAAAATATTGTACAACATTTTTAAAAGAGTAACGGTGGAGTTTCTTGCCCATTCTTCTCCATATGAAAACCACTTTTTGGAAGAGGCAACTAGAATCAGTTCTATTTCGTTTTATTTGACGTTCAAAGGTACCTTATAGGTGCCTATTTGAAATAAATTATTTGACTTTGACTTTGACTTCCAAACCCGCGCGATCGAAGCGGGAGCATCAGCCGCGTGGCGGACGGGGCGTGTTTATAAATGGCGCCTTGCATATTTGCGCGACGATAGTGTAAAGAGGCACTTCGTGCATCCCTGGCTCGACCTACGCGACCTGCGTGCCTACAGCGCGAACCGAACAATGATCGGAATCATTGTTCGGTTCGCGTTGTAGTCGCGCAGACGGTGCACGTTAAGTTTCGCCATAGATATAAGAAATGATTTTCGCGTTGGATACGCTCTCGCTTCGCTTCGTGGTCGCACAGGTTTGTTCGAAGCTAACATCACCTAAAATCTTCTTGCCAAACAGTCAAATGTTGACCGACTACTTATTCATATAACATTCGGGATTTAGAGCCTTAAATGAGGCAGATGAGAACGACAGAGCTGTCCACGTCGCTAACACGATCACTTTAAAAAGCCTAGTTCTCATTAACGGCTTGGTTAAAAAAAGATCTGAAAAAATACTTATGTTTGCCATAGATTCATGTACTTACAAAATTTTATATTGAGGGTTTCTGAGGAGTCCTGCAGAGGGTGCAGTTATGAATGATCATTTCAGGAAATCATCACATTTGAGGATAATTCTTACATTTATAGAGTTGTATTGATAATTATATTAACTAATATAATTAATACTAAAGTGAGTTTGTTTTTTACGCTTTCACGCTAAAACAGCTGAACGGATTTTGATTAAATTTGGCACATGGGTAGACCATGACCTGGAGAAGGATATAGGCTATTTTTCATCCTGGATTGCAGACGAAGTCGCGGGCCACAGCTAGTAATTCTATAAATACACATTTGTTATTACTTATTACTGTCGCGAAACAATTTTGATCAACATGCAACCTAACATTGACCTGCAAACTGCAAAACCCGTAAATATGCCTCGGAAAGCACGTTAAGCCGTTGGTCCCGGCTGTCATTCGTGGATCTTTGACAGTCGTTACGGGTCGTCAGAAGCCCGAAAGTCTGACAACCAGTCTTACCAAGGGGGGTATTACCTAGTTACTGGGTTGTGGAAGTCAGATAGGCAGTCGCGACTTTCGCGGGCTACCTTAGCGCATCCCCGTCTGAAACATGATCTCGTTATACTTTTAGCCAGCCGTTGCATAATTTTATAACGTTGCAACACAAACCCGGGAAAACGTCAAACAGAACGATCCACAAGACAATTTAAACAAACTCTGAGTATTTTCGGAGCAATCTTTAATTATTTATGCACCTACATAAATATGTAACAGACTCTCCTTTTAATTTGCATAAGATATTACGATTTTCCCAGGGGCTGCAGAAACTTCACAACGTCATTTTAAACGATTCAAAGTGACTTCAAACCTCGTGCTTTTTTACGTGAGGAACCCACACCGATCAATCACAGGCAATCTGAATCATTTTGAAGGATATCGCTAACGAATTGCTTCATATTTTCGAAAATAAAATCTGCTCTACAACGTAAATAACGCAATGAATGTTGTTGAACTGTCAAAATGAAACAGATTGTAATTGATCGTATGTTACGCAACTATAATGTTACCTATACAAAAAAAAAGTGAAAAATAACTTTAATTTCGGAAACCGACTTCCGAAATTAAAGTTATTTTTCACTTTTTTGTTCTGGTTCCTACAATCCTATCCCACACAAATTCGAATACCATGGAGTCAAATATAATGTCGTCTACATAGACTAAGTGGGAAAAATACGTAATTATTGAAGCTAACTCAAAAACTACGCAAGCAATGCTAATAAAAAATTTATGGGACCGTTTCGGACCCTTTAGAACAAAAAAAGAAATTTGAAAATCGGTTCACAATTGGCAAAAACACCGATGAACATAGAACCTCCTCCTTTTTGAAGAAGTCGGTCAAAAAATGTTAGTAAATTGATTGTATTCTTGACAGTATGCGAATGAGACGCGAATGCGAACGTTCTTTAAAATTACGTGAATTACCCCTCTGACATTTGGCTGTCAGTACCGACCTCTCGGAAAATGGGTTGGTACCAACTGATAGCCAACTCCAGCACTGCACGCGCTCATTGGTCAAATCAAACAGCGCGCGCTTCCCCGGCTTCCTGTAACACATTTCCGTCGCTTTTTACGAAATCACTCCCACAGATGGCAGCACATACTCCGTGTGATTGCGAGAGGCATTATGTTACACAGCTAAAATGTTTTGGGTTTATTAACCTAGATACATGATTATTTCAAAAGAAAAGAAAAAGGTGACGTTTACAACAATCACAGCAAATAAAATAACACTTATTATTTTCTTTCTAGTTCTACTACTTACTGCCAAATGTTAATGTTACGAACAGTTTAAATTCGAAACGTTTTATTATTTCTTTATTATGTTGTTCACTGAAACCAAAACATCTCGGTGTCACGATCGTTAAAATATTTCACTACTTACATTATTTCTTTTTCTAGATTATTGGTAAGTAAAGTCTGTTTTTTTAATCTCAAAGACTAATTTGACAGGTGCAAATGTCAAACTCCAAATTGAAATACATGTATCAATCACTATTGAAATGTCAAATTAGTTTACGAGATAAAAAACCGAGATTAATTCATCTGTTTGACAGTTTTCTATGGAGATTCGTAAAATGGTCCACAAGTTATGAATTGCTTTTGTGTCAAATTAGAGGAATTGCTAATGACAGCTGGGAATTCAAGAAATGAATTGCTTTTAGAGGAATAATTTGCTAATGTGGACATTTTTGTTAAAAATAACCCCTTCTACGAGCATAGTGACAGAGAAGCAAGGTGGATTCCAAAACCCATACCGTGGGAACGAAAACATCCGATGACTCACAAAATAATCCAGCTGTAAAAGAAAATCTAAACAGTTTTCACTACGTACATATTGAACATTTATTGCTAATTCTTTGAAATCTGCGCCGCTCTGCTGTGGTTTAATTATAAAACTATTTATATCCCGCTAAGTCATTAAGAAGGTAGGCAGAGCAGTGTTTATGTATGACGTTTCATGTTGGTACGTCTGTTTATGTTATTCTCTCTACCTTTGGGGAAAACAAAATCAGATATTTTGTCAAAATACAATAGACGTAAATATATTTAGTAACCTATTCCGCTTAACTATTCCTCGAGAGTCATAAGTCGATTGACCTCTCGCGAACCCGAACACGACGTGTTGCGGAAACAGGGGGATAACAGGAGGAGCTGTTGGTAAACGTTTGAGCAATTGTTTAATGAGATGTCACTTGAAATGTTAAATTCAAAAAACAAGATGGCGGTTTTGGTTACAATTTTGAGCAACGCGCCAAAATAACCGTAAGTCCAGTGTCTCTGCCAATCCCTTTGACGTGATCCCGCAAAATATACAGCCTCTTCAAAAATAATACCTAATCAGTTCATTCGAAATGGCGCGGGCCATAACTCAAATTAACCAAAATATTAATCTCGTTATTCGTTGCTCACCAAAACAAGTACCAGGAAGATATATCAATAATATCAGCTGCTATTACATTATACTATCTCAATCAATTCGTTTTAATAGTTTCCTATCAAAATACTTAAAGTTTTGACAAGCAATTTATAAAGCAAACGCGCTTGGAAGGAATCCAAGATGGACGCGATTGTTACCAGTGTTGTTTATGGTCCGTCCTGAGAATATATTGGGAAAAGTTGAAATTATTTGAATTGTTTAGGTATTTTTTTTACTTTCAAATAGTTGCTTGGGTTTAAAATTATTTTGACGTTTGTTTGGTTTGCCGTGGATGGGTGACCAATGATGTGATTATCTATTACCGAGATCCCTCCGTGCCTCGGAAAGCAGGTTAAACCGTTGGTCCCGGCTGTCATTTGTAGATCTATTTCAGGTTGTCAGAAGCCTGAAAGCATCGATTTATTTATGTCTACCCGTAAATTGGCTTGTTTAACTACCTGATAAGTTGCTGGTACTTTATCTAGCGAATAAATTTAAACAAATCCAGATCTATTTGTGAATTTATCTTGTAGCTACTGCTTATTTATTGTACAGTAATAATTATGATATTGTATCTGTGAAAAATAATGGCTTATGTACCAGGAGAGCATACTTTTCAAAGAGATAACCCCTGTTGCCCTTCTAAAAGGTCCAGTTTACAGCAGAGTAAGCAAACTCTACTTATTTATGGATGAGTCACTTAGGTTAGCATAATCAGCCTATAATGTTCCCACTGCTGGGACACAGCACGGGCCTCCTCTCTGTGAAAGAGAGTGGGCCGTAATCCACCACGCCTGCCCAGTGCGGGTTGCATTCACAAATCTTCGAACTTTGGTTTTAAGAACATGCCAGTTTCGTCACAATGTATTCCTTCATTTGAGAGCAGGGTTCATGAAATAAATCCAACAAAGTGAAGCGTCTGTCTGGTTTCCAAACCAAGACAACTCTTTAGTCACTCTATCTACATCAACCGAGCATGAAAGCAGACTCTGGACGGTATGCTATTTATTATTAAAATGTATTTATTTCGGTTATCCAACAGAAGATCATGTGCCTAGCCTTTTCCCAACTATGTTGGGGTCGGCTTCCAGTCTAACTGGATGCAGCTGAATACCAGTATTTTATATGGTGCCACTGCCTATCTGACCTCCACAACCCAGTAACTGGGTAATACGATACCCCTTGGTAAGACTGGTTGTCGGACTTTCGCGCTTCTGACGACCCGTAACGACTGTCAAAGATCCACAAATGACAGCCGGGACCAACGGTTTAACGTGCTTTCCGCAGTGTTGCCGCTTAGGGAAAAATAAAGTCACCAAACTTCTACTAAAATGTCACTAGATTGGGTGAAAAATTTAATTCAAAAAGTCACTAGAAGTCACTAAATTTACTGATTAAAAGTATTCTGATTAAAAGGCAGATCCATTTCAGAAACTTTAATCAAACTTGAAAACAAAACGATAAAATAAACCAGTTTCACTCAGAGAATATCAATGTTACTACAAACAATAACATTCGAGAACTATGGACCAAATAAACTATATAATACTTGACTATACTTTAAACATTTTACGTTAAGATAGCAATATATTTTTCCCGTGACAAAGCGAGATGCACGATCATGCCTATAAACGAACGAATCGTGCTGCAACGTGGAACGTTAATAGGGGAATACCCGGTTGGTCAAATCATATTATAGGTACATAGAGCATGGACCCAACAAGTCTATGGGTCAAATGAACATTTCGTGTTCCCAGTGCACGTTAGGTACTTAATAACTACACAATTTTCTGGTTTATTAATTATAGATTGCATCAACAAGATAAATAATATGTACTGTTGTGTTGATCATGAAAAAGTCGCTAGAAGTCACCAGACTTTTTTTTGTCACTAAATCGTGAAAAAAAGTCGCCATAAACCTCAAAAACTCACTAGATCTAGTGACAAAGTCACTAAAACGGCAACACTGGCTTTCCGAGGCACGGAGGAGTCTCGATATGTAAAGATGGTCACCCATCCACAGACCAACCCCGGCAAGCGTAGCTTAACCTGATGAATCGACCCATGCGGCTGTTATTACTTGCCACGCTAGTAACAAATATGCATTAGAATTCGGAATGTAACGCCAATATTTTACGCGCTATAAAATAGCACTATTTATTTCTGTCTTCTTATAAATGATTGTCTATGCTCGTTATATCATTGACTCTTGTTTTGAAAACGTGATCATTTCAGATAAACATTATGTCTGATGTAAGGAAATGAATAATGCGTTCCGTGTGTGGTCTGGTGTTAAAAATAAATCTATACTATGTTCGAAAATAATTTGATGAAAATGTAAACAAATGGGTCAGAAAAACGTACCTGTAGATTGCAAATTGTAGTGTCGCTTACAAATTGATTGATCTGATTTGATTATTTGAATACTTTTACCAAAAATTTAAATCACCATATTACAGATAGTTTTCATTTAACAATTGAGGTTGTTTATATGTCGGAGATGGATTGCCGAATCCGCTGTTTTACATATCCGCTGACCTAACCTAAAGAAGCAACAAGAATACTGTACCTAGGATTTTGTAATATCTATATCCATATTTAAAAGAGTGTCCTTGGAGTTTCTTGCCCGTTCTTCTCCATAGAGATCTACGATTTGGAATGGGCCACTAGCTTCATTTTTCTGACTAACTGACCGAATCTTTGACAGTTAAAAAGTCCCTGTAAATGGTGTAATTGAAAAAAATGCTTTGAGTTTGAGTTTTAACCTGATCGATCTAGCCGTACCGCTGTTATTACAGGTAATTCAAATATAATCTACCAAAATAGCAATATTTACGAAAACCCAATTTTTGAAAACACCCTATACTACCAAAACAAATTAGGTAGGTACAAACATCTATACTATCCATAATAATAGTATAAATTCGAAAGTAACTCTGTCTGTCTATCTGTATGTTACCTCTACACGCCTAAGCCACTGAACCGATTTCGACAAAATTTGGCAAGGAGATAAATGGCACCGTGGGGAAGGACATAGGCTACTTTTTATCGACATACCGCACGGGCGTAGCCGCGGGTGGAAGCTAGTAGGTACTTATAGGTAGAACTCACGGTATGTTGGTAAGTTTACGCTAAATCTCCATCTGTTTCTCTGCGATTAACAGAAAGCATCGATGGACGAGAATCAGAAACTAATATTTAATACTGGCAAGGTTAAGCGGGTGTTGCCAGCTATTGTTGATTCATAATCAGGTCATTGTTTTAAATTAACTGTTGAGAGATGGACGGTACGCTGGCATTCTTGGGACGTTTGGCGGTGTTATTTGACATTCGATTGTCTGTTATCACATTCTGACAATGTTGCTAATAGCTATTTAAATAATACAATCTATCGTCGCGAAAGTTAAGTCCACATCCACTGCTATGTACCTATAGTCAGTTCAAAAAGTATCAGATGAAAATGGAAACAAATTGATCAGAAAACGTACTCGTGGTTCCGAATTTGTAGCGATTTTAAGTATATGAATACCTAAACCCAAAACTCAGTAAATCATTTAGGTATTTATTTATTAAACTTTGTACAAGATACAAAGGTGTACCAACCTTGTGCATTCTCGACCAGTCAACCAAGGGAGAGACAACATGGCAGATTGGCAGGTGAATCCTATAATGCGAAAGTGAGTTTGTTTGTTACGCTTTCACGCTAAAACGGCTGAACAGATTTGGATTAAATTTGGCACAGGGGTAGACCATGACCTGAAATAGGACATAGGATACTTTGTACCCCGATATTCCTTAAGGATCGCGATTTATTATTTATTTATTTATTAAAACTTTATGCACAAGTAAAAAAAAACTACTGTACAACGGCGGACTTAATGCCTGAGGCATTTTCTACCAGTCAACCTTAGGGACATACAGAGATAGACATAGTAGGTGCAACAAAAGACAATACATATAACTTGAGAAATAATGAATACTAATTAATACATACATAGATACATACATAAATTATAAACAAAATAAACTTAGTCAGGAGAAATAACGATAGGTAGAGGAGAAAACGAATCCATCTAACGCTGGGATGATTCTGCCAACTTCTTACGAATGTGATCACGCGCCTTTACTTTAAATGATATGCGACTAGTTGCCGTCTTGATGTCCAGGGGGAGCGCATTCCAAAGAAAGACCGCCTGGACGAAGAAAGAAGAGTGGATGAAACCAGAGCGGTGAGAAGGACATCGTAGAAGACGATTGTTGGTAGAACGAAGATTTTTACTATGAGCAGAGCATAAGTATTGAACATGGGAAGTCAGGTAAGAAGGAGAAGTGGGTTTGTCGAATATAGAAAACAACATAGACAAAGCCCTCAACTCTCTGCGCTGACGAATGGGTAACCATTTCAAAAGCAATCGATGTGCGGACACATGGTCATACTTACGAAGATTGAAAACGAATCGAATGCAATTATTGAGAAGGCGATCTAGTTTATTAAGGAGATCTGCATTCAGGTCATAGTAACACACATCACCATAGTCAATTATGGGAAAGATTAGGGACTGTACAAGCATTGCCTTTATGTGTGATGGGAGAAGGTTTTTCAACCGATAGAGCGACCGCAACGTTCCGGTGACTTTATTACTAACTGTCGTGACCTGCTTTCGCCAGTCAAGACAAGTGTCGACATGCAAACCAAGATCCTTTACATCCGAGCTAAACGGAATGACAGAGTTGTCGAATATAACAGGTGGAACAGTTATGCCATTCAACTTCCTCATGCTATAGGGGCTCCCTACTATGATGGCCTGACACTTGGCAGGGTTAACCGCAAACCCAAATCGATCAGACCAATTTTTTACCGTATCTAAATCCCGGTTCAACTCCTCGATGGCATCGGAAATGTTGTCAACGCTTGCCTGGCAGTAAAGCTGCAAATCGTCAGCATAAAGATGATACGCAGTTGAAAGCACGGTGGTAATGAGATTAATAAAAATGGAAAACAGAAGAGGAGATAATATACCGCCTTGAGGGACGCCAGCCGCAAGATCACACCAACTCGACGACGAGTCTCCAGCATGAACAGACTGCTGACGCCCCCGAAGATAAGAAGAAAACCATTCCAATACCTCCGGAGAGACCATAAGATAGGAAAGAATGGATAAAAGGACTTCGTGACTGACGGTATTAAAAGCATTGGAGAAGTCAATTAACACTAAGACTGTTACTTTAGTGTCTTCCATTCCCCGCCTAATATCGTCAGTCACTTTAAGAAGAGCTGAAACAGTACTGTGCCCGGGCCTGAATTTACGCGGGTGAAGCCGCGGGGCACAGCTAGTTGTATAATGTGTGCGGTTTTTTTTTTACGGTCACGAAAGGCAACCTTCTTCTAAGTAGGTAGGTACTGGTAATTCCGTAAGATTAGTTTTATGTAAATGCCCGGATTTATGATCGTATTCGTCTCTAAATATCTTCAAAGACAATACTGACTGATAATAATTGTCAAAATAAAACAATAAAAGAAAACAAGAATAACAATCTAATATCAAAAAAAGCATTGTAGTCTATTACTAGTCATTTTGATCTTTATATATACAGACAGACATAACTAAATCATTTTATTTTCGGTAAATAGTTGACGCGGAATCCAAGATGGCGGCGATATAGAGATCAAATAAATTACGAATATAACATGAAAACATGACAAATATACGTTTTCACAAACGGGAGACAAGCAGACTGAAGATATCATTATTTGAATTTTAGTTGTTTTGAATTTAAACTCATAAAAGTCAACGAACTCAGTGGAGTTTTTGGAAAGACAGAATTAAAATAAAACGTGTGAGTCATTTTCGGGAAATGCCTTTTTTATTTCAACTGCAAGTAAATTCAGTACGTATTTTGGCTCTTAATACGGTTCCTGTAACCTAATTGATCGACTCGTGCAGCTGTTATTATTTTAATATTTAGCAATTAGCCTCTCACAAGCCTTCTTCTTGTAGATAAATTAGGTAGGTCAGTGAAAATCTCAATCAATCTGCCCAGCTTTTTCCCAACTATTTTGGGGTCGGCTTCCAGTCTAACCGGATGCAGCTGAATACTAGTATTTTGTATGGAGCGACGACGACTACCTATCTGACCTCCACAACCCAGTTACTGGGTAATACGACACTCTTGGTAAGACTGGTTGTCAGACTGTCGGGCTTCTGTCAAAGATCCAAGAATGACAGCCGGTACGGCCGGCTTAATGTGCTTTCCGAAGCACGGAGGAGTCTCGATATTATGTAAAGATGGTCACCCATCTCCGGCAAGCGTAGTTTAACCTGATGGATCGACCCATGCGGCTGCTATTAGGTAGGTACATAGCCACGAACCCCTCGAGGTCTGTGAACATCAGTTGTTTGTAAATAAAAAAACCTTTTTAACAGCATCATGAAGTGCTATCATCAATATTAGTCGTACTAAATCTACATTTAATCCATAAAAGACCATTAGGCATTTGGTGGGTGTATTTTTAAAATACAGATGAAAAAATAAGCGTTGTTTACATTTTCTGGCGGCGCTGGCGCGGGCGTGAATTCGTGATTTTGTGAATGTCTTTTGTTTTTTTTTCTTAAAGACAAAATCGTGTAGTTTTGCTACATTAGTAGATACTTAGGTATTTTTATTTTATTTGTAACAAAAGATGGGACTCGCATTCGCTCCATGTAAAATACTGGTATTCTGCTGCATACGATTACACTGGATCCCTCCATAGTTGAGAAAAGGCTAGACAGATTGTAAGATGGGACTCGAATAGGTACTTACCAATCTCAAACTAGAAGCATTTATTTCAATTAAACCATACTAACTAGTAGATTGCGATTGTGAGAACTTCGAAATAAAAAAACAAAAATATTTTACTAGAAATCCATTACCTACCTGTCATAAAATATAACTTAGTTTAAAATTATTAGCAGATATTAGTCTTCCTAGCCTTTTTTTTTTTTTTTTTTTTTTTGAGGGTGGGAAATCATCCAATGACTTCTCCCGCTCTGGGCGGAGCGGAAGGGCGTGTCAGACTTTTACTGACTAAAACCCACCCGTGTTCCTTCATTTGCCTGTTGCCAAGGTCCCGGTATCCCTTTCGGACTTTCCCGCAACCCTGGCAGGCATCGGTCCTATTGGACCCCGTCATTTTTGCTGACATCTCTTTGAGGCGCGCGTGGAACACGACGCGCCATCGACCCGGGCCTGGTCCTTATCAGACGGCGAGCTGCCCGTTGCTCGCCGTCCGCAAGCCCGCGCCTATGGTGGCCGGAAATCCGCCTGGGATTCCCGACGCCCAGGGCGTCTCCAACGGCGGCGGTTAGGGGCGTGAGGGCGCAAACTTTGCCTTTCCCTCACGCGTTCCGCCTCCTCCTTCGCGAGCATTACTGCTTCGCAGAAGGAGGTGACGGCTTCCCATGCCCTCTCGCTCCGTACCATGGCCTGAACCAGGGCCGGACGCGAGAGGTCACCGCCGCCAATCGCATCCGCGAGGACACGGCGGTGCTCCGCCCAAGCAGGGCACACCTCAACCGTATGCTCCACCGTGTCCTCCGGGCGATCCACACAGTGGTGACACCCGGGCGTTTCCTCCCGCCTAATCCTACACAGGTACCTCCCGAAGCTGCCATGTCCGGTGAGGACCTGTGTCAGGCGGAAGGTGAGGACGCCGTGGCGCCTCTCTATCCACTCCTCAAAGAGGGGACTTATCGCCGCTATTGTGGCGTGCCCAAGTCTTCCTAGCCTAAAATTATTTAAATAATTACCTGCCAAAAAAAAAACCTACCAGCTCTTACGGATATAACACAGATTTGTGATAATCTCTAGAAAAAACCAGAAAAGTAATTTATACAGTAGTACCTATGCCGTGGTAATTTTCGCTAGATAGGTACAAAAACTTCGATCAATCCTAGTTAAAAAGCCATCTTCATCTCATATTTCATCGTTTTTGTGACATAAGTACGTACTTACATAATATTTATACAGACATCGACAAAAAAGAGGATCTAGGTACTTCTGAAAAACCTAGGCCGTATGCTGTATGGTTCGTCCCAGAAGTAACTGATAAAAATGTAAACAAATGGATCAGAAATTTGTTGCTAGTGCTGCACATAACTACCTACTGTGTGCTACGATGTGATTATTTGGCTATTTAAACTTGAAATTCTAATTTAAATCATCAGATGCTTTTCTTTTGACCATTGAGGTTTATTTATTTTATAACCCCTTTTTTCATCGATGATTTTTCATGTAGTAATTGAAAGTTAATAACATTGAATTAATAATGTTATTTAAAAATTATTCAAATTTGTTGAAAAATTGGTGAGATATAAAGTTTAAAGCTTCTAAATACAGATGAATGTTTTACTAATTGCCTTTACCTACTAAATGATTGCATAACAGGGTTTGTTTACACTTTTTTCAGTTAGATTTGGAACAGACTATACTTACATATCTATTGAAGTAAAAACTTAAATGTTGAAATTAAAACTCATTTGTTTAATACCGAATGAATAAATACACACCATTACTATCACACAATACCATATCCTTACATATCATAAAACAAAGTCCTCCGCCGCGTCTGTCTGTCGTCCTGTACGCGATAAACTCAAAAACTACTGCACCGATTTTCATGCTGTTTTCACCAATGGATAGAGCGGTTCTCGAGTAAGGTTCTAGTATATAATAACCGACATCAACGCGGGCGAGGTCGCGGGCATCAGCTAGTTTAAAATGAATCTAACTCTTTAAGTAACATGTCATATACCAACGACTTTACATCTTTCGCCATAAAAAAGTCTACATGATTAAACTGTTTATACGGGACTTTATAAAAACCTACCACATTATTTAAACTATTATACAATCTAACCACATCCCTAGGATGAGCCAGCCAATCCGATTCAGTCCAAACCATCGACACTGGAGCCACAACATTCCCTAAAGCATAACTCGGAGGGACTTTAACGCCATATCTTATCAAATTTTCCTCAACACCGTAGTCAAATTTCCGAAAATCATTCGACAAAATTCCTTGGCCGTAGTGTGCGAATTGCTTCATGGAAGCTCCCGAAGGTATATGGCCGAGTATCACTGGCAGATTTGTCACATTTAGCTGAGGAAAGTCATAGCCAGACATGAGAAATAAAGTGTTACTGCACAGGATCTCTGATAAGGGTCCCGTACCGCAAATCAGGAGTTTTAATGTCCGAATCAAATTGCTGTCAGGTAGAAACTCATAGAGACCTAAACTCTTTGATAATCTTTGCAAAATGAAGGTTCCAGGAGACATTAGACGCACTAATGGTGATCTAACATTTGACATGTAAGCTACTGGAGATAATGCAATCATTAATGCTATCTTTTCGTTATATTCTGGTCTTTCCGAAGCCATGACGAAAAATGCTGTCGTCCCTTGCGAATGTCCGATGTATTTCAATGATTTTTCATTTGTTTTATTCAGTACATAATCAATCATTGCTGGTAAATCATAGACACCAATTTCGTGCCAAGAAAAGTCCCAAAATTCAGCTCGTGAGGGTTCCAAAATTATATGCTTTCTGGAATGTTTGTTGCCGCGAGCATTGCCCATCCAAACGTCGTATCCAGCATCGGCTAGCAAATAAGCTAGTGCACTCTCTCTGCCTGCAACCACGAAGTCATCAGCACTGCCCAACAATCCATGCATGAGGAACACAGCTTGCCCATTCCCGGGAATCCTGAACACCGATAAATTATATCCATCTTCAGTTTCCACGTCGTGCACTTCAACTGGAAACCCATATTTATTTATTAAATCAGCTATTCCTAACTTCGCGTCTTCATTTACAGTTGCTTTACCAAAATCGATTACGAATTGGTCGACTCTGTCTCCATTATTTGTGTCACTTATGAAATTTGGGAGTGCAACAGGACCTAAGGCCCTTGCTATGGCATGAGGCATCCAGGTCACTGCCTTCACTGCTGCTGCAAACGCGTTGCTATACGCGTGTGTTGTCAAACTGAAGACCTGATCCCTGGTAATTCCTTCAACTATATTCCTCGATACTCTTTGTATTAGAGGCGGGAATAGATTATCTGTTACTGCTCCATTGCAGATGTGTATTATAGCGATGATTATGAGGTGTTTTTTGGCCATTTTTGGTCGACGAGTTTTCCGTAGGCCAACTGTTTGTAGACTGGAGAATATTATTGTTCGACATTGTCGACCTTGGGCTCGTTTTTGCTGGCTCATCTTTCCGGTTATTTGTGTGGTTATTGTGAATACTTAATGATCGTTCTAACGCCTCTGTTGTAATCTATTGTGATGGTGTTTGTCAAAGTTTTTTTGTAGTTCAAGTTAGGAAATTACTAACCAATTTAAGTACAGGATCAAATTAAATTCGCTGGCGAAACTCTGCAGACGTGTTTGGTATCGATATCGAAACATCATAAAACAAAAAAAAATGATTTGATGTTTTTTATTACTTGAAGTACTTACCTAAGAGTAAAGAAAATCTGTTTTTTTTTTTAAACTAACAACAGTCGAATACTCTTTTTAGGGTGCTTTTTACCCTAAAAAATGCTTTTTAGGGTTCTGTACCCAAAGGGTAAAACGGGACCCTATTACTAAGACTCCGCTGTCCGTCCGTCTGTTACCAGGCTGTATCCCATGAACCGTGATAGATAGACAGTTGAAATTTTCACAGATGATGTATTTCTGTTGCCGCTATAACAACAAATATTAAAAAACAGAATAAAATAAATATTTAAGGGGTTTCCCATACAACAAACGTGATTTTTTTGCTCGTTTTTATAGATGAATGGATGAATGGTACGGAATCCTTGATGCGTGAGTCCGACTCGCACTTGGCCGGTTTTTTTGTTTTACTTATCATTTATTTATTTATTTAAACAACAATTATAATAAGTACCTTTATACAATAGTCCAAAGCGATGCTGTATGTCACAACTCACAATGGCGCCGATTCTGTTGTTCACAAACTAAACTAAAAATTTCAGTGCATCTTTTTCTTTCTATTTCAATAAGAAAAGGACAAAAGATAAATTTACGTCAGGCGCTGATTAATTTGACAGGACTACCTGTCAAATTAATCAGCGCCTGAAGTAAATTTACGTAATTTTAGTAGGCAAGTTTTTAATGACGTCTAAACTTATATGGAGTAGTGACAGGCGCTGATTAATATGACAGGACTAAACGAAAGTTTATTTTCTTTCCTTTTCTTAATAATGAAATAGAAAGAACAAGATGCACTGTACTTAAATTTAGTTTAGTTTGTGAACAACAGAATCGGCACCAATGTCTAATCTACACATTACAAATCAAATCATGTTTAGTGATATGACTTGGCATTCCGACTGTCACACCACTAGAGGCTATCACTACTGTACAGTGTTCTTGATTCGATACTCGACAGTTTGATTCAATTCCTCAGCCAAAGGAGGTAGGTACAGACAGAGGCTAATTATATTCTCTATTTTATTTTTCTGTTCATCACTTATCCAGTTAATTTTTACCGAGTAAAACCAAGTTTTGAGCATCACTGTTCGTTGATAAATTCCTACCCACTGGCTTTTGCACGTATATGTATTATTTATTACTTTTGTTTTTGCGTAGTAGTAAATTACCTAATTGCAGACCACGTGTAAAGTATGCACTATGCACTGCAATCATTAAAGTATAAGGAACAGGGTATATAGTTCACTCATCCTCTATAGAAAAGGTCGGATCCTCCGACCAGACGGATGTCATGTCTGAGGGCTACTGCCCGACGATTGATGTCGGGATCTTGTATATAATGTTGATCGCGCGGTAAACTTTAATTGCGCGATGCAGGATTTTGTGTGGCGTCAGGTCTTTGATGCGTAGTTTAGTTCGCATTCGCAATTTAGTTTACAAACATGTAAACAAATAGGTGTTTATGGAAAAAATACTATAATTCCCACACATAAAAAAACATGATGACGTTTTCAATAGTACTAGTCATTCGGAAATCAACTTAATTATAACCCCTTTATAGTTGATATTTAAGTGGAAATAAGTAACAATTATTCTTTGTGCAATTTACAACATCACCAATGTTCTCAAAACACTGAAGAAGAATACAGAAGGAAACTGGCATGTTCTAGAATAAAAAATTCGAAGACCTGTGACGTCTAATACTATCCCGCACTGAGTCCGAGTGGTGGATTACGGCCCGGTCTCACAGAGAGGAGGCCTGTGTCCCAAAAGAGGGAACATTTTAGGCTGATAATAATAATCCTTCAGTTCGTTACCATCAAGCAAGACACGTAATTAGGGCTACACCTTTCTAAAATAAAAAATAAGAAAATAAAACGCTTTTCGCTTTCTTGAAAGTTATTTTGAGAATTATTCTCAAAACATGTTTGTTAATGGGCTTACTCGGAAAAAATAAAATGAATCAGCTGACACATTTTAAACTCTACCAAAAACTTTTATTTATGTTTTCGACAGGTTTCTTTTTTTGATGAAGCGCCTGACATATTGTCACTGCAATATTTGGCGTTACACAGTGTACTATTTACATAGTAACAGGCGCTTAACATTGTTTTTTTGTTTTTCTTTGATATAATAATGTTAGAAATAAGAACACAATGAGATAATTCTGGCATTTATTCCAAACTTGCCTTTTGCATAACATGAAATGAAACCTGAAAAGCGCGCGAAAATACCATTTTCGCTAACTAAGACCGCCATTTTGAAATTTTGACACAACAGAGAGCGTTCAGAATTTCAGAATCATTTGTAGTCAAATTCTATTTACGTTTCACGTAGGCGTTACCTGCTGGAAACGAATGCAAGAATACCTCGTCCCAAGTATTTATATTGTCCTAAATATCTTGACGAGTTGACTCCTGTTTGTGTGTTAAATCCATAAAAGATTGTCTATAAATATAAACATGTGTGGTTCGTGAAAATAAAATCGTGCCGTTCGATCGGTGTTTGCATAGAGTATAGTAATAGATTGGGTGTGTGATTCTGATGATATGACATGATTGCCCGAAGAGTTAGGCAGGAGTTCAATTTAAAGTGTAGCCGTCGTCGCAATGACTTTACCGCCCTGAGGTTGAATGACACTTGCACATCATAAAACGACCGTCTATTTTGTTTGTCTAGTTGACAATTATTGGTGTCGAATTATGGATGTCGGGAGTCGAAGTGGCGGTGCTTGGGGGAGGCCACGTGTCCAGCAGTGGACGTCTTCTGGCTGAAAATGTAATAATGATGATGATTTGACAGTTAAATAGTTTAAATATTTTCGACCTAAGTGAAGTTTCAATTTACTGGGAATTGTCGTCAAAAGTGGTAAAACAATAACGAGGTCAACTATAAAACCACATTTCATCGTGTCATGTTCATGCCATCCATAAACTGGGCAAAAATTCAATCAACTGCAAGAATAACGGATAAAGTCGGATAACACCGTGTCCCCGACCTAGGAATCGAGCCCTGGGGACCTACCACGACCGTTTACAGCACTATTATTTTAACCTTACTTCGTAGGGGAAAGAGATGGAGCTATACCTCCTGTAGAGCTTCATCTCTTTCCTACACTAAAGTAATATTAAAATTATGCTGCTGTGAGCGGTGGTGGTAGGCCCCCAGGACCCACGTTTAGCAGTCTCCTTAGTGACCAGTGGGACCACTTACTTGACTAGTCTTCTATGTTATGTTGTACTCGTGCTTTTCCAAATTTCAATTCGAATATGTAACATGTGGATAACGTAGTTAGTTACACACTGCACCCTAATTGCGTAATGCACGATCGGTCAGAATTGGAATCGGTTTGAAACAAAATGGCTAACCCACTGCTTCATAAGTTAGAAAAAAAATCTGCTCAACAACGTAACTTACGAACTTACGATTAGACATTTGTTTCGAACCAATTCCAATTCTGATTGATCGTGTATTACGCTATTAGGGTGCTGATATACCTAGATTATTAGCTAATATTAATCATGTAAAGTATATAATTGTTAGATTACCTTTAGAAAAGAAAAAAAAAGATGAATGAAAGGTGACTAACCAAAGGTACCTATTTACAAGGCAGATGTGAGTGGAAACGCAGGGACGGACGCCCTAGGAGGAAATATCTTTATTGACGTGTATGACCAGATTTAATAACGTAAACGAAGCAAAAGGAGTATGTAAGGATCGTAGCTGGTGGCGCGTTCTGTAGTTTCTGCCTACGCCTACCCCCGTGGGAAGAAGGCGTTTATGTATATGAATGTGTAAAAAATAAATAAAATAAAAATTTGTGAATAATTGACCAACGAGACAGTAATTTTTTTTATAAAAGTGCAATTTTTTCGTCAGCCAAAACCTATTACTAACTAAAAATATTGGTTGTACACTTTGCGGCGCAGAATATACGATGACATTGACATGGTTGTTAGATTATTTAGTTTTTCAACAGCTACTAGACTAAATAATATTTAGAGCTCATTTTTTATTTATTAGATAGGCATTTTGAAACTCCGATTACGCCATATAAATTTATTTAAACAAGCCGATCTAATAAGTATAAATCTCACTGTGAAAACATAAGTGAAGTGAGCTTGAAGTGAGCTGTCAATCAATAGTGTCAATCAGCCGGTCTATTCTATAGACACCTCAACGTGAAAACGTAGGTGAAGTGAGCTGTCAATCCGTAGCGTCGTGACAGCTCATTACAAGCTCACTTCACCTAAGTTTTCACAGTGAGATTTTTACGGAATACCACTACTGTAGCATTGCTATTCGGTAACCATCACACCGTAAAAAATTTGGTGAAGTGAGCGTGGAGTGAGCTGTCATTGTCATCGATAGGTATTAGGTACCTACTGATACTAAGGATAAGGCAGTAAAAGTTTACTTCACCTAAGTTTTCACGGAGAGATATTTACGGAATACCACTGCTGTAGCATCGTGGAATGACAGCTCACTTCACCTAGGTTTTCATGGTGAGATTTATACATGATTATTAGACCGGCTGGTAGTCCTCACATATAGTTTGTAGTGGTGTTTATCATATATTATATTTTTTGTTTATTTAACAATATTATTTTTGTTACAGGTATGACAAATCGACCAAGCATATTAATTCCCGCCAAAAAATCAAAAGAAATACTTTTTAATAGAAAATCTAAATATATACCATACCTACGCATTTACACTAGTTGTGAATATTAAGTATTATGTATATAAACGAAAATAAATGGCATTTCGAAAAGAAATAATAAAGTAAATAAGTGTTTTTGTGAAAGAGATAGATTAATATTGAGTGTGGCAGATAGAAAAGGGCAGAAGATGTCGCTGGTTGCTCCAAGGAGAGTCCAACTTGACTGGGCTCCTTCGATAATACCATGGTAAGATTCACCTATAGATTCACTGCATTTTATCACTAATTATACAATGGACTATTCTAAATGGATTAATTAAGGCTTTTGATACGGGAAAGATAGTAAAAGATAGAGAATATAAAAAGTAATGGAAACTAGCGCCATCTGTCTTGAAAATGTAGCACTCAACTACACTGAAGGCATGTTGTGGTCGTTGCTAGAAAGACTTTTCACGAGCTGCTCATTTGCTGTGGGGTAACTGTCAAAATATTTTCCAGCCATTTAATGACGGTTCATAAAACATTTATTGGTTATTTTTCTTTTATTTGAAGCCGTCCTGTGACGCTACGCTTGGTCCTATTTGTTGTATGTTAGTTTTAGTGACATCTCATCTCATTGCAAAGCTGGCTCTTCACTATAGCTTGTCTCCTGCAATCATGGCATTGGCACCATTGCTTGTCAAGCTTATAGTCTGCTTTGTATATTCTATTTTGACATTGCATGTGATCGTGGTTTGTTTTTTTAATTTGGAGTTTGACATTTGCTCCTGTCAAATTAGTCAACGAGATAAAAAACAAAATATAGTTTCTTCAAAATGGCGACTGACAGAATAGAGTACCATTATTTTACCTACCAATCGCGTCACGTCAAAATGAACACACTGTACTTTTCTAGTTTTACTCTCAGACCAACAAAAAAAGAAAGACGGAGCACTCCATACATCAAACGTGTAGCCACAAAACTATGCTCCTGCAAGTAAACACACAGGCTCACGCACACACCTACACAAAAACTATGCTCATCGCTCCTAGTACGTCACGAGTCGTCGTCTAGTAAACTTCAATAAAAAAAATAGAATTATGCCTACTTGTGTAGTGAAAACTTGTAAAAACAATAGCAAATCATATAAAAAGTCTCCCGTAATCACTTTTCACATGGAAGTACTTCAAATAACATAGTTTCTTAATTTAGTTAACTATGAATTTTAGGTTACTTGGAACAAAAACCTGAATGAATGAACGAACGAAAACAGTGACATTTAAAGTGCGAGGGCTGCCATAATATGATTTGAAATTTACCCGTTCGATATTTTTTAGTTCGAGTAATTATATGCCTGTTTCTTTTATGTATTTAATCATTTAGATTTCCAAGTAATATTGAAAATAAAAGTAAATGGATAGTAGCTATAAGAAATAGTCGGAATGATCCAGAATGGCTGCCATCGAAAACCAGCGTGGTTTGTTCCGATCATTTTAATAATAATGACCTTTATTCAACTAATCGTGGACTTCGCCGTGTGATCAAAAGCGGATATAAAATTTGAAAAACAAAAATGAGATTTTATCAAAACAGTAATTAAACACGATACTGTATTTTTTATTTTATTTTAGTTAGTTTCTCAGCTTACTCTAGCTAATTTAAATACTACTGTACCAAATTTTATTTTTTAGATGTTATTACCATCGTCCTACGTAATTGCTGAAAACTCAGTTTCACAAATTTCTGGCTGTACGTTTGTTCAAGTATGTCCTAATTCTTCATTTATCTTCCTAAGGTTTTAATCAAAAGCTGCCATTACTCGTGTAATTTTTTTTGTAGGAGTTACCAGACTTGCCTCATGTAGCCATTGACGATAGGGCTGTATGTAAATGCACTTTGTACCTAATTGTTATTTTATTTTGCGATGTAAAAAAAAATGGTTTTGTTTCGGAATCCTTCCTAACAATTGAGGTACAATACCATACTCAACAATATCTTACTCGTACAATATTATCCTACCCAAAATATTATTCCCCAAATTATAGGGAAAAACTTTAACAAAATGACAACCCTTTTTACACACACATAGATAAAAAGGTGGCTTCACTTTTGATGTACGTAATGCTCAGTCTTTCTTATTTTGTTGGTCTGAGGTTTTACTAAATACTTACTGCTTTTTTTTTCTTAAAACGAAGAAGAAACTGCGCATATGCATGCAGCAATACAAAAAGTTTAATTAGTAGATAAATCCTGAATCCCAGAGCCCATAACTTGCCAACATAAATCGGAGAGACCAGCATGAGCCATTTTAGGTGCCTCATTATCTGTCTGTCTTGTACCAACTATGTTGGGGTCAGCTTCCAGTCTAACCAAATGCAGTAAAGTACCAGTATTTTACAAGGAGCAATAATTAACCTCCAAACTCCGATAACTGGGTTACACCTTACAACACACATTATACGCCTTGGTCAGTCACGGTTAGTCAGAAGCTCGAAAGTCTGACAACCAGTCTTATTGTCAGACTTTCAAGCTTCTGACTTACTGTAACGACTGTCAAAGATTTATTAATGATATCCGGAACCAACGGCTTATCGTGTTTTCTGAGGTACGGAGGGGTTTTGGTAAGGATGGTGATCAATCCACTGACCGATTCCGGCAAGCGTACCTTTCACTGACCTGCCTACTTTCCAAAAACAGTCGTTCTATTTTGTGAAAAACTCACCGTGAAAACTTAAGAGAAGTGAACTGTCAATCCCTAGCGTCAGGTGGAGTGACAGCTCACTTTTAGCTCACTTCACGTAAGTTTTCACGTTGAGATTTTTACAGAATACCACTACAGTCGTTCTATTTTGTGAAAATCTCACCGTGAAAACTTAGGTGAAGTGAGCTGTCAATAGTGTCAATCACTAGCATCGCTGTTCACTTCAAGCTCACTTTTACCTAAGTTTTCAGGGTGAGATTCTTACAGAGAATCGACCGTCAGATCCTGAAGAGTAAAGATAATTCAAAGGGCCGCAGAAAGGTAGCACTAACTCTGACGGCCATCAGGTCTTCAGATAATGTGGGTCAAGGCATCTCCTAGTTGTCTATATTATTCCCAGTCCCTGGACATGCGCACTAGATAGCTGGTTAACTTTGAAAAGCGATGTTTGGATCAGGGTTGAAACTTGAAAGGAAGGGATTATGCGAAGTGGGAGATTTATTTTATTTAGTTGGTCTGATTATTTTTGGCATCGACTTCAAAAACTCCTTCACAATTAAATTCGTGCACGGAGCAGTGGTGGCCCAGTAGAAACGGCCGTGAGTTCGAAATCAGCCAGGCACATTACTTTATGTAAATTATTTCATCGCCACTGCTCTCAAAACGGTAAAGGAACTCATCGTAAGGGAACCGGAAAGTTATTTCCTAGAACTAACAATTCGAAGACATAATGATATTCACCCTCAGACCAACAAAAAACCTTTTTTTGTTGGTCTGAGTATCCACCATAACCCGCACTGGGCCTACGTGCCAACGTGGTCAATTACGGCCCACTCCCAGAGAAGAGGCCTGTGTCTCAACATTGGGAAAATTATAGGCTGATTATACTAACATTTCAAACTCAGAATCAGCATTTCAAAACCATTTAATGTATATAACAGCCATCCACTACGAAGGCCTCGGATCTCTATTTTATATTGCTAGCTAACAACAAACCCTAAACAGCGGCTAAAAAGATGGAGCATAAAGTTATAGTTATAGTTATATAGAATTTATGGATGAACAATGTTTATCTACCGTTTGATAGGTTAAATGAAAAAAAAAAACTAATAACTTTACACCGTAATACCTAATTAAACGTACAACATTAAAAAAAGTCTTACATAATTCCGCACAAATGTCACCTGTAAACCATACATTGCGGTATCGTGCGGAACCCTAATTTTACACCGCATAGGTCACTCACCTCCTTACAGCGATACTCGCTCACTTCACTGCATGAACCAGAAAAAAAACTTGTCCGTCAGCTGAGCGACCGCGACCAACTTCATTCAGTTGAAAATGTATCTGTCATGGCTACGCGATCGATGCTAGTCCCCAGTTAAAAATTACTGGAAAACAAAAAATATGTCGCGGCAAACGCTGAAGGACGTCGCTCGCGCCTTCGCAAAACTATAATAATTTTAGTTAACGTATCGCTACACTAGTAAAGTGTTTATTGTGTGAATTTCGAGCGTTTCTAAATTTGTTCCTTGTCAGACGGGACCAGTCGTGAAAATTTTCACGGTGAGTATTTGTGTTTTTTTGCGACACTCACGTGTGCGTAGGCGGTCATTTTAAAAGATAGTAATGTGTTTTATTTGTAAATATATGTATTTAATTGAGAAAAAAATGTCTTTTGCTTGAATAAAAATCGATTATATGTGGGTGGGATTGCTGGGACCTGTCCCTGTCTCACTTGTGTATAACCCGGCAGCGTGGGAGAGTGACGTAACAATGCGACGTCTGCATCGCGTCGCAGTCTATTCAAATCGGCCGGGTAACCATATCTATTCCTTTCTAGCGTAATGTCTTATTAATTTTAGTTATGTTTTTCGGGATTCTTTCACAGTTTTCTAAGTAAAACTCAAATGAATCACGTTACGAATGTATTCTATGGGAGCTTGCGCGTCATTCGCGGTAGACAGACCGACAGTTTTGTTCTTAAATAGTGCCGTATTTAATCGATAATGAGTGTTCATCTAATCGGACGATACTCCCGTAAGAGCGAAAGTTGCGTGATATTTTTTATATTGGAAAATGTCGCGAGTGCAAAAAGTAATAAATTGTAGATGGTTTTGGCGTCGAATTAATTAATTTGCGGTAAAGGAGTGTCGTGTATTACAGGTGTGTCTCTCCACCCTTTAGAAATAACAATAAAGTACGTGATAAGATTTCTATACGAGTTTATTGGCTGTATGTTCCACTTGCCTTGTCCTGTTTGATTGGAACTGAAAATAAATAAATGT
This sequence comes from Lithophane leautieri, assembly GCA_949152455.1. Classification (NCBI taxonomy): domain Eukaryota; kingdom Metazoa; phylum Arthropoda; class Insecta; order Lepidoptera; family Noctuidae; genus Lithophane; species Lithophane leautieri. The sequence continues at coordinate 9,635,080 of OX424486.1, read as the reverse complement.
CAAACTCAACTCAAGTTAGTGCCTGCAAAAAACTGTTTTGTTTTTAAAATCTAATAATAAATAAGAATGACTGAGCCTATATCTGTGACTTGAATAAGGAAGTAATGTTTGCACAGTTTTACCTTTTTTGTAGTTCAAAACCATTATGTAGCTTACTTTTTACTAACAATGTACAATCTGGTCAGTCTTTAACTTGCTGCAAATTACTGCTTTGCAGTCCCTAAGGTCAAAAGGTGACTGCAGTAAGATGCCTGTAACCTTTTCATTACAACACAAGAAAATATCTGTAGAGACCACAGGTTTAGACTGATTTAAAAAGTCTGGAGAAAGAAAAAAAATACGTTTATTTACAGCAAACTCAGACCAACAAAAACGTTTTTTGTTGGTCTGAGGCGGCAAACATGACTAAGAAAATACGAATACACGAGTAGGTATTTTCTTTACAAATTGTTTGCAATATTATGTATGGCCAAAGAGTTGTAGAAGTTTCTTCATGTTAAAATCTGAAGTTTGGCCATGTCTGGTTAGACATTAAACCTATCAAATCGAACTTCAATATTTCATGGCTATACCTCAGACCAAATAAAAAACCAAGACAAAGCGCTGCAAAAAATACAGTGGAGCATGCTAAAACTACACCAAGGCTCTGTGCATGAATGCTCACACACACACATTTACAACTATCTACAATGACACTACAATCAAACTACACCACACTAAGTGCACACAAATGTTTACGATACTGGCCTCATGTCACTGTTGACAGCGCTGTGTGATGGTTTTTTATTTGGCTGAGAGCTATGCTGATTATAATAATCTCACAGTTGTAAACATAAACAGAAAAAGATTGGAATTTTGTTTGAGTCTAAGCAGATTCAGCTAAACACCATTATTTATGTATGGAATGACTGCCTATCTGACCTCGACAACCCAGTTATTGTGTGGCTTCTGACTTCTGATAATGACTGTCAAAGATCTATGAATGATCTATGATGTAGGGACCCAATTTGTTATAACCTTTAATACCATCAAGCCAATGGCTCATCCAACCCGCACTGCCCACATGGTGGATTACTGCCCACTCCCTCTCACTGAGAGGAGGCCTGTGTCCCAGCAGTGGGAACATTATAGGCTGATTATGCGAAGTTATGCAGTGAACTCATCCATAATTAAGTATATTCTGCTAACTCTGCTGTAAACTTGACCTTTTAGAAGGTCAACACTAATGAACTTTCTGTGCCTTTGAAGAGTATGCTCTCCTGGTACTCTAACCATTATTTGTACAGTAACATTGTATCATTATTTATGACTTAAATGGTTGGTTTCATAATGTAATATAGTCGGAAACAACTGGATAAATAAAATTAAAAAATGGACCGGGATTGGTTTGAATATATCTTTAGATAAAGTAACTGCAACTTATCTGGTGGTTAAATCTTTAATTTTTATTATATTACTAGCTGATGCCCGCGGCTTTGCCCGCGTGGATGTTGGTTATTATATACTAATTACCTTCCTTGAGAACCACTCTATCCATTGGTGAAAACGGCATGAAAATTAATGCAGAAGTTTTTGAGTTTATCGTGAACAGACAGACAGACAGACACGGCGGAGGACTTTGTTTTATAATATGTAGTGATATTCAGACTAAATCTTTATGTAGGTGTAAGAGGAAGTCTGAACATAACTCCGTTGTCTGAAAAACTCAGGTGTCACCAAATGTCATGGTATGAATGTGTGATGCAGAGAAACAAAGAGCATTATCTGTCTAGCCTTTTCTCAACAATGTTGTGGTCAGCTTCCAGTCTAACTGGATGCAGCTGAATGTCAGATTTTTCAGTAATTGGGAGTACGGTGACAAGAAAAGTTCTGAAATGTGGATGGTTTAAAAAAAAGTAGGAATCCAAAGAAAAGATGAATGGACTGTGTGGAAGATGATATGGCTAGAATGGGCACACTACTGAGGTGGCGGCTGATACGAGATGTGTGGAAGAAAAAGTCATGTTGCACTAATCTATACTAATATTATAAAGCTGAAGAGTTTGTTTGTTTGAACGCGCTAATCTCAGGAACTACTGGTTGGAATTGAAAAATTCTTTTTTTATTGGATAGTATATTTATCGAGGAAGGTTATAGGCTATATAACATCACGCTACGACCAACAGGAGGGGACCATAAATGAAAAATGTTACAAAAACGGGGAAAAATATTTATTTTTGATAGCTTCCGTTGCGTGCGCTGCTTAAACGGTTTAAGTTACGCAAATATCATATATGGTGGAATTATTCCTCTCTAAAAGTTCTAAAAAAAAGTCCGCGACAACATATGTTTAACTTTTAAGATTGACTCACTATAACCTTTTTTTATGGTAATCAAATTTGTGTGTGTCAGCATAATATTAATTCTTATTCGAATAAATAGTTTTAACATCAAGGGTATTTATGCAGCAGTAAAATACTTTTTAATTCATTCGAATCGTATATTTAATTTCGAAGTTATCACGAAATGCAATACGCGAACCGTTCGACGCTAGCGCCGCGCCGCCGCGACTTGCCCTACTCTAGAGAGGAGAGGATGGGCACACGGGTAGACCATGACCTGGAATAGGTCATAGGATACGTTTTATCCCTATATTCCCACGGGATCGAGAATTACGCGGGTGAAACCGCGGGGCACAGCTAGTCACCAATAAATTGGGACAACAGACTCAGAAAATCTCTTTGATAATAAAAACCCAAAAACAGGTTGTGTTATTCCTGTCCACAATAGCCATATATATACAATTGTCTGTGTCTGTATGTGTGTAAACACAATGGGGGATTCTAGTTCATGATCGATGAGCATGGTAAAGTTATTTAGGTTTTATGAAAGAATTGATCAGATGATTTCTGATTTTACAAAAGGCAGTGGTTTGTCAGTCTTGCTAAGGGGTTATGCTACCCAGTAACTGGGTTGTGGAGGTCAGATAGGCAGTGGATCTATGTAAAATACTGATAGTCAGGTGCATCTGGTTAGACAGGCAGACAACCACAATATAGTTGGGTAAAGGCAGGCAGATGATGGATATTACAGTTTTTACTATCAATCAATCTGCCTGCCTTTTCCCAACTATATTGGGGTCGGTTTCCAGTCTAACCGGATGCAGCTGAATACAAGTATTTTACATGGAGCGACTGCCTATCATTAGCAATTCCTCTAAAAGCAGTTCATTTTCGGAATCCCAGTTGTCATTAGCAATTCCTCTAATTTGACATAAAAGCAATTCATCATTGTGGACCATTTTACGAATCTCCATAGAAAACTGTCAAACTGATGAATTATTTCGTAATAAGAATCGCACGCAGATCATATTATTATGAATTGTCAGTTTGTGACATTTTACTATGATTCATAATATTTTCCTATTATGATTCTGCTAAAGTGACCGTTTTAAGCCGCCTGACCACCACAACCCAGTAACTGGGTAATACGATACCTTGGTAAGACTGGTTGTCAAACTTTCAGGATTGTTACGCCAAATATTTGCTCATACTTTTTCCATAAATAATTAATTTAGTAGTAAATATTATGTTAAGGGCATTCAAGTTATTTTCTATGCAGCTTGAAAGGAGCTGACCTTGACATTAATTTCGGTTTGCAATGAAGTTATTTCAATTAGCTTTTAATTTTCTGTCAGTTCAGCAACTTTGATGGAATTCATTGTGAGGAAGCTTGGACTAATACGGTTTAAACTTATATTTGGTTATGTCAACCTTAATTATGAATTTCTTTAAACTGTCAAAAAATTGTAGGCTGGGTGAAATGGGTTAGGTCAGAAAAGTGAGTAACCGGGCGCGAGCCGAGCGAGCGGTCACGCGGTAGCGACAGCGCAGCGGTCGGCGATTCAATCGCAATGAATGTGGGTGAAGTGAAGTGTCAAAATTAATCCCACTGCGATAAATATTGCCTTATCGTAATTCGCCCTCTATTACGTACTGGTTATACCTCTGTGTCTTCTTTATGAAATACAGGTGTTTGTGATGTTAAGTTTAATTGACAAGCTACCTATTTTTCTCGTTTTCAATCAGATCCTTTCAATCCATATCCAGCTCCATTTTAAATGCGAATCGATGCGACCTCGGCTTGCTATGATTTTACGAGCGAACCACCAAATCGATTGTGATATTTGGCAGACTGACCTTTGTACCTTGAAAATGGTGATATTGGTGGTTATAATTCCATGAAAAATGCAATAGGTATTGGTATAAACACTAGCAGAGTCTTCGGCTAACGGAAACTAGAATTATGGCTGTATGCCATGCTCAGTCGTTACGGGTATTCAGAAGCACGAAAGTCTGGATTAGTTTTCGGACTTTCGGGTATCTGACTACCCGAACGTTTGAGAATAGGGGTAGTTATAATTCCGGGAATTGAAGCAAGTGTAGAAACAGCCAGTCTTTAGCTAACATCATCATCATCATCTGCCTAGTCTTTTCCCAACTATGTTGGGGTCGGCTTCCAGTTTAACGGGATACAGCTGAACACCAGTCTTTAGCTAACATAACATAAAATTATGCCTGTATTCTCAAACGTTACGGGTATTCAGAAGCCCGAAAATCTGACAAGCAGTCTTACCGTGTGGTATCGTGTTCCCAGCAACTGAGTTGTAAAAGATAGATAGGCAGTCGCTCCATGTATAATACTGTTGTCTAATTTCGTAACCGATTAAGACTAATTTGTTTCATCTGGTCAGTTCAACAACATTCATTGCGTTATCTACTTTGTTGAACAGATTTTTTTTTTTCGAACTGCTGTAGCAATGGATTATACATTTGTTTCAAACCGATTCAATTGATCGTGTATTCGCGATTAGGGTGCTTCAGCTTGATCCGGTTAGACTGGTAGCCGACCTTCGGCCGTCCCAGTTTAGGGCTAGGCTGATGATGACGACTCCGGGGTAAGCACTAGTGCCTACCCCGGAGTCACCATCAGCCCAGCCTAGTCTTTGAATAGTCAAAGGACATCACATTACTTACTACATTCACATTTCGCTAGATAATGTTAAGTCCCACGTAATAGAGGGCGAGCCTAGAATGAACGTTCTAAAAGTTGGCACAACGTCGCATATAGCTGTCAAATATTTACCTATTTTGATTAATTTGGCAATATTAATGTATGGAAATGTGAAATATGGCTAACTAGTGAACTAGAATATTAATAAAGAATTGCAATTATAACACTGAATTTGATGTTGTAACCGTTTAGGTGTAAAAAAGGCGTTCGGAAAGTTTTCAAATACTTTTTTTACATCTAAAACGAAATATTCGGTGTTAAGATATTAATTATTGAATTTAATAATCAATACTTTAGTTCACTAGTTAGTCATTTCATATTTCCATACAGTAATATTGCCAAAATAATTAAAATAGCGAAATATTTGACATCTATTTACGATGTTGCCCACTTTCGGAATGCACGCTCTTAGCATTTACTGAGCGCAAACCAGACTAGGCTTCTACTGGGTAACTCCTATTGGAAAAACCCAATACCTACCACTTTATCCGACTTTACTTCAGCAGCCAGGGACCACTGGACCATGAGCACAGCTAGTTAAAAATAAACACAAACCTAACAAGGTCTTTTGTACGCTGGCTTCTGATCAAAGTTTTGTTTGAGCTAAATGCATCAAAGTTTTAACTTGTAAGAGTTTGAACTATTAAGAGCCTCACCTCAGCTCAAATTCGCTTTTTATATCGCTCACACCATACTACTCGCGGACTGAGTGAGAACGAGACGGAGTGGGGTGCTGGCGGCTCCAAGCCTCGAATAGTTTAGGTAATTGCTTTTTACGGTTAAAATAACGGTAAAAAAAAAACAAGACCTGCTTTATAGTTAGTTAAGTTAGTTATTATGCAAAGTTTCATTATCTAATTTGAAGTAATTTTTTAATACCAGCGGTTAAATAGTTCCGTTTAGAGGTAATTTTGGATTTTCAAAATGAATGCTGCAGTATTTTCGAATTATCGGAGGATCATGCTAAGCAATTTGAGGTTGGGTAGGCCCTTAAAGGCTGTTTGTGTTCAATTCATTTCGCTCTTTTATATATAATCTGGCTCGTTGGTCTAGTGGTCACAAGCGCTACTTCTGAGCATGAGGTATTGGGTTCGATTCCCAGGTCGGACAGTGTTATTGGGTGAAATCTATCTATAATTTCTCAGTAGCAGCCCGTATTCTGTATTTGTGCCCTGTTGATGGAAATAGGCTCGCCCCCTATTACATGGGACTTAAACATAACTGGTGTGGGTGTACTATAGGTACATCTCTGCCTAATCCGTCGAGGAAACAAGGCGTCTTGTTATGTTTATTATCTATATAAATTGATGTTTATATTTTCACTAGTCGAAGTCAAGAGGGGTTTTTGTCAGATTCCGGGCTATAAATCCAGTTTCGCTGCTAAGGAGAAATACCAGGCGGATTCTTTATAACCTGTGTTACTCTACTGCTGGCCAAAGGCGTCCTCCATCGTCTACTACCGGCTGTGGTCATCACTTGGCCAATCACTCATGTTTTTTTTCAAGTCGTCTGGGACTCACTGCGCGATAACATAAACATCATACATTGCCCACCCAATCCTTCTTCAGCCTAGGAGACTGTATTACCCCCATCGGCGACTCCTGTAGCGGATCATGGTGTTAACGCACTCAGTCTTATAAAATGTAAATCTCACCTCGGCAGTCGTCACTTGTATATTGTGAATTTGTCACACACTTTGTCCTTTTTATTCTTGGTCCTTGCTTCCTTGCGGTTTGATAAACTGTACTGCCTGTTAAACATTTTAGGTAAATAATACGTAAATGCTGTTGGGAATGTGAAATCGATCTTTTGCCTCCGTTCCTTCAGGAAAAGGTCATAATCTTGTGTGTAAGTCATTTAGCAAATATTAGTAACCAAATCAACACCTTGTTTAATTTGCATAGACAAGATTCGCGACACTTCTCATCTTTTGTCACGGCAATGCGACAAGGACGAGGTAAAAAAATGCGTGGGAGGGACGTAGGAGGTATTTGCTGGTCATGATGCAATGGACACTTGATTAGAAGTAATCTAGTTTCGCTATGGACTATTTTGTGACCTTATTGTTACTATGTTTTTTATAGCATAGGAGGAGCTCGTGGCTAAGTAATAACAGTCGCACGGGTCGATCCATCGGGTTAAGCTACACTTGCTGGGGTTGGTCAGTGGATGAGTGACCATCTTTTCATACCGAGACTCCTCCGTGCCTCGGAAAGCACGTTAAGCCTTTGGTCCTGGCTGTCATTCGTAAATCTTTGACAGTCGTTACGGGTCGTGTCAGAAGCCCGAAAGCCTGACAGCCAGTCTTATCAAGGGGTATCTGATAGGCAGTCGCTCCATGTAAAATACTGGTATTCAGTTGCATCCGGTTACACTGGAAGCCGACCTCAACATAGTTGGGAAAAGGCTAGGCAGATTGATTGTAACTATGCTTATTATTATGAAACTACCTGTTGCCCGTGACTTCGTCTGCGATCCAAACTCAAACTCAAAAACTCAAACTCAAAGCATTTATTTCAATTAAACCATTTACAGGCACTTTTGAATTGTCAAAGAGTCGGTCAGTTAGTCAAAAAGTTGAAGCTAGTTGCCCATTCAAATTCGTATATCTCTATGGAGAAGAACGGGCAAGAAACTCCAAGGACACTCTTTTAAAAATGTATATAGATATTACAAAATCCTGGGTACAGTATTCTTCGTGCTTCTTATATGTGAGAACAATGTCAAACGAAAAATAATCAAAAATAATTCAAAATATAAGATTAAAAATAAGCCCTGGCAGATAAGAGATGACCAGTCTCAACTGACGGCGCCCGTTCACGAACATGACACGTGGATCAGCACCATCCAGCTCAACCATTTTGTAGGGAACCGAATGATCCAACACACGCGCCACCATCAGCGAGACATTTAAGTGAGTATGACATACTCTCATCTGCCAGGCTCTTTCAAGTCAACATACAACATGATACCATATGAGTGTAAGTCAATCCGAGTAAAAAGTAGCCTATGTTCTTCTCCAAGTTAGACAGGCTACCTAACGATGTTACATAAAGAATGGTGTGAAAAGGTACATACAGATGAGATACTTTCGCATTTTTTTAAATTTTTTTTTGATGGTGGGGACTCTTGTCCCGCTCTGGGCGGAGCGAAGGGCGTGTCAGACTTTTACTGACTAAAACCCACCCGTGTTCCTTCAGTTGCCTGTTGCCAAGGTCCCGGTATCCCTTTCGGACTTTCCCATAACCCTGGATTTAAAGAGGTCCTGGGTTCTATTACCGAGTCGGACAGTGTAATTGAGTTTTACCATCTGAAACTCAGTAGCAGCCCGGAGTCTGGATTTCTGACCGTTTGATGGCAATAGGCTGGTCCATTATTACATGGGACTTAAACATTACTGTCGAAATGTGGGTGTACTATAGTCACACCTCTACCCTACCCTTCGGGGAAACAAGGCGTGATGTTATGTGATATTGGTATGGATGGAAATATGGGTAAATGGCTAAATTCTTTGAACTTTCTTCGAGGCATCATGTTATTTTTGCTGTCTTCAATTATCCACCTGAAAAACACTGTGCTTTCTATCCCTATGTATTTTTCTCTAATAAGTGTTATGTAAATAAATGCATAATAAGCCTATAAAGTTCCCACTGCTGGGACACAGGCTTCTGTGAGAGGGAGTGGGCCGTAGTCCACCACGCGGGCCCAGTGCGGGGTGGTGGATGTCACATGTCTTCGAATTTTTGGTTCTAGGATATGGCGGTTTCCTCACGATGTTTTAAATACCTAAATAAATACCTCTGTCGATAATACTTAATACCGACGACTTTCCATAAAATGGCCTTGATTTTATTACTATTTTGCCACCCAGACAAAAATTCCCAATCGTCTAAATGGCCCCATATATCCCGAAGAGGCATTGACCCCCAAGGTATTACATGCCAATGATTAATAGCCTCCCGACCGACAGGCATCCTAACGACATTACCTATAAAGTAGTCCATGACGAAAACTAGATTAGAACATTAGACATAACTGCCACGGTTTAGGAATCCGATATTAAGGTGACTAATGGAGTTCCCAGTAATGTTCTTGTAATAGTAAACTACGAAGGAGGTCTGTTTTCTTCAATGATCAGGGAAGTGTGGGAACTTTAGAGGGTCTGTTCAGAAAGTTGGCAACATCGTAAATAGCTGTCAAGTATGTATTTCGCTGTTTTGATTAATTTGTCAGTATTACTAAACTAGCCAACCCGACAGACGTCCTGTCCAAACAATTCCCAAGGAAAAAAAGCAATGTGGTTTTTTAGGGTTCCGTAGTTGAAAAGGAACCTTTATAGTATCGCCATGTCCGTCTGTTTGTCCGCGGCTTGCATCAGAGACTGCTAGTACTAGACAGCTGTAATTTTGGCATGGGTATATACAAGGTGCAAAAAAGCATTTGTAAAGATGCCAAATCTTTTTTTGCACCTTAAACAAAATATTCAGTGTTCAATCAATATTTTAGTGCACTTAAGAGAAATATTTCCATAGTTATAGTAATATTGACAAATTAATCACAACAGGTAAGTGTTTGACAGATATTAGTGTCATTGTCAACTTTCAGAATGCAAAACTTTAAGAATTATCAGAAGTTTGATGCAAAAAGCTGCTAGCATTTCTCTGTGACGTATTCAGTATTGATCTGCGAGATTCTGCCTCTTAGGTTGTCCTTGTCTCGGCCTAGACCCTCACAAGGACGTTATCGCAATTCTAGTTCAGTCTGGATTTCAGCCTAGTTTATTTTATGTTAGTTTTCGGTCTCGATTTCGTCTGACGCTGGATTTTTAGGTAGTTTTAAACTTTTAAGGGTATGTTTCACAACTACTCTAAAGTAATGTCCCGTAAAAAATGATGGATACTACAGCGGTTTATTTTTGAGCATGTGGGCTAAAATCAAATCATAATATGTCCCGCAGCTCGGTGTGCCTTTTGCATCTTTGTCCATTGTGCTCTGTCCTCTGGTCCAGGGTTAGATGGCTGTCGTCTTCCCATCTTGTGTTTGGGCGCCTCCGGTTTCTAGTCCCGTCTCTTGGGTACCACAGGGTCACTTGTTTGCTCCATTTGTTCGTTTTGTATCGAAGCATGTGTCCTGTCCGCGTAAATATAAAGCCGTGCAACAGACAGTAGCTGTTCTGTAACATACCCGCGTCCGTAGGTATGAATAAAGTATTACAAACATGATTACACCTCAGACATTTGAAAACTGTCTGCAGTGTGACTGGCTTGCCCCCAATTTCCTACATGGGACTTAAACTGTGTGTACTGTGCACCACCCACCACCTAACCCTTCGAAAAATATAATTTCGCACTACTGGGACTCAGACCTCCTCTTTCTGAGAGGAAGCGGGCCGTACTCCACCACGCAGGCCCAGTGCGGGTTTATGGACGTCGATTCTTTTGGTACGTCTTCGATTTTTTTTGGTTCTAACATGCCTCATTGTTGCCTCATGTCGCCTTCTTTCAAGATAGGTATATATTTTGTTTTTTGATTAGTTGAAATAAACACGAGATCTCTTCATAAAAGATTTATGTACTAAAGGTATGAGCTATGAACTTTCTCTGCTATGGACTTTTTCTGGCATTTTTTCACGATAGTTTTTACTATTCACGCCAAGTTGATGCCAAATTAGGTGGTTTTATTTCACTGCATAGAAAATTTTAAGTAATTGGAGTTTTTAATGTAATTGGATAACCATTTTGTAGTTTATTGGAAGTGTCTGCTGTGTTACAAGGTAAATATAAAACCTTCCCGAGTGGTACTTAGTAAATTATGACCATATTATGTGATATTCAGAGACCGTACCGTGTTTAAAAAAAAAAAACTTAATCCAACAGCCTGTTAAAAGGTTCGATGGAAATCTTACTTATTTCCTGTTATTCGGGCTTTATTTTTAATGAGTTTTTGATTTGCCTTTGTTTTTATTTTTTAATTTGACTTCTCTATAACGACGCAATTACTTCACATCAGTACTTGGTTCAGCATCATCCTCACTAACTTTATAATTATTATTCTTGTCTATTCAAAGATACCTTTTATAAGTCTAGTTTCAATACAACGTTTTCACTTCAAGTTTTTAAATTAGATATTATACTTTGCTTGAAGAAAGTCATGTTTTAATAGTAGGCCTTATACTATCTCAGCTCAAATTCACTTTTTATCTCGCTCGCACCATACTATTCGCGGCCTGAGTGGGAGTGAGACGGAGTAGAGTGCTGGCGGCTCCAAGTCTCGAATAGTTTAGGTACTTAATTGCTTTTTACGGTGGAAAAAAAGGTAATTTAAAAAAATACTGAATACCTGCTTTTTAGTTCAGTTATTTTGCAAAGTTTCATGATCTAATTTGAAGTATTTTTTAAATACCAGCGGTTTATACATAGTGCGGTTTAGAGGCAACTTTGGATTTTTTTTTCTATCGAGAAAATTTTGTGTAATCTTTTTTTTGTCAAACATAGGCCCTAGCATTAACATATATTTATTTCAACCTTAATTTTCGGCATAACGGAGGATCATGCTAAGGAATTTGAGGTTGGGTAGGCCCTTACGGCTACATCAATTTGTATAATCGATGCGATTTGTTCACGTGGGTAAACCTCCTTCCTATGTTAATTTAACAACGAAAGGGGAATATTTAGTAGTAAGAAACCCCTGTCAATTTGAAGACGTATAACCCAGTTGCTAAGGATTTGAAGACAGAAGTTCCCCAAAATTATAAGTCACTTATTTGAATAACGCTGAGAATCAGCAGTTTTTGAATGTCAAAATTGCATAAGACAGTCCCCCAAAACGCCCACCCTTCACCACTTCCTAGTGCTTTAGCTGGGAAGAAATGGCGCAACAAACTCCACTGGCAGCCCAGAATAAAACTCTTTCGAAAATAAAAATATTTTATTTCACATAAACCTACATGGGTACTGTTGAAACGTCAGAAGCTAGGTGCTAGGTTCTAATTGGTCGTTTCCTATGGAGAAGAGCTGGCAAAAAATTCCACGGTTAAGCACTCTTTTAAAAATAAAAGGCTTTTATAATTTTTTGTAAAGTCTACTTATTGTTTTTGTCCTGTCTCGGCCACTCCACCATTCTGACAGTCAAGATCAGTGCATGATTTTGATAGCCAGAATTTAGAAAGTCTGACAAACAGTCTACCACAGGGTATTGTGTTACAGAGTTACAGGTCAGAGAGGCAGCCGCTCCATGTAAAATACTGGATATCAGCTGCATCCGGTGAGACTGGAAGCAGACCCCAACTTAGTTGGTAAAAGGCTAGGCAGATGCTTGTATGATTTTATGGTAATTTTTTTAGGTCTTTTCGTATGGTTAGTGAGTAACTTGGTGTCAGAATATTAAAGCCACACAACGGCCTTTGAGTTGGGTTCACATGTTGTCGAGAAATATCTCTCAGGCATTTCTTGATTAATGAAGCTAGATATTTTTAACCGACTTCAAAAAAGGAGGAGGTTATCAATTCGTCTGTATTTTTTTTTTTTATGTGTGTTACCTCAGAACTTTCGACTGGGTGAACCGATTTTGATGATTCTTTTTTTATTTGAAAGCTGGTGCTTCCCGTGTCGTCCTCGTCTCACAAATTTTTTATTAACTTTGCTTGAGTAGATTTTGAGTTAGCTTCAATAATTAGACGACATCTTATTTGATACAATCACTGTTATTTACATAGCAGGTAGTGGTATTAGAATTTGTGTGGGGTAGGTACCACAACTAAAAAGTATAAAATAAAAAAATTTACAAAAAAAACATCCGACTTCCAAAAAAAAGCACAAAAAAAGTGAAAAATTACTTTTTTCGGAAGTCGGTGGCAAGAAACGAAAATTGAAAAGCATAGACACCGACTTCCGAAATTAAAATTATTTTTTACTTGTTTTTTTTGGAAGTCGGTTGTTTTTTTTTTTGTAAAATGTTTTTATATATTTCTATGTTTTTTCGCGTTTTTGTTTTTGTGTGTGTGTGTGTGTGCTAGTGCTGTAATACTTATTTATGAATACATTTGAGAACATCCTGAATATAGGTCAGATCACTATCGGGTACCATCTTTTGGAACGAAATTATATCTGACATTTGATGTACTTCTTGTTCGTAGACTTTTTGATAGACTTTATATTTAGAACTGCCTCGTCTAGTGGTCGGTTGCGCGTATGCTGAGCGGAGATTTTGGGTTCGATTGCCGGGTCGCGACAAAGTGCTATTGGGTTTTTCCATAATTTTTCTCATGCTAGAATATTAGTAGAGCAGTGTTATTAGTGACTGCCTCGTTGGTCAAGTGGTCGCAAGTCGTACTGCTGAGCATGTGGTCCTGGGTTCGATTCCCGGGTCGGGCAAAGTGATATTGGGGTTTTTCTATCTGGAATGTCTCAGTAGCAGCCCGAAGCCTGGATTTGTGCCTGGTTGGTGGTAATAGGCTCGCCCCCTATTACATGGGACTTAAACATAACTGGCGAAATTTGGGTGTACTATAGGTACACCTCTGCCTAATCCTTCGGGAAATACAGGCGTGATGCTATGTATTTAAAACATCACTTTGTCTCTGTCATTCTCAAACAAGTGATATAAGCAAAACGATTTTTTTAATTCGGTTGCGTCCCGACGCGATCTCGCGTGCATAGAGGTAGTTTATGGGCCGGAGAGGGACTAAGGATATGTGGCGGCATCTACATCGCCACATGCGAACTACGCATTGAAGACCTGACATCACACAAATATCCTGACGTCACACAAATCCTGCATCGCGCAAGCATAGTTTACCGCGCGATCAACATCCTAATCCAAACTTGTATAATATTATAAATGCGCAAAATATGTTTAAGAAAATGCTAGAATATTTTAGAGCAGTATGTTATTTGTTTATAATGCATGCATGTCACTCGCATTTTTAGTTTATCGCGTCGCGTTAATAGAGCATGTGGGTGTGCCTAATGCATAGTAATTTTACATGTGCTATAAAAAGAAAATACACAAGATAGTTCTTCAGAGAAACTTCCAGTTCTTTAGAGCTATGACGTTGAGAGTAGAGTGACAGAAAGGTTCTAACACTTTCTGTCACTCTCGACACGTACACGCACAGGTGATAGAATAGAATAGTAAAAAAATACCGGCCAAGTGCGAGTCGGACTCGCACACGAAGGGTTCCGTACCATTATCTATAAAAACGGCAAAAATAATCACGTTTGTTGTATGGGAGCCCCCTTAAATATTTATTTTATTGTTTTTTTACTATTTGTTGTTATAGCAGCAACAGAAATACATCATCTGGGAAAATTTCAACTGTCTAACTATCAGGGTTCATGAGCCTGGTGATAGACAGACGGACGGACGGACAGACAGAGGAGCCTTAGTAATAGGGTCCCGTTTAACCCTTTGGGTACGGAACCCTAAAAAAACAACAGACTTCCAAAAAAAAAGACAAAAAAGTGAAAAATAACTTTAATTTCGGAAGTCGGTGTCTTTGCTTTTCAATTTTTGTTTTTTGCCGCCAACTTCCGAAATTAAAGTTATTTTCCACTTTTTAACCGATTTCTTCAAAAAGGAGAAGGTTCTTAGTTCGTCTGTATGTTTTTTTTACGCGATTACTCTGCCAATTATGCATTGATTTTGATGATTCTTTTTTCTTTGGTAGGTAATGCTTCAGTGGTGGCCCCATGTTTGCTTGCGAAGTTTTTGAGTTAGCTTCAATATGACATATTTTTCCCACTTAGGATATTATGTGGAATGTTTTATGTTACTCCGTCACTGTTATTTACATAGCAGATAAAAAAATTCGCTGTCCCTACATTTATGTTCGCATAGCTCGTCAAAATGTAGGGAACAGCTGACTTTTGTTTCGCGATGTTCATAATGATGAGTACAATGACCCCTTAAGAGATTTCGTGTATGAAAAGATATACCTTCTATATTTTTTAACATCGCACGTAAAGTTTATCTATATAAACTTTAATGACAAGCGACCAGTTTTAATGACAAGACAATTCTGGTCGCTGCCGGCCGCTGCCATTTTAGTGTGAATTTAGCTCTATTTCGTTTATCCACCCCAAAAAATCCACCCTCAGATTGATAGTGTTGATACTCGAACATACGTTTCTGAGTATCTACCTTAGGCTGGATTATTTGAGGTGGATTTAAACAGAAACTCAAACTCAAACTCAAAGCATTTATTTCAAATAAACCAATTACAGGCTCTTTTGAATTGTCAAGGGGTCGGTCAGTCAGAAAGATGAAGCTAGTTGCTCATTCCAAAGCGTAGGTTCCTATGGAGAAGAACGGGCAAGAAACTCCACGGACACTCTTTTGAATCAGAATATTATTACAATATATTGGTTACATCATTCATGTTGAAATTATACATGTGAGAACAATGTCCGTCCGTAAAAAGATAAAAAAGAAACAAAACAATTCAAAAATTAAAATAAATTAAAATAAGCCGTGGCAGCTAAGAGATGACCAGTCCCTACTGATGGCGCCCGTTCACGAACATGACGCATGGATCAGCACCACTCAGCTCAACCATTTTGAAGGGAACTTAATGATCCAACACACACGCCACCACCAGCGAGACATTAAAGTGAGCATGACATACTCTCAGTCGCCAGGGCACATTCAAGTCAATGAAAGACGTACCTAGTAAATGGTAGCTTTAAAGTACTTAGGTAAGTACATAGTGCTCACACACATGTGCTATGCAGTTATACAAAACTAGGAGATTAAATTTATACAATGTAAATAATTATAGTTTTTACAATCTTCAGCAGCTCCAACAATTATTTCGAATGCTAATCAATTAGTTTATGCGCCCTGTGGAGCTGGACCAGCGCTGAGCCAAGCATTTTTATCCGTAATGTAATCCCCTAATTTATAATATGCTTGGCGGCATAGTGTGCGTTTTATACAAGATTTAAATTTTGTTTCATTCAGTTGGAGTATGTGGGGAGGTAATTTATTATAACATTTTAAACAGTACCCCATGAAGGATGAGTCTACTTTAGCCAGTCTGAAGCCCGGTTGAACTAATTGGTCCCTATTTCTAGTCCTATAATTGTGTCTTTCACCTCTTTTACTGAAAAGACTTAGATTTTTCCTTACGTACATGATGTTTTCATAGATATATTGACAAGGTACCGTCATGATGTTAATATCTTTAAACAGTTCCCGTAGAGAATCGCGCCTGCGGAGGCCATATATTGCTCTGATCGCTCTTTTCTGCAGAATAAAAATAGAATCGATATCAGCAGAATGACCCGTTTCCCGCAAAAATATTAATTTAATCGATCTTGTAAGACTAGAGATTTTGCATGAACCCTCAGAGATGTGGCTATGTCAAATAATAACTTAAACAAGGTTATCGGTATCAACAGTGACACATTATTTACTTGCTAACTGATATTAATTCTGCCGTCATAATGAAAAAAGGCACATCTAACATTTTATAACTATGGAGAAAATCGAGTTTAAACATTTTATTGGTTTTTGGCGAAACATATCGACTTAGTATAATATTATTTTTCGAAAATAGATGCATTAAAATAAATTCATTCGCACGATTCCTATACGATTATTGAAATATAAGTTTTATATTTTATTGGCATTGATTAAATACCTAATCAACATTTTATCTTTCAACGTAGCATGAAAAGTGAAGTAAAGTTATTAATATTACGAACTAGCTGCCCGCCCCGGCTTCGTACGGGTAGCACTAAATACCCTACCCTACCTACCCTACCTACCCAACCTACCCTACCTACCCTGCCTACCCTACCTACCCTACCTACCCTACCTACCCACCCTACCTACAATACCTACCTATCCAACCACCTACCTACCCTACCTACAATACCTACCTATCCAACCACCTACCTAACCTACCTACAATACCTACCTATCCAACCACCTACCTACCCTACCTACATATCTACATACATACATACCTACATACATACCTACCTACACCTTACGTTAAAACCTTCCCCTGAGAATAACGGACACAACAAAAAAATAATTATCCAGATCGGTCCAGCCGTTCTCGAGTTTTAGCGAGACAAACGAACAGAAATTGATTTTTATATATGTATATATAGATAGAGGGCATAAGTAACCAATTGTGGCTTTCATTCTGACATTTTGTGTCAGGCACAACACGTCAGGCACAACTGGCGAGATTCGCTTCGTACCTCGACCCCGTCACTTCACCTCTAGTCAAAGATTTTTGGTAGTAAAGGCATAACTGCTAGTTGTGACTTTTCTTTTAAATTAAATGTCAAGGTCTAGTTGGTAAACTTTAAACCAAAGAGCGGTAGTTATGCCTTTAATATTTAACGCAGGTCAATTATATGCCTTTTCAAGTAAATCTAAATATTTATCGTGATACAAATATAAAAGCCGCATCTACTCGTATGCATATGTGACCTTTCAGATTCTGATTAATTTTGATGTACTATAAGTCAGATGTACTCTTTTTACGTACACACGGCTACTCATCAAGCTACACATTTCCAGTATAAGCTGACCTTGCGTTGTACGGAAATTCTATACAATGCGAGATCAGCATTAACTGGAATTGTATAGTTTGATGTGTTGCCGTGTGTACAAAAACTAAAAAAGTGGCTCAGTTGTGTTGTTTGAGCTTACGGTATTTTTATTTATCTTGTTCTTAACATTGTACAAAAAAATTGGCAGATGGGCCTTTTTTTTCTGATTCCGAATATGTATATTACTCAATTTCGGAAAAAATGTTAGTTGTGCCTTTTTTCCATATGACGGCAGAATTGTTTGTGTAATGTATCATTAATATTTGGTTTTGGGTTCACTTAATAATATAAACAGATCTAAACTAATATTATAAAGAGGAAAGATTTGATTGTTTGTTTGTTTGCATTGAATAGTCTCCGGAACTACAGAACCGATTTGAAAAATTCTTTCACTGTTGGGAAGCTGCACTATCCTCGGGTGATATAGGCTATATTATATTTTCAAAAAAATTAGGGATCCTTACTAAAACTCCAATAATGTAACCCAAGGTGTAAAAAAGGGTAAGGTAGGTAGGTATGTAGGGTAGGTAGGTAGGGTAGGTAAGGTAGGGTAGGTAGGTAGGTAGGGTAGGTAGGTAGGTAGGGTAGATGCGCCTTAGAAAAGTACTTAGTGCTACCCGTGCGAAGCTGGGGCGGGCAGCTAGTACATAGATAAAACTAAAATGTGCCTGGTATGATTTTGTGTTACATTAAAGGTAGGTAGGGTTGCCATATAAAATTTGGCAACCAGGACAAGACGCGTGAAAACCCCGGATTTTTAGAGCCCAGACAGAACCCGGGCATGTCAACAGATTTTTAAACATAGTCAGTGTAATAAAAACAGTTGAAAATGTCATAAATCACCTTTTTATTTATTTTCAGACCTTAAAATTAAATTTAGTCATCTTTTATCATCATTGTAAATGTACCTAAAAACAGAATCTTATTACAGTTTTTTACAAATTGTTTTAATAATCAGTTACAATTTTTTTTTCTTAAAATGACACCAAATTATTTATAATACAGGAAAAGTTTTTATCCACTGCGGAAATTTTGACATATTAACCTTAAACCAGTTTTATTAAACATAATTTTTTTATTTTGATGCGTCTTCATACAAAAAAATAAAAAAATCGTTAACGAAAGATGTTTATTTTAAAAGTGGTTGTATGGCTAACCGGCGCCGGCGGCGCGCGGCGAAGCGGAACGCGCGAGAGTACCTACCTATCAGCTGTGCGCTCGCTCGATTCGCCGGCGTAGGTATTTACGTGGGTTACTGGCCCTTGGATCTCGCTCAAAGAAATCAAAAATGCTTTCTTCGATTTCGATCGCCAGTCGGGGTCTGCCAGACCCTAGTGCATAATTCGGGGTTTTGAACTGTCCGTGATCAAGCAGCCTTTGAGTGGCCGCTAAAATGGTCCTTTCATTAGGGACCGCGGGGTTAAGGATTCCATGGGCTCGCATTCGAGGTATGCTCTCCGTCGCATACATTCTGCGAGCTGCTCGCAAACTTTCACCACTCAGTACATACACTCGCACCATCTCGTAAAACTCGCGGTTACTGAAGTCCGACATCGTGACCGGTAGGTACAAGCACGACACACGTGCGGCGCGGCGCTTGCGCGGGAAAGCGATTAGACGCGACGTCAGACGACTGCGCGTGCGATGAGCGAACTGTCGGCCACAGCCCCACAGGCTCACAGCGCCCGGCGCCGCCCGGGAGGGGGTTGCACCCCCGTGCAACACCGCCGCTAGTGCGCCGGCCGCCGCACGCGCCCATTGATATTATTACGAATAGTTTGTGTCCATATTTTGCTGATTTTAAGTAGGATAAAAAAACAAAAAAAAGTATTGAATAAATTATGGAATTGTGTTCTATTACTGATATTGAACCACCAAAAAAAATTTGCGCACTGGTCAAAAACTTTTCCTGTATACTGTGTTATGAAAGCAAAACCTTATTAAAATATTAAACCTAACAAAATTCAATTAAATTTTTAAACAAAAATCAAGTTCTGAGACGATTTTAGTATTCAGTCTTACAATTTTGCGATAAATATTTTAACTCAATACTAATTATCTTACTAATTTTTTTATCAGCAGTCATTTACATAACAAAATATCTCTTAACATAATATGAACTTAATTCAGTCTTCTTAAGTCTGTTCATCGGTTGATCGCGGCGTGCGGGCACAGTGCGTAGGTCGCGGGCGGCCCAATACGATTTTTTTTTTAACCCGGACTACAAATGAAGCCCCGCCCGGATGCTCCCCGGATGCCCTCTAAACTAGGACAAGTCCGGGGAAACTCGGACGGATGGCAATCTAATTGTAGATAGGATCACAAATTGCTGGAAAGTCGGAAAGGGATACCGGGACCTCGGCAACAGGCAACTGAAGGAACACGGGTGGGTTTTAGTCAGTAAAAGTCTGACACGCCCTTCCGCTCCGCCCAGAGCGGGAGAAGTGTTATGATGATTTCCGAACCTCAATAAAAAAAAAAAAAGGCAATGTAACTTGAAAGGAGCATTTCATCCGTTTTTTTAACCGATTTCTTCAAAAGGGGGGAGGTTCTCAATTCGTCTGTATGTTTTTTTTTTTGTGTTTGTTTCTCGATTACTCCCTTAATTATGAATCGATTTTGATGATTATTTTTTGTTTGGTAGTTCATGCTTCAGAGGCGGTCCCTTTTAAATTTTATTAACTTTGCTTGCGTAGTTTTTAAGTTAGCTTCATTATTACGTATTTTTCCCACTTAGTTTATGTAGACGATGTTTTAAGTGACTCCGTCACTGTTATTTACATAGCAGGTAGTGGTATTCGAATTTGTGTAGGGTAGGTATCACAACTAAAAAGTGAAAAACAAAAACTTTTTACAAAAAAAAAAAAAACTACTTCCAAAAAAACACTAAACTACTTATGAAAAATAAAACTTTAATTTCGGAAGTCGGTGGCAAAAACAAATATTGAAAAGCAAAGACACCTACTTCCGAAATTAAAGTTACTTTTCATATTTTTGTGTTTTTTGAAGGTCGGTTAATTTTTTTTTGTAAAAAAAAATTATGGACTCGGCGCTCGCCACTCGCCGAATCGAACATGTACTCGTACCTGCTAGCATATGTTCCCGGCGTGCGCGCGAGCGTAGCGTCCATACCTGCACACTTAGCATGACCACAATAGAAACGGGTTTTGTCAACGGAAAAATGACACAAATAATCACAATCTGTCATTTTGTCTATTCTTCCATCAACAAAACCCGTTTCTATCAAAATCAATAGTCATTTTATTCAAACTAGGCTGAGAATCAGCGCTTTTCGAACGTCAAAATTACATAAGACAGTCCCCCAAAACGCCCACGCTTCACCACTTCCTAGTGCTTTAGCTGGGAAGAAGAAGTGGCGCAACAAACTCCCCAGCAGACTGGATATCTCCCCAGTAGACTATGGTTGTCATGCTACGCGTGCTGGTTCAGTTCGTGTGCGCGCGCGTCTCAACACAACCTGTCCACACTGGCCACAGAACACTATTATCTACTCTCTCTGACACTTGCGCTCTGAGCACACCTGCGCGCCCTATAATTATGTTCTTTTGAAAAACCCACAAATCACGAATCGCTCCGCGCGCGTCTTGTAATGCTCATAGCGTAGTACGCATGACATTCACAGTTCGCGCGCGCAAGGCGTTACATTACATGATACATTGCACTAATTTAGACGGTAAATTCTTTCATTTCACGTTGCAGTCTCTACGAATTCAGATTTCGATGGCAAACAAAAAAAAAACATTTATAATCAGCCTCTAATGTGTCCACTGCTGTCTCTGTGAGAGCGGGCCGTAGCCCACCCCGCGGGCCCAGTGCAGTTTGGTATTAAATTCAATTAAATAAAGCAATAAATAACTAAATGTTATCTTGTATTTCTGTAGTATCTATTTAGGCCAAATTAATTGATTCATTTATTGTTATTTGTTCATTAGCTGTGAATCATTTATCTGTGCGTGGTAGTGCATTGGCAAAGTTCTTGTTGGTTTTGTAAATATTCAATTCGTTTTATTTATGAATGTTTTTTTAAATATACTGTTTGGATTGAAATGACGTAGGAGGTAATTAATAGTAATCCATCCATCCATTAATCCATTGTTACGTCACATCAAATCGATTCAATGGTCAAAACAAATATTTAACAAATATAGGTACCTTAATATTAATACCAGCTTAATAGTCCCAGTGCAGGGCAAAGGCTTCTTCCCCTTATAGAGAAGGCACAAGCATTGATCAACGCGCTTGCTAGAGGCGATTTGGCGATTACAGACTTATTTTTATTTAGGTTTTGGGTGGTGTTTCATTGAGATAGCTCTCAAAAAAGTGAAGAAAAACATCTTGAGGAAACCGGCATGTCCTAGAACCAAAAATTCGAAAACATGTGACATCTACCAACCCGCAAGGGAGTCGGCTGTAATCTACCACGCGGGACTGAGCCCGCGTGGTAGATTAGAAAGAAAGAAAGAGTATTTATTGCCTCACACAGTACGTTTAGCATAACCACCGTAGAAACGGGTTTTGTCGATGGAAGAATAGACAAAATGACAGATAAAAACCACTATCTGTCATTTTGTCTATTTTTCCGTCAAAAAAACCCGTTTCTACGGTGGTCATGCTACGCGTACAGGAAATCACTAGTTAAATACACACATAGACATATTAAAAAAAACAATAAAACTAAAAAGCAAATTGAAATTAATGCAGAAAGTCCTGTACAAGGCGAAAAGGCTCCTATCTCTGCACTATAATGATTACGGCCGCCTGCCTCTCGAAGAGCTGTGTCCCAGCAGTGGGAACATTATAGGCTGATTATAATATGCTATAAAGCCTGTAATGAAAGCTTCCATAAATATAAATAACTTTTAGTATAGTAACAAACAAATTGCTGAGGCAAAGAAACACTCAAGGCTGTTTTATACAGCTGGCTGAACAGCTGATATTTTTCGCGTGACTAGTTCTATAAAGGCTTAGTATAATGACATAAAACATTAGATACTTACCTAGTTACGAGTAGTTTGCCTACTCTGAAGTAATTTTAACTTTGAAAGCCAACCAATATTCTCTCAAGTATTCAGTAATCAGCTTCCCGGACTATAGTATGTTTCTAAAGTATCTGAAGAAGGTGTAAACAAACCCTGTTCAGTTTAAATTCTTACGGAATCACTGACTAAAGGTTATTAGTCACACATAGTCATGATCTACCTAGCCTTTTCCCAACTATGTTGGGGACGGCTTCGAGTCTAAACGGATGCAGCTGAATACCAGTATTTTACATGGAGTGACTGCCTATCTGACCTCCACAACCCAGTTACTGGGTAACACGATACCTCGTGGTATGACTGGATGTCAGACTTGGGCTTCTGACTACCCGTAACGACTGTCAAAGATCTACAAATGAATGACAGCCAAGACTAACAGTTTAACGTGCTTTCCGAGACAAGGAGGAGTGTCGGTATCAAAAGATGGTCACCCATCCACGGCCCAACCCCGGCAAGCGTAGCTTAGCCTGATGGATCGACCCGTGGGGCATTATGTCATACATCCATTAGATATTATGTCTACAACACACCTTTGCATGACCTTTTGAGGCTCACAAGCGTAACGAAAGACATTATTATGCATCTGTAGTGACATTTAGCTTGCAATATTTACCTACCTGGACGTCAATAACTTCAATCGTCTTGTAACTAAGCTGGAAGGACTTTTTACAGCTCTTCTGTCATCTCTTAAACCGTTCAGATTATTATTATTCATTATTCATCTAAATCCAAACTAAACTGGTAAAATTGTTTGTTTATAAGAGTCTGCAAATACCTATTGATTCGATTACAAAAATTCATTTACTGATAGAAAGCCACACTAATGCCGACTGCCATAAGAGCGTTTTCACAATGACAATTTGCCAGCGTGTTTCCGGCTAGGAGATTTGTGAGCGTGCTCTCCGCGACTACGCGACGTGTACTCCGCGTTTTCAAAAACTTGTACACTCACTTGCCTCACTCGCTCTTGTACACACGTCAATCACTCTCGTTACGCAAACGAGGCGAACACGTTGCGCATATGTGGCGTGCGCACATAAAGCGAGCGCGTTGAAAAAATCGCCTCTGGAAAAACGTTCGCAAATAGCCAGTGTGATAAGGCCCTAAGATATGACGTTTCTTCCACGCGATTGATGTTGTGAGCAGAAGCTAGTAAAATATAGAGAAGTAATTAAAAGCCCGTTACTACATTACAGAACACAAATCTAAAATAAGCGGCAAACTAACAAACTCATTTGATTACCTGTGTTGTCTTTTGTCAGCCAATCACAGACACAGTATTTATAATGAGTTCAATCTGTCCTCTTACCGCGTACGTCTCTGTGACCAGTCAATGATCGGACAAATAAAATAAAAAAATTGTAGAAATAGATATTGGGGGTTGTTGAAATATTGGAAACTAGCTGCCCGCCCCGGCTTCGAACGGGTAGCAATAAGCACTTATTTACGGCGCACGTACCCTACCTACCTACCCTACCCTATATACCTATCTACCTACCCTACCTACCTACCCTGCCTACCTACCTACCTACCTACCCTACCCTACATATCTACCCTACCCTACCCTACATACCTACATACATACATACCTACCTACTTACCTTACCTACCTACCTACCTACCTGCCTACCTGCCTTCCCTACCTACCTACCTACCTACCTATATTCCGAGATATCATCAAAAAAGCCATTTCATACAGAATGTATGAGAAACTGAATTTCCTTCACATTTTTTTTTTGTATTTTTTTTCTACATTTTAATAGTTATTCTGCTATTCTGGGCGGAGACAAATCCAACAAATCAAAGATCATCAAAATTGGTCCAGCAGTTCTCGAGTTTCAAGTGCTTGAACAAACCCGACTTTGTGAAAACAGTAAAAAATATTAGAAATGAAATATTAGGAAAAAAATTAAAAACACTTTAGCGAACTTGGCTATGTTCTACAACGTTTGTTTTTATCTTGTTACAGGGAACAAGAGCCGACGTGCGAGAGAGACACATCTTTCAAACAACAGGCGCCGCACCAGTCTAATAGATCAGGTATTTTGTGATTATTATTATCTGATTATCACATTTTCATATAGTTGCATCTGTGCAAAATACACTGGTGTTCAAAACTTAGTACCACACTTTTAAAATTGCAATTTCTCCTAAATTGTAGAAGTCAGAGTTTTGAAATTAAAAACGTATAGCTAATTTCATCAGCTTTCTTGGAAATTATAGTTTATTATATTATACATAAGTAACGTTTTTAACTTTAGCCATTTTTAACTTACAGGCAAAAAACTCAAACATTTATAACTACTGTTTTACGCCTTAATTACATATTTTTTTTGACACCTTGGCTTTTGAATCATCGTAGTCTATTATATAATAAGTACCTATATTTAATGATCACTAAGAACAGGTTTTTGCTGGGAATTACTTATTCGTTATTTTTTGGTTCTGTAATTGTATTTGTTTTTTTATTTATTTATTTAGAAGTCTTTATATAAGTATTAAGTATGTTGAAACTGTGTGTACTCTCCGTCACTTGTCCCTAAGGGTTCATTAGAAAACCAGCGCCAGACAGCATCATTTGTCTGGCATTAATGCTGAAATTAACCTTTTTGGCGCAGCCGTGAGGCACACATTGTTGTTAAAACATTATTTTCTCTTTTTTGTTTTTTTTTGTATATTGTGTTTCACGAACTGTGTCCAAATTAATATTATTCTTTCTTTCTTTCTAATCATAATTCATTGATCAAGAAATAAATGTGAAAACAAAAACAGAAACAAAAAGAGCCAATAGTTGCAATAATTACTGTGTTATCGGCTATAAAGTTTTTATATAAAAAATTTAATATTTTTATGTAATCCTTTTTATTTCGAAAATGTAGCTAGTGTAATTTAAAAGTTGTTGCAATTTTAGTGTTGGATTTTCTAAGTGTGGTACTAAGTTTTGACAGCCAGTGTATTAAAATCTGTAAGCCAGCTTTTCCCTCGATTTGGCCCGCCCGTGTAGAAGTCGGAAATTATCCCACGGGAACGTACCACCGCTCCGAGATAAAAGTATCCTATGTCCTAAACCAGGTCATGGTCTACCTGTGTGCCAAATTTCATCGAAATCTGTCCAGCCGTTAAGGCGTGAAAGGTAACAGATTGTCAGACTTTCGCATTTATAATATTAAAGTATGTACGAGTACCATTATGGAGGAGCTTGTGGCTAAGTAATCACAGCCGAACGGGTCGATCGATCAGGTTAAGTTGGTTGTTCCGTGGATGGGTGACCATCTTTACATACCAAGTCCGAGCCTCGGAAACTACGTAAAGCCGTTGGTCCTGGCTGTCATGTGTAGATCTTAACTCAAACCAAATAAAAATCCAAGACAGAGCGCTGTCAACAGTGACGTGAGGCCGGTTTCGTTAACATGCAGTGCACTTAGTTTGGTGTAGTTTGATTGTAGTGTCATTGTAAATATTTGTAAATGTGTGTGTGTGAGCGTGTATGCACAGAGCGGTGGTGTAGTTTTAGCATGCTTCACTGTATTGTTCGCAGCGCTCCGTCTTGGTTTTTTATTTGTTCTGAGGATCTTTATATTCAATTTTGTTAGTCTTAGCCACTGCTAAGTCAATCTACAATCTTCATTAATTCTTTATTTTCATTAATCTTTATTATGACATCTGCAAAGTGTGCTGATTATGGCATTATTATTTTATTTATTTATTTGATCATTTATGTTCAGTCACGGACTTTAATTGATGAACCACTTGGCACTGTTCGTATTTTAGCCGTGTATTGCAAGTCGGCCTTAGTCCGTTATACTCGTACATCCAGACACGGAGAGTCATGTCTTCGTATTAAAGAAGAAGAAAATTATATTCAATATCTTTACCGGTTGGCTAACCTGAGAACCAGAACTACAAACATGACGTCAGAGTGACTATCCAAAGTCAACCAATTTCAGGTCTAGCAACCGTAACCTAGCGACGATTGTTTTAGCGTAGCCATAGTAACGTTAGCGTACGGAGAAATATATATTCATTTCGACAAATTCGAAATTATAACGTCTATGACATCGACATTTCAACTGTCACTGTCTTCGGATATGTTTTCAGAAATATTGAGTTAGTGAGCTCTTATTCAAAGGAAGTCAGTATCAAATAGATTGGATAAACATTGTATTTATTTATCATTGAGAACTTATTAGTCAACCTCTATGGATAAGACTATTCCCGATTACTAGTAATTTGTCATCTTGTTTACGAGCATATGATTTGAGTTCGTGTTTAATCGTGTAATCTCGTGAATGTATGAAACAGCAAAATTGAAAAGTTTGAAAGTTGCTTATCAATTAATGTCCGTGACTGTACACACATAATAAACAGACATGGAGAAAAGAACAGAAAAAAACGTACAAAGGTGATGCTTATTTCAAAAGAAATCTCTTCCAGCACACCTGCGATAGGAAAGTAGATAAGAGATGTAGACACCGTATGTACAAATCGAGAGAAAGTAAAATACATAAAGTTAAAAACAATTCATTCATTCATTTATTATTAGAAGTTAGTCATTTTCTTAGTTGCCATTCACAACTATGGAGGTCTGCAATCAATGTTGCAAGTCAGATTCCGCGTATTTAATCACAACCGGGCCATATTTATTGAACTGGCGGCGTCGAATTCACCGAATGTTACCCTTAGTGGGTGATAGGCGTGCGTACTTAAAGTAAGTGGTTTTTAAGTTCGCGACGTTACTCGGCTCGCCGTCGATGACACGTGAAGCTTGCTCAAAACGTCATTGTCAAATTGGCGGCTCGCGACTCGCGGCGATGACAGACGGCGAGCTAAGGCGGGCTACGAGCAAAATTTCAATCCTGTTGGATCACCGCTGAACTTACTCAGCGGTTTTAAAGTCCGCGTGCTTAGTATGATACACGGGCGTGTAAGCTCGCAGAGCCATAAGTACGCGGACTTGCTCGCACGTCTATCACCCATATAGGTGCTTCTAAATTAAGGCCTACAACAACCTTTTGCTTCGGTTACAGAATCCTCCACATCATCAGCAGACACAGCGTCTCAGGGTTCAGGCTCAGCTGCAGCTGCCCCCGCACAGCGAGCGCGACGACATGAACCACAGGTAAACAAGCGCTTCTAGCAACCTTGAGTCAAAATAACCATAGGTAACCATATGCTTCGAACAATTTTAAAAGTTTGTAAAAACATTTGACTGCTTGTATTTTACCATTAGCTATAGATTGACCGAGACCGCTATACCACGTTAGGTATGTTCGTGCCGAGATGGGGGGGGCAGCGCAGGCCGCTCATTCGTCAACCCTCACGGCGTCCCGCCACTCATTCGTCAACGCGGCCCCCCCTCGCCGCGTATTCCTAAGGCGCGGTACAGCGGTCTAGCAATCATAGTGAGAATGGATTTAGTGTAGGCGAAACCGCCAGGCTAGGCCGCGTAATTTAAACTTTCATTTGAGGCCAACTCTAACATGGAGAGTTGTGTTGATCCTGCTAGGGTTGCGGGAAAGTCCGAAAGGGATACCGGGGCCCTTGGCAACAGGCAACTGCAGGAACACGGGTGGGTTTTAGTCAGTAAAAGTCTGACACGCCCTTCCGCTCCGCCCAGAGCGGGAGAAGTCACTGGATGATTTCCAAAACTAAAAAAAAAAAAGTCCCTAACTCTTATGTCTTCGTACGTTACGCTCACTGGCCCGACAGGACGAGCCCACCGCGGGCCGCCGCCGTGTACTTGTAGCTTCATACCTAAAGTGTGGAGTACGCCGCTGTGCGCCTTCTGTACTATTCTGTGGTAGGGTGTCAATTGAATTAAAAATAAGTTTCTCGGCCGTACTTCTTTTTTTTAAAGATGGAAAGGGATTAAATACTGTTCTGTGATTATAATTATTCAATCAGAAGCTTTCAATGTTTAATCTTTGTTTTTAATTTATCCTGTTTTGTTCGCAGAGGGAAGAGCGTCGGCAGGAAGCGGCAAGCGCCCCGCGCATACAACCGAACCCTTTATTGAGGTGAGTGTTACATACATCATTAAGAGTCTACTATATTATAATACCTCAAATTGCTGACCATAATTCTTCGTTAATAACCAATCAATCAATCAATCTGCCTAGCCTTTTCCCTTACTATGTTGGGCTCGGCTTCCAGTCTAACCGGATGCAGCTCAATACAA
This sequence comes from Lithophane leautieri, assembly GCA_949152455.1. NCBI lineage: Eukaryota > Metazoa > Arthropoda > Insecta > Lepidoptera > Noctuidae > Lithophane > Lithophane leautieri. The sequence continues at coordinate 9,606,224 of OX424486.1, read as the reverse complement.
GTATTCAGTCGAGAACCATCAGTCTTCGTTAATAACCGAAGTAACTATAAAGCAGAGGTTATGTTTTTGCCGTAAAAAAAGTACTTAAACTATTGGCGCTTTGAAGCCGCCAGCACCCCACTTAGTCTCGTTCTTACTCAGTCCGCGAGCGAGATATAAAGTGAATTCGTGCTGAGGTAAGGTACGGCCGCTGCACGCAGCAGTGCTGCCGCGTCACTAGGTGGTGGTCAGATTTGTTAACTTTCATTATCAAATACTTTTGGAACATACCATAGGCTATTTTATTGCTCTGAAAAAGGCCCATACATTAACTTAGGTTGCATACACTCTCAAACCATGAGTTTTGCCCCGAGGTCTGTCTTTGACGTTCGACAAACGGCGCGTATGAAAAGGAGCTTTCATGAATAAATGATACGAGGTGTTGGAAGTAGCACATCTCGTTTTGTAGGTTCTGCTTACCTTTGTGGGAGTATACCTTGATGATATTATGTACAGTACAACTATTTTCTTAATGTCCCTCGGTAAACTTCGTGTTTCGTCAGTCGTCGGACTTCTATGAGTTGCCCTTTGCATTTGGTGCAGACCAGACGCTCGCAATCGACTTGTAATTATATAGAGTTGTTACTCTTTTAACTTAATGTAATTTATTTTAATAATGGCAGGAAATAGAACAGATAAACATACATACATACCGGTCAATTACGTGGTGGATTATGGCGCACTCTCTCTCACAGAGAGAAGGCCAGCAGTGGGATCATTATGGGCTCATTATGCTTGGGCATAAATCCAGACTTCGAGTTGCTACTGAGAAATTCTTGATAGAAAAATAAATACCTCGTCCGATACAGGATTCAAATCATGCTCAGCAGTATATGCGACCATTACCTAGACGTAAACCAAAAAAGCAGTATATGTGTGCGTGGGTTGCGTTGAGCGCTCGTTGATGGAGCAGACCTTCTGTACCTATCCACAGATTAATACAGATGGTTTAATCCACAAAACCAGTTAAATAAAAAGCGACTCTTGCTACCACACAATATAGTCCAATTCAGGTTGCACAGCGATAATTACCTACAGTTATATTCACCTATTGAAAAATACCAAAATACCGAAGACCGCTCTAAATAGCCTTCATAGATTACCAGAAGGCTTTTGACACAATTTCTTACACACAAGTACAAGGGAATCATTAAATAAACAAGGAGTAAGAAATGAGTACATACAAGTTATAAAAAATATATACAACAACAGCGTCAGTAAAGTCAAACTGGAATCAACTGGTCCCGATTTCAACGGCAATAGAGGAGTGAGGCAAGGGGACCCACTATCTCCAAAACTATTTATTGCAGTATTGGAATGAAATAAATCAATTAGACTGGAAAGAGTAAGGCTTGCATATCAAAGGAGAATACATGAGTCATTTAAGGTTCGCAGATGACTTGGTACTGGTAACCGTTGGTCCCAGCTGTCACTTGTGGATCTTTGACAGTCGTTACGGGTCGTCAGAAACCCGAAAGTCTGACAACCAGTCTTGCCAAGGGGTATCGTATTACCCAGTTACTGGGTTGTAGAGGTCAGATAGGCAGTCGCTCCATGTAAAATACTGGTATTCAGCTGCATCCGGTTAGATTGGAAGCCGACCCCAACTTGGTTGGGAAAAGGCTAGGCAGATGATGATGAGATGACTTGGTACTGTTATCTGAAACCCGTGGCAACTTAGAGCGCATGATACAGTCATTACACGAAGCTAGCAGACAAGTTGGATTAGAAATAAACTTGACAATAAAAACTTTTTACAAAACAACCGACTTCCGTTTTCCAACCGAACTTTCGTTTTTTGCCACCGACTTAAAGTTATTTTCCCCTTTTTTAGTGTTTTTTTTTTGAAGTCGGTTGTATTTTTTTTTTGGTAAAAAGTTTTTATTTTTCACTTTTTAGTTGTGGTACCTACCCTATACAAATCCGAATACCACTACCTTATGTAAATATCAGTGACGGAGTCAAATAAGATATCATCTACATAGACTAAGTGGGAAAATATGTAATTATTGAAGTTAACTCAAAAACTACGCAAGCAAAGTTAATAAAATTTATATGGGACCACCTCTGAAGCATGACCTACCAAATAAAAAAAGAACCATCAAAATCGATTCATAATTGGCGGAGTAATCGCGCAAAAGACATACAGACGAATTGAGAATCTCCTCCTTTTTGAAGAAGTCTGTTAAAAACAAACACCATGACAAACAGTTATAAAAGAACCATCTCACTAGACCACGAGCCATTACGGTACGTGGAACAATATATCTACTTAGGAAAGCAGATAACATTGGACAGCAATAGCAACTAACTAGAGGTGGAGCGCAGAGCAAAAATTACGTGGAATAAGTTCTGGAGTCACAGAGAAGTAATGAAATGCCAACAGAAGCGAAAAAGAAAATGATGGACTCTTGCATTTTACCATGTCTTACATATGCTTGCCAGACGTGGAACATTACGAATAACATCAAGAATATAGTACATTACTGTCGCGGCCAGCAATAAGGGGTTTGATGGACGATCAGAAAAATGTGGGCCGAGGTGAAGCCGAGGCACACATACGTGAGTCCATGAATTCCTGATTGCGGCCAAGGCTTGCATAGTACTTTTCTCAAATTCAAACAGAGTAAATTAAATAAAAATTCCAGAATCAATGGCGATCAACTAAAATTTTTCATGCGCCATTAAGTTTATTTTTAAATAACACGACAGATATGAGTTTTCACAGTAATTTTTTGGCCGCTAAACACGCCAGATGGATTTTCATAGTAACTTTGCTGGCCGCATCGTCACTTGTTTTTGACCAATACAGCAATTTCGATTTATCTCGAAGAAGGTTGTCACAATAATGCTCGAATCTCCAAGCATGTTTGGAAAAAATTATAACGTGCCAACGGGGAATGGAACATAGCATGCTCAATACTAGAAAACAGATACTAGAAAAAGAATCACTCAACTTAGATCCAAATACAAAACCATGTTGTGTACAAGTAAATACAAAACAGCACTAGCAAGGAAAAGTATCTTGGGCATGGGTCCGGATATATACAATAAAATTCCTGATAGCATTAAGAATGAAAATTTGCACAACTTTAAAAGAAAATTAAAGAATTTTTTGATAGGAAAATGCTATTATTCTATCACCGAATACTTGAATGACATGTCGATAAATTTATAATTTATTTCTTTCTTTTCAATAAATTATTTCTGTTATTATTTTTACTTATTTAAATTGACATGCTTGTATTGTACCCGTAGCCATAGTTATTATTGTAGCCAATGACATTTGATGTAATATTATGACATTTTGTGTGATTCAAATGATAATTCTAATGTTACTTTAAAATGATACTAGACTAATAAGATTTGCATGCCCATGTGACGGCAAAACATGGAGATCGAACCTTATAAAAACACCTATGTACAAATTTACCCATGTTTGCAAAGGAATAAATGATTTGATTTGATTTGATCAATATAAGAAAAACACACAGAATCCGTCATACAAAGATAAGAAGAATAACCAAAACAGTAGATGCGCTCAAATATGCTACAAAAATTGAAATTCAAGTGGGCTGGCCACGTAGCACGACTTCAAGATAAGATATGGACATCTAAAGTAACTACATGGGACGGTCCATAGGGCAAGCGGCGCGTCAGTAGACTGTACACGCGCTGGGAGGACGACATTAGAAAAGTCGCTGGACCGCACTGGATTTATGTCGCCAAAGACAGAGACAAATGGAAATCTTTAGAGGAGACCTGAGAGGGGTCTATGCATATAAAAATTAAAGTAATGACTTGAATATCCAAAAAATAATAATAATTTACCTATATTACGATATATTTGATTATTCCAATTTTTCTATTAGATACATATAACCGAATTGATCTTTCTATTTTCTGTAATATTTCAAAGGAAAATAATAATAATCAAGCATGTGATTTGAAATTCGATATTGTAAAATGATTGTGTAAAAGCATTGAATAAAAGCCTTTTTAATTTATTTTATATTCACCTAGAAGTTGCCTCTCTTTCTATCGCGTAACTCTTATATCTTCTGACTACTTTACGCTCACTGAATTGGCCCGACAAGACGAGCCGCGTACTTGTAGCTTCATTACTAAAATGCGGAGTGCGCCTTCTGTACTATTTTGTACCTTATGTATGTTGTGCCCTTGAGCAGACGAGCGTAAATTTACGCTCAGGTACACATTAAAGTGACGTAACTATGAATAGAACCACCCGATATATTAAAGTGAAAGCGACAGGGTAGCCCGCGAAATTCAAATTTTCTTACGTTTTTTGCAATTTGCAGGTCAGTGTCAGGTTGTATGTTGATCTAAATATGAAATCTGGGCAGGACAGAGCACGCCTACAGGACCATCCAAATCCTTTGGCGAAAGGGCTTGTTAGGAATATTGTGATATCGTATACTTTTACAATGTTTGTGAATATGTGAGCACCATATGTATCACATAATTAATTTATTTGTCATTGGTCCATTTTTAATTAACCGACTTCTTTAAAAAGGAGGAGGTTCTATGTTCGTCGGTATGTAGATATTTTCGCCAATTGTAAACCGATTTACAAATTTCTTTTTTTGTTCGAAAGGGTATACTCCCGAGGTGGTCCCATATAAATTTTATTTACTTTGCTTGCGTAGTTTTTGAGTTAGCTTAAAAAATTACGTAATTTTCCCACTTAGTGTATGTAGACGACATTATATTTGACTCCGTCACTGTTATTTACATAGCAGGTAGTGGTATTCGAATTTGTGTGGGGTAGGTACCACAACCAAAAAGTGTAAAAAATAAAAACTTTTTACAAAAAAAAAACAACCTGCTTCCAAAAAAAACCACCAAAAAAGTGAAAAATTACTGTAATTTCGGAAGTCGGTGGCTAAAAACGATATTGAAAAGCAAAGACACCGACTTCCGAAATTAAAGTAATTTTTCACGTTTTTAGTGTTTTAGTGTTTTTTTTGGTTACCTATTGTGGTACCACATAATCTTATTCTAGGTGCATCGTCTTCACATATAATTATATAATTCATGTATACAAAATATTGTAAACATTTTTGAAAAGAGTAACGGTGGAGTTTCTTGCCCATTCTTCTCCATACGAAATCTACCTTTTGGAATGGGCAACTAGAATCAATTCTATTTCTTTGTTTGTTTTTCATTGACGTTCAAAAGTGCCTTTTATGTGCCTATTTGAAATAAATTATTTGACTTTGCTTACAAAGTCGAACCATAAAAGGCGGCTGAAAAGGTTGGCTGTAACGGACCTTGCTAACTATATCAAAGGCAGGCACCGCTATCACTCACTCCCTCTCTTTCATATTAATTCCTCACCGTCTCCATCCACCAAGATTGGCACTCGTGGAGACTATGTAAAGGTCAGATAGCAGTCACTTCATACATATAAAACATTGATAAATTCAGCCGCATTTGTGTAGGCGGAGCGCTCATCGTAATATTAAACCGAGATCTCTCCAGTTAAGGTCGAAGGTTAAATGTACCTGTTTGAACTCTACAGAGTTCGTGTAATAAAGGCACAAAATGTTTAGCGTTTTATTAGTGTATATGTTACCGGCCAAACCCGATTTCAGGACAAACTAGTTTAGCCTAGGCTAAACTAGTTCTTCCTATACGCGATAGGATTAACTAGTATAGCCTAGGCTAAACTAGTTTGTCCTAAGCCCGATAGGATAAACCAGTTTAGGCTAGGCCAAACCTTATCTATTTATTTTGACTTTCTAAATACATATATTAGAATGTTTAGACTAGGCCATACCAGTTTATCCTAGAGTGTGCGTATTTATATCAGGATCAACTAGTTTGGCCTAGCCTAAACTGGTTTATCCTATCGGGCTTAGGACAAACTAGTTTAGCCTAGGCTATACTAGTTAATCCTATCGCGTATAGGAAGAACTAGTTTAGCCTAGGCTAAACTAGTTTGTCCTGAAATCGGGTTTGGCCGGTAACATATACACGATTGAACTTGCAGCCTTGGCCTGCCAGGGCTTGTATTATGAACTAGGATTAATACTGTACTGGCTTAAATTTTACTACAGACGATAAGGGGACGCTCTTTATAGCATTTTGTACCACCTTCTACACATGCAGCTTGTGGGAGAAGTATTCGTGGGCATCGTATGGAGCCCTTCGTGTCCAATTTAATAATGCGTTCAGAAAACTGATGGGGCTGCCATGGCATTGCAGTGCATCAGGGATGTTTGGGGCGGTGCGTGTAGATCGTTTTTATACAATAATGCGCAAGCGCGCTGCATTAATGGTGGCACGAGTCATGGCCAGTCCCAATAGGGTTCTGAAAATGATAGCTGGTAGAGTGGATTGTCCCTATATAATTCATTGCTGTCAGTTACATGTGTCACCGTATTGTGATGTTTACTAACACGTAGTTTAGTGTATCGGCAAATTCTTTTAATGTATGTACTTTTACTTTTAATCAGCTTTTTAACCGATTTCCTAAAAGGAGGAGGATTTATGTTCGTCTGTATGTTTTTTTTTTAATGTATGTCCATCGATATTTTCGTCAATTGGACCGAATTTGAAAATTCTTTTTTAATTAGGTACAAGAAGCTTGCGGGGCCCATGTATTTAAAAAAAAAAATCTTGGTTTCTTTTTTAATTGCCTTAATACGTATTTTTCGAACTTAGTCTATGGGGATAATGTTATAAGCTCCTGTCACAATAAATAGCAGCTCGTGGCATATGTTTGGGGTAGGTACCACAACCAAAAAGAGAAAAATAAAAACATAATTAAAAAAAAAAACGAAAAGTGTTCTGGTTCGCGACTGGTCAATCGTCATCCTGAGGATGCCTCGTTGAAAGGCGAAACACTTGTCGATTTCAATCAGGGTTTTTTATGACTCCTGAGGTATAGTTAAGCAGAATAGGTTACTAAATATATCTACGTCTATTTTATCAAACACATGTTTTCATTTTAACTGATTTGCATTCCAGGTCCCGAACCCTCCCGAACTTCGGAGGCCGTCAGTCGCGCGAGGCGTCGAGGTGTGACACCTCCCGCCGCGCTCACCACATCACCATGGCGTCCGAGGATCTGCTGCAGCCGGGGCACGTGGTTAAGGAGCGCTGGAAGGTAACTGACTGACTGACTCTTAAAGAATGAAACTTTTAGGCGAATATTGGCCTAAAAGTTTAAAGTCAAAAAGGTGGGTGTCATGTGAAGTCAATCTACATAGCCTTTTCCCAACTATGTTGTAGTCGGCTTCCAGTCAAACCGGATGCAGCTGAATACCAGTATTTTACATGGAGCGACTGCCTATCTGACCTCCACAACCCAGTAACTGGGCAATACGATACCCTTTGGTAAGACTGGTTATCAGACCCGTAACGACTGTCAAAGATCCATGAAGGATGACAGCTGGAACCAACGGCTTGACATGCTTTCCGAGGCATGGAGGAGTCTCGGTATGTAAAGATGGTCACCCATCCATGGACCAACCCCGGCAAGCGTAGCTTAATCTGATGGATGGACCCGCGCGGATGTTATTACTTAGCCACGAGCTCCTCAAGTGTAGTGTCAAATGATTTTGAACCGTGTACGATGCAACTATTACAGTCGAATTGCCCTGCCCCCGCTTACGGTACGGGTCTGTTCTTCATAGCTGGTTCCTCATGGGCCTCCGGGTAGCATTGCCTCAAATCTCTGAGCGGTTGCTTTGCTGTCAAGTCTCATGTTACCCACTATGATCTATCTTCGCCATCATCATCTACGTATAATAGTTTTCACAACAGCTGAGTAGTACACTTTACAATGACTTAATGAATTTTCCCAGTTTCAGAAATACAGCAAATTTCCAAACTCAAGTTATCTGTTGTGATAAATCGCTTGACATGGTTTTAAAATCTGTCATCACATTTATGTAATAACTAGCTGCGCCCCGCAGTGTCACCCGCGTAACTCACGATCCCGTGAGAATATCGGGATACACAGTATCCTTTGTCTTACTCCTCATCATGGTCTACCCATGTGCCCAATTTCATGCAAATCCGTTCAGCCGTTTTAGCATGAAAGCGTTACAAACAAACAAACTCACTTTCGCATTTATAATATTAGTTAGGATTAAAACGCTCAAAATCCCTTTTAATCAAATAACTTTACTACCCTCAACTCCTCAGGTGGTAAAGAAGATCGGTGGAGGTGGTTTCGGCGAGATCTACGAGGGTTTAGACCTGGTGACTCAGGAACAGGTGGCTCTGAAGGTGGAATCCGCACGGCAACCGAAGCAGGTCCTTAAGATGGAGGTGGCAGTGCTGAAGAAGTTGCAAGGTGGGTGGTTTGCGAAAAGGTCTAAAATAACTCGTCAGTTGAATAGCAAAACAATACTAGAGGTCAAAGGCAAGATCTACGTGGCGTTAAGGACTGTGACATCTACCAACCCGCACTGGGCCCGTGTGGTGGATTACTGCCCACTCCCTGTCACAGAAAGGAGGCCGCAGACCCAGCAGTGGAAACATTATGGGGTAGGATTATATGTATAAGCAAACTAGAGATGTGTGGAAGAAAAAATTAAAGTGAAAATAGTTATTTGTTATGCAAGGCTGCAAAGCTGTTTTTTGGCGCGAATACTTGTATTGAAACCTGAGCTTGAGCAAGCGAAGGATTCTTGGATTGAACCATAAGCGAAGCGAGTGGTTCAAATATAGAACCCTGAGCGAAGCGAGCGAAACACACAACTTTTCACCTCACTACAGCGAGGAAAATGCTAGGTGTCTCCTTGCATTGAATAAATTGTGGGAAGGAAAATTATTGAATATAGAAAGGTTCGAATTTTGAAAACTCCACGCTAGTGGATAAAATGCACTTTTGCACTCAGATTTCGAATGATAAACAGAATCTTTCCGAGGTTGTGAGGTGAAAAAATATTTTTGTTTCGGAAGTTGGTGGCTCTGATTCTGCCACCCACTTCCGCAACTTAATTTTTTTTTCTTTTTGTCGCGGTGTATCAGTTTCTTTTGTAATAAATTTTTATTTTATTATTAAAATATCCGATTCTAAATTCCAGGCAAAGAACACGTGTGCCGTTTTATCGGGTGCGGCCGAAACGCTCGCTTCAACTACGTAGTGATGCAGCTGCAGGGTCGGAATCTGGCCGAGCTGAGGCGAGCGCAGCCGAGAGGCGCCTTCTCTCTGTCTACCACTCTTAGGTAGGGAAACACAGATAATTATTTGAGTCTAGTCCATGGGCTCCCAGCAGGCGGGGCGCGGCTCCCTCGAGTAGAGAGACCGACGCGGAGGCGCGACGGTTCCAAAAACTACAGGGTGTAAAAACATCTCTCCGCAAATGAACAGCGGGCATTCAGCCCCTTATTTTGAATCATATTCCACCGGAAATTTTCTCAGGAAAGCTTTAATTTTTTTGGTCGTTTTTCTATATACCTATTATATATATTACTAGCTGATGCCCGCGACTTCGCCCGCGTGGATGTCGGTTATTATACACTAAAACCTTCCTCGAGAACCACTCTATCCATTTGTGAAAACAGCATGAAAATCGGTCAAGCCATTTTGGAGATTTGCCGGAACAAATCAACGAACAGATAATAATTAAAGAAAAGTAGTTTTTTTAATAAGTATATCGCACCTTCGCCCAAATAGTGTCGTAAGTCAAAAAATCAAACTTTCGAGAAAAAGGTGATTGAAATTTAACTTTCCAAAGAAACTCATTTAAAATTATAAGGACGCTAGTGCCATCTAGGGATAAATATTTAAACCATAAGTATGACACTATCTGAGATAAGATTTTGAAGTTTTCTGAAACGAATGGTACAATAAAAAAGGTTTTACAATTTTTTGAGTTGTGACACTATTTGAGCGGAGGTGCGATATACTTTCATATGCATTTTTCATATGTATATACTTTTCATATGTATACCTTTACTTTCATAATTATGTATTTAGTAAAAAGCTCTTCCTTTGATATTACAAACAGACACGTCAATTTTATTTATGAGCATAGAGTATAAATGGAAATGTTTATTTTTTCAGATTGGGACTACAAATACTCAAAGCTATAGACTCTATTCACTCTGTAGGATTTCTACACAGAGATATTAAACCTGTAAGTATATCTGACTAAATTAAATCAATATTAAATCTTTAATTCGGACCTTATAGTCCATTTGGTTAGTATCAGTGATTGGAGTAGGTAGATTGAATTGGGGCCATTGATCCGAAAGCGTATATATTAATATGGACATTCCTCCGGAATTGGTGGATTATTAAAAAAAAACCGGAACTTATGTAGGAATTGTATTCTGCCAGAGTGGAAGGAGTCATTTGATGATTTGCCATCCTCAAAAAAAAAAGGCAGGAATTGTAATAAAATGAGCAATATTATATTCTTCATATTTTTTTTTATTATTCAACAGATAAATAATGAATTAATTTAGTTTTGATACCTTCCTTTAAATTTTGAATTGAGTAGTAATAATATCACTACCAACATTAACAATATTTAATTGAATCCGGAAATACCGGAATTACTTTCCGGAAAAATGGCTTCCATGTTATTCTTTCTGTGAGCATTTATGATACATGTACCAAAAATCAATCTACCTACTCCGATCACTGGTTATTATACACACGACTTAGAAACTAGTGTTAGTACTTACATCTACCAGAAAAACAATTCAAACTATTAATTACTACGCCAGAGTGGCATGTAGGCGTATCCAATGTCCCAGTCCATGGGGCTGTCCCACCTATGAGCTATAGTTGTCATCATCTGCCTAGCCTTTTCCCAACTATGTTGGGGTCGGCTTCCAGTCTAACCGGATGCAGCTGAATACCAGTATTTTACATGGAGCGACTGCCTATCTGACCTTCACAACCCAGTAACTGGGTAATACGATACCCCTTGGTAAGACTGGTTGTCAGACTTTCGGGCTTCTGACGACCCGTAACGACTGTCAAAGATCCACAAATGACAGCCGGGACCAACGGCTTAACGTGCTTTCCGAGGCACGGAGGAGTCTCGGTATGTAAAGATGGTCACCCATCCACGGACCAACCCCGGCAAGCGTAGCTTAACCCGATGAATCGACCCGTGCGGCTGTTATTACGTAGCCACGAGCTGTAGTTGAGCTATAGTATGAGTTATAGTTGTATACTTCATAAAAGATAGCCTGACCTTTGCGACAGCTGTCAGTAAAATCACGCCTATGAAGTCCTGAATTTCGTATTAGTACAGACAGTACCTGTCAATGTCATACTTTATGGGCATGCGACCTAATTAGTGATGGGCGATGAATCATCGTGACCACAGAGTCTATCGATATTTTAAATAAAACTTAATTTAAAATTAATTTATCTAATAATTTTATTGTATATTTTAATATCATAACATTCTTTACATTCGTATATACTTGATCTAAAAACTTGTTCTGACGATTCTGAGACCGATTCAGATATGGATTTGGGGTACTCCTTTAAGACAATAAATGTATTTTATATTAAAATATTCGTTTAATTTAGTAACGTTTGTAATTAAATGTTGCATTAGTATCGATAAAAGTAAGACACATCGATAATTTTTTATATCCTGACAACCCTAGGAATGTCAGTTTGACATATGTCGCAGAGATCAAGCTATCTTTTATGTAGTGAAAACTTATTCGAATTTTAACCGAGTAAAAAAAAATGAGTTTTGGAAGTTGACGTTTTAGGGCCACTTTCACCACAAATCATTCAGAGGGATGCGCTAAGGTAGCCCGCAAAATTGATATTATCTTACGTTTTTTGTAATGTGTAGGTCAGTGTCAGGTTGTATGTAGATCAAAATACGATTCGCGTTCAATTTCATTGGTGGATTTGACCGTAAGTGAGAGATAGAAATTCATTTATTTACTGCGCAATCAAATGAGACATTTTATCAAAATATTGAACCAAAAATATACAATAATAATAAATATGTAATCTCGTGAAAGCTGAGAAAGATAAAAAAAATCAAGTATCTTGATTTAGCACACGAGGTTGTCGACATGTGGGACGTGGACTCTGCAATCATTGTGCCGATAATCGTTACGGTGAATGGCTTAATAGCGAAGAGCCTCGACCAACATCTCAGGAGGCTCTCATTGCGCGGCTGGGTCAAGGGCTTGATTCAGAAAGCAGTACTCCTGGACACGGCACGCATAGTGAGGAGGTTCCTCTCTCTAGAGCCCTGACCACCGGCAGCTTGGACCCTGATCCTGATGCCGATGGGCTACTAGTTTTTATATTTTGAAATGTTCTTTTATAAAATATTTAAACATTTAAGGATTATGTAATTATAAAGAAAAGAAAAAAACATGTGTAGCGCTGTCGTGGTATCCAAGTGAAACTGTGTGTAATAATCTGTGTATTTTATAAACATTGGTCAGGCAGGGGCCATAGTCTTTCCATAGTTCAAGATAACCACCCAAACCCATAATCCAATATCTTTGTTTCCATATCCTGCAATAGTCCTCCACCAATCGGAGGTTGTCCTTGGTTGCACTTGCATTGCGCATACAGGGATAATCGCCGGTTGTTGTTTCAACACTTAAAAAATGTCTAACGGGCCTCTGCGAGTTGGCTTCGGCCCCTCATACGCCTTCTAAAGGTCCGGGACCCCAGGGTCCCGAGATATGTAAGCTTATATAAATAATACATTAATAAATAGATATATGTTTTCAGAGTAATTTCAGTATAGGCCGCCATCCTTCCAACTGTAGAAAGGTGTACATGCTGGACTTTGGTCTGGCGCGACAGTACACCACCAGCAACGGGCAGGTGCGCCCGCCCAGGGCTGCGGCCGGCTTCAGAGGTACGTGCACTGCTGGACATTGGCTCTGGCCAACTGGGTAACTAGTCAAATCAGCGCTTTTCGAACGTCAAAATTACATAAGACAGTCCCCCAAAACGCCCACCCTTCACCACTTCTCAGTGCTTTAGCTGGGGAGAAGAAGTGGCGCAACAAACTCCCCAGCAGCACAGCTGTCTGTTCAGTTAGAAAAAAATGATTTTGATGTGTGGGACTCGATGGTCCCTGCATCTTTTTGTAAGTTATTCATGAATGTTTGGACGTATAATACACTAACTTTTGCCCGCGGCTTCGCCCGCGTGGTGGTCGGAAATTAGTCCTAGGGAACGTATTACCGGGAAAAAAGTATACTATGTCTCATAAGCCATGTCTGTCTATCTCCTGCCAGGGTTGCGGGAAAGTCCGAAAGGGATACCGAGACCTTGGCAACAGGCAACTAAAGGAACACGGGTGGGTTTTAGTCAGTAAAAGTCTGACACGCCCTTCCGCTCCGCCCAGAGCTGGAGAAGTCATTAGACGATTTCTTAAAATCAAAAAAAAAAAAATGTGTCTCTCTATCGAGGTGTTACGGCGTAAAGGTAACAGATGAGACAGCCAGTAACTTTATGATAGGTTTTCCCATACAAATTTTCATCCCCTATATCCCCCCCTTAGGGTTATTTTTGACACAAAGGGCGTGAAACGGTAGCGGACAGACAGACAGAGTTACTTTTGAATTTATAATATTAGTATGGATAGTTATGAATAATTAACAGTCATAATTGATTTCAGGAACCGTTCGCTACGCTTCAATAAACGCGCACAAGAACAAAGAAATGGGCAGACACGACGATCTATGGTCCCTGTTTTATATGCTCGTGGAGTTTGTGAACGGGCAGCTGCCGTGGAGGAAGATCAAGGATAAGGAGCAGGTGAGTAGACCGTCAGTAGACCATCAGTAGACCGAGTAGACCGCAGTCTACTGCACACAGTAGATCTATGGTCCCTGTTCTGTATGCTCGTGGAGTTTGTGAACGGGCAGCTGCCGTGGAGGAAGATCAAAGACAAGGAGCAGGTGAGTAGACCGCCAGTAGACCATCAGTAGACCAAGTAGACCGCCAGTAGACCGAAAAGACCACAGTCTTATTGCCTAGCCTTTTCTAACTATGTACGGGTCGGCTTCCAGTCTAACCGGATGCAGCTGAATACCAGTATTTTACATGGAGCGACTGCCTATCTGACCGCCACAACCCAGTAACTGGGTAATACGATACCCCTTGGTAAGACTGGTTTTCAGAGTTTCGGGCTTCTGACGACCCGTAACGTCTGTCAAAGATCCACGAATGACAGCCGGGACCAAAGGCTTAACGTGCTTTCCGAGGCACGGAGGAGTCCCGATATGTAAAGATGGTCACCCATCTACGGATCAACCCTGGCAAGCGTAGCTTAACCTGATTGATCGACCCGTGCGGCTGTTATTACATAGCCAAGAGCTCCTCCAGGAACATTATAGGCTGATTATTATATGGAGCTTAACAACCATCTTCTCCACAGGTCGGCCTCATGAAGGAGAAGTACGACCACCGTCTGCTCCTCAAGCATCTGCCATCAGAACTCCGCCAGTTTCTAGAACATGTCCAACAGTTAGAGTACGCCGATACGCCAGACTACGCCATGCTGACATCACTGCTTGAGAGGTGCTGCAAGAGGCGAGGCATCAGGGATACTGACCCTTATGACTGGGAGAAAGATGTGAGTTACTTACTAAATAGACTTTTTTTTTATACAAAACGTAATACCGATCAATACTTTGTATTTACTCGATTACTCGGTAAAACTTGTACTCGGCGCATCTCGAATAATATTGAAAAGAATAAAAACAAAATAGACAAATTTTAAATAAAATATACAATCTAACACTAACATTATGTACCTAAGAAAAAAAAATATATAAAGGTAGAGCTCAAAGGGCATCAAAAAATTCTTCCGCACCGCTGTAAATAGGAAAAGTGCCCAAAAGGCTGCCAGCATTGCCATGCCAAAAAATAAATGTCTTAATTCAGTCAGAATAATAAGGAATATGCATGTTTTTTTTTTTGTATATTTTTATTCGATAGTTTACATGGCCAAACAATAGTTTTAAAAAAATTCGACGGCAAAAAAGCTATTTAACGTACTTAAAAAAAAGGTAAAAATAGCCAACCGACCCGGGTTATCTAAACGCCATACATTTGGCGCGCTTGGTGTGGTTACGTCACAGTCTATGAAAACAAACAAGTGACAATAAGTCAATGTCAAACACTCCTACAAAACACATTGACATTTTGATTGTTGTCATAGATTGTTACGTCACATTCGCTCTGACCAATAGCGCCGCTTTTAAAGTTTTAGAATTTCCCACAGTTTTTGGGCAAAAACTTGCTCAAAAAGAAATTTTATTCAAAAATATTGATGGACGCATAATTCTGAAGTAATATACACTGATCTTTAAAACTTAGTATCACACTTTTAAAATTGCAATGTCTCCTAAACTGTAGAAGCCAAAGTTTCGAAATAAAAATATTTTATAGCAAATTTCATTCATATTAACTACAGTTTTACGCCTTATTTACATTTTTTTTTTGACACTGGCTTTTGAATCGAAATTCATCGATCAAAAAATAAATCTGAAAACAAAAACAGGAACAAAACGAGTCAAAAGTTGCAACAATTTGAAAAGGAGTGTTTTTGAATATAAGTTTTTTTTTTGCCATTCCTTAAAAGACTATAAAGTTCGACTATAAAGTTTTTATATAAAAAATTAAATTCTTTTTGTAATCCTTTTTATTTCGAAAACATATCTTGTGTAATTTAAAAGTTGTTTTAGTTTTAAAAGTGTGGTACTAAGTTTTGACGGCCAGTGTAGTTTATAAAAAAAAATACTTGACCCTTATTTGAATCACATGCATATTCCCTATTTAGTTCTAGAATTCATTAAAGAGGCAGATTTTTGATCAATTATAAAACTGCAAAATTATGTTATTTCAGGCATATTTGTTTTGACAACATCTTTAAAATTGAATAGGTGAGAATAATTATAATGAAATAAACGGAATAGGTTTATCATTATTTGTATTATATTTACATTGGTATATGTTTTTTAGGCTTATTGGTGACTCGCACGAATTTACTCGGCCAAAAACGCGCGAATCGACACTCTTAATAAACTTTTTATTATTAAAAAGTAAAAAATAAAAACTTATTCCAAAAAAAAACAACCGACTTCCAAAAAAAAAACAAAAAAGTGAAAAATATCTTTAGTTTCCGAAGTTAGTTATTTTTACTTTTTAGTGTTTTTTTTTTAAATCTGCAGTTTTTTTTTCTTAAGTTTTTTCTTGAGGCGATTCGGACGAAGTTAATTTATTTGTAGGCGAATCGATTTCTGGAGTTGTCAAGTCGCCTATAAATAAATTTACTAAATATTATTTAAAAGTGTCGATTTGCCCGTTTTCGAGCAAGGAAATGCGTGCGAGTCACCAATAAGCCTCTTTTTAGTTGCATTGTGTATGTTTGTCCAAAATGTCTGGGTTTATGTATATTTTTCATTTCATTCAAAATTTTCATTGGGAATTATTGTGAAATGTCTGTTTTTATTTATGTTATTTTTCATCTGTGGCGTTGTGGGGGTTTTTTTTTAAACATATAGCTTTTTATAAAAAGAACATTGAAGCTCGATTCGCATTTATATATTGTCTAATCTAGGGAATTAACGTGATTGGTGTGGATTATCTGCGTTGTTTATGTCGGAGTCAATACTCATAACAGCACGCGTCGCATGACAACCATAGAAACGGATTTTCTACGGGTTTTATCGACGGAAGAATAGACAAAATCACAGATTGTGATTGTTTACCTGTCATCTATTCTTCCGTCGACAAAACCCGTTTCTATTGTCATGCTAAATGTGCTTTTAAGCCGACGTCAAAAAAGGAGGAGATTCTCAATTTGGTTGTATTTTTTTAAATGTTTGTTATTCAGAACTCCGTGATATAAAAACCGATTTCATTTTTTATATGAAATGACATAATATTTTCATTTGAAATGGTGTACTTCCAGAATGGTCCCATATAAATTTGGTCATGTTCTGATGATTGGTTTTTGAGTTAGCTTCAATAATACGTATATATATTAGTGTATATATCTTGATGATGTTATAATAACCTTTGCCACTGTTAGTTATTTACTTTGCACGTAGTGGTACAAATACATCAATCAATCTGCCTACCCTTTTCCCAACTATTTTGGGGTCGGCTTCCAGTCTAACCGGATGCAGCTGAATACCAGTATTTTACATAGAGCGACTAGCCTATCTGACATCTACAACCCATTAACTGGGGGTAATACGATACGCCTTGGTAAGACTGGTTGTCAGACTTTCGGGCTTCTGACCCGTAACGACTGTCAAAGATCCAGGAAAGACAGCCGGTACCAACGGTCCAAGATCGGTCCCGGACTAGGTCCGGTCCGGGACCAAGTGGTAAAAATACATACAACGACTAAAAAGCGAAAAATAAAAATGTTTATAAAAAAAAAACACTGAAAAATAACTTTAACTTCGAAAGTCGGTGGTAAAAAACGAAAATACAAAGCCTACGAAACCCACTTTTGGAAGTCGTTTTTTTTTTTTCAAAATACGTTTTGACTTCAAAAATAGTTTTGATTATAAAAAGTAGTTTCGATCTACAAACAGTTTCGACTCCGACAATATACAAAGAGGTTCAGTATCACCGTTCCAGACTTGATTTTTCAACTGTAACTTACCATCTCTTCACATAACATTAATTTAAGAGCTATAGTGAAGTACAATTGCGCTATGACCCGCAGGCGGTGTCGGTGTCGCGCACACGCGCGGCCGTGCACGCCGCGCCCGAGCACGCCGCGCCGCACGACGCGCTGCCCGACACGGTGAGTAGATCGCAATTCTCAATTCTTTATTGCATTCCATAATGCTGTTAAAAACAGTTGGTAGGCTTAAAATTAATGGTACAATTATGGACGCTTAGAAAGAGCGCTTTGTTTGTTTATTATATTTAGGTATGTATTTTTATTTAATTTCAAATTTTTTTTTTTTGGTCTAATTTCTAATATTTTGGTATTTTAATTATTATTATTTTAAGTCAATATTTTGACTTGCAAGTCAGTATTAATAGTAATGTTTGTTACTGTTTTATTTTATTTAATGGCAATACGTCGTCTTTATCCGAAGAGGTCTTATTGTCTCGTATGCGTGGGTTTGCGGGCTAGGAGATGTAATTAAATGGGAATGCATAATAGTGTAAACGACGTTCCACCGAGTACGTGAGGCGCGAGCGCAGATCAACCAACTCACTGCCCTACTAGGATAGTCACCATTATCACCAATACCACAGTCGTCCTCAATCCTTGCCGGTTTTCCGGTTTCGATCCATCTCCGCGATCTTTCATTATTTTGGCGGGAGGCCGCCTCGTCAATACTCGGGGTTACGTCAAGTTGACAGCTGTCACAATCGTTCGAAAATCAACTACGTAGGTTTAGCGTCGTAAAACCTTTAGACGCGCCGTCATATTTATTAAGGGATAATAAACAACTACAACATAAATATAACAACACACGGTTAACAAAACTTAAGTAGTAATGCTACACTGCATTATCCGCAGATAAAACATATTTAATGATCAGTGGTTGCCACTAGACGAGCATATCCAAAATTAACAAATAAATGACTTATTATATCTGTCAAAATCATAACCCTCCTTTTTGCTTCGCCGTAGTCGGGTAATTAGTTTGGTTTAGGATAGCGCATTACTATCTCTCTCTAATTATTTCTTTACCTTAAAATCCTCATACCTGTTGGGGAGGTTTTGCAGAGCAAACCACAGAAAATATTGTAAGTGTATTAGGAAGGTATAAAAGCAAGAGCGTAGAAAATGGAGCACCGTACAACAATTTTATGGCTATTTTAATCTAGACAGCTAGACAGCTTTTCTGTCTAGCCAGTAGCCAACGTTACTACATGGAGGTGATATATCTTCAACACACCCCCTCAACTCCAGTACGAATTGTATCTATATTTATTTTCGCACACACATTCCTAACGCACTTATTAGTATTTCGTGTCTTACGCGAGGTAAAGGTTTGGTGAGGACATCTGCCAACATCTTGTCAGTTGACAAATATTCCAACGTTATATCTTTATTATCGCGTAGCACATCCCTCACAAAGAAATGTTTAATGTCAATGTGCTTACTTTTCGCATGATGTATACCATGATCCTCGGCAAGGCAAATAGCACTTAAGTTATCAGCATGCATTCTTACCTTACAGAGTTGATATAAACCTAGCTCTTTCAACAGGCTATTCAAATACACAGCTTCTTTCATAGCTTCTGCCAAACTCACAAATTCAGCCTCACAAGTAGACGTCGCAACGATACGTTGCTTGTGCGAAGTCCATGATACGCTTGCACCACCTAGAATGAATAAATAACCCGTAAAAGATCGTCTGTCAATGATACAGCTACCCCAATCTACATCTGCATACCCTTGTATGCATAACCCTGTCGGCTTAAACGCCAAACCGTGAGTTATCGTACCTTTTAAGTATCGAAGAACTCGCTTCGCAGCCTTCCAATGAGTTTCCTGCGGGTTTTCTGCAAACTGCGCAAGTTTTGCCGTAGCGGTAGCGATATCAGGTCTAGTCGCTACCCTTAAATACATGAGCGCTCCAATTAGCTCTCTATACGGAAATTGTTTCCCTTTTACTACTTCTTTTTCACTAATAACAGGATTTCCAATCTCCATTGGAGTCAGGATAGGATTGCAATTATCCATTGCATATTTCTTCAAGATATCCTTTATATACTTCTCTTGTGACAAGAAATACGTGTTGCCACTTTTCTTTATATCTATTCCAAGACAGAAGGTTGCTTGACCAAAGTCCTTGAGCTCAAACTTCCTGGCCAATTCCTGCTTAAATTTATCTATATACATTCTCTTTTGCGATGCGATCAATATGTCATCTACGTAAACAACAACAAAAAGATCTGATCCACCTTTATTGCGTTTGTGATACAAACAAGGTTCATTAATCGTAGATCTCAATCCCATTTCTCTCAGCTTTGTATCATTGAATTTTACGCGTTCGATCATCATTGCATGCTAATAACTTAACTGTACCTCTACCTTGCACGGTTGTCAAAGAATCTGTGGCTAATTTTAATTTTTGACTCGCAGGGAGTATCTCAGCAAACCTTTCCGCGTCATTGCACATGTGAGAAGTGCAACCACTATCAAAGATCCATTCTTGACGGCGCTTCGCATCAACAGCGATGCGGCAGTCATCTGAAACATGATTTATGGTTAAGGCTTCACAACTTTCATGACTAGTGCATGACTCCACACGTCGGGTTTCTTGAGTCTTCTCCTTTTTCTTTGTGCAGTCCGATGCCTTATGGCCAAAATTGTGGCACTTAAAACATTTAAACTTAAATGTTTTTCCAGTAATTTTCTTCGGATGTTTGTCCAAATACATGGCGCCTTCTATTTTGTCAACTTGAGAGTTTCCTCTTGAACTATCTTCTTCGATTATTTTAACTCTTAGTTGCTCTGGCTTTGGGAGTTCATCTCTAGACTCTATGGCACATCTAAAGTTTTCATAACTTCCCGGAAGACTGTACAGCAACATGATCGTTAATAAATCATCATGGATTTTTATATCCATTTCTTCCAATTTGTCGACAGCTTCAAAAAAGGAATCAAGGTGCTCACATACCTTTTGATTTTCACTCATCCTTCGTAACATGAGCCTTTTCATTAAATTCGCTTTCTTTGCAGGTCCTCTTGATGCAAACAAGCTCTCTAATTTCAACCATACCTCTCGTGCAGTCTCCACCCTTTTTACATGACGAACTACACTCGGATGTAATGCCAATATCAGCTCAGACTTTGCTTTTCTGTCAGCCGTCTTCCATGTCCATATATCAGCATCGGTAGTAGGTTTTGGTTTTTCTCCACTTACATGCTCCCAGAAGTCATTCTTTATTAACAATGCTTCCACCTGTACCTTCCAACTGTCGTAGTTGTCCTTCGTCAATAATTCTATACGCACATTGGAAGTCATTTTTCTTCCTACATGTACTTTTCAAATCTTTTACAATTTCGAATTATTTTCACAACTCACTTTACTGCCCTGAGCCCATAACCATTGTTGGGGAGGTTTTGCAGAGCAAACCACAGAAAATATTGTAAGTGTATTAGGAAGGTATAAAAGCAAGAGCGTAGAAAATGGAGCACCGTACAACAATTTTATGGCTATTTTAATCTAGACAGCTAGACAGCTTTTCTGTCTAGCCAGTAGCCAACGTTACTACATGGAGGTGATATATCTTCAACAATACCTGCTTATATTTTGATATTAATTTATCTAACTTTCGAGGGACAAAAGAGAAAAAAATATAACCCATTTATATACTGGTTGCCATACCATTATAAATCCCAAATCCCTTGGCACAGTATAAATAATTAACGGTACTATATCTTCTTACAAAACGGCCGAAACGACGCATTTCTAAATCTCAGTGTATATCAATACACAACAGTATTGAGTGCGCGGAAGGTACGCACGCGTAAGGTTTACCTACCGAGCGGCCGTAAGTAATTATTTCAAGGTCACAGCTGAGATATAATACTGGTACTTTATTATACTGTACCGTTAGGCAGGATTTGAATCATCTGCCTAGCCTTTTTCCCAACTATGTTGGGGTCGGCTTCCAGTCTAACCGGATGCAGCTGAATACCAGTATTTTACACGGAGTGACTGCCTATCTGACCTCTACAACCCAGTAACTGGGTAATACGATACCCCTTGGTAAGACTCGTTGTCAGACTTTCGGGCTTCTGACGACCAGTAACGACGTTCAAAGATGAATGACAGCCGGGACCCAATGGCTTAACGTGCTTTCCGAGGCACGGAGGAGTCTCGATATGTAAAGATGCTCACCCATCCACGGACCAACCTCGGCAAGCGTAGCTTAACCTGATGGATCGAGTCGTGCGGCTGTTATTACTTAGCCACGAGCTCCTAACCTACCTTAGGCAGGATTTGAATAATTTATTGTAATTTCTTTTTTATTTTACCCACAGACGCGCCGGCGTCTAGAAACGGAGGCAACTACTGCAGTTGCAACAGACACACAGACAGGCGCACACAAAGACAAGCATACAGACAAGAGAGTGCATCCCGCCTCGCCGAGACACGCGCCCAACCATCTTAATGGATATGTAAGTAAAATCTACTATTGAACTAACATAACAACATACAAGCTGGGCAAGAGTTCCCACTGTTGGGCTCAAGTTGCCCACACATATCCCGTGGTTTGATATATTTTTATCAATGAATAGCCCACTGTTGGCCTTAGGTTTTCCACATAAAGCTCAGTATTTAGCTGAACTCAAATATTTTATTATTGTTTGTGCTAAAAGTTGGCAACGTCGCAAATAGCTGTGAAAAATTTACCTGTTTTGATTTATTATTATAAGGAACTATGAAAGATGGCTAACTAGTGAACTAGAATATTAATAATGAATTCCTATTATAACACTGAATTTAATGTTGTAACCGTTTTTGATGTAAAAAAGGCATTTGGAAAGTTTTCAAATACTTTTTTACATCTAACGGCCCCCTGTTACACCCCATCCCCGCATCCCTATTATCCTTCAAAACCTACACTTAATATAATTAAAAAAGATTGTTTATTTCCAGTCAACCACAGACAAGCCAACAACAGACAAGGAAGCGGAGCCTAGAACGACGCCTGCGCCTTCTCCCGACAGACATGCCAAGGTGAATAATGTAAATATTTATTTATTTGCTCTTATTTACATCACACATTATAAAATAGATAGTTGCCGTTTTTTAGGATTCTGTACTCGAAGGGTGCCAAAAAAGGGTCCCCGTGCACACAAAAAATAATAATTAAATACTGCGTGTAAGGGACAGCCCTCCGCAAGTTAACATTATTTCAATGTAACATTACATTCTCTGTACGCAACCTCCATTTATGTAAATAAAAAAATGAGCAATGGAGCAATTTACACTGATAAATCAATGGAATTGCAGGCGGGGACAATCAAAAGTTACATCATATTGGTTTGTTCCTGCAATATCTTACAAAAAAAAAAGTTCAATGCTTGTTTTTCTCTTTTCAGTTATAGGTTTTTGCAGTCGGGTTTTTGTTTTTTTAATAATTTGTTTTATTTCAAGCTTTTTAGTTTTATTAATCTACGTATTTGGAATATACTCATTACTAGCTTCTACCTTAAACAATATTGTTGTAATTTAAAAAAGAACCTTCCCTTCCCTTTTTTTTGTATTTGCAGATGAAATATATATTTTTTTATAGCCTATGTCACTCCCACAATTAAGACGAACCTAACGACACCTCGTGTGTTAAAATCCATCAAACCGTTTAGGCTACAGAGCGTGCCAAAGAAATAGACATACAAACATACATACATACTCTCGAAAAACAAGCCCTCCTTCTGGGGCAGTCGGGTAATAAAAGACACTGTCAAAACATTTTTTATCCTATTAATAATCTGATATTTTTATTCTACAGCCACAAGAGACAAGCAACTCTGCACTAACGGGCACAACGACGCGGCCCGAGAGGCAGAGCGTGCCGCCCTGCAAGCCCAGGCCTCCTGCACCCGGTAACATATATTACATGTATTTGTGTGATATTATTAGAGTTGAGTCGTATATTACTGACAAATGCTTGCACTGACTGGACACTGGACAAGTCCACTCAAATCGTTGTGGTTCTTTCCTGAAAAGACCATTTCAGACGCTAATCTACATGGTCCTCATATGGACTGACCAAGATTATGTCTGCACTTTAAAAGAGACTGCGACCTCTGAGTTTGTTTTGGCCTTTCTTCTCAGAGTAGTCAGATAGGAAACGCCGACCTCATCTAGCTTATTTTTAATATTTTATAATATGACGTGTAAAAGTGATTCCAATATCCTATTTACAGAATAAACAATTTAATTTCATTTGACTGCTTGTAATGAGTTTTTACTGAAATAACGTTCACTGGAGTGCGTTTCATCAAATAGTTCCTTTGCCGTAATGTTGACTCCACTGTTAGGGTCAGTTCGCACCGAGACGCGACGCGACGCGCACTTTTTTATGATCCGATACAATATCAAATTTATTTACTACACAATAAGGTACACGCGCTGCGCATCTTAGCGTACTTTGACACTTGTCAACCGTCGTGAAGAAAATAAGTTCGGTACTTGTTAAAAATTGCACGCAGTGTCGCGTTGCTTAACGTCGCGGTCTCAGCTGACCCTTAAATTTAAATAATCTACCTTTTAGGTAGCGCTGTAGCATATTTGTATTGGTTCTTGTTGGGGACATAAATAATATATCTCAACTAGTAGCAAAATAATGTAATTTATTGTGATACGGTAAATAGTGGACACACGTGTGCGCAACGATAATTGCTCGCCGAACAGTCGCGCGTGCGCCCGCGCCGCCCGCCCGCCCGCGTGCCCGAGCGCTGCGGGTGCGTTCATGTCTTATGCGTTTTAGGCGCGTTCAGTTTTACAACAGCGGAGTCAACATTACGGCATTGGTACTATTTGATGAAACGTATTTTATGTGGCAGTATTGAGACGTCAGGTCTGGACACCTGCCAAAAGTGTCAAAGCATTCTTAATTTCTTTGGTTGTGACTGACTGATGAACGAATGAATGAAATGAATGTTGAATGTCGTCATATTTTTTATATTCATTTTTGCAATGGAAGACATCTTGTCAAAGTGGCGCTAATTGTCTTAAATTTTGGTGAATTAGGTGTTTTTAAGTGACGACAGTAGGGGTGGTTCAGTGGTAACGGCCGCGACTCACGAGTTGTAGGTCGTAGGTTCGAACCCTGACAAGTGCTTTACTTTGTGTAAATTATTTCAACACCACTGCTCTCAATACGGTGAAGGAAAACATCGTGAGGAAACCGGCATGTCCTAGAACCAAAAATTCGAAGACATGTGACATCTACCAACCCGCACTGGGCCCGTATGGTGGATCACGGCCCACCCCTTCTCTTAAAGAGGTGGGCTGTGTCCCAGCAGTGGGAACATTGTATGCTGACTGCGCCCCCCCCCCAGGCGCGGGCCCGACGCTGGCGCGCCTGCGCGTGGTGACGGCGCCGCCCACGTGCGTGCAGGAGCTGGCCAGCGCCGCGCCGCACACGCCAGGTAGCTACTGTATGTCTGACGAGATAATCTATACCTACAGTTCGTGACAAATAACTATGCCGCGCTGAAGTTAGGCTGCGCATGCGCACTACTCAAACTCAAAGCATTTATTTCAATTAAACCATTTACAGGCACTTTTGAATTGTCAAGGAGTCGGTCAGTCAGAAATATGAAGCTAGTTGCCCATTCCAAAGCGTAGTAGGTACCTATGGAGAAGAACAGACAATAAACTCCACGGATACTCTTTTAAATATAAATAAAATTATACAAAAAATTGGTTACATCATTCATGTTGAAATTATACCTGTGAAAACAATGTAGAAAGCAATTCAACAATTGAAATAAGCCATGGCAGCTAATAGATGACCAGTCACAACTGGCGGCGCCCGTTCACGAACATGACGCATGGATCAGCACCATTCAGCTCAACCATTTTGAAGGGAGCTAAATGATCCAACACACGCGCCACCATCAGCGAGACTATAAGTACTATTCTTACTACTGCTGCACTACTGTTTTATAAGTAAGATTGACTACTGCGCAGTCCTTTATTACAACCTACTTCAGAGCGGCAAAGTTGTTTGACGCGAACTGACAATTATTTTACAATTCACAGTAACAACCCAATAGCGACCTTGTTGCAACAGCAATAAAATTCATTTTAATTTTAACAATAATGCATAAACAGAGGTAAAATAACTGTGGAAAAACTGTATTTACCATTCATTTTCATTCTCATTCAAAACTGTTTTTGATAGACCATACAAAAATACCTGTGATTCTATAAGGTCTAATTAAATTAATTAGTGAAACTCCACTGCACGGTGGAGTTTTGCTAACTAATTTTATTTGATGGGTCATCAATAAAACAAAAAGAACTGGCCAAGTGCGAGTCAGACTCGAGCACGTAGGGTTCCGTACCATTATCTATAAAAACGGCCAAAAAATCAGGTTTGTTGTATGGGTGTCCCCTTAAATATTTATTTTATTTGGTTTTTTTGTATTTCATCTGTGAACATTTCAACTGTCGAACTATCACGGTTCATAAGATACAGCCTGGTGACAGACGGACAGACAGACCGCGGACTCTTAGTAATAGAGTCCCGTTTTACCCTTTGGGTAAAAACCCTAAAAATTATTTCATATATTTTTTGCAATCAACTAAAAGTAAGTTTTTCAACTTTAAAACCAATTTTCACAACTTGATTAATTAATAAAAATTTAAAATCGAAAAAATTTAGTCTGTTCCAGTATCTCAATTTATGTGCACAAAAATGCAGAACAATTAAACATTTTTTCACGATGTCGGTTGATCACTTAGTTAAAGTTGTTCATGATGATGAATTGGTATATTTCAATTCAAACTTAGGTAATGGCGGCTCAGAACATGAGACGAGTCGCTGCGCAGTAACAATTTCAAGTGACAGCGGGGGTGAGAGGTACGGTATTGCGCAGCGAGTAGCTAACTTCCGAGCCGCCATTAAGTTTGAATTGAACTGTATCCCTTTCAGGTTTAAGATTTACAAAAACTAAGCTGGCGTGTCAATGACCCACACTAAAAAAAAAACAAGTACGAAAATACTCCATAATATGGCCAGGTGGCAGGACCAGCCAGTCTTACCGCGTAGTATCGTGTTACCCAGTAACTGGGTTGTGGAGGTCAGATAGACAGTCGCTCCATATTAAATACTGGTATTCAGCTGCATCCAGTTAGACTAGAAGCCGACCCTAATATAGTTGGGAAAAGGCTAGACAGGTGATGGGCAGAAAACAGATGGTCTATTTTTTATAGTCGGTGAGACGGGGGAGGAAGGCAAAAGCCAAGTTAACTCAGTCTGACGATAGGGATGACGAGGCTTTTTTTTTGTCCGTTTAACAGGTTATAAAAAAAAAATTAGATAAGTATTTTTTTTTTTTTACGTAATCAAATATATCGGCGATACCTTGGGTTGAAATGTGCCATGACGTCACTAGTATGTAGATTTTATACTTGTGACGTAGCAGCGCCTACTCCCCGACTTAATGCGTTTTATCCAAGTAATCTTTTACCCGACTACGGCGAAGAAAAAAGGAGGGTTATGATTTTGATCGGTATGTATGTATGTAAGTATGTTCATCTGTTCCCGTCTATCTTCTAAACCGCTCATCACAATTTGACAAATGAGGTATCGTTGGAAGCATCTTGATCGTTCGCTGGTTATAGGCTATGTGACGTCACATTAAATAAAATAAATATGGCGCCCTCTAGAGGACAAAAAGTCAGGATATTAAAAAAAAAAAATTGTTTAGTCGTACCATGTTCGGTATCAAATGAAAGGGCTTAATGAGCACATTTCAAAATTACATATATTCTAACCCCAAAAGAATTTAAAAAATATTAAAGTAATAAAAACTAAAACCCAGCTACGACTAAAAAAGGTATAAACAAGACACCACAGACAGACAAATAAAAAAATCCGGAGTCACACGTAATCTGTTCGATTTATGCCCTAACACGTGTGACTCCGGATTTTTAATTGGTCGGTCTGTGGTGTCTTGTTTATACCTTTTTTAGTCGTAGCTGGGTTTTAGTTTTTATTACTTTAATTTTTTTTATTAATATGATAAAGAAAAAAAATACGTTTCTAATATTTTTTACCCGACTGCCCCAGAAGGAGGGTAATGTTTTTTTATTATCTGTCTGACGGAATAAATAGAATTTCTTTTTTTTTACCCAGGCATCTTCCCTATTTTGTCAATGGCGCCTTCTCGCGTCTCACCGTGAACATACCTCCTGGCGGTGACTACCAGTCGCGCACGGACTATAGCTTATCTTCTTCTCTGTAAAGAGAAGGCTATTTCTAGATATGAACCTCCCCAATCATCGTCACATGAACTGAATCATCCATTAAACTACCCAGACTATTAATAAACTATTGTTTTCAACAGGTGAAGCGGTCAGTCCCAGGATAATGGGTGCCGACGTGGACAGCGTACATTCAGACACGCATTTCAAGAGAGGTCAGTTTTATCAATTTATTTATTTACACTTCGCACTCAAAAAAAAGGTACAAAGGCGGACTTAATGCCTTAGGCATTCTCAACCAAACAACCAAGGGTGGTGAAGAGAGTATATGGCTGGTGCTCAGATTGAGAGGACAAACGAGAGAAAAAAAAAAAAACTATATCATAATGCATTATATATATAACAGGTTTTACAGTATAAATAAGCTATAAACGTTTTTTTTTTTTTACCATTATTTACTTACAAACTTTTGCTCGTGACTTCGCCCGCGTGGATGTCGGAAAATATCCCACGGGAACGTTCTACTGTTCATCTTTTAATTCTACCCGTGTTTTCAAAATACTGGTATTCAGCTGCATACGGTTAGACTGGAAGCCGATCCCAACACAGTTGGGAAAAGGCTAGGCAGATTTTTTTCTTTGGGTGTCTGACGCTCCGTAACGACTGTCAATGATCCACGAATGACAGCCGGAACCAACGGCTTAACGTGCTTTCCGAGGCACGGAGGAGTCTCGGTATGTAAAGATGCTCACCCATCCACGGACCAACCCCGAAAGTTGACATAAATATTTAAATAATATTATAATATTCTCTTCTTATTATATCTTTGGACCTAATTTAATCCTTTTGACATTTCTATAACTAATACTTGACTAATTTGCAATTTGTATGTTATCCTAATCTATTTAATTCATATGTGATCTAAAATCTAGCCAAAACCCTGAAAATGTATTTGTAACGGCAGACTATTATGTAACTACTTTAAAAACTATGTTACATCTTTATGTAACAACTAGCTTTCGCCCGCGGCTTCGCCCGCGTGGTATGTCGATGTCCTTTCCGATCGATTTGAAATTGACAAAGTTTCATACAAACTTTCATCCCCTATTTTGACCCCTTGGGGGTAGAATTAATCAAAATCCTTTCTTAGCGGACGCTTACGTCATAACATCTACATTTTTTTTTTTTTTTTTTGAGGATTGGAAATCATCCAATGACTTCTCCCGCTCTGGGCGGAGCGGAAGGGCGTGTCAGACTTTTACTGACTAAAACCCACCCGTGTCCCTTCATTTGCCTGTTGACAAGGTCCCGGTATCCCTTTCGGACTTTCCCGCAACCCTGGCAGACATCGGTCCTAGCGGACCCCGTCAATTTTGCTGCTGCATCTCTTTGAGGCGCGCGTGGAACACGACGCGCCATCGACCCGGGCCTGGTCCTTATCGGACGGCGAGCTGCCCGTTGCTCGCCGTCCGCAAGCCCGCGCCTATGGTGGCCGGGAGTCCGCCTGGGATTCCCGACGCCCAGGGCGTCTCCAACGGCGGCGGTTAGGGGCGTGAGGGCGCAAACTTTGCCTTTCCCTCACGCGTTCCGCCTCCTCCTTCGCGTCATAACATCTACCTGCAGGCCAAATTTCAGCCCGATCCGTCCAGTGATTTGGGCTGTGCGTTGATAGATCACTATGTCAGTCAGTCAGTCACCTTTGAGTTATATATATTTAGATATTCTCACAAATAAATGGACTATGACTATCACCATCTGAACCGAGGGCGCCTTCAAAATCACTAATCTATTACTGCTTTAGGTGAAAATGATCTTTACACAAACGCAATAACTTGTAAAGTCATATAACTAAATACATTCGTAAAATTTAATGCAAATTTTCAAATTTATTCTATGTCTAAGTGTCAAGAATGGTAGTCGAAAAAGAATCCCGCTAACGGAACCATACAAAATAACTCCGACATGCACTTGACCGCTATTGTCACAATAATAAGTTTAAAAAATCAGTCAATCATCTGACCTCGTTCTAAATAGACGTGTTTTATAAATAAATAACTAATTAGTGAAACGAAGGTAAAACTGTCTTTTGTGAAACAGTTCGGTAGCTAACATGTTGAGCAGTGAGTATCTTTGCTAAATAATAATCTGTAAATCTCGTGGCTAAATAATAACAGCCGCGCGGGTCGATCCATCAGGTTAAGCTACGCTTGCCGGGGTTGGTCCGTTGATGGGTGACCATCCTTACATAACGAGACTCCTCCGTGCCTCGGAAAGCACGTTAAGCCGTTGGTCCTGGCTGTCATTCGTGAATTTTTTGACAGTCGTTACGGGTCATCAGAAGTCTGAACGTCTGACAAGAGGTATCATATTACCCAGTTACTGGGTTGTGGAGATCGGATAGGCAGTCGCTCCATGTAAAATACTGGTATTCAGTTGCATCCGGTTAGACTGGAAGCCGACCCCAACATAGAACGATGTTTTCCGTCACCGTTTTTGAAGCAAGTGATAATTATACAATACGCACATGAATCCGAAAAGTCAGAGGTGCGTGGCTTGGGTTCGAACTCGAGACCTATGACTTAGCAGTCCGACGGTCACATCACTAGACTATCACTGTGAATAATACCTACTGTTGATATAGGGAACTTATAAGATATTGTATCTAACATGTATATATGTATTGTCAACAGGAGCGCGACGCACAGCCCGCGCACGCGCCGACCAGAGCTTCACACAGTTCGCCGTCATGGATGACGAAAACGTGTCCGCTTTGCAGCAGGTACTGACCGTTCTATACTCATAGATTACAGGAAAACCTATAAGAAAGTCTATGGTCTTAAAATAACATGATAAATCTCCCAATATTGTGCGTACAAACATACATTTGCAGTTGGAATGTATAAGAGAACATGTTTTTCAACTACAATGTTAAGTTTGTTCTTGGGATAAATTCATCTTAAGGGGACTACATCGCTTAAATCCCAAAAACACCGTATGTTTAAAGAAGTTTGTAGATGAATCCTTTTGTGCGATTTCCCTATAAAAAATATATGTTGTACTTAAGGTCATCACAAATAGATTGTATTGTTTAAAATTGTAAAAAACTTTCCCAAATTTAGGAAAAACATCGTAGTAAAAGGGTCCTTTTTCAACCTAAATTGTAAATGTTCTCTGTAACGGCAGAATAGTTTGGCATGAATTTTATACCAAAAAATATGTAATGACGTATTTAACAATATGTATTGTTTTTTTTTTCTTGTTTCTTTTACATTTTTTTTATAATAAATAAAAACCTGAAATATCACCACAGAACCAACACCCCGCGAGAAGCACCCCCCGCCAGGCCTGTGACGCGTACTCAGGATGCGACACATCAGTGTCTCGATGACTCTTGTGACGGGTGGTTTATACGCGTGTTATTTTTTCCAAATAAAACCCAAAAAGTTTACCTTTTGAATGGTTTTTGAATGAAATCATATTGTAAATAGTAGAAACATAAATATTTCGTAAAATAAGAATAGAAATTAAAGTTGTAAATATATATAAAGTAGATTGTATTTTCGTTTTGTTTTTTGAACCTATCATAGAGTAAGCCTGACTATGCCTAAATATAAGAATAAATGTAAAGTGAAGCGTGGCCGAGCTCTCCAAAACTATTTGTAAGTACCTATCCACTTAGTAAATACATTATTTCTATGCTGTTTATTTTTTATCGTTTTCGCTATAGCTATCTTGAGAATTTCGTTTGACGGAGGATGGAAACCTTGGTGATTTCGTCTACCTGATGGTGGACTCCGAAGGTGGGTATAGGATCTCAGTGACGGCACTACGTAGAACCATCGTGTTTGGACTCATTTGAAAGAGCTCATGGAGACCTTGGTGACTGATGATGTCATCTACCTGATGGTGGACTCCGAAGGTGGGTATAGGATCTCAGTGACGGCACTACGTCGAACCATCGTGTTTGGACTCATTTGAAAGAGCTCATGGAGACCTTGGTGACTGATGATGTCATCTACCTGATGGTGGACTCCGAAGGTGGGTATAGGATCTCAGTGACGGCACTACGTCGAACCATCGTGTTTGGACTCATTTGAAAGAGCTCATGGAGACCTTGGTGACTGATGATGTCGT
Source organism: Lithophane leautieri (assembly GCA_949152455.1). Lineage (NCBI taxonomy): Eukaryota > Metazoa > Arthropoda > Insecta > Lepidoptera > Noctuidae > Lithophane > Lithophane leautieri. The sequence goes on along the minus strand of OX424486.1, from coordinate 9,574,166 downwards.
CTACCTGATGGTGGACTCCGAAGGTGGGTATAGGATCTCAGTGACGGCACTACGTAGAACCATCGTGTTTGGACTCATTTGAAAGAGCTCATGGAGACCTTGGTGACTGATGATGTCATCTACCTGATGGTGGACTCCGAAGGTGGGTATAGGATCTCAGTGACGGCACTACGTAGAACCATCGTGTTTGGACTCATTTGAAAGAGCTCATGGAGACCTTAGTGACTGATGATGTCGTCTACCTGATGGTGGACTCCGAAGGTGGGTATAGGATCTCAGTGACGGCACTACGTAGCACCATCGTGTGTGGACTCGTTTGAAAGGACTCACGGAGACTGAGGTGACTGTGAAAATGTGTCTTGATTTTATGAAAAAATACCTAGTTTAAATACTTTTTAGTCTTCTGTGGTATGGCTACCAGACTGTAAAAGCAAAAACAGTACCTTATCTCACTTAAGTTGTCATTTTTCAGGCAATTAAGAAAGCAGCAACACTCAGAATTACAAATCAGGAACTACAGCCAACAGAAACAGATGATCTGACTAGTATGACAGTTGATGAGGAGGCAATGCAAATTATGCCGGTAACTTATTCTGTTTGCTTACAATCCAGAAACTGTTTCTTCAATTGATACAGATTATTGCACTTAGGTCCAGAACCACTTGAAAATCATCTTGTATATTATTAAAATGTTTGTTTTAGCTTGAACAAGTTGAAGAAGATTTACCAGATTTAATTATTGAAGAAACGCAATCACAAGCAGAGACAAACAATATATGTGGAAGAAAATTACTTTTGGCATAAACATAAACGTATTTTATAAACATAACATAAATGTATTATTGAAATCCTTAGAACGGTCTTTCCTTTAGTGTCCAACCTCTAACCCTATCCAACTTTATTACTAGATGGTGGGACATACATGGTCAAATTAAATTAGCTGGCGATACCCATTACGTATGTGAAATTTCTCCAGCTAATTTAATTTGATCTTGTGTATAAGGTGTAAACAAAATACCAGGACAATTTTTTGTAATACACAGTACTTTTGCTATGGATGGGACTAACTCTAAAGTAATAATAAAAGTACAGCTGTTCCATATAATTATTTTGATCGAGTACCTATTGCACTTTTATACGGAACAGTTGTTTTTTTTAAATATTTTGTTTACACCTTATACAGATAATGGTATTTATTGCTCACATAAAAATAAACCAAAACATAAGCTAGGTCATCCTAACTCTTTCCATTACTGAGAACCGATAAGCACTTACCTGGTCGTCATCAGACCTTCAGATTGTATCATGTAGTAGAACCCGTGCTCAATTAGAATGTTGAATGCTAGGTCATCCTAACTATTTCTGTTACTGAGAACCGATAAGCATTTACCTGGTCATCATCAGACCTTCAGATTGTATCATGTAGTAGAACCCGTGCTCAATTAGAATGTTGAAAGCTAGGTCATCCTAACTATTTCTGTTACTGAGAACCGATAAGCATTTACCTGGTCATCATCAGACCTTCAGATTGTATCATGTAGTAGCACCCGTGCTCAATTAGAATGTTGAAAGCTAGGTCATCCTAACTATTTCTGTTACTGAGAACCGATAAGCATTTACCTGGTCATCATCAGACCTTCAGATTGTATCATGTAGTAGCACCCGTGCTCAATTAGAATGTTGAAAGCTAGGTCATCCTAACTATTTCTGTTACTGAGAACCGATAAGCATTTACCTGGTCATCATCAGACCTTCAGATTGTATCATGTAGTAGCACCCGTGCTCAATTAGATAAATGTTGAAAGCTAGGTCATCCTAACTATTTCTGTTACTGAGAACCGATAAGCATTTACCTGGTCATCATCAGACCTTCAGATTGTATCATGTAGTAGCACCCGTGCTCAATTAGATAAATGTTGAAAGCTAGGTCGTCCTAACTATTTCTGTTACTGAGAACCGATAAGCATTTACCTGGTCATCATCAGACCTTCAGATTGTATCATGTAGTAGCACCCGTGCTCAATTAGATAAATGTTGAAAGCTAGGTCATCCTAACTATTTCTGTTACTGAGAACCGATAAGCATTTACCGGGTCATCATCAGACCTTCAGATTGTATCATGTAGTAGCACCCGTGCTCAATTAAATAACTTTTTAAACCTAGGTCAGCAGGCAAACTGCATCATTTATATCAAATCATATCATATAAATAATTATAATGTACTTAGCTACTTTGTAAATTTGTACAGGACTCCTAGATAAACACAATGTATTTGTAGATCTCTAAAAGAGCGAATAAAATAGGCAAAAACGCTGAAAACTCTGCGACACATCTGTGTTGATGCATAATCTTCAGTTAGTTTTATTCTTGTATGGTCGTTTGTCGGTAGATGGCGCCAAACTTACAAGTACTAGTACAGGGGTCAAATCTTCAAAGTCATCGAGCAATGTAATACCCTTAACTACGAAACCCTTCATTGTGCGTGGTTCGACACGCACTTGGTCGGTTTTTTTAAGTGAAAACTTCTTTAGGCGCATTGAGCACTTTTTGGATGAACAAAAATCATGGAACTCGCGTCATCGTCACGCTTGAAGTGAATTGTTTGTTTTAGCGCCATCTACCGTCTACCGTTTGAATTACGTTGAGGTTACGCATTGTGGCTTAGTTTTCACTTCTATCGGCAGTCCCAAAGACTGGCTCTTTGTATAGGACTTGCTTATACATATGTGTATTCTTTGTTTTAGGTCACAAAAGGCGGTGCCCTCACTCTGGTATCACTATGGAAGTCACAGTTCGACGATTCAGAAGAGACCACAGACAACGAATGGAAACAAGAACAGTTACAGGTTAGTCATAGACAAATTTTTTTTTTTTTTTGGCATAGCATTTGGACATAGCAATTGTTGTAGGTGGTGGTTGTGGGTGTAGTTGTATACTTCTCCCTACCCCTTCAAGGGATGTATGCGTGATGATATTTTATTTTACGATGACCGTTAGGACTGGCGCTTCAAATCTGCAAATGTCGTATATCTATTTGGCTAAGTGGAGCGTGGATTACTGAAAGGACTGATCAAACTGAAGCGATTCAAACTCAAACTCAAATCATTTATTTCAAATAAACCAATTACAGGCACTTTTGAATTCTTAAGGGTGTACTCCCGTTCGTCCAAATAAACAAAAAAACTGACTTTCGCTTTTATAATATTATTAAGTAGGATAAATAAGTGTTTCTTTATAATTGAACGACCAGACTCAAATTATTTAGTGGAACCAATGGGAATTAAAAATGTTTTTTTTTTAAACTCAAACTCAAAGCATTTATTTCAATTAGACCATTCACAGGCACTTTTGAATTGTCAAGGAGTCGGTCAGTCAGAAATATGAAGCTAGTTGCCCATTCCAAAGCGTAGTAGGTACCTATGGAGAAGAACAGGCAAGAAACTCCACGGACACTCTTTTAAATCAAAATATTGTTACAATATGTGGGTTACATCATTTATGTTGAAATTATACATGTGAGAACAATGTAGAAAGCACGTTAAAAGCGTCCGCAATTATTACATAAAACAATTCAAAAATTAAAATAAGCCATGGCAGCTAAGAGATGACCAGTCACAACTGACGGCGCCCGTTCACGAACATGACGCATGGATCAGCACCATTCAGCTCAACCATTTTGAAGGGAGCTAAATGATCCGACACACGCGCCATCAGCGAAACATTTCAGTGAGCATGACATTCCCAGTCGCCAGGGCACATTCAAGTCAATGAAAGACAAATTACCCGGTAAATGGTAGCTCAATAGTACATAGTACTCACACCTGTGCTAATAAATAGGTTAACGTATTTAAATAATATTTATTCCACAATTTTCGCTATTGCACCTACCACTGTTTGTCTCTGCATCACCCAAAGGTTGACTGGTAGAAAATACCTATGGCATTAAGTCCGCCTCTGTCCATTTAAGTGCTTAAAGTATTAAATAAATAAATAAATAATTACTAAATCATTCCCGTTCGACCCACTAACAAAATCAGTGGGACGAGCGGAAATAAATCCTTACTAATATTATAAATGTGAAAGTAACTCTGTCTGTCTGTCTGTCGCGCTTTCACGCCAAAACTACTGAACCGATTTAGATGAAATTTTGTACACAGTTAGTCTAGAGCCTGAGAAAGGACGGACATAGGCTACTTTTTAATGACATACCACGCGGGGGAAGCCGCGGGCGGTAGCTAGTTTAATATAATTTATTAAATTCCCGTTCGTTGGCAGTGAGACGAACGGGAATACACGTTCTCGGTCAGTCAGAAAGATGAAGCTAGTTGCCCATTTAGGTACCAATGGAAAAAAACGGGCATGAAACTCCACGGACATACTTTTAAATCAAAATATAGTAATACAAAATATTGGTTGGGTACATAGTTAATTGATTCTGGCGTGACTTTGCGGAATTCCATTATTTAATACAATAGACGTAGACATATTTAGTAACCTAGGTATTCCGCTTAACTATTCCTCAAGAGTCATAAAAAACCTTGTAAGAAATCGACACGTGTTTCACCTTTCAAACAGGCATCCTCAGGATGACGATTGACCAGTCGCGAACCCGAACACGACGTGATACCAAATATATCTACGTCTATTGTATTTTACATGTATTTACGTAATTGACGTTGCCATTTTCATAACACTCGACCATACATAGTTTGTCCTAGTTTCTAAGTATGTTCATGGTTTTCATTGGGTGACTGTGCCTATGTTAAGAGCCCATAAACCTCAGCTCAAATTCACCTTTTTATCTCGCTCGCACCATACTGGTTACGGACTGAATGATAGCGACACTAAGTGGGGTACTAGCGGCTCCAAGGCGCCAACAGTTTAGGTAATTTCTTTAAAAAAAAATGGTTCTGCTTTATAGTTAGTTCAGTTACCATGCAAAGTTTCATGATCTAATTTGAAGTATTTTTTTAATACTAGCGGTTTATTGTTCGGTTTTTGAGGTAATTTTGTAATTTTTTTCTATTAAGAAAACTTTATGAAATCGTATTTTCGTCAAATATAGTAGTAAACATGTCATTAATCCTCAACTTTAACATTTATATTCATTTAAAAATTAAAAATTCTATCAGGCCCCGTAGTGTAACTTTCCACAAACGATATTAGCCCTTTATTCAGTAGAAATAGAGATTTTAACAGCGTGAGTCGATCTTCGCTCATGTGCGACGATGATGCGCAACGGTATTTTCGCAATGTCGCTCGAGATGCGCTGTGGAGGTTGAGCGGTATGCAGCACTATTTTCGAAATAACGGAGGATCATGCTAAGCAATTTGAGGTATTATAGGCTCTTAAGTAGTCGAGTAAAAAAGGAATGTTATAAGTAAGGTCAAAAAAAAAAAACTCCTTACACTTTCCATATTTATAAGAATGAGAGTGAATACTTTGTTCACGTGCGTACGGTGTCCCTCAGTCGCCGGAGCACCGCGCGCGCGGCGCGTCCGCGGTGTCGTCGTGCTCGCACGGCGCGCGCACGCAGCTGCACACCACCACCACCACCCACCACACGCAGCACACCGTGCAGCACGCACATCTACACCAGGTATCATCTACATTACGAATGGTTATCAAATCAATTTCGAGCTAAATCACCAAAATATTCAGCAGTTATCGCCAAAATATTCAGTAGTTATCACCGAAATCACGAGCAGCTAAGTATTACCAAAATATTCAGCAGCTATAACTAAAATACTCAGCAGATATCACATAAAAAAATTGCAGCCATCACCAAAATCACAAGCGGATATCACCAAAATATTCAGCTGTTATCTCCAACGTATCAGGAGCTGCCACCAAAATATTCAGCAATTATCACCAAAATATTCAACAGCTATCACCAAAATATTCAGCAGTTATCACCAGCATATTCAGCAGGTATCACCAAAGTAAAAAGTAGACATTAAAAAAAAATTGCAACTATCACCAAAATCACGAGCCGATGCCACCAAAATATTCAGCAGTTGTCACCAAAATATTCCGTAGTTGTCAATTCAAATTTTTCAATCGCTTAAATTGACTCACAGTTCTCACCACAATTACTGACATGTTATAATTATAAATCATGGTTATCCTCATAATTTCTCACACTCGCATACAAGCATCACCCTTAATATTAACCTTTGTCTCCAAGGTTGGCAATACATCAGCCTCTTGGTGTTAGGGCGGGTACACACTACACACCTGCGCACGCGCACGAACAGTGCGGTTCGCGTGCATCTTAGGAAAATAGTATGGACACCTTCAAGTCACGGTTCGTGCGCGTGAGCTTCAATTGTACAGGTGTGGATCCTTGCACGCGAACCGTTCATAAAATGCGTTCGGGCGCACGTGGAATGTGACGCATCCATAGCCATTAGAGGTGCCTAGCATGCACGGTTCGCGCGCGTGCGCTGTTGTGGAAGCACTTTTACAGATGCATATGCTAAAAACCACTTTCCACTACATGGACTGTTTGACAAACATAAATATAGAAACAGCAGTTTTAACGCGATTTCAGGGTTGCTCCCATAGTGAAAGTTGTTCATAATGATTAGTACAATGACCCCTTAAGAGATTTCGTGTATGAAAAGATACACAATCAATCTGCCTAGCCTTTTCCCAACTATGTTGGGGTCGGCTTCCGGTCTATCCGGATGCAGCTGAATACCAATATTTTACATGGAGCGACTGCCTATCTGATCTCCACAACCCAGTAACTGGGCAATACGATACCCCTTGGTAAGACTGATTGTCAGACTTTCGGGCTTCTGATGACCCGTAACGACTGTAAAAGATCCACGAATGACAGCCGGGACCAACGGCTTAACATGCTTTCCGAGGCACGGAGGAGTCTCGGTATTGAAAGATGGTCACCCATCCAAAGACCAACCCCGGCAAGCGTAGCTTAACCTGATAGATCGGCCCGTGCGGCTGTTATGACTTAGCTTCGAGCTCCTCCGTGTATGAAAAGTTACACCTTATACAGGGTGTAAGGGACAGCCCTCTACAAATTAACAGGGGGGCATTTAGCTCCTTATTTTGAATCATATTCCAGCGGAAATTTTCTCAGGAAAATTTAAAATTTTTTTAATCGGTTTTTCAATTACTATGCCTTTATTTCAATGTAAAATTACATTCTCAGTATGTAGCACTCCATTTAAGTAAAGAAAACAGCTAAAATAAAAAAAAACAGCAATGGATGTTGATATACTCTAACGAGGGACGCGTGAAATCAGCTGTTCACTTTCTGGCTGCAGAGTTCATCGGACTAAGCGCATAGGTACTATTCCCAAACTACTCCCAACAGACGCTCCGATTTGTGTATAGCTGCGTCCCTTTCGGTCCAAGGTCGAATGGTCGGCGTTTGCCTAATCGCAACAGTATTTGCCAACTTATTAGACCTCAATTCGTGAGCGAAAATGTTAGAACTAACTTGAGTCACCTTAAACCTAAGAACTCCTTTATTGATAAATGCATTTTTTGTGCAATTAATTTCTAAAGGAAAAACTTTAATGTGCCCTTGAGTATTCGTGACACGTACCTAACTTTATAATTCATTTGCACAAACTGTTGTGCAAAATATCGTGCAAAATGTTTCATTTAATTTGCAACATCAGTTGGTTTGTGTCGCAGTGCGCGGCAGTGTCGCTGTTGTTGAGCCGCGAGCGCATGTCAGTAAGCTTCGCTCGCCCAGACGCGTTGTGATGTTACGCTTACGTCTCGTCTTCGTTACGTACGCTTTTGGATTTATTTTTGTTGTAGTGTTATGTGGTTGTGTGAGAAATGGATACATTTAGTGCTACTTTTGAGTATGGACAGTCGTGACCTCGGTGGAGGCCACTTCGAACCGTACCTACCTCATACGACCTGAGCGATTCTAAGGTACCTACCTAGGATTCATTTTAACTTATTTTTTTATCTGTGAACGTGTTGTGACATGTTCTTTACTGCACACTCAGATATCGCGACGCCCTCGGTAGGGGCGTGGCGGGGTCGGGGCTTCGCCCCTTGCCTGTGGAAGCAAAACGGTGACCGGCCACTGCGGGCAAATCACTGTGTGTGTCTAATACGGCTTGTGTTTTCTTTACTTGTACGTCACTCTGCTATTGAAATGGCGGGTGGGCGGTGCGGCCGATGGCTCGTTGCACTGAGCGCTGCCGATTAGAGCTGGTTGTAACAGATTAAACATGATATCTGTTATCACTGTTACTGTGACAAAGAAATAACAGATCCAAATATCTGTTATTAAATCACAGCCTGTGATTTTTGTACGGACGATAAATACGTATTTAAATCTCAATCAAATATCTTCATTATTTCTTTTGGTTTAAAGTCGGAAATCGTATCTATCTGTTATTAAATAACAGCCTGTTATTTTTGTAACGATGATGAATACGTATTTAAATCTCAATTGAATATCTTCTTTATTTATTTTCGTTAAAGTCGAAAATCGTATCCGAAGTTTTAACAGTAACAGCCGCGGTAATAGTCATGAGGATCTGTTATTTTAAGTAACATATTTTTTATTGTTGGTAGCAATTGTTACCTGCTATTTTTTTATATCTGTTATTTCTATCTGTGACGATAAATACGCCTCACTCCTACTGCCGGTAACAGCGTGCGTTTTGCCACGGTAACGATACATTGCGTGTGAGGTAATAAAACAAATCGGGTTTATTGGGTTCCCATAACGTTCCTGAAATAATTTCATGTACCGGTTGTCTTAGTATGGTATACTGAATTCACTCCATCAGTCTGCGGAGGGCTGTCCCTGACACCCTGTATATTAATTAGCTTTTTGTGCCTCTAATAAAAACAGTTTTCACTATTTCATAAATCTAACCACCAATCTCTTGTTCCAGGTCGCCCAACAGCCAGAAAAGACATCACCACCCGCCACTTGTTCAGCCCCTGCCCCACCACCCATCGCCGCAGCCCCAATTCCACCCCCACCTGTCCCATCTCCCACCCCCACCCCCACGCGGCCGATCACTGCCAGACAGCATAGCGAGCCTGCCCGAAAGGCAGAGCCGACAGCAAGAAGGAAACAGATGCACTGTCTTTATATACCGGGGATTGACGCCTATCCGAAACTGCAGCCCAGTTTGCCGAGGTGTTGGTCACTGCCAGCTATCGGTGAGTTTACAACCACAGATTAATACAGATGGTTTACTCCGCAAAATCTTTTAAATAAAAATCAACTCTTGCTACTACACAATAAAGTGTAATTCGGGTTTTGTCGACGGAAAAATAGACAAAATGACAGACAAACAATTGCAATCTGTCATTTTGTCTATTCTTCCGTCGACAAAACCCTTTTCTACGGTGGTCATGATACGCGTGCTGTGCCCTGTTTGTCAAAACTTACAAGCCTTGTATTACAAGCATTTTTCCTGTAAAAAAATTAAATTCTATAAAAAAAACTACACCCGTAAATTACATGCTACAAGTGTCATTTTTAGACTTCTATTCGTGTTTTTGTTTATCAAAAAATTCTTTGTAAGTTACAACTTGTAGAAAATCATAGCTAATCCAGAGGATGTCCGGCGACTCTATTCCGTCTTACAAGTTTACAAGTGTCGTGCTTAGTACCGCAATAAATGTTTAAATTCGATTTTCTTTTTATAAATGTGGTCAAAAGAGAGAGATGACCTGATGCCCGTGTCCCAGCAGTGGGAAAATTAAGGCTGATTATGAATATGGAGATGAGCTATGAATTTAACGAAAATTTACATTCTAGGTAACTTGTGAACGTGTAGACTTGTAACTTTTGATAAACAGGGCACTGGTCGCACAGCGCTAATGACTACAGTTATATTCACCTGAAGTTACTTTTCTTTCTATCGCATAACTTTTATATCTTCTGACTACGTTACGCTCACTAAATTGGCCCGACAAGACGAGCCGCGTACTTGTAGCTTCATATCTAAAATGCGCAGTGGGCCTTCTGTACTATTCTGTGATAACTAGTAACATTAGAACATTTTAAGTAGCAGGCCAGAATCTGTTTTTCCCGTGAATAGTTTAGTTCTAGACATGAGTGCACCATTTTCGATCGCCACCTCACTTACAATCAGGTGAGATAGTGTTCAAACGTGACCGATATACTGAGGCCCTAGTGTGAGTTTCTTTAAACTATCTCGACTTTACGCATGGACCGCGTTCGGCGCTCCGATTGGCCCTTCACTGGCCTTCACTGGTGAAGGGCCAACCGGAGCGCCGAACGCGGTCGATGCGTAAAGTTGAGATAGTTTAAAGAAACTCGTACTAGGGCCTCAGGGTGTTAAAAGACCCATCACATAGCCGTCAACTACGCATTCTGTACATCAAATTAAGTAACATTGCACAAAAATAATAGCAAGGAAACGACTTTTAGATTTGGTGTGAAAAATCACTGTTAACGGTAGTGCGCAACGTAACGCACGCAAAACATTGTGTTTATGGGTGTATGCGACGGTTCAGGGTTCGTGGGTGTTTAAAATTAAGTTACTTATAACATTTAAAACTTGCTTTCTTTAAAAAACGTCTGAAAAAATTGGAACTTTGACCTTTAATATATTATAACCAGAAGGAACCTAGGTATGAAAAAAAAATTTATCACAATGACGGGGTGTACAAGACGTCTCGGCTCCGTTGAGCGTATTTTTACACCTCATACTCAAACTCAAAGCATTTATTTCAAATAAACCAATGACAGGTACTTTTGAATTGTCAAGGAGTCGGTCAGTCAAAAAGATGAAGCTAGTTGCCCATTCCAAAGCGTAGTAGGTTCCTATGGAGAAGAACGGGCAAGAGTCTCCACGGACACTCTTAAATCAAAATATTGTTACAATATATTGGTTAAATAAATAAAATTTATTCAAGTTAAACAAAAAGGTAAAATTATGATTAACATTAATTACAAACAAGGTAACTTTAATTCTAGCTGTAATATAGACCTGCCTGATCTAGGTTTGTGAGAACCTGTGTTTCAGGCCATCAATTTACATAAAAAATTTAAAAAGAAGACAATAATTTTATAAGAAGCTAAATCAAAAATAAGACATAATATTTTCAATTACTTAAATAGTAACTGTTTCGGTACATTATTTTAAAACCTGATTAAGTAAGATATATTATTTTTAAATAAATTAGGTTACATCATTAATGTTAAAATTATACACCCGTTACATAACAGTAACAAGTGCGCTTGTCTCCCAGGTAGCCGCGTGCGCTCCCTGCGCGCGCCGCTGCTGCAGCAGGCGTCGTTCGACGGCAGCGGCGGCTCCGTGCGCTACCGGCTCGACGTCATGCGCGGGGTGGCCGCGCGCGACACGGACGCGCCCGCGCCGCCGCAGAGAGCGCTCAGTGCACCTGTAAGTTTTAATGATAACAGCCTAATCTAAGCGAAGTAGTCGATGTATCCCACAGAATCGTCATCATCATCTGCCTAGTCTTCTTCCAATTATACAACACTAGCATCCGCCCGCGGCTTCGCCCGCGTGGTATGTCGATAAAAAGTAGCTTATGACCTTTCTCAGGCTCTATACTATCTGTGTACCAAATTTCATTTAAATCGGTTCAGTAGTTTTGGCGTGAAAGCGCGACAGACAGACAGACAGAGTTACTTTTATATAATATTAGTGAGGATTAGTTTTTGTTTACCCTAAACCCGAAAAGAGGTCATTGTATTCATCATTTTGAACTTTTTTTCTATGGGACCAAAATTGAAATCGTGAAAAAAAATCTGCTGTTCCATACATTTGTGTTCACTTAAATCGACAAAATGTATGGAACAGCTGATTTTTTTTTGACTCTAATTGTTTTATAGACTAAGACCTGACTAAATCTGTGACTCAGTGATTGAATCCGACTAATTGGTGACTAAATTTGGGAGAAAACAGATCTTCGTTAGGTGCCCTAGCTTAATAGGGCCAAACTTGGGGAGATGTTCTCCAGATCAGCCACCTATAAACCCTTATAACTTTTGAACCAGTGAACAACAAATTCTAATATTTGGCGATAAATTTCGACTAATTAGCGACGAATTTTTTATGGCCATGCCAGTGCCAGTCACTCTCCGGGCGTGTCAGATTACCGTCTCGTCAAACTATGAGGGTACAGGAACAGGGAGTGTGTTTGCGCACAAACTTGTGCACTATAATATCTCCTGTGTGGAGTGTGGAATTGTGGAAGACGTACATCACTTATTGATGGACTGTGTTCGATATGAGTCCGATAGAAACGATGTATTCGGGGTCTTGAAGTTGAACAGACTTGATTTAGGCACATTTCATAGAATTTTATCTCAACCAAATGGTGATGCTGCGAAGAGTCTGTTCAGGTTTATGGCCAAAATGTAATCCATAGGAGTGTGTATTTTTTTATATTATTTATTTAGGGTATGATGGGACTGTCATATGCATTGCGGTTAAAAACTCCTTAATTAAAAATATATATATATATATATATCTCCTGTGTACTTTACTACGCTTATCTCAGTTGAGATTGGCCGCTGTGACCGAAATCCAGTCAGAAGAATATTATAATCGTTTCGAAAACGACCTGTCAGTTTAATGCCTCTATTAAGTTCATCTTTTTCCACATTTCACGTAATTTTTTCCTTAATTCCAGAGTCTGTCGAGCTCGTCCAGCAGCCGCGCCCGGCCCGCGCCGCCCTCGTCCCCGCCGGGCCGCACGGTGTCGTCGCGGCTCGAGATACGCGTGCGCCCGCCCGCGCGGGACGAGCCGCCCACCTCCGGTACAACGTACACATGTTATTACCCATTGCCTTTTTACATAGAACCTAAAATATTTAAAAAAACATACACAGCAGCCATTAAACCATTATATTCCAAAGTGTCATACATATTTTGGGATATACAAGGTCGCCGACGCACAAAATGCCATTATGCAATTCAGCACATGATTCTAGACTCAAGACATACAAGCGATTCATTATGGATTTAAAAAAAATGGATCAATGCTCTGAGACCTTACCCTTTAGGCGCGGGACATGCACGAGATGCGAGCGGCGCGGGCAAGATACCGTTGCGACGCGGGCGTTGCGCCACTCCTTTCATATTTTATATAAAATGTATAGGAACATCGATACGCACCCCGCCCACGCTATTTTGTATAAAAATGAAAGAAGAGGCGCAACGCCCGCGCCACCGTCGGCTCGCCCGCGCCTATAGTCTCTTGTGTATGTCCCGCGCCTAACATACAAACAGTTTTACCTCTATAACATAGTTTAGACTACAGCCAAATGCATTTGTTTTAGGGCAGAATTTTCCAAATTCAGATATATCTTTTATCCGTGGAATAAAATTGGCATATTCCTCGGATAAAGATATCTAGCGTTGGAAAAATCAGCCCTCAGTAATGTAATGGCATACATTTTGAGATGTCCTTCGTCCTGCCAGTAGTAACTGTAATCATAGACCATTGTAAAGTAAATAAAAATAATAATGTGTGTTTTTGCAGTGAAGATTCAGTCGGTGATCTGCGGCGAGCCGCGACCGAACCACGACGAGGCTTCGGTATACTACGACGCAACGGAGCATCACCGAGACAAACGGTAAGCATCATCATCTGCCTTATATGTAGGGTCGGCTTCCAGTCTAACCGGATGCAGCTGAATACCAGGGGCCGTATTATGACGTGTTAGTGCCACCATTTTTCCAGTGTGAGTGAGAGACGGAGCTATACAAGGCCGATAGCACCATCCTTTTTTCGCAATGGAATAATGATGGCATTAATACTTCATAATACGGCCCCAGTATGTGACATGGAGTGACTGGCTATCTGACCTACACAACTCGATACCCCTTGGTAAGACTGGTTGTCAGACTTTTGGGCTTCGAAATAGGCTCATAAATATCTCTATGAAAAAAAAAAACGTCGATCTGTCGATCCGTTGCAGTGTGAAAGCACAGATTAATACAGATGGATTACTTCGAAAATCATTTAAATAAAAAGCGACTCTTGCTACGTCACAATAAAGTGCAATTCGGGTCGCACAGCGCTAATTGGGAATATGCATGTATTTTTTAATATTTTTATTCGATAGTTTACATCGTCAAATAATAGTTAAATTTAGTCGTTTTGTGAATATCTAGTAGTAAACTTTATATTTATTTTAAAAACTTTATTTTTATTTTTATTTATTCCATTTATTTTTCATGTATGGACGCTATACTATTTCGGGTTCCGCCCTTTGTTAGTTAATATACTGTATATATGTTGATCGCGCCGTAAACTATGCTTGCGCGATGCAGGATTTGTGTGACGTCAGGATATTTGTGTGATGTCAGGTCTTCAATGCGTAGTTCGCATGTGGCGATGTAGATGCCGCCACATATCCTTAGTCCCTCTCCGGCCCATGAACTACCTCTATGCACGCGAAATCGTGAGGGGACGCAACCGAATAAAAAAAATCGTTCTGCTTCTTTTTTTTTTCTTTTTTTCTTACAATCTCTGTACAGGTTCATGTTTGTTTTGTACCATTAAACCAGAAATGGTTTGTATTGGTACTCATATTCGCTATTAGAAAACAACTAATCAAACATAACATTATATTTACCTACTCATTATATATATTGGTTATTCATAAACCTACCTACACCATTTGCCATAATTATTTTAATAAGCAAATAATGTAGGTACATTCATAATATTTTGCTCGTAACTATTTAAGCCGTAAACATCTATCAGTAAGTAGGTACGTGAGTCACGTGTAATGTTTTGAATCTGAGCTTATGTCACTTGTTTGAGAATGACAGAGACAAAGTGATGTTTTAAATACATAACACCACGCCTTGTTTCCACGTAAGGATAGGCAGAGGTGTACCTATAGTACACCCACATTACGCCAGTTGTGTTTAAGTCCCATGTAATAGTTGGCGAGCCTATTCCCATCAACCGGCCACTAATCCAGACTCCGGACTGCTACTGAGAAATTCCAGATAGAAAAACCCAATAACACTGCCCGACCTGGGAATCGATCCCAGGACCTCATGCTCTGCAGTAGTGTTTGCAAACACTAGATCAACGAGCCAGTCTCAGTCAGTCTTGAGACTTGAGTCAGTCGTCTTAAATACGTTTAGTGGTTATTTAGTGATATTTGGTGCAAATGAGCCTAAATACTGGTGCTTGTTCATGAATAGTTTTATGAAAGTACCCTGAACAAATTTGAATGATCTCAATTACACCCTGTATCCTAACTAATATTATAAATGCGAAAGTGAGTTTGTTTGTTACGCTTTCACGCTAAAACGGCTGTAGGGATTAAGATGAAATTTGGCACAGGGGTAGACTATGACCTGGAATAGGACATAGGATACTTTCATCCCGATATTCCCACGGGATCGAGACTTACGCGACTTCGCGGGTGAAACCGCGGGGCGCAGCTAGTAAACAATAAAACTACATTCCAAAATTTAAAATATATTGTCTTTGGTTTCAGGTCATCCACCCGCAGTGGAGAGAAGAGTCAGAGTCCAGCGGTGGAGCGGACACGGTTAGACGCTATACCAGACAGGTAGGCAACACCGATCATTAACCTAAATACAGCCTATTTTCATGTACTGCCAAACATTGGGTTAGGAAACGCTTAATATCGGCCACTGGCCAGGTGGCTTTTTCCAAATTTCAATAGTTCATTTATAAAAAATCTATAGAAAAAAAAGACGTTCTGTTTATCCCGAATTTGAATCTACTGGGATTAAAAAAAAAAACTTTCCACAAATACGTAGTTCGCGTCAAATAACTTGGCCGCTCTGAAGTAGGCTACAAATGACTGCACAGTAGTCAATCTTACAATCTTACTTATAAAACAGTAGTGCGCATGCAGCCTAACTTCAGAGCGGCAAAGTTATTTGAAGCGAAAAGTACGAACATAAAAAATAAAAAAAACAATTCGGTCCAGTCGTCCTCAGTTCTTGCGCTTACCAACGGACAGTATTTAATTTTTATTTACATAGATTTTGTAACTTTTTCTTGTCTTGTGTTAAAAAATAACGATGATTCAATATCCAGCCCATTAATACAACCTTAGGCTATTATTATTCTAAGGTTGTATTAATGATTCCTGGCAGGGCTGCGGGAAAGTCCGAAAGGGATACCGGGACCTTGGCAACAGGCAACTGAAGGAACACTGGTGGGTTTTAGTCAGTAAAAGTCTGACACGCATCGATGATTTCCGAACACCAAAAAAAAAAAAGTCTGTTATTATTCCTTTGATTTGTAAAATGCTAGCATTTAAGAACTCTAATGTTATGTAACTCGAGGGGATTGGTGCTGTTAGTTCGGCTACAGGTTATTCCTAGTTCGGCTTCAGATGCTAAAGCTTTTGCGTACTCTTGTTGTATCATAGCCAAAGAGAATTAAACTACTTGAGAGCTGATAGACCGATTTCGTCTAGGCACACGACTCACTACTGCGGGCCGGGGGACGAAGAAATTACAGCGGTTGTGATTGGCCGATGCAACAATGTTACGACGAAAGTTCCAAACATAGTGATACACAAGTCAGTTTTGCAACAATAATATCGATATCGATAAAATCGACGTCTACAATCCTAATTGAACAATGAATTATTTAAATTTGAATTTCACTTAAGAGAATTTATTGTTCTATCCGACAGGGTTTGACATTGCTATTACTTATTTTTAATCTGCTGTGAAATGCCTTAAACAAACAACGCTATATTTATTTGGAAACCAATTTTCCCTGTGAACTGCATTAATCCACTTTTCTTTCAGTTACGGAACATTTTGAAATCTAAAATGTAAACATTAAGTACTTAATGTTACTTTTTTACCATTAGGAAACATCGTAATTTTTATCGACTTAGACAGACTTTATTTTGAAGTTGTTACAACACTCTACAGTATAAGTGCAGATAGAAAGGGACAGACTTATTGCAATACCCTAGTGAGAGAAAGGGACTTTTCAAAAAGACATCAACGCGGTGTACATTTTTGTGCTATTTTACGTAAGCAACCAGTTTAGCTTGAGCCCTGCAATTATTCTTAATAAAATATTTATTTTAATTAACGATGAAAAGTAATGCAATCTTTTTATAGCTGGATGTTCTAGAGAATTTCCCACGCCATTTAATTGAACAGGAACTCATAATTGTTTTTATTTATGCAGAAATGTTTTAAAAGGTATCAAAATACCGGCGTGTGCAGAGATCCAATAACTGGTCAAAACTAAAATGGCCACTCGTATTTCCATCTAGTATCAGTGCTATTCATCATATGTGTCGTGAGCCTGAGTCGCCCGCATGAGCAGTCAAGAGGCTATATAGTCATTGATCATAGCACGAAATAAAAAAGTTTATTATTATAAGCGGATTACAAAAATATTTCATTATTAAAACATATTTTTGTGATAATGAACATTCAACTCTGTTCTTTTATATATTTTTTTCAGGAGCATCATAGCAATTAGTAAGAGAGAGATCACCAGCGCTGGCGGCGACGGATCACAAAGCTTGCGAGATGTAAGTTTTGTATTCTATAGTGTTCTACATTCAATCAGCCCGGGTCGGCTTCCAGTCTAACCGGAAGCAGCTGAATATCAGTATTTTACATGGAGTGACTGCCTATCTGACCTCCACAATCCAGTTGCTAGGTAACACGATACCCTTTGGTTAGACTGGTTGTCAGACTTTCGGGCTTCCGACAATCCGTAACGACTGTCAAATATCTACGACTGACAGCCGGGACCAACGGCTTAACGTGCTTTCCGAGGCACGGAGGGCTCTCGATATGTAAAAAATGGTCACCCATACACAGACGGACCTCGGCCAGCGTAGCTTTACCCTTCGATCGACTCGTGCGACTGTTATTATTTATCTCCGGGATATCCTCATTAATTATGATTATTGTTCTTCATCCCCAGAGATCCACCGGCAGTGCCAGCACGTCCCGCATCCCGGTCGCGTGCGGCGCCGAGCAGCGGCTGGCCAAGTGCGCCAGCTGGAGCGGGGACGGGCCCTTGTCTCCTGACGTGGCGGACCTTACGCCCGGTTAGTACTATATCCGAGCAGCGGCTGGCCAAGTGCGCCAGCTGGAGCGGGGACGGGCCCTTGTCTCCTGACGTGGCGGACCTTACGCCCGGTTAGTACTATATCCGAGCAGCGGCTGGCCAAGTGCGCCAGCTGGAGCGGGGACGGGCCCTTGTCTCCTGACGTGGCGGACCTTACGCCCGGTTAGTACTATATCCGAGCAGCGGCTGGCCAAGTGCGCCAGCTGGAGCGGGGACGGGCCCTTGTCTCCTGACGTGGCGGACCTTACGCCCGGTTAGTACTATATCCGAGCAGCGGCTGGCCAAGTGCGCCAGCTGGAGCGGGGACGGGCCCTTGTCTCCTGACGTGGCGGACCTTACGCCCGGTTAGTACTATATCCGAGCAGCGGCTGGCCAAGTGCGCCAGCTGGAGCGGGGACGGGCCCTTGTCTCCTGACGTGGCGGACCTTACGCCCGGTTAGTACTATATCCGAGCAGCGGCTGGCCAAGTGCGCCAGCTGGAGCGGGGACGGGCCCTTGTCTCCTGACGTGGCGGACCTTACGCCCGGTTAGTACTATATCCGAGCAGCGGCTGGCCAAGTGCGCCAGCTGGAGCGGGGACGGGCCCTTGTCTCCTGACGTGGCGGACCTTACGCCCGGTTAGTACTATATCCGAGCAGCGGCTGGCCAAGTGCGCCAGCTGGAGCGGGGACGGGCCCTTGTCTCCTGACGTGGCGGACCTTACGCCCGGTTAGTACTATATCCGAGCAGCGGCTGGCCAAGTGCGCCAGCTGGAGCGGGGACGGGCCCTTGTCTCCTGACGTGGCGGACCTTACGCCCGGTTAGTACTATATCCGAGCAGCGGCTGGCCAAGTGCGCCAGCTGGAGCGGGGACGGGCCCTTGTCTCCTGACGTGGCGGACCTTACGCCCGGTTAGTACTATATCCGAGCAGCGGCTGGCCAAGTGCGCCAGCTGGAGCGGGGACGGGCCCTTGTCTCCTGACGTGGCGGACCTTACGCCCGGTTAGTACTATATCCGAGCAGCGGCTGGCCAAGTGCGCCAGCTGGAGCGGGGACGGGCCCTTGTCTCCTGACGTGGCGGACCTTACGCCCGGTTAGTACTATATCCGAGCAGCGGCTGGCCAAGTGCGCCAGCTGGAGCGGGGACGGGCCCTTGTCTCCTGACGTGGCGGACCTTACGCCCGGTTAGTACTATATCCGAGCAGCGGCTGGCCAAGTGCGCCAGCTGGAGCGGGGACGGGCCCTTGTCTCCTGACGTGGCGGACCTTACGCCCGGTTAGTACTATATCCGAGCAGCGGCTGGCCAAGTGCGCCAGCTGGAGCGGGGACGGGCCCTTGTCTCCTGACGTGGCGGACCTTACGCCCGGTTAGTACTATATCCGAGCAGCGGCTGGCCAAGTGCGCCAGCTGGAGCGGGGACGGGCCCTTGTCTCCTGACGTGGCGGACCTTACGCCCGGTTAGTACTATATCCGAGCAGCGGCTGGCCAAGTGCGCCAGCTGGAGCGGGGACGGGCCCTTGTCTCCTGACGTGGCGGACCTTACGCCCGGTTAGTACTATATCCGAGCAGCGGCTGGCCAAGTGCGCCAGCTGGAGCGGGGACGGGCCCTTGTCTCCTGACGTGGCGGACCTTACGCCCGGTTAGTACTATATCCGAGCAGCGGCTGGCCAAGTGCGCCAGCTGGAGCGGGGACGGGCCCTTGTCTCCTGACGTGGCGGACCTTACGCCCGGTTAGTACTATATCCGAGCAGCGGCTGGCCAAGTGCGCCAGCTGGAGCGGGGACGGGCCCTTGTCTCCTGACGTGGCGGACCTTACGCCCGGTTAGTACTATATCCGAGCAGCGGCTGGCCAAGTGCGCCAGCTGGAGCGGGGACGGGCCCTTGTCTCCTGACGTGGCGGACCTTACGCCCGGTTAGTACTATATCCGAGCAGCGGCTGGCCAAGTGCGCCAGCTGGAGCGGGGACGGGCCCTTGTCTCCTGACGTGGCGGACCTTACGCCCGGTTAGTACTATATCCGAGCAGCGGCTGGCCAAGTGCGCCAGCTGGAGCGGGGACGGGCCCTTGTCTCCTGATGTGGCGGACCTTACGCCCGGTTAGTACTATATCCGAGCAGCGGCTGGCCAAGTGCGCCAGCTGGAGCGGGGACGGGCCCTTGTCTCCTGACGTGGCGGACCTTACGCCCGGTTAGTACTATATCCGAGCAGCGGCTGGCCAAGTGCGCCAGCTGGAGCGGGGACGGGCCCTTGTCTCCTGACGTGGCGGACCTTACGCCCGGTTAGTACTATATCCGAGCAGCGGCTGGCCAAGTGCGCCAGCTGGAGCGGGGACGGGCCCTTGTCTCCTGATGTGGCGGACCTTACGCCCGGTTAGTACTATATCCGAGCAGCGGCTGGCCAAGTGCGCCAGCTGGAGCGGGGACGGGCCCTTGTCTCCTGACGTGGCGGACCTTACGCCCGGTTAGTACTATATCCGAGCAGCGGCTGGCCAAGTGCGCCAGCTGGAGCGGGGACGGGCCCTTGTCTCCTGACGTGGCGGACCTTACGCCCGGTTAGTACTATATCCGAGCAGCGGCTGGCCAAGTGCGCCAGCTGGAGCGGGGACGGGCCCTTGTCTCCTGACGTGGCGGACCTTACGCCCGGTTAGTACTATATCCGAGCAGCGGCTGGCCAAGTGCGCCAGCTGGAGCGGGGACGGGCCCTTGTCTCCTGACGTGGCGGACCTTACGCCCGGTTAGTACTATATCCGAGCAGCGGCTGGCCAAGTGCGCCAGCTGGAGCGGGGACGGGCCCTTGTCTCCTGACGTGGCGGACCTTACGCCCGGTTAGTACTATATCCGAGCAGCGGCTGGCCAAGTGCGCCAGCTGGAGCGGGGACGGGCCCTTGTCTCCTGACGTGGCGGACCTTACGCCCGGTTAGTACTATATCCGAGCAGCGGCTGGCCAAGTGCGCCAGCTGGAGCGGGGACGGGCCCTTGTCTCCTGACGTGGCGGACCTTACGCCCGGTTAGTACTATATCCGAGCAGCGGCTGGCCAAGTGCGCCAGCTGGAGCGGGGACGGGCCCTTGTCTCCTGACGTGGCGGACCTTACGCCCGGTTAGTACTATATCCGAGCAGCGGCTGGCCAAGTGCGCCAGCTGGAGCGGGGACGGGCCCTTGTCTCCTGACGTGGCGGACCTTACGCCCGGTTAGTACTATATCCGAGCAGCGGCTGGCCAAGTGCGCCAGCTGGAGCGGGGACGGGCCCTTGTCTCCTGACGTGGCGGACCTTACGCCCGGTTAGTACTATATCCGAGCAGCGGCTGGCCAAGTGCGCCAGCTGGAGCGGGGACGGGCCCTTGTCTCCTGACGTGGCGGACCTTACGCCCGGTTAGTACTATATCCGAGCAGCGGCTGGCCAAGTGCGCCAGCTGGAGCGGGGACGGGCCCTTGTCTCCTGACGTGGCGGACCTTACGCCCGGTTAGTACTATATCCGAGCAGCGGCTGGCCAAGTGCGCCAGCTGGAGCGGGGACGGGCCCTTGTCTCCTGACGTGGCGGACCTTACGCCCGGTTAGTACTATATCCGAGCAGCGGCTGGCCAAGTGCGCCAGCTGGAGCGGGGACGGGCCCTTGTCTCCTGACGTGGCGGACCTTACGCCCGGTTAGTACTATATCCGAGCAGCGGCTGGCCAAGTGCGCCAGCTGGAGCGGGGACGGGCCCTTGTCTCCTGACGTGGCGGACCTTACGCCCGGTTAGTACTATATCCGAGCAGCGGCTGGCCAAGTGCGCCAGCTGGAGCGGGGACGGGCCCTTGTCTCCTGACGTGGCGGACCTTACGCCCGGTTAGTACTATATCCGAGCAGCGGCTGGCCAAGTGCGCCAGCTGGAGCGGGGACGGGCCCTTGTCTCCTGACGTGGCGGACCTTACGCCCGGTTAGTACTATATCCGAGCAGCGGCTGGCCAAGTGCGCCAGCTGGAGCGGGGACGGGCCCTTGTCTCCTGACGTGGCGGACCTTACGCCCGGTTAGTACTATATCCGAGCAGCGGCTGGCCAAGTGCTAACTTAGATACACACATCGAGAGTATAATGTTACGACATCTTAAAAAAAAGAAATGAAAAATAATTTCATTGTCATTTGATTCTTTGATATAGTCTCATTAATACCCTAAGGTCATGGGAAATTTAAAAAAAAACGCGTTGTATACTACGGGTTTGAATCTTGCATCGTGTAAATGATGCTTGACCCTCTTTCTGGGCATCCCCTCAAAAAGATCACAATCATTGGTACTTAAATACATGGTTAACCTTTTAATCGGACTTCATATTGGTTGTTGTGCCCCCAGCGTCTGCCATCGAAAAATAAATACCTACAACAAAGATGATGTGAAATGTGTAATTAAATTGAAAAAATGATTAAACGAATGTCATAAATATACGACTCTCTATTTGTCGGATAAATACGACGTAAGCGGTTAAAAGGTTAACTTTTTTTTTTCCAAATTACTCCCTCCCCTTTCCCCTACATAGACTCGTAACATAATAAACAGCATTAGTTCTCCACCCGCAGCACTTCGCCGACGTCGCCAGAACGCAGGTGACAAGTACGCAGTAGACCCCGCGCGGGAACTGAACCTGCGGTTCGCGCGCCCCAGGCACCGACAGCCGCCGCACCATCACTCTAGGTAAGTAAAAGAAAATAACCCATAATGTTCCCACTGCTGGGACACAGGCCTCCTCTCTGTGAGGGAGTGGGCCCAGTGCGGAGTGGTATATGTCACATGTCTTCGAATTTTTGATTCTAGGACATGCCGGTTTCCTTACGATGTTTTCCTTCACCGTTTTGAGAGCATTGCTGATGAAATTATTTACACAAAGTAAAGCGCCTGTCAGGGTTCGAACCCTTGAATCTACTACTCGTTTCTGTCACCACTGGGCCACTAATGCTCTGTTGTCTTCTGTAGAGAGAATACTGCACTCTAATTGTGTAACACACTTGCAATCACAATCCGAAAAATGTTGAAGGAAATTCCTAATCTATTGCTTCATATGTTAGTTAAACAGGTGTAATAATTTGTTACAACATTAATTTAATTCTGTATGCAGGGTTATATTTGGTAAAAATTTTATACATTGATACTTGGGACTGGGGTTATTTTTATATAGGAATATACTAGGGTAATTTTTTATACGGGGTTAGGTTATTTTGGGTATTTTTTTTATAGAGTTTTGCTGGGGTATTTTTTTTATACACGTTTACAATTGGGTATTTTTTTATACACGGTTACACTTGGTTAATTTTTTATACAGGGTTATACATGGTTAATTTTTATACAGGGTCACATATTTTTATTATTTTTGGGTAGCTTTTTATACAGTTTTATAGTCGGGTAAGGTAGGGTACTCCGCGTAACTCGCAGAATGCTTGTGTAACCGCCCCCCTGGGCAGCCGCAGCACGTCGCGCGGCGTGGCGGGGCTGCTGCTGCCGTCGCCGCCGGCGTCGGGCGGCTCGTCGTCGTCGGGCTCGCCGCCGCCCGCGCCGCCGGCGCCGGCGCCGCAGCACAACGCGGCGCGCGCGCGTCGCTTCCGGCCGCTGTCCATCGCGCCCTAGCGCGCGCGCGCCGTGTGAGCCGCGACGGTGCATACACGACCGGGCTACATATTTTGAGTTTATTGAAAAAGTGTATTTGTTCAGATTACTTCCAAAACTACACTTTTTTATTAAAGCGTTCGAGATATGTAGAAAACTTGGACCTAAAGGGGGTCGCAATTGCATTTCTTCTCCACTATCACGCCTTAAACGAGTCACCCTGTATATTGTGTTAGAAATTGAAAATTTTTAATTATATTTTGTTTTGTAAATATTGAGTTAATTTTAAAAAAGCGGTGCGTTATTTATTTTATCGTGTGTGTAATTTTATGTGTCGATTTGGTACTTTTTAGCCATAGACTAAAATGGTGTCATTTAGGACACCGAAAGCAGAAAAATACTGCCAAACGGCCGAATCATCACAACTTTATGTAATGTCAACTTAATTTTTCCATAACTGTCACTAAAAGTACCACATTAGGCACCTAAATAACATCACTAGAACATTAATTTGCTATAAAAGCTTATTATAGTGTTGTATCTTTTAATTATTTATTAGTTACATTTACAAATGCCACGTTGACACAAAGTGTCCGCGTGCATACAAAGTGACATTGAATAAGTATACATTATGCCGTACACAACTTCGGCTGTTAGAAAAAGATGATCGGTAAACTTCGGATTTATAGAGCGCTGTCTTTGTCACGAATATTAATCTTTTATAATAGAATTTGTGTTACCCAGTAACTGGGTTGTGAAGGTCAGATAGGCAGTCGCTCTATGTAAAATACTATTATTCATCTAGATACGGTTAGACTGGAAGCCGACCGCAACGTAGTTGGGAAAAGGCTTGTTTTAAAATAGTCGTTTAGTTTTATTTATTAATTATAATTATGTGGTTTAAAAAGCTCTCTATGTGGTTATATTTTTAAGTTATTTACGGAGACAACGACTTAATCATGACAACGACAGAGACAGCGCTATACAAATACGATTTCGTATGACCATCTCTTTCTAGCAGACGAAGTTATACGATTGTGCGACGTAGATAAATAAAGTTTCATTGAAATATGGAGATAAATAAAAAACAAGGGAAAATGTATAAAAATCACTTTTCGTCAATCGATAATGCTTAGAAAAGTCAATAAAATGTATCTTCTTTCGCGGTATAAATATTAGTCCGTCATCAAGGAGGTAGCGAGGTATTTATGAATCACCATTTGCGGAGGCTATTAAAAAAAGGCAATAAAAAAAAAATGCAGGTACATAAAAAAAAAAAAATTGTACATTTTCATCCTAAAACGTTCAATTTTATATAAGGGCTTCCTAAAATACCGCTGCACAAACAAACTGCCAGTAACACCACGCTCTGTTATAGGATTGGTGGTCACATATCAATGAACGTGGAATACTGTGATAATCGCTACGACTTTTTGGTACTTTCAACTCCACGACTTGCAAAACTTTTTGGTACTCTCAATTAAAATCGCAAGAATTGCGGTGTAATTGCGTGGCACACTTACATAGCAATGGCTTTCATTTTGACAGTTCAACAAAATTCATTGCGTTATTTACATTGTTGAGCAGATTTCTTTTCGAACATATGCAGCCATGGATTAGCAATATCCATCAAAATCATTCTTGAAAGTGTGTGACGCAATTATGGTGCTGGTGAAGAGATTGGTGATCTCAAATGCCAGCTTACACCGATACACTGTGTATAAGTCACTGAGCACGGCGACACCTCGGCTGCCGCTAGTAGAGGTGACATTGTCATCGCTTCCATATAAACCAAGCGTGTCACAGTTTACTCGCCTACGACAGTTATGACGTAGAGGAACTGACAGCTTTGAAGGCAGTTTCCGGCAGAATTGTATTAAAAAATACAATAAACGTAGATATATTTGAGGCAGAGTGAGCCACACCGTCCGGCGCTCGGCGTGGCAAAACGTCGTGTTCGGGTTCGCGACTGGTCAATCGTCACATCCTGAGGATGCCTCGTTGAGAAGTGAAACATGTGACGATTTCTTACAGGGTTTCTTTATGACTCTTTAAGGTTACTAAATATATCTACGTCTATTGGATTTTATAATGGATTTCCGCAAAGTCACGCCTGAATCATTTAAATAATTTAGAATTGTATAGTACTGCCGGCGCGGCGATCCCGTGCTCTGTGGTAGGTAAATGACAACATTTTAATAGCTTTTCTAATCAATATCGATAATTAAAAGTGATATTATGTATACAATTGTGAGATTATTGTATTTCGCTTGGCAAAAAAAATTGGTGATCTAAGGATGGTGATTCTCATTATAGTAATAATTTCAAGCTGAAATTAATTGCTTGGAATGCAATGTGCTATAATATGTATTTTATCAATAACATATGGGCACATCCCGTTTCTGAAAGATTTGTCAATAATTTCTGTTGTCGAATGTCAAGTGAACTTATATTCATGGTTGTTGTTATTGAACAATTAGAATACGTAATATGAGATGCAGACAGCAGACTTACTTGAAATAATTCAGAAACTCTGCTTAGATATGTGTTTTTAACTAAAATGTCACTTAACCGCAGTGGTAGTCCGCGAAATTTAAATTTTCTTACGTTTTTTTGCAATTTGCAGGTCAGTGTTAGGTGGTATGTTGATCAAAATATGATTCGCGACCTTAACAAATATGTATTTACAGTATTATAATGTTTAGAATCATTAATACATCTCTCTAGGTTATGGAAAAGTTCAGTTTATCAGTTTAGAGAGATGTGTATTAATGATTCTAAACATTATAATTTTATAAATACATATTTGTTACAGTCGCGAATCATATTTTAGTCAACATACCACCTAACACTGACCTGCAAATTGCAAAAACGTAAGAAAATTTGAATTTCGTGGGCTACCACTGGGATCCACCTCATTCACACGTTGCCAGTGCGTGTTACTTAGATTTAGTGACAAGAAGATTTTCTAACAGCTGGCTGTTTAAACGATTTTAGTAAGAAAATGCTAAGTTTCTAATGAAAATATTATCGTAATAATAATTTACGCTAAATATTGTCGAAATAAGATTTGAATCGACGACCTTTCATATCTCAATTAAATATGTTAACTGCTTCAGCATAAGTGATATGGTTTTAGTTAAAAACACATATTTAAGAAATACAAGTTGTTTGGTTAGCTAATGTCAATTCTTAAATGGTAAATCGGGTAGGTTAAAACGGGTAATTTTGACCCAAAAGTACCTTTGCACTAAATATGAATTTTAAAGCACTTATTTCAGTTAAGCCAATTACAGAGCCCTTCAAAAGGTTGGACAGTAATTCGAAATGAATCAAGATATTCAAGTACCTAAGAAAAAGCTAAGTAATATGAATAAGTACCGCGATAATTACTTGCATAGCCATGACATACATTTTTTTGTAACTCTTGAAGAATAGTTAAGCGGAATAAGTTACTAAATATATCAACATCTATTGTATTTTATAATGGATTTCCGCCAACTCACGTCATCTTCCCATGGGAGTAGAGCGCGAGCTACTGCAATGCTCAATTACTCATTTTGCTTCGAGTAATTTAATTTGGGTTAAAAACATGTTCTAAGCCCTAACGCCGCTTAAGAATTGACATTACAAAACCAATCTGTAAAATTGTTACATAACTACAAATAAAAGGAGCATGTCACGTACAAAATTTGCTTCTACCCTCAAAAAAGTTATAAAATTTTACAAAATGGGTGCAACATAGTTCAAAATTTGTTAATATATGTATGTATCGGCTGATTGGAAAATAATATTTTAATACTTCTCTATCCTTTACGTCGATATATCGATAGTTTGAAGAGTATCGATATATCGATGAAATGGTGGGATAGCGTAATTTTTAAAATACTTAGATATGGTTAAGGTATAATAATGTTTATGCTTTTGAACGTATCGATATTGTTACTGTGTTTTGAATGATCGATGTATTTAGTGTTTTCTTTTGTACGTTACTTTAACATGCTGGTTTAAAAACTATTCTCAAGTTTAGAGTGTGTAGTTAAAATAACATTAATAACACTACTCTGCATCCAGCGCTCGGCGTGCCAACACGTCGTGTTCGGGTTCGCGACTGGTCAATCGTCATCCTGAGGATGCCTCGTTGAGAGGTGAAACACGTGACGATTTCTTACAGGGTTTTTGTGACTCTTGAAGAATAGTTAAGCGGAACAAGTTACTAAATATACCAACATTTATTTTATTTTATAATGGATTTCCGCAAAGTCACGCCTGAATCAATTAACTGTATTAATAACACCTTTCAAAGGATTCTCAGATAAATAATCTATAATACTATCATATCAGTATATTTACCACTTTTACATATCCCAAAACAATGTAGCAGTCTGATGTTAGACATAGGTTCTCCCTAATGCCGTGACATCGCAACAGTAATAGTTAGATATGATAAAACACAAAATATATCGACATTTAAAACATTTACAAAACAGAAAACGAAATTAAATAGATTTATAAATGATTGTCACAAGTTTATGTTGTAATAGTTAATATACATTGTGCAGCGATTTTAAACTTTAAAGGGTAAAAAGGGGTCATTTTAACCCAAGACAATCCTGTCCTGTATACTCTTTCTAAAATTTGAAATCACTGTACAGACCTCCCTGTATACATCGCTCAGAGGAAAGTCAAAATATTAGTTTAAAATGCAACTCAGTACCAGAGTCTGGCCAACGAAAGATGATAGAGAAAATACGAGCGAAATTTAAAAAAAAACAGTTGCGACACGCTGTAGATTGATGGTTAACGCTTCCAACTTACCTTGCCAGGTTTGGCCAAAAGAGAGGTATTCTTTATTAGTTTTTCAAGACTGTTTGTTCCTGTACATAGTGCGATAACACGTTTTGATACTTGAAATTTTATGTTATTTAAATGGAATTAAATTTCAATTATCATCACGTGCTATCGCTTTATGAACAGGGACAAACAGGCTTGTTTTTTTTTATAATTTCGCACGTGTTTTCAGGATCAACTTTCGTTTGCCAGAGTCTTGCTGACTTACATACACTCGCGACAATGTAAGAAGTCCGTTTTGACGTTTCGTTCTCGTACATGTAATAAAACGTTATGCTTTGGGAATCAGTTTTAAGCAATGTAGATAAGTCTTCGATAGCAAACTCTCTAAGTATGTTCAATCGATATGTCTCGAGTATCAGTTTATAAGAAACCAATTATTTTTTTCATCGCTTCACGAAGCATTTTTATAGCTGTCAAAACGGACTTCTTAGATTGTCGCGAGTCTAAGTACTACACATAACATCGCGCCCAAATTTTGTATTTATTATTTAATAGTACTACACTATTAAATAATAATAGTATGGACGAGTTTAAAACGAATCTATGAGGCGTATTTTTAGTTTGATGATCTCGGCACGAGTTTTTAAGTGGTGACATTGTAATATTGTTCAGGTAACTGGCAACACAAGCTTCATAGACAAAATAGAACGTTTTACAAGTTAAACTGTCTATGATATAGACAATAAAAGAAAGTAGAGTCTGGCAAACGAAAGCTGAAACTGAAAAAACGCGCGAAATCGACTCTAACATATTATAACATCACGAATGTACTTCAGAATCGAACCCGGGACCTCTGGGTCTGAGACAGGTAGTCCAACCACCAGACCAGAGAGGCGGTTAAAATGATATGAAATGTGTTGCCAGTTATCTATTGAATATTATAGTAATATCAATATAATGTGTAATGTGGTTTGTGTGCGTGTGTTTATAAACAGTTATATAAACATCACGACTGTATTGCTTGAGAGGGTGAGCGGTACTCACACGCACACAATTTTCCACACGATTCTGTATAAACGTATATATATAAATAAATATATATATATATATATATATATATATATTAAGTAGACGCCATCGCCATTCAATTCTAGTCTTGCTGCTTAGTTACTGCTATGTAATGATTATTATTAAAATATTAATAGAGATAAGTATTACGATATTATTAAATATTAAAGAAAAAGAATATCTGAAGCTGGGCTCAGCTTCGCTCTTGTCTTAAGCGTGGAACACACTTGTAACACGCTTACACTGCCGTCGGGTGTCACAAGTGTAGCCTGACTTGTAATAGAACACACTTGTGATACGTTAAGGCGAAAGCGCTAGGGTAGCACGAAATTCAAATTTTGTTGCGTTTCTTGCGATTTGCTAGTCAGTATCAGGTTTTATGTTGATTGAAATATGATTCGCGACCGTAACATTTATATGTATTAACACGATTATAGTAATTAAAATCATCAATCCAATTGTCTAAGTTCAAATTACACTATTGCATGACTATTTATCATCCTATACAATCATTTAACGTGTTGTATTGATGTTTTTAATGATTATAATTGTGTCTAAAACATATTTGTTGCAGTCACGAATCATATTTTAGTCAACAATCTGACACTCCCCAACAATTTAAAAAAAAAAACGTAAGAAAATTTGAATTTCGCGGGCTTTTTTAGCGCATCATCCTTAACAGTGTCGTCGGGTGTGACAAGTGTAGCCTTGTCTACAATGTAGTCTCGATTCGCAGACACGCTGCCGTCTCATGATCGTACGTTAATATATGTAAACTAAATCATACATGTATCTAATAGGCCCGATGCCACTCGCACGCCTAAATATAATGTTAATTTGCCATTTATTTTATATCTACCGAATGCACAATGAACTTTAATAAAAGGTAATTGTCCTTGTTTGTGTGTTTTATTTATTTATTGACATACTTACATATCACTGCGCCTGCACACGAAGGAGCAGGAATGTGTATAGTCACGAGCAAAAATACTTATACACTTAGCGAAATTCAATAACCATTTTTTCGTGGAATAGCGATTGTAACTTTGTGATGATACCTATTTCGTAATAATATAGGTTCCAAAATACTATGTTCGTTATAACTTAAAATTACAATCAATACAGTAGGAGAAAATCACTTTTAAAAGTTGCTAAGTGTATACATATTGGTGCTCGTGACTGTACTGTAACGGCTAGGGCTTTGCAGGCAGACTGCGCAGGCCGCTAATGATTTAATAGGTAGTGTGTAGAGGTGAGTAATTGAAACTAGCTGTTAAGTTAATACATTTAATTAGGATTCTAAGACCACAGCTAGGTCGCGGGTAAGGTCGCACTGTTCAGTTCAGAGCACTATCACGAATAAGATGAGTAATGTACTTCCTTGCACTAGGTTGTAGATGGAGGTGCCTGTTCATACAGGCTCCGGGGAGAGGTCGGCAAAGCCCACGTTAGAGAGGCCGGTAGGGCCTTCGTGAGACACCGGCAGCACGTGTCTATGACACGTGGCTGGAGCGGAGGCCTGTCTGCACAGGTCCGCAGGTAGCTCGCGGCGGTAGGCCGCAGTTTTAATAGACCTCGCAAGGCCTCGGTAGCGCACGTTGGCAGCACACCAACGCGTCCTGTTCTCAGCCGGAACGTAGAACCCTGGAAGCGCATTAGGGAGCGCATGTCAGAAGCGGTGCAATTAGCAGCAGCCCGCATGCGATGTGCCAGCCTCTTCCCTTCTCCTAGCCACCAAGGAACAGCGTGGGAAGCACCGTAAATGAAAGCTCAACACATCGCAGCGGTTTACAGGCAGAGGGTTTGCAAACACAGCGTAGCACAATGACAGATGAAAATAAGAGGTTATGTATGCGAACACGCGAGCATAAATCACAAAGAAACAATGATCATAGCAGATTGCTCACTTAATCGCTTATAATACACTGTGAGGCACTACACGACCTTGATGCAGTAGCAATACATACATATTACAGTCTTCCGTGCACTGGATATTCCCCTGACGCGCGGTCCGCCATTGACACTCGCGAAATCAGATAATACATATGTGATGAAATCAATATAGATTATCCAGTGCAGAGGGTCTGGTACGATTACCATATTAATGTGGAACTCACCCTAGGTCGGGGTACGTAGAATCTTGAGGATCAGGGAATCGCTTCCATCAGCTAGTCGAGCGGATGTCGAAATGGCAGAGCGTTCTTAGGAAATTAGTGTTGTGCCACATTTTTAGTGATGTGGTTAGGAACTTACTAATAGTGATATATTTAGCACCACTCGACTATTTTCCGCTGAGACCCCTCACAATGCTACAGTACCCCGGCTGCAGAGAGAGGATTTTACCTATGTAAAATCCGCTAGAACTAAATATACCTTCCTGCTGTTCTATCCTTACATAGGTTCAGAAGCCAGCCAGTGACACCTTTGGCTGGATTCCTACCAGATATGAAAGAGTTTAATGTTAGTTCTGGTGACTCTTACCGTAGAAGTACACAATTAGCGATTGGCCGTGTACCTCAATTGGTGTGATCTTCCCTAGGGTTAGTGTACTATGTGTGTAGGTAGGTGATTGCTTTGTATGTACCTGCTTCTGTGCCCGCTGCAAATTTTTAAGTGTACGTTAGTAGTGTGGGTTGGTATGTTAGTGGGGTTGACAAGGTTAGTGGTGGTAGGTTTGGGAGTTAGTGTGTTAGTAGGATGGTTTCGGTTAGACTAGTAGTGGTAGTAGTGGTAGGTTAAGTGTTGTTGATGTAATTTAGTTTCCGACGGCGTTTGGTGTAATGATTTAGTTTTAGTTTTTTTTTTTTTTTTTTTTTTTTATGTGGTATTATTTAGTTGTAGCTTTTATTTAGTGGCTGTTTTTCACAGTTTGGGTGCGGTCACCTAACTTGTAGGTGGCGTCTTTAAGATGTTTGTTTAAACATAACATTAACTGCACGAACGCTAAGGGTAGTTACCATAGAGACGTACTCTGCCATCAAAAAAAATAAACACCCCTTAGGGTCCTCAGTATTCTCTATGGCAACGCCATTTTAATGTAATAGATTGGTTAATAATTATACACCTGCGCAGTCTTGTTGCGGTCACCGTATTAGATGGAGCCGACTTGAAGATGTTCTGGTTAGAACATGACATAAACAACACAACGGTTAAGGGTAGTTACCATGGAGACGTACTCTGCCATCAAAAATAAACACCCCTTAGGGTCTCCAGCATTCTCCATGGCAACGCCGTTTCAACGTGCTAGATGGATTTTTGATTAGACCACTTTCACTATTGAACCCCCCTTACACGCGACAAAGCACCTGCACCTTAGTTTCTCTAAGTAGTAATTTTGAAATTGTAGACACTAACTGACCAGTAGTTAGGTATTGGTCCTAATAGGAGTTTAGGACCCCTGTAGCCAAGGCAATTAATAGACAATCCCTTGTAGGTAGGTGGGTTGACCACCCACGAGATGTGGTGGTCGTAGTCCCTTGGCATCGTTTGACCTGGTGTGGGTCAAACACTAGCTAGCTAGGCCTACGGGACTACTGTGGATTCTTCCACTTTAAATCCTTGATATGCCAGGTACCTAGTGGTTTTCCGTGTGTATCTACCAAGTCATACACTAGCGGAGATAGTTTTTTCGATACTTTACATTTCACGAATTTAGGTGCTAGTTTTTTGCTGAAATACTTGTCCTTATCGCTTTGGTAATACGTTCGTTTCCAGACTACATCTCCCACATTGAATTCTACCTCTTTCCTACGTAGGTTGTAGTTGCATGTGTTCCTAGAATATGCTTTCAGCAAGGCTGATTGTACCTTGTCGAATATGCTTGATAAGACACCCAAGTTCTCTGCGTAATGGTCCCTTGGTTGGTAAACTATTTCCTTTATATCAGCATCCTGATAGTGAGAACCGTCAGCGATTAACTCCCTACCGTAGACCAGAAACGCTGGTGTGTAGCCTGTGACCTCACTGGTTGAGCTGTTTAGTGCAAACTGAACCTTTGGTATATGTAAGTCCCAGGAGCGCTGGTCATCATTAATGAATGTGGATAATGCTGTGATTATTGTTTTATTATAGCGTTCCACTGTATTTACTTGTGGTGTATATCTTGGAGTATAGTGTACATTTGGTATATTGTATTTTTTAAATAAGTTTTTCATTTCATTTGATGTGAACTGTGTTCCATTATCCAAAATTACACATTGTGGTATACCATGGACCAAGAATATATTGTCTTCTAGCAACCGTACTATAGTAACAGCATTAGCATTTCTTATGGGAAATAATAGACAGTACTTAGAGAAACAGCAAGTAGCAACAAATAGATATGAGTTTTGACGTCTAGAAAACGGTAGTGGTCCCACTATATCTATACTTAGCATTTGGAAGGGACGTGAACACTCCTTAGGCTTCCCCATTAGTCCTAGGGGAGCATGATTTGCTTGTTTGTAAGCTATACAAGTTTCACATGCCGTTACAAACCTTACCACGTCACCATGCATCCCTGGCCAGTAGTAGCGTAGTGATAGTCGCTTGTATGTCTTATGGATACCTAAATGTGCTGCGGTTGGTTCAGCATGGTTGTTAGTTATTACTTGGAGCCTATTGTCCTTCGGTATGACTTCCTTCCAGTCGAACTCGCATAGTATCGCGAATTTACTTTTTTCATAGCGATATAATTTGTTATTTTTTACTATATAGTTTGGGTATGCCGTAGGGTTCTGTTGGCAACCAGTGTAGATGTTTTGGTACCAAGTGTCATCTATTTGTTTAGGTGGCCCTGACTGTGTGGTGTTTTCTTGAGAGAGTGCTGCGATCGGACACGCTCGCGACAACGCGTCTGGCAAGGTGTTATCTGTACCACGACGGTGTTGTATGTCAAAATTAAAGGCCGACAAACGTATTCCCCAGCGCGCCAATCGACCTGATGGGTTTTGTAGTTTTAGAAACCACTTTAGTGCGGAATGGTCTGTGAACACCGTGAACTTGATGCCATTCTCGAGGTAACAGCGCCAATGTTCCAGAGCCAGTAGTACCGCCAGAGCTTCTCTCTCTGTGATACTGTAGTTCTGCTCTTGTTTAGACAATGATTTACTCATGTACGCTATGGGATGTTCAACCCCGTCCCTAATCTGTGTTAGCAAACCGCCAATGCCATAGTTACTGGCATCGGTATGTACTTCAAAGGGGAGACTATAGTCTGGACACGATAGTACTGGGGCTGATATAAGTATTTCCTTTAGTATAGTAAAGGCCTCCTGACATTCCTGCGACCAGTCAAAGGGGGGAGCCTTCCTACTCGAGCTTGTTAGTCTATTTAGTGGAGTTGCTAGCGCGCTGAAGTTTGGTACAAAACGTCTGTACCATGATGCAGTTCCTAGGAATCGTTTAACTTCCTTTGGGTTAGTGGGAATTGGAAAATTCTGTATTGCTTCTACTTTTTCTGGGTCTGGATGTAATCCCCTTTGATTTACTATGTAGCCCAGATATTTCAATTCATCCCGGAAAAATTGGCACTTATCCATGTTTATTGTTAAGTTAGCGTTGGATAGTTTATTGTATACTTTGGTTAACAAGGCTATATGGTTTTCAAAATCTGACGAAACTAGTACTATATCGTCCAAGAATGCAAACACCCTATTCTCAAACTCTGGTCCGTAAAACAATTTATCTACCATTCTTTGCTGCGTAGCAGGCGCATTAGTTAGGCCGAACGGTGTAGTTTTAAATCTGTATGTTCCGCGGCCGGGTATGTAAAATGCTGTTTTATTTTTGTCAGTTTCCCTTAGTGGTAACTGCCAGAAACTTTTGTATAGGTCGATACTAGTTAGGTATTTTGCGTCCCTCAGGTTGTCTAGTATTTCCGAGATGTATGGCAAATTGTACGCATCTTTTTTTGTTACCGCGTTTAGTTTCCTACTATCCAAGCAAAACCGCAACTTGCCATCCTTTTTTGGTGTTAGTAAGACTGGAGAGGACCACGGACTTTCGCACGGTTCTACCACATCCAGGTCCAGCATCTC
Source organism: Lithophane leautieri (assembly GCA_949152455.1). Classification (NCBI taxonomy): domain Eukaryota; kingdom Metazoa; phylum Arthropoda; class Insecta; order Lepidoptera; family Noctuidae; genus Lithophane; species Lithophane leautieri. Next base: position 9,538,664 of record OX424486.1, on the reverse strand, counting down.
GTCCAGTTCCTTGCTGAGGATACTTTGTTTTTCTGGAGACATCCTATAATAGCGTTGTCGTATAGGGAGTGCATCGCCAGTGTCGATGCTGTGTGTTATTAGGTTAGTCCGGCCTAAGCCTTTATTTCCTGAAGATATGATCTCAAATTGTTTTCTAATCTTTTCCGCCGTTATTTTTTGTTCGTCGGTTAGCTGTGCAAATGTATGCAAATGTATGTTTTGTTTAGTGTTTGCACTTGTTTCAGTTGTGTTTACAAGGAATACTGATTTTATACTTTTAGGAAATATATGAAAGGTGTTCCAGAAATCCATTCCCAGCAAGATAGGAGTATCAATAGATGGCACCACATGTGCCTTGATCATGTGTAACTTTCCTTCAAATGTTATAGGTAAGTTTAGAGTACCTATAGGATGAAGCACTTGTCCCCCAGCGGCAACAAATGACTCTAAGTGGTCCCTAGGCTGCAGGGTTAGCCCTTGGTCCTTGATTAGTAGTTTATGATAGTCTTTCCCAACGATGGTGACTGCCGAACCCGAATCCAGCAAACCACAAACGGGCATGTTGTTTATTTGTATAGAAGCGTAAGGCCTTATGTCGTTGTGAGGTTTGTTCCGTTTCGTTGATACAGAGTAGCAAGTTCTGAATTTTGTGACTACAGCTAGCCAATCTTCCCACTCCGCTTTACTTAGCCTGGCGTTAAATTTACTATCAGAACAAACCTCTCTAGCTAGTTTTTTGGCGGGTGACACTTTGAACAATCGGGGTATTTCACTCCTTTTTCTCCGCATTTAAAACAAACAAGGATACGGTCTGCCGTACACCGTCGTAATGAATGTGTGTTTACTCTACATCTAGGGCAATATGGTTGACCTCTAGTTGGTGTACCTGTGCTTTTATTATCAACTAATGCGACCGGTTGAGCAGAGTGTGAGTCATCCCCGGATGTTTCAGTTTTTTTGTAATAGTCACCGCGGCCGTACCTAAAACGGCTGTAATATGGTTTCGAGTTCGAATTGGTAGGTTTAATAGTTGGTTTGACGTAAGCAAATTCTGGTGCTAGTGTGGCGAGGTTAGTTTTAGCTGGTTCTTGATAGTGTGCTGCTCGCATCTTGTACTTTTCGTAGTTTTTACAGATAGACTCTAGTTGCTCCAGATTTTGCACGTTGCTGATAGCTAGTACTTCCGCATACATTGGTTTTATATTGTGAGTGATGATATCAAACATCTCTGATTTTGTTGGTTTTGAATTTAATCTATTGAATAAACCGCTCATTATGGATATGTAAATAGTTATGTTTTCCGTGTCACCTTGTGAGCGCGTTCTGATCTCGGTAAGTAATCTATAATCATAGTCATCACAGTCAAAAGCAGCCTTCAAGTGTTGTATTAGTTCTTCCCATGAAGTAACATTGGGTTTGACATGCCTATACCAATGGAGCGCGTTATCCGTAAAGATATCAAATGCGAAATTAAACATATCATCTCCTTTTATTTGTTTGCTTTGTTTAAACTCCTCGATTTTTTGTATGAAAGAACGCACACAAGTTTTTCCGTCATACTTTGGTTTATTTGGTACGTGACTAGTGCATGTTACGGTTATGTTAGTGTTTGGAGTGGTTGTGTCTGTTCGTTGTGAAATACCAGAACTGAACTTAGTCTCTAGTTTGGCTAATTGTGAATCCAGTGTGTTGTATTTCTCTTCTAGTTTTTGCTTTTGCAATACATTTTCTGGGTTGGTAGGTTTAATACGGGCTAATCGGTATTTAATATGATTTTTGTAAGATATACCCTTTGCTAGTCCCGCTTCATTGTTAATTTCAGTTAGAATTAATTGAAATTCACCTATGGTTGCCTTTGCTGCACATAAATCCTCACTTTCATCAATGCCTGATTCATGTACATCCTCACTTGTGTATTTTTTACTTAAGTGGTTAATTTGTTTCCTTAAGTTAAGGCAAGTACCAATTTCACCGCCCCGTATCAAGACTTCATACTCTAGTTCAGCCTTCCTTAAGTGTATGTAGTTAATAGGGTGAGATCCCATTATTACAAAAGTAGTTCACTATTAGTTAGGCTAGGTACGACACACAATATAACAGTAACACAGTATCAACACAAACTTAAAACTAGACCGCAACGATGTAATACGAGCACATGCTAGGGCTCAGTCCAGAACAGTGCGACAAAGATATATAAAGCCTGGGCGCCACTGTAACGGCTAGGGCTTTGCAGGCAGACTGCGCAGGCCGCTAATGATTTAATAGGTAGTGTGTAGAGGTGAGTAATTGAAACTAGCTGTTAAGTTAATACATTTAATTAGGATTCTAAGACCACAGCTAGGTCGCGGGTAAGGTCGCACTGTTCAGTTCAGAGCACTATCACGAATAAGATGAGTAATGTACTTCCTTGCACTAGGTTGTAGATGGAGGTGCCTGTTCATACAGGCTCCGGGGAGAGGTCGGCAAAGCCCACGTTAGAGAGGCCGGTAGGGCCTTCGTGAGACACCGGCAGCACGTGTCTATGACACGTGGCTGGAGCGGAGGCCTGTCTGCACAGGTCCGCAGGTAGCTCGCGGCGGTAGGCCGCAGTTTTAATAGACCTCGCAAGGCCTCGGTAGCGCACGTTGGCAGCACACCAACGCGTCCTGTTCTCAGCCGGAACGTAGAACCCTGGAAGCGCATTAGGGAGCGCATGTCAGAAGCGGTGCAATTAGCAGCAGCCCGCATGCGATGTGCCAGCCTCTTCCCTTCTCCTAGCCACCAAGGAACAGCGTGGGAAGCACCGTAAATGAAAGCTCAACACATCGCAGCGGTTTACAGGCAGAGGGTTTGCAAACACAGCGTAGCACAATGACAGATGAAAATAAGAGGTTATGTATGCGAACACGCGAGCATAAATCACAAAGAAACAATGATCATAGCAGATTGCTCACTTAATCGCTTATAATACACTGTGAGGCACTACACGACCTTGATGCAGTAGCAATACATACATATTACAGTCTTCCGTGCACTGGATATTCCCCTGACGCGCGGTCCGCCATTGACACTCGCGAAATCAGATAATACATATGTGATGAAATCAATATAGATTATCCAGTGCAGAGGGTCTGGTACGATTACCATATTAATGTGGAACTCACCCTAGGTCGGGGTACGTAGAATCTTGAGGATCAGGGAATCGCTTCCATCAGCTAGTCGAGCGGATGTCGAAATGGCAGAGCGTTCTTAGGAAATTAGTGTTGTGCCACATTTTTAGTGATGTGGTTAGGAACTTACTAATAGTGATATATTTAGCACCACTCGACTATTTTCCGCTGAGACCCCTCACAATGCTACAGTACATACCCATATTTCGTCAGTTCGGGGCGAGCCTATTGCCACAAACCGGGCACAAATCCAGACTGCACTAGAAATTCTAATGAAAACACCCAAAAAACATTGCCTGGACTGGGAATCGACCCCGATGCCGTATTATGAAGTATTAATGCCACCATTTTTCCAGTGTGAGAGAGAGACGGAGCTAGATAAGGCCGCTAGCACCATCCCGTTTTCGCAGCGGAATAATGATGGCATTATTACTTCATTATACTATCCCAGTTCCTCATGCTTATAGCAGTTAGCGCTTGTGACAACTAGACCAATGCGGGAGACCTATTTTTGACTACTTCATGTATTTTTCAATATCATTGTAAGTATAAATATTTCTCAACTACCTACGCTTCGCAACAAAACTAGGGATACCAGTGTCAGCAAAAAAGAATTGCCAAAATAAAACTACCATTTTGGAAAAAGCAAGAAACATTTATTACACGATTATTTACAAATTTAACCAAAACACTTAATTCTGTTACCAATACAAAAAAAAAAAACATCTTTTCTACTGTTATTTTCAATAATATCAGCATGTTTTACTTACAAATACATTCTTATGGCAAATGCGAAAAAAAACTCTGCTTGGTACAGGCAATCGCACATCAGTGGTTGCACTACAAAAATTGCTCTTATTGCTATGAAATAAAAGCACTCTCTCAACGTCAAATTGTTACCTCACATTTACGGGTAAACGCCTGAACCAATTTCGATGACATTTCAAAGTAGCTATACTCCATTTGAAATAAGATTAGACATTTAAATAAACCTTTTTACAGTCCGTTCAACCGATTTTGACTTCTATACCGTAGGCATAAGGATGAAATTACAAACAAAAAGTGGTTACAACACCAACTGTTTACTGCAGCTGTCATTTTTCATGCTACCAACGCAATAGAAGTCAAAATCGTTTGAACGAACTGTAAAAACGGTTTATTTAAGTGTCTAATCTTATTTCAAATCGAGTATAGTTAGTCACAATTCCATGGTAACAACTTGTCTTGGATAGCGCCTCTCTCTATTCCTTACCAGTAAAGGCCGTTTTCGTAGTTCAGCGATTACTTTAAGATACTTAACAAACAGAAAAAAAAATCTTGGGCCAGAGCCGCAAAACAAAGGTTCTCACAATCGTGTTACCCAGTAACTGGGTTGTGGTTGGTCAGATATGCGCTCCATATAAAATCCTGGTATTCAGCTGCATTTGAGGGCCTAGACAAGTGTCAATCGCTTCGAAAGTGTTTCGTATTTCAACGACTTTCAACAGGATTGACATAAGCTTTTCGATAGCTTATGTCAGTCCTATACATTTTTGCCTTTTCCATCATCGTTATCGCTGATAGAATGTCACTTTGTCTAGGGCCTCTGGTTAGACTGGAAGCCGACGCCAATATAGCTGGGAAAAGGCTAGGCAGATGATGATAGCCGCAGTACAACTATAGAACTCCGTTACTAGTTTTCATAATAGCAGTAAAATCTTTTACATCCGGTGAATCCAACATGTCCTCCAATGAAATGTTCTGCTCTCTGATATTCTGAATGATATCTTGACTACTAATTTTATCTCCAACTGGTATTTTTAGAGATTCAATTTTATTATCAGAAACAAACACGGGATTATGGCTAACGCCACTATGGTTTCTCTTCACATGATTATCCAAAAGCGACTTTCTTACGGACTTATAATCACAGAACTTGCATTTGAACGGTTTGTTACCGGTGTGAATGGTTTCATGGCAAAGTAAGCTCTCTTTCCTGGTCGCTTTATAATCACAAAACCGACATTTTAATCCATTCCCCGTATGCATAGTAGCAACGTGTTTCTGAATTTCATACTTATGTTTGCAGGAGTAACTGCATTCGCTGCATTTATGCGGGTAGTGACATTTCTGATGTGTTACAAATTGACATTTGAATAGAGTTGTAAATGGGCACTCTCGACAGTTTAGCTCTGCTTCGGATTGGCTGCGTTTATTGTGCAAAGCAATTTGGTCTTTAGTTTTTGTAGAAAACTCACAGTTCACACATTTGTAAGGACGGTTTTGATTACCAGTATGATGTCTTTGGAAATGACGTTGTACGGAAGCTTTGAATCGAGATTTGTACTTACACATTATGCATTGGTACGGACGGTCTTTACAGTTAGATTCAATGACTCGAATACTCTTCCACTCTATTTCGCAGTCCGGATCCAACATGTAATTATTACTTTTCTCGTGAACGGTTAAATTTGCTTCATCGATTTGGTTTGGTATCGGTTCAAAATCAGGAAGATCATATTCACCGCTACTTTCGTTCAATTTTAAATCAGGAGCTTCATCGTAATGCATCGACTTATGTTTTTTTGACTCACACATGTAAGTAGTTTCAAATTCACAACTAGAACACTTTATGATATTGTTCTGTTTGCTTCTCCGTTTATGAACATTCAATCGCCATCTTACTTTAGTTGAAAAATCACAAAGATCACATTTGTTCGCTGTCTCAGACACTTCATTGTGAATCTTAGCGAGATGCCTCGATATATGACCTTCATACTTAGTCACAAAGGGACATTTATCACATTTAAAAATCACTTCTTGCTTATTATGTACCTTACTATGCTTCATATAATTATGCCTGTAAGCAGTAGCATAGTTACATTGCTCACATTTGTACTGTTTTTCCAACTTATGCTTTCTTTTATGCGCTTTTAAATTCCATTTGAAGTGTGTAGTGTATGGGCATTCATCACATTTGAAAGTTTCAACTTTATCATGTAATGCCTTCAATTCGTGTTGGATCATCATATGTCTTTGCAAAGATGTTGGATACTTTGTGGTGTAATCACATTCATCGCATGAAAATGGTTTTGCGTTGGTGTGACCTAATACGTGGAGATTCAAGCAGTTTTTGTAGATGGTAGTATAATCACAAGTATCACATTTTAAAGTTTTTTTGATGCGATGCGTTGTGGTCTTCTTTTTCTTGTAGTTTCTGGAACATTAGGTGGAAGTTAGATTTTTTTTAAGCTTTGTCTAAATGTAGGCTAACATTAACGCTAATGATTTCATTAATTTCATCAAAGAACCATTAATCGGGTTTAATGTTGCTTTCTGCAACAAGTTTAAAACAAGTTAATGGCAGATTAGTATTTAATGACAGCTTTAAAAGTTAAAGTTCGTTTCTATAACTGGTGAGACTGTGTTCTGTAAAATGAAGGAAATAATTTTCTATTATCTCTTTTGAGAGCCAGCTGGTCCTGTTATGATTTGGGATAATAATATTTCGGCCTTGATTCAGAAAGGAGTACTTCTGGACATAGCTCCTATTGTTGTAAAGATGTTCCTTATCTCTGGAGTCCTGACTGCTTAGCTTAAACCCTGCTCCCGCAACTGTTGGGCTTCATTATTTAGGTACTTATATTCATATTTTTTATACTTATTCAAATTACATTTATATTTCATGAATAAAGGAGATAATACATACACTTCCACAGCATCATTTGAATTGTCAGAGTTGTTTTCATCAACTTCCACCTTCACCCAGACGCTGGCAAACATGTTTAGCATGTCATTGTCATGCTGGTCTGAATGTTTCGAGTCTTCGTCCGACATGGTTAACTGAAATTAACAGAAAAATAAATTGAGTTATTAACAGCAGTGATGATAACAAGAGTATTATCATATATTGGTGTCTAGATAGGTCACTATTTATTTATAAAGAGTTTTAACCTTTAAGTATGTACAGTCATGAGCACCAATATGTATACACTTTGCAACTTTTAAAAGTGATTTTCTCCTACTGTATTGATTGTTATAATGAACATAATATTTTGGAACCATATTATTAAAAAAATAGGTATCATCTCAAAGTTGCAATCGTTATTCCACGAAAAAATGGTTATTGAATTTTGTTAAGTGCATACATATTTTTGCTTGTGACTGTACATAATTTTTTATGCCATAATTGTTGCTTTTGGTTGGAGGTACGAGGAACAGGGTGTACAGTTCACTCATCCGTCATAGAAAAGGGAGGATCCTCCGACCAGACGGGTGTTGTGTCTGGCGGGCAACTGCCCAACGTTTGATGTTGGGTTCTTGTGTATATGTCCATTGCACGGTAAACTTGTATTACGCGTTGCAGGGCTTATGTGACGTCAGGATTTTTGTGTGACGTCAGGTCTTTGATGGTTAGTTCGCGTGTTGCGATCTAGAAACCGCCACTGTGGCATTAATACAAAATAAAAATAAAAATAAAATTATATTTTTTATTATTTCTAACCTCCACTCAACTGTTGATTGGCCTTTAGAAGGCAATAACAATTAAAATTCTATTGTGTCTCGTTAGTGACAGTTGGAGGTTTACTTTGCTTTTTATATAGCCTTGAAACAAATTGCAATCATTTTGTAAAAACACCTGCTGCCTGTGAAGTTACATAAGGTTAGGGCAGAGGTGCACCGAACACCTATAGTACACCCACATTTTACCAGTTATATATAAGTCCCATGTAATAGGGAGCAAGCCTATTGCCATCAACCAGGCACTATTCCAGACTCCGGGCTGCTACTGAGAAAATCCAAAGGAAATACCCGGGAAGTTACATGTTTATACTTAACCTATTGACCTTGCTTGGTTTTATATCAATTGCCAAGCACCCAGCTCATATATCGACAAATAAATACCTACGATGAATAGAGTCGTGCAATGTCATAAAAAATCAAAAACCTAATATAGGTTCTTAGTCTTAGAGATCAGACAGGGGCAGTCAAACCTCTGAAACCCAAATAAAACTGTGGATTTGTACTCAACACAGCCATTGCTATATCAGAAAGCATAAATAGAGCTGCTTCTTCAATTTGTGGCAAGTAGAAGCCAAGGGTTCAATAAGGAATGGACTGATCACAGAGACAATAAGATTATTATTTCATACACATTGTATCAACCTATACACATTTAGGTACTTACTGCTGAAAAGTTTCCCAATGACAACAACTACTGTTAACAGTGAAAAATACATTTCATAAATGATGAAAATATAACAAAAAAAACAAAATTAGAAGCTGGTTTTGTGTATAAATACCGGTTTTGCCGACAGAAAGGCCTTAGCAACCGACGAAATTAAGAATTCAAGCAAGGGTGTGATAACAAAAGTAATAAAGGTAGTTACGGCCCACAATCTTAGCATATCAGTGATTTTCCAACGGGCCATTTCTATTTTTGGATGATAAAAAAAAAACTTGACGCTATACGCACTATCTGATCTTCGAATATGTGCGTAACACGTTCCTTATAAAGAAAGATTCATGTGTGTTATTGTTAAATAAGATTAAAATGAGTACTTACACATTTATTTCATGACGGTATGAACTAAAAATATAGTACATACTTTTTCAATAATTTTCACTAACGCTCACGAAAAAAATCAATCCTTCATTATTGTTTTACGTTCGGAAACGCAAACTATAACATCATTAGAATAATGGATCATCATAAACGTCTTTCTTTAGTTCCTATTATTGCCTGTAAAACACATTTCTCGTGATAATTTTGGAGGTTAAAAAGCAATATCCTTTGTTACTAATTTGTGCATTGTTCACAGACTATGATTGTTCACCAATGAATACTAATTTTATAACAGCTTTTTCACAGCTGGAAACTCCTAGTTTTCCGAACGTATTTTACGCTGTCAGCAGTACTTGTAGCTAACTTAAAACTTAAGGTGAGGATACACCACGGTTGCAAAATTACTGTTCTCTTATTATTTTTTGTGCAGGCAACACCACCATTGCTGTCAGTGTCAAAAACATTTTTTGGGCGAAAATCGTAGTCGTATTTCTGGTTGCGAAAATTAATAAAAAATAAATAGAAATGTACACAGAAGTGGATGTATTCGTCAGTAATTACACTTTAATTGATCCTGAGATATATCAGCTGTGGATTGAAGGATGTTCTTGTAAGTATTTGTCCAATAAACGAAAATTTTGTTATCATTAATTATCTTTAGAATCTATTAGAAATTCTATATTTAGGGTCTGTTTTATGTAAGGAGATATTGCGTGAATTATTGGTGACTACTCAAATATCTACTATTAGGTTTCTGGTCATTTACTGACTAAATACTAGGTTGTAATTGTTCTGTTTTAAAATACTGTCTTGAAAACATTATAGTCTAGTGAACTAGCAAAGTGGTCTCTACTTTTCAATTTTGAAGAGGTAGCAACATCCAGTATCGCATTACCGGCTAGTAATCTATGTATAATGGCATATAATTTAACAAAATAATTTAAAAAATCTCATTTTTGCTGAGGGTTTCAATCATTATAAATGTTTTTTTTTTTTTCTAGATTTTTTTACAAGTTAAACCTAGTCTAGTTTTGAGTACAAATGAGTTAAGCATCTGTAGCCGAACTAGGCAAAACCTGTATTTCGACTATCAGCGCCAATCCCCTCGAATATTTTTACATTTATCATAGCCATTAGCTCTGTTTGGCGTCAGGGCCAACCCTGAGAGCATAATGGCCATGAGTGTGGCCATTATGCTCTCAGGGTTGAGTGTTGCCATGAGTGTGACACTCATGGCTCAATCTACCAAAATACTTAATAATTATCTTTAATAATGTCCTAAAACAAGTGCTCATTCAACTGTTAAGAATATTTGACTGTTATTCCAACCACTGGAAATCACTTAGACTATAACTATTACACTATAACTATAACAACTAGATAGTCAATGGGATGGTCTATTCTTAGATACATTATGATTAGACTGCCTCGTTGGTGTAGTGGTCACAAGCACTACTGCCGAGTATGAAGTCCTCGGTTCGATTCCCGGGTTGGGCAAAGTGTTATTGGGTTTTTCCATCTGGAATTTCTCACTAGCAGCTTGGAGTTTGGATTTGTGCCCAGTTGATGGCAATCAGCTCGCGGCACATCTCTGCCTAACCCTAAGGGGAATACAAACGTGATGATGAATGAAGATAAACATAACCAGAACTTTCTACACACCAACAATTTATTGCTGATATACATGAGACAATTGATCAAAATGTTGGCATATTATCAAATTTTATGTTATTTACAAATGTGCATCTGCTTGCCATTGCTAATTGTCTGGGGTTTTATTATATCTGGGTATCTAATAAAGGAATAATAAATAATAAAAGTGCTGAATAACTGTTTATTTGGTGCCAGATTTAAATTATGATGACATACTGTTGAGCCATTTTCATAGGAGACAGCTAAAGGTGAATTCCAACAATGAAAATGAATTCATTTTAGATATTGTGCTGATTACATTCAGATTCATTGGTGAAATCCACCCTAAGTATAGTGTGGCTTGCTAGGAGGGATACAGGCACCCAATTAGGTACAAGTTTTAAACAATGGTTTGGGTGTGCTATATAGTCCAGTTTTTAACATCTACAACATTTTTTTTATTGAAAATAAAAAAGTTATTGCAATTTGAAATTCACATTTTTAGTACCAAAATGACCCCAATTTCATTATAAATTGGCAAATTTTCTGCATAGGTCATATGTTATTACTTGTAGATACCCGCTAGACACCGGCCGCCCGCGCCCCATGTAATAACCCGGTAAAATTCCCGATTGAATAAAAATGCGGCGATTTTTTTTTCCTTTTTTCCAAAAAATAACCTCATAAATAGACTCTCATTATAAACACTGTATGAAATTGATTTATATGTGTCTAAAGCACAATAAAAAATTATATTAACAGTTTACTGGAAAATTGAATATTTTTCGCTGTATACTCAACTCTTTGTTTGGCTGACGTTTATAGAGTTATGTCATTATGATGATAAAGTATAGTATGTTTTTCATAACTGTCAGCAAGTGAAGCAGTCTCCACACTACATAAGAGAGACTTTGCCAAGCAGCATGGAGCTTCGGTGGAACTTATTGCTAGCGATGTGCTGGATCATTACAGGTAATTGAATTAACACAGATTAACACTATTAAAGAAAGAATAACATTGATTATATATAATAATTATAACACACACAATAACACAACAACAACAATAATAACAACAACAAATGACAACCCAACCAGTTAATAATAAAATATATTATTTTATTTTTTAGAAGACTTGCTGACAAGCGCCACCATGGTTTTGGAAAATTTCAGGGAATAGAAAATATAGTACTTTCACCTATTTAATGATATGTTTCCAAAAATGGTTGTACTTATTACAAAAAGCGATTGGTATCGCAAGACCACATTTTCTGTTTTCCTATAATGTGTATGATTCGAGAAAGTTTACATTTAAAATTGTTGTTAAATGTGACACTCTTGTATTTCAGGACATTCGCTCTTTTGGAGCGCCTGCTCACAGTACCATCGAAGTTATCAGAACAAATGATTTTCCAAATTGACGAGGCTACCAAACAGATGCTAATTGAAAAGTAAGTATTTACCTCAGTGTGTGCCTCAGAAATGTTTGCGGTAAACCATACCGATGGATTTCATGCCATCATCCGCAAAAAGACGGCGTCACTCCTGAGCAGAATAAGAGGCTGTCATAATAGCATCCTGAAGCTGTGGCGGCAGATATTTCCTCCGCCATAATAAGGTAATTTGTGAGAAGACTTATACCCTAGTTTCCACTTCTCGGTGTCTAGTGATGGGTGGTCTCCTCACAAATTCGTCTTTAGTTTAAGTTACTAATAATAGTGTTTTAAGTGCCTGTTACTAACAATTTATGGATCTCTTAGTTGTCCGAATTCAAATGATTTTATTTATTTTACCACAGAACTAACTGGACAAGTGGACTCAGACACGTGCATATACTATCCTTCACAGTTTTACAGTAACATAAATATATTATGTGAAAAATTCAATTGGGCAGCTATAACGGTTAATAAGAGGCTGCACTGTGTCAACAGACATACAGCGGCATAGCCTTACTAACGTTTCTTTGGCGCCCTTTGGGTACGAAATAGAAGCCTTTAACTATATGGCTAGTTAATTGATTCAGGTGTGACTGCGGAAATCCATTATAAAATACAATAGACGTAGATATATTTAGTGACCTATTAAAAAACCCTGTGAGACATCGACACGTGTTTTACCTCTCAACGAGGCATCCTGAGAAAGTCGATTGACCAGTCGCGAACCCGAACACGAATAATTGCCACGCCGAGCGCTGGACGCAGTGAGCCATATCGTCCGGCACCCCCACTTATATAATATCAAGGCAATAACTACATTATATCCATCCTCTTTTCAGATACTATGATCTTGATGATGCTGTGATCAGAGAGCTACTTGGAAGGAAACTGTCTTCCAGGCACAGGAAAGATCTAGATGAGGTACCTAACTATTAAATATTGGTTTCTATTTTTGTTGACTGTACTTGTGGAAATAAATATCATTCTTCTGCCATTTAAACAAGATATTTGCTTATCAATCGTCACTAAAATTACTTTTTATTTATCATTCTACTGTCGCAATTTCTTCTTATCATTTATCATTTTCCTTCCACATACAATTCGTGTTATTGATCATCTGACCGACCCCAATATTTCTGCATAGTTATCGTTAACCTATTAATTAATTTATCATTTCTCTGGCCCCAAAACTTCCCTATCTATCATTCACCTGTCCCCAATATTTCTGTTATTTATCATTCTCCTGTCTCCAATATTTTTATTTATCATTCATCTGTCCCCAATATTTGTCCTATTTATCATGTCCTCAGGTAGCGGAACGCTCAGGCGCCCCGCTCCGTTGTTGTCGCCGTCAATTCGACAACGTTCGTCGAGTGTTTAAGGCTGTGGAAGAAATGCCCGGGAATGTGGTCGCTAATATCAGAAGCACTTTTCTGCTGTCGGAACCTTTGGCCAAGTAAGTTTACTGGATATGGGGCCATACCTATAGCCCAATTTTTTTTTTAAATTTCACGACGAATCCCCGTTGGTATTTCACTTTTGTTAAGTACCTGGTACTTGTTGACTGACTTATCATACCTTTTAACACTGTAACATGAAAATATTGCAAAAGCCAATTATTTAAAAACCGGCCAAGTGCGAGTCGGACTCGCGCACGAAGGGTTCCGTACCATTATCTATAAAACAGCAAAAACATCACGTTTGTTGTATGGGAGCCCCCTTAAATATTTATTTTATTTGGTTTTTTAGAATTTATTATAGCGGCAACAGAAATACATCATCTGTGAAAATTTCAACTGTCTAACTTTCACGGTTCATGAGATATAGCTGATGAGCCTGGTGACAGATGGAGAGACAGACAGACAGCAGTCTCAGTAATAGGGTCCCGTTTTAGCCTTTGGCTACGGAACCATAAAAAAAGAGTAACCATAAAGTTTCTTGCCGGCTCTACTCGATAGAAAACGATCAGTTGGAACTTATTTTCGAAATTATTTTTCCAGAAAGTACGGTGCTGTGGTGTTCATCGCTTGCATGCGGTTTGAGACGGCGAAGAGGAAGCTTACTTACTTGACATTCAATGATTACTATCATTGCGCACAAGTAAATACAACTATGATTTTAATACTAAAAAATGTTTACTCCTGAAAGTTCAAAAACTTACCATTTTCAAGTTGGTTAAAGTGACATCAACTTCGGAGAAACATTTCATATGCATCATTTTTTAAAATTTCCCTATCGCCATTTTATTTATACACACAAACATTCTTTTCACCTCACAAGCTCGGAAAGATAATGTTTATCATTCGAAATCTGAGTGCAAAAGTGCATTTTATCCGCTAGCGTGGAAAGAGTTTTTAAAATTCGAACCTTTTTATTCAATAATTTTCTATACCGCCGGTTTCACTGATACTGCATTAATACTTATTTCATGTCAGTGAGCCAACCTCATTTTTATAATAATCGCACTGGTATAATTTGGTGGTATAATTTTCTTCTGTATATTCAATTGTTTTCCATCACTGGTTAGTTCAGCAGTCAGTCTTACCAAGGGGTATCGTATTACCCAGTTACTGGGTTGTGGAGGTCAGATAGGCAGTCGCTCCATGTAAAATACTGGTATTCAGCTGCATCCAGTTAGACTGGAAGCCGACCCCAACATAGTTGGGAAAAGGCTAGGCAGATTGATTGGTTAGTTCAGCAGTGCAGAGTTAGTGCAAGCGTTACATTCGCTGAATTGAGCTTTCCTCCGGAAAATTTCGTGAAAGTGCATAAAAGCGTAGGTACCTACAATATTTGTTCAATGCATGGAGACACCTAGCATTTTCCTCGCTGTAGTGAGGTGAAAAGTTGTGTTTCGCTCGGCAGCAAAGTTATTCAGCGTCTCGTACCTTTGAAACCCTCGCAACGTTCAGGATTCTATATTTGACCCACTCACTTCGCTCATGGTTCAATCCTAGAATCCTTCGCTTGCTCAGGTTTCAATACAAGTACTCACGCCAAAAAACAACTTTGCAGCCTTGCATAATAAATAACTATTAAATGGTTACTTCTATGGCTATGACAGCCAAACATGACATAAAGACTGGTCATCTCTTATCTGCCCGGGCTTATTTTGAATTGTTTTTTTTTTTACATTGTTCTCAAATATCGACAACAAGAATAATGTGCCCAGGATTTTGTAATATCTATATTTAAAAGAGTGTCTTTGCAGGCGATAATGACCAGCTGGACGTACAGCTGCACGGGTCCCGAGTACTACGACACGGAGATGGACAGGGAATTCCTGCTGGAGCTGCGAGAGTTGCGTATATTGCTGGATAAGGAAAAAGAGCATAAGCAGTGAGTGCAATATTATCATTCTTCTTCATAGCGCTGTGGCGGCATCTTCATCGCCACATACGAACTACGCATCAAAGACCTGACATCACACAAAAATCCTGACGTCACATAAATCCTCCATCGCGCAATTAAAGTTTACCGTGCAATGGACATATATACAAGAACCCGACATCAATCGTTGGGCAGTTGCCCGCCAGACGCAACACCCGTCTGGTCGGAGGATCCACCCTTTTCTATAGTGGATGAGTGAACTTTACACCCTGCAGGCGTAGCATGGCGCTTTCTATTTCTACGAAGAATAGACATAGCTTTTTCTATACAAAGTGACATTTAGTTTCTTCATTTTTGACATCGCACCGTAGAAATCCTTCTACAATCTGTAATTTTGTCTTTCATTTATATCGATCTTTGTCTAGGTCTTTTAATATGTAGACTATTTCGGATGAGTGAACTTAACACCCTGTTCCTCATAACCCTTTTTTTGTTTGAGGGTGGGAAATCAACAAATGACTTCTCCCGCTCTGGGCGGAACGTGTCACACTTTTACTGACTAAAATCCACCCGTGTTCCTTCAGTTGCTGATCGCGACGATAGGTCTCAGAGAAGAATTGAAATTAGTGGACTGTATAATATGTATAATGATGAATAATGGAAATACGATATATTAAAAGAAGTTATGAGAGAACAACAATGACAATAAAACGCGCAAGCGCAGCCGTGCGTGGAGGCGTGCAACAGCTGACTGGCGTTTCGACGGGACTCGCGATCGGCCGTGAGGCCGGCTGACACGCCGCTGTCCCCGCACCCCTCGTTTACTGCTGCCAGCGCGCGGCGATGTTGAGAAGAGGGTCTCAACAGTTGCCTATTGCCAAGGTCCCGGTATCCCTTTCGGAATTTCCCGCGTTCCTCATACCCCGAAAGCGCGTTTCAATCTAAATGGACTCTACCTACCCCTAAATGGTCTTACTTATTTATGGTACTTCTAAATTGATTTATTTTTCAGTTTGATCTGCATGCGTCTCAGACCAAAACTATTGGAGAAGTCCTATCAAGAATTGGAGCTCAATTTCAGGTAAAAAAATACCCATACCATCATAAAAAATAACAAAAAAAAAAAATCTTCTAAAAGAAAAAAGAATCAGGCTGTTCGCACTGTTTATTACTAGCTGCGCCCCGCGGTTTCACCCGCGTTAGTCTTGGTCCTGTGGGAATATCGGAATAAAAAGTATCCAATGTCCTATTCCACGTCATGGTCTACCCATGTGCGAAATTTAATCCAAATCCGTTCAGCCATTTTAGCGTGAAAGCGTAACAAATAAACTCACTTTCGCATTTATAATATTGGGTTCCCACCTATGAAATTGGCGTTTTTTTTTCTTACATTTAGAGAACATCGTCACTTCTTGATTGAAAATATTCATCAATTGCTTGGTATTATATCGAATAATGACCATCATAGACAACTACCAATAGTAAAAAAACCTTATTACTTATAGTTTTCTAAACATAAAAAATACCTTAAAAATGACTCCTCACTTTGTTAGCAGAAATGACCACTATTTATTGTTTTAACTTAGCCAAAACTTATTTCTGTCGCTTAATCTAAGTGGCATTTGTTATCTTAAGTTTTTAAACATTAGCGCATAAAAGTTTAAAAACATTAGTGTTCATGGTTGTTATATAAATTAAGACAATTTTAGTATAAAAAATGGAACTTCTTTAAAATTCTCCATACAAAACGCTGATTTCATAAGTGGGTGCCTAATATTAGTTACTATAACACGCTTTTATTTACTCACTAACCTGAAATATGTTTTAAATAATGTAATAATCAAATATGTTTTCTAGGTTATACACTCGCGCATTGGTCGGTCTGGCGTGCAACCTACATCGCGGCAGAGAACTGAGATCCTTATTCATTGATCTACTTGAGAGGTAAGGTCACATATATCATTACGCTACAGAAGAATCAATTCCTTTTCTGAGACAGAAAAAGTAAAAAATAATTTCCTATTTTTTTTCTTGAGAGAAGCTTTCTAAAACCTAGAGTCAGTTGCATAGGCTTTTAAAACCCAAGTTTAATAAATAGAGATAATTACAAAAGGTTTTATAGAAACCAAGGGTAAAAAGAGAGGCTTTATTTAATCAAGGGTAAAAAGAAAGGCTTTTAATGGCCAAAAGGTTCTGTACTTACACAGAGCCTTCTTGTAATAAAGGGTAAAAACTGAGGTTTTTAACGATCAAGGGTAAATATTGAAGCTTTTTGTAATCAAGGGTAATTATTGAGGCTGTAATCCAGGGTAAAGAGAGAGGTTTTTTTTATAATAAAGGGCTGCACAAACTTAATTAATCAAGAGTAAAAAGAGATTCCTAGAGTTAGATAGTTTTAATAAACTAAGGGTTATTACAGCAACATTAAAAAACCAAGGGTAATTTATAGGCTTGCAAAAACCCGGGTTACTTTACAACGGGTCTAATTAAATATTATATTGTTTTAATTTTCAGGTGTGTTGAACCTCTAAGATTGGGTTCTTGGCCCAGAACCGATTTGGCGCAGTTCTTGAGTGCTTACGAGCAATGTGCGTTGCAGATGGATGTACTGAGGTAAATTAGTTTAATTTTTATTTTTTTGTAATATTTAACTGAGAAGAATTTTTTATCTGAAA
This sequence comes from Lithophane leautieri, assembly GCA_949152455.1. NCBI lineage: Eukaryota > Metazoa > Arthropoda > Insecta > Lepidoptera > Noctuidae > Lithophane > Lithophane leautieri. The sequence goes on along the minus strand of OX424486.1, from coordinate 9,520,898 downwards.
AGAAATCGTTATAAGTACTATATACAGCGTGTAAAAACGAACCCTGTCCGATCCGTGAGGGTGTTAAGAATTCATACGGATTATGTGGGTATTTTTTGGAAAAGAGAAAATTCGATGCATTTTTTCTTTTATGGGGTATTTTACCGGTTTATTAAATGGGGTGCGGGCGGCCATCGTCTAGCAGGTGTGTACAAGTCATAACATAAGACCTCTGTAGAAAATGTCCTAATTTATAATGAAATTGGGGTAATTTAGGTACAAAAAACGTGAATTTTAAATACATAGTCATAACCAGTGATCGGAATAGGTAGAGCTAATCTACCTAAAGTTCAAAGAACAGAGACAAAAAAAGTGGAGACTTCCTTACGACTAAAATATTTTTTCGGGACTTATGTCGGGATTTCGGGACATCACATAAATTATTATTAAAACTGTTATGTAAATAACATTAGCTTCTGCGCTTACTTACATCGTTCAAACGAATATTAGATTATTAGGAGATTACCTTAATGTTTTTTAAACAATAGAAATCGTGCATACTTTTTTTTTTAAACAGAAACAGGAAATTAATTCGATAGTTGTTTTACTTTATTAATTTTAGTTGTACTTAAGTAATGTTCTGAAACCCGGGACATCAGTCCCGAAAAAATATTTTGTCGTAAGGCGTCTCCACTTTGTCTCTGTTCTTTTTCGAACTTTAGGTAAATTAGCTCTACCTATTCCGATCACTGGTCATAACTTTCCGATTTTCAAAAAAAAAAAAAAAAAATTCGGTTCCTAGGCTTTTCGGATCGGACGGGGTTTTTGTTACATTCATATCTATTTAGTAAAACGCTGTTATTTTGTCATTACAAACGGACACTTCAATTTTATTTATTTGTATAGATACTAAAATAAATGTTCTTGTTCAGGGAAGCTGATTTGAAGAGCGTTTGGGAAAGATATATGAGAGTCATCAGTCAGTGTTTACTTACTATGTATCATATGTAATTATTTTTATTACTCTGTCTTTGAAATAAGCAAGAATCTATGAGGCATACAGTACGACACAACTTAAATGTAGCATAAATTTGAAAATTTGCATTCATTCATTTCAATTTTACAATGTATTTGGTTATATAACTTTACAAGTTAATGCATTTCGTAAAGATCATTTTCACCTAAAGCCTGGTGATTTTGCAGGGGCATTCAGTTCGGATTGTGATCGGATTTACGAATTTTGCCGATGCTACATCTAAGTTTTGTCGTACTGTACTTAGTTATTAAAAAAATAACTGCTGCCTTGGTGCATTCAGCGTGCTCGCACCATGACATCATGATGGTCGGTTCGGCACATTTGATTCGGTATTATTTGTTGAACAACAATGCCGACCCGAAGCAATAACTACACATATTTGGCTTTCATTAGGCTCATACGGTTACCAATCGGCAAACTTCGTCGGGTCGGCTCGGCATAATTTGAGATAGGCCAAGCGATTTGGGCATGTGATGATTTCATAAAACCGCTGTCTCGAATTTAACACGGAAAGTTAGTATGGCTAACACTGGCATTGGCACCATCAGGGATTTTAATTTTGATAACACGAAAAAATTGTCGCTAATTAGTCGAAATTTGTCGCCAAACAACAGAATTTGCGGTCACTAGGTTCAAAAGTCATAAGGGTGTATAGGTGGCCGATCTGGAAAGCATCTCCCCCCGCTTGGTCCAAAAGAGCTAAGACACCTAGCGAAGATCTGAGGGCCAATTCTCGTACTTAAAAAACATTCACATTCAAGTCGCAATCTGTCAAACTTGTCAAAAATGTTGGTAAATTGATGGTTATTTTGACAGATTGCGAATGAGATGCGAATGTGAACGTTCTTAAAAATTACGGGAATTGCCCCTCTGTTTTCTCCCAAATTTTGTCGCTAATTAGTTGCAATCTTTCTGGTAACTGGTATTCAGCTGCATCTTGTTAGACTGGAAACCGGTGATGATACTCCAAGTAGAAGAGGTACCAGCAGTTGTTGATATGTTGACACTCCAAAAAAAAAAAACTTCAAATCTTTATTTTATCGTGTTTAGATATCAATACCCGTCACGTCTGCAGTTTCACTAGTACTAATTTGACCTTGTATGTTTATCTTCTTCTCTGCCTACCTCTTCAAGGCATGGCTGGCGTGATGTATATCTTAGCCATTTAGATTACTGCTTAGTAAATTATTGCCAAGGATTTAACTATTAAATCATAGTTTGTACTTACATGTTTATCAAAATCGATGTATTCCTAAAAATATTTGTTACTTCAATAAAAAAAAACTTATTCGAAACAATGTTTTATTTTATTCATTCATTATTTATTAAAAAAAAAAAACAACCTTATAAAATATATAAAATAAACTAAAAATTACAAAATAATTACATAAAATCATTATTTCTTTTATCACAAAGCTATTTACAGTAATTCATTATAGACATTTATTTTAGGTACAGAATTTTAGCTGTCATTGAAAAAAATATGCTACTTATAAAAATTATTATGGAATCGAATTTAAACAGTACCTGGACTTAAATGAGACATCTAGCATAAAGGCAAATTTTCATTGGTCGATAGGGCTCGTATGCGGGGTGCGGGAGATTTCTGTAACGCATGCCATAGGAGTCATGCAGGGTACCGTTTTCATTAGTCGAACATGTACCACATGACTGAATGCTCATTTTAATTTAATTTTCATTGGGTGTGACTCTGCACACTTTTTACCGACCGCAACCCGATTTTAGCGACCAATAAAATTCATATTTTATTTAAAATACATATTTTATTTAAAATTCATATTTTATTTAAAATACATATTTTATTTAAAATTCATATTTTATTTAAAATTCATATTTTATATATCGACTTATGACTCAGTAGCCGTCCTGCAGGGAGTCCCATGCTCCCACGAGTTATCGACTAATGAAAATGAGCTATAAGAAAGCAACTGTCACACAAGTATGAGCGACCGACGACGCTCTACAAAGCTGAACATTTTCTTGTTTTTTTTTTTTTAGGGAATGTGTCACATTCTGTAGGAAAATAAATACATTCAGAATGTTTAACAATTTTACATTTTGAATACACTATTTTGATTTGTTTACAAAGTTATCTTTTTACAGTACTATTCGGTTCATCCATTTTTTTTGCAATTTTTTTTTTCTGCGATTTTTTTTTTGCGTTGCTCTTTTTTTAGTTTTAAATAAAATGTCTGCGTTAGTAAGTTTTCGTCATATTTTAAGTCGATATAAGGAATGGTCAGGTGCTTTAAAAAAGACTACGAGTGGCGGATACTTAAATGTACGTGCAGCGCACCCTGGACGGTCAGCCCCGGTACCTCTTTGCTGCCTGGATAATATTTTTATCACGGCATGACTTACTATAACTCGTGCGAACAGGAGATACATCTTGCCAACACGAGATACATCTCGTTCCGACAAGAGATACAACACTTGCTGACACGAGATACAACGCCAGAAAGACATCATAGTTAAGTAACCAATTTTTTTTTTGTACAATTTTGACAAATATTTTCCAATATCTACTCAGTCATTACATGCCTCTGCTTACTCCATTTAGTATTAAGCTTCATATTAATCAAAGGCACAGGAATTTAATACTAATTAGCAAATACAATACTAGGATATGATTGGTGTGCCTTTGTTTGTGACGCAACTGTCGCCCAATAGTGGAGCAATAGTCGGCCGTATTTTTTTTTGATTGTCGATCTTGTGTCCTAAACGTTTATTTGTAAAAACTTCACAGTATACAGGCTGTAAAAAGACCTATTGCATATCCGTAAACTACTCATTCTGTACACACGGCTACACATCAAGCTATACATTTCCAGTATAAGCTGACCTCGTATTGTACGGAAATCCTATACAAGTAATGTAATTGCTGGGAAACGACGATTTTTGGTGTGAAAAATCGCTGTTTACGGTAGTGCGCAACGTAACGCACGCAAAACATAGTGTTTATGGGTGCATGCAACGGTTCAGGGTTCGGGGCATATTTTTTTTTTAAACTATCTCCGTAATCAGAAGGTTCCCAGGTATGGTCGAGAACAAAACAATGATCACAATGACGGGAATAAATAGCAAGTGACTTTCGGCTTCGTTAAGCGTCTTTTTACACCCGGTATTAATACTATGTCCCTGTTTTTATGTGAATTTAATTAGAGGGCAGATTATAAGTAATTATGGAATTACAAAGGGTATAGCAAATTACAAATTCATTTCACTATATTACATTACTTCGATGAAAAAGTTAATTATGACGACTTAGCAGTTATAAGGTAATTATCCATTTAATATTACGTCTCTAGTAATAGACTCAAATTTACAAATATTTTTCAAAATGGCGGCGTGAGAGCAGAATGAGGGAAGAAAGTGACAGCTGTCAAAAATCTTAATGTCATTTTTTTCTTGACTTTTGAATGATTTGGCTTTAGCAGACCTCGTAAATAAATACTTTAAAAAAAAAATCCCAATAACTTTAAACCAAAGATATAAATATGTCTAGATAGACAGTCAAAGCTGTGAACTCGACGAATAGAAATAGCGTCCAATTGTTGGCCGCTAAATGCACGCACAATGACGTGCCGCGTGTGTAAGAAGTAGCAGAGCAGCTGTCACGCACACCAGCACATCAAAGATGGCTGGTTTGTTATATTTCTTTTGCAGCGCGACAGTCTATCTAAACATAAATAATCAAAGCTTGAAACTTCAATAAGGTCGAAAATATCTAACTGTCACATAGACAAATGTACCTTGTTTTATGACGTCCAAGTGACGTTCAGCACTTTATTTACCGAGCGGTTCACACTACAGAAGACGTTAATGCGGCGGCGCGGTACCTGAACGTCCTATATACAAATATCCACGGCAACGTGACAAAAAATCAAGCGATTTTTTTAAATTACTATTTTTTTTTTAATAATAAATACACATTAATTATTTTGATAGGAATGTTATTTTTCTAAGAGAAATTCATTCGTTCCGATGCCTCGCAGGACACAGACTTATTATTCTAGAATCACATCGCTTATAAACTAGAAATTTTACATTTATTCGCTTGGGAATTTCTTTTAGTTTATTTTATAATTATTTTGACAAAGACATTGGAAATAAACATTAGCTTTGACATTGTATAGAAGTTACATTACAAGTATTTCTAAGATTTTTTTAAATTTTAGTCTAATAATATTGTAACAGCATTGTTGTGTTTCGGCAGTTAGAGGTAAGATAGCCAGTTCCTCTGTGGTTGAGGATTCCGGGTGAAGCTCGCTTCCACCTTCAGCCTGATCATCACTTACCACCAGGTGAGATGCAGGCCAAGAACTACCCCGTTTTGGTTAAAAAAAACTTTTCATTGAAATAAAACAGCACAGCAGTGATTTGTAGTCTGGATTGGATTTGAATTTCTGAGTTTGATGCCTAGGTAAGAACTTTTTATTAAAGATAGATACTAGTTCTAAAATAGTTTCTTTTTAATGTTTTTGCGAGAAAAGTGAGGACGATTTTCCTTTTTTTTTTTTACAAATAATATAAAAAAATTGTACTCAAATGTTATCAATATCTACATATGAAAGGCTGAGGACAAGCTCAAAAAGAGTAATTGTAATTGTATTAAAATAGTCTCCACGAGTCGCGAAACTTAAATGTACGTTTAGCGCGCCCTAGACAGTTAATCTCGCTTTAGTCCGCGCGCGATTGCTAGTCACCGCCTGAGGTTTAAGTGAGCGGTGAGACGCAAAGTCCAGCGCTCGGTGTGGCAATCCTCGTGTTCTGGTTTGCGACTGTTCAATCGTCATCCTCAGGATGCCTCGTTGAGAGGTGAAACACGTGTCGATTTCTTATATGTTACTAAATATATCTACGTCTATTGTATTTTTTTGTTCTTATGTAGTTCCGTGTTGATACGAGAGAAGACCGCATAATGTAACTTCTATCGTTTGTCGTTTGATTACATATAGATTTGTAAACATTTGTTGTGTTCCCCGACTTCACCTACTTACTTAAAAGTAATTATGTACATTATTGAGCCAACTAACACTTTGAGCTTTACACAGCTATGCTAGTATCGCTTTAACGAACCAAATATGACTTGCAGACTTTAATGTAGCAAAATGAACCTTATTCGTATGAAATTAATGTTTATATTTGTAAGAAATGCTTGATCAGTTGCATATAGGAATATGCAGAATAAAGTCATACTAATAAGGTTTATTTTCGTATGAAATGCTACTGAACTTGATTATAGATTAAATTCGCTTATAGATTTCAGCACTTTTAGTGCCCAGCACCCGACTCACGAGTGCAACGATAATTCGTTCGCGTGCCCACAACTCGCCTCGCGGGTCGTACATATATACAATATATAGGTCGCGGTCGTACAATATATAGCTATAGACGGCGCGCCGATGTACTCGACTGACCAATTGTTGATACATGAAACACATTTTATGGCATGTTAATTTGTATACATTCTATGTACTTGGCAGTAAAAGTGCTGAAATCGGACGGCTAAGGAAAACATCGTGAGGAAGTGGAGTCAAAAGTCACATGTCCTAGAACCAAAAATTCGAAGACATGTGACATCTATCAACCATATTTCAAGTCATATTTGGTTACCAAATAGCGAAAAGCAACATTTTGAAGGTAAGTCGGGATTTAATAGAGTGATAACAGCTAATTATAAATTTTATCATTTTTAAAATAACTTTAGCTTGCACTGTTAACTCGATATTTAACTTTTTACAATAATAAATATTAATAATTTTTAAGTCTGTCATAGTTTTTAGACATTTTTTTTTATCGTATAGTGAAGAATTTTCTTCCAATTTTTTTTACGTTATTTTCTTAGAACTCGGCTATCCAAGAGATCCTTCTAGGTAACCATATCCATATAGAGAGAAATGGTGCACAATAGGCAACATTTGGCAATTTTTTTAATGTAATTGGAACATTTGGGTTTGGGTTATTTTTGGCTATGAAAAACATAAGACAAAAAAATCTGATGTAAACTGCCCGTGAGTTTCTTTTTACTCGATACATAAGCAAAAAAATATAGTTGAATTCCGGTATTCTTTAATATTTTTAGACTGGCAACATTATTTTATAAATAATGCATTATTTATACAAATAAACATAGTTAAAGTCGGCCAACTGTTGAGCCACAGTTTTGCACTTCATTTATTATGTAACTTCCGAACTTTTTCGAGACTGCCCGAATAGCTTCGAACTTAAAGAAAGCCTTATCATTTACTTAACTATTACCAATATATCGCATATTGTGCACCCAATCTTATACAATCAGTCAATTTCACCCAGCGTCGTAGAGCGACCTCAAAAAACAATATTTTGTACTTACATATTCGAGTTTACTCCAAAACGGATTAACTGTTTTTGATCAAACTCTAGTTTAATTATAGCTAGGATATGCAGATCTCAATATTGAGTCTTGAACTAAAACCACGTATTGATTGAATAAAAATGCAACAACATGTTGCTGGCAACCTAGAATGGTTTAGAGTTGCTAGCAACATAAAAATGTTCCATATACATCAAAAACGAAATTCCTGCAACATTGTTGCCGGCAACATTTGATGTCGCCGGCAAAAGTTGCGCAACTTTTCCTCAACTTTTTTTCCAATAGTTTAACGGAACAATATCTTCGTAAACATTAGATGTTACGGGCAACAGTTGCGCAACTGTGTCTGAACCTTGTTTCCAATGAAAACGTGGTTTAACGATTATAATATCTAAAGATTGAAACATCAAAAGCGATCACTTAGTTTTTTGGACTTGGCAAGGACTAAACATGGATCTAAAAATATCCATTTATTTTACTGTAAAACCTCCTTTCTTGAAGTCGGTTAAAAACAATACTGGATCTAAGGAACCAATGATAGGCTTTCTTTTATTTTTACCTCAACTCCTAGTTATGTAGAAATCCAGTTTGGATGTTAGGTTAAGCAACGCTTGCCGAGGTCGGTCCATGGATGGGTGACCATCCCTTTCATACCGAGTTACCTCCATGCCTCCGAAAGCACGTTAAGCCGTTGTTCTGCATAGATCTTTTACATTCGTTTCAGGTAGTCAGAAGCCCCAGTCTGAGAACCAGTCTTACCAAGGGATGTAGTGTTATCCAATAACTGAGTTGTGGAGGTCAGATAGGCAGTCGCTCCATGTAAAATACTGGCATCCGGTTAGACTGGAAGCCGACCACAACAGGGTTTAACACTGGACTCTAAAAATCCAAACTGGACTTCTTAAAAATCCATATAGGTCATGTATCAGTAATACAACTCCATAATCCGTCTATAACACATTAGTACCATAGTAGAAATATAGACAGTAATGAAACTACGTAGTAAACGATCGAAACGGCACACTCGAACCGACGCGGCCATTGACGAGTCCCTAAGCGATTGTCGCGGTGCTGTCAGTTGCGGGGACAGCGTCGAGACGAGCGGTCGATCTTTTTAAAATGGAACGCCGGTAATTATCTCAACAAATAAGCCTAGTTTCCATACTGTCCATACTTATATTGTGCTTGTACCTCCGAAAAATTAACAATCCCACACAAAACCAGTTCTGACTTCCAAAGACGGACTACAAAAAATTGTCCATCACTGTTTTTCGACAATCTAAAACGTAGTTTTTAACATTTTGATCCGAAAACTAACACTCCAGACTCGAACCCAAAATAGTCCGTCACTTTACACGGTTTTTGACAGTCAGAAACCGAATGCCAGAGTTTATTGATCAGTTCCACACAAACCAGTTCTGACTTTCACAAATGGACATCAAAATTGTCCATCAAAATTCAAAATTGGAGTTTGTTTTTCTTCAAAAATTAAAACTGGTCTTCATAATGGACCTTTAGTGCTCATCCAGGTTAAAAGCGGTTTCTAGGGCGGTAGCGGGCGCGAGATACTGGTCACACTGTATAGCGATTTGTTGTAGCGTTTTGAAGGTTTCTGCGTCACTCGCTGCGTCATATTAGGCATGATTAACACGTTTGTTTTTCTTTCTGCATTGTTTTTTTTTTTCAATCAATCAATCAGTAGTCTTTTTTTTTGTAAACATAGGTATACAACAGTGTGCAAGATGTTACAATTGTAAACTATGTTTCATTGTTTTTTTTTTTTCTTTTTACTGTCTAGGTCAGTATGGTCACATCGAGCGAATAGGAGCAGACGACTTCAGCGTCACTCGCGCCGACATATTAAGCGTCAACAAACACATTTTCTTTCTTGATTTTCTTTATTTATTTCTTTCTTTCTAAGCCTGTAAGTATAGTCAGAGCAGACGGCTTCCACGTCTAGCTGCGTCAACAAAAACATTTTCTTTCTTTGTAAGCCTGTAAGTATAGTCAGAGCAGACAGCTTCCGCGTCACTCGCTCCGTCATATTAAGCGTCAACAAAAACATTTTCTTTCTTTATTTTTCTTTATTTATTTCTTTCTTTCTTTCTAAGCCTGTAAGTATGGCTAAAATGAGCGAACTTGTGAAAGTCTCGCTTTCAAAATAAATATTAATCTTTATCGATTTTCTTGATGTCTGCCTAGATCTAGTCTATCAGTATGAACCACAACGAGGTAACGTTTGAAAACTCGCTCCATAGTCACTTCAGTATAGCAAACCGTGGTTTAATTTGTGTATATCACCCATGGTGAAATGATGGTGTAAAAGTATGCCTAATCCTTCGGGGAAAAGACGTGATAGTATTCTATGCCATATGTCACCCCCTATTGCATGGGACTTAAACTTATCTGGCGAAATGTGGCTTCACTATTCACCTCTGCCAAACCTTTCGAGGAAAACACGCGTTAAGTTGTTGGATAAATCGCGCCCGCTCCCGCTTACCGCTCACCCTGGACACAGCCTTATAGGCCCGACTCGCTCGCTGCTAACATCTCAGTCGTGTAGCGCGAGGCTGGCCACTTCATCTCATATGTCAACCTCGCAGATTTTCCTTTTTTGGGGGAGTCCATATTTGTCCTTTTTTATCACCTCTTGCTTTAGCCGCAGGTAGGTGTCGAGACGGGCGAGGCCATATTCCTGGAAAAATGGAGTCAGACATTAATTTACATAACACATAATATCACCCGTAGTTTCCCCGAAGGGTTAGGGTCAGCGCACACCGAACTGCAAAATGCTCGCGTATGGTTGAGAAAAATTTTGACTGCTCGACAATGGAGGCGGCATGCTCGCCCCTCCGAAAATGCTCTGGGTTGCAGGCGAGCGTGTATGACCAATGACAAGCTTGCTGTGGCATACTGAGCGCGGGCGGCGCGCGGTGGCGGCTCGAGCATGATCGAGCATCAAGTTTGGACGTGTATTAAATTTTGCAATGTATGGAACTGTCATAAGATTCATTTTTCAGTAGTCTCAGAAAATGCTCTGCTCTGTTCTTTGTGTACGCTGACGCTAAGGCAGAGAGGTACCCATAGTACACCCACATTTATAGGTGGCGAGCCTATTGCCACAAACAAGAAATTCCAGATGGAAAAACCCAATAACACTTTGCCCGACCTTGGAATTGAACCCAGGAGCTCATTGTCAGCAGTAGCGCTTGCGATCACTAGACAACGAGGCGGTCTTAAAACATATCTTTGAGAAAACGGAAACTTGACAAATAATTAAGAAAATAGTTAATTGATTCGGGCGTGACTTTGCGGAAATCCATTATAAAATGCAATAGACGTATACTCCATTTGAAATAAGATTAGACATTTAAATAAGCCTTTTTTTCAGTCCGTTCAACCGATTTTGACTTCTATTGCGGTGGTGGCATGACAAATGGCAGCTGCAGTAGACGGTTGATATTGTGTAACCTTTTTTGCTTTTAATGCCATCCTTATGCCTACGGTATAGAAGTCAAAATCGGTTGACGGACTGAGGTTTTTTTAAATGTCTAATCTTATTTCAAATGGAGTATACGTAGATATATTTAGTAACCTATACCGTTTAACTATTCTTAAAGAATCATAAAAAACCCTGTAAGCAATCGACACGTGTTTCACCTCTCAACGAGGCATTCTCAGAACACTCTCTGCGTCCAGCGCTCGGTGTGGCAACACGTCGTGTTCTGATTTGCGACTGGTCAATCGTCACCCTGAGGATGCCTCGTTGAGAGGTGAAAAGGTTTTTTATGACTCTTGAAGAATACTTAAGCGGAATAGGTTACTAAATATATCTACGTCTGTTGTATTTTAACAAAATGGTTTGCTGTGTACCTCTGTACACGGCGGGGCTTTATCGGAGTCAGTTGCTAAAATTGACCAATTTACTATCGATATTACAAAATTTGTATAACCAGTACATAGCAAATGCGCTATTCCCGGGACACCGGGATTATATGGCTTATCCATGTTCTGGTAAAATCATTGAGTCCCAGTAATTACAGCCCAAAATCCGATCTCTGATAATGACGTCAGTCACATCATGGCCGCGACATTAATGGCCGTTTGAACTGTAGTAGAAAATAAAAATGTTGGGAGTTTTTTTTTTTTTTTGAGCAACAATAAGTAGTTGAATTTGAGGTTTAACACTTTTATTGGGTTTATAATTAATCTGTATGACCGCGGCCGGGCCGCGCGCGGACCAAAAACTATTGTAGTTTAATTAGAAAGTCCTTGAAGAATTAATATCTTTTATTTATTAAATAAATAAAAAAAACCCGCCAAGTGCGAGTCGGAATTCATGACGAATGGTTCCACCGTACAATATTTTAGGGAATATACTACCTCAGCTCAAATTCAATTTTTAATCTCGCTCGCTACATACTACTCGCGTCCTGAGTGAGAGCGAGATGGAGTGGGGTGCTGGCGGCTCCAAGCCTCGAATAGTTTAGGTAATTGCTTTTTACGGTGAAAATAATGGTAATTAAAAAAAAAAACATAAGACCTGCTTTATAGTTAATTCAGTTATTATGCAAAGTTTTAAGACCTAATTTGAAGTATTTTTGGAATACCAGCGGTTTATAGTTCGGTTTAGAGGTAACTTTGGTTTTTTTTTCTATCGAGAAAATTTTATGTACTCGTGTTATCGTCAAACGTGGGACGTAGCTTGAATCCTCAACTTTAACATATATTTATTTCAAAATTAATGCTGCAGTATTTTCGGCATAACGGAGGATCATGCTAAGCAATTTGAGGTTAGGTAGGCCCTTAACACTACATAAGCATGTTTTTTAAATACTTCCATTTAAAAAAAACACGTTTCTTGTATCGACCCCGTTTAATTTTGTACTTTATTTTGTTTTTATTCTACGTTGGTATAGCGGCGATAGAAAACACAATCTGTAAAAATTTCAACTGTCTACCTATTTCGATTCATGAGATACAGCCCGCTGACAGACAGACGGACGGATGAAGAGCAGAGGCTTAGTAATAGGGTTCCGTATGACACCCTTCGGGTACTGAACCCTAAAACCGGCTTCGTGCGAGTCGGACTCACGTACGAAGGGTTCCGTACCATTATCTATAAAAACGGCAAAAAAAATTGTTTTGCCCTTAAATATTTATCTTATTCGGTTTTTTTTTGTATTTGTTGTTATAGCGGCAACAGAAATACTCATCTGTGAAAATTTCAACTGTCTAACTATCACGGTTCATGAGATACAGCCTGAGGGGCAATTCCCGTATTTTTAATGAACGTTCGCATTCGCATCTCATTCGCAATCTGTCAAAAACACTATCAATTTACCAACATTTTTGATAAGTTTGACAGATTGCGACTGGAATTTGAACGTTTTTTAAGTACGAGAATTGGCCTTCTGGTGATAGACAGACAGACAGCGGAGTCTTAGTAATAGGGTTCCGTATGGCACCCTTCGGGTACTGAACCCTAAAAAATACGTCAATTGATTCCTTATTACTATAATTTTGTCACTCACCCAATATCCAAAGGGAATCTGACTCTTGGAAGCATTAACAATGGACCATAAAGTCCAGAAGAGATGGCTCGCTAAGGCAAACGCTTCAACCTCGTCCAGCAACTTGTTCACATCGTCCAGTGTAGCCTCCGGCTTATCCTGGTTGTTCGAATGGTAGTGTTTGAGGTATTCACGGATGAATATTTCCTGAAAACGAATAAGAATTGATTTAAAATAGACGTTTTTTTTTTTTTGGAAAACATCGTGATGAAACCGTCGTTTCCTAGAATTATAAATTCGTAGACATGTGACATCTGCCAACCCGCACTGGGCCCCCGTGGTGACTTACGGCCCGGTCCCTCTCTCAGAGTGGAGGCCTGTGTCCCATATATAAATATTACCCGTCTCTCCACTAGTCCATTGCCTACTCAAGGATGCATATCCAGTATGGCTCGCAAATCCTTCCTTATCCCGACGGGCACGGTCTCCCCTACCATTACCGCGCCCCCGGTCTTCCCCTTGATATGCATTAGCCTCTGTAGGCCCATGAAGCATGAGACTCCAGGGGCTAGTGCAAATCTTGGGGTTCATTCGATTTATCGAGTCTGGTTAAACCACGCTGGGGTCGGTGTATTTCATTCATTCAGAAAGAACGCTAAGCGAAAACGAAGTAATACCGCAGGCGGGCGATGCGATGCGACAGTTTAAGGTAGACAACGAAGTTATAGCGCGGGCGGGCGATGCGATGCGACGTGATAATTTGAGGCCGAAAACGAAGTCATAGCGCGGGCGGGCGATGCGATGCGACCGTTTGAGGCCGAAAACGACGTAATAGCGCGGGCGGACGATGAAAGAAAGAAAGAAAAATAGGTTTATTTGTCACAGAAACACGTGCATACAAAAAGATAACTAATCAGCAATATTAAACAAAATAGATCTAAATACAAATATGAGATCACGAGTTTACAGATAAGTAATCGGCATCTGCACGTCATCGATGCGATGCGACGTGATAATTTGAGGCCGAAAACGAAGTAATAGTGCGGGCGGGCGATGCGATGCGACGCGGTGGGGCGGGGCCGAAATTTCACGTGGACGAAGTCGCGAGCAGAACCTAGTTTATACATATAGATCTCACCTTCTGCTCCAAACTGGGCGTGCAATCCTGATTCTCATAGTAAAACGGGTGCTCCGGGTTCGTATAATCGAACCCCCATTCCTGGAAATGGTTGGCAATATCGAATCCCCTATAATTGTACGCACAGTACTCAAAGTCGATCAGCACGAGTTTAGGCTCGCCCGAATCCGAAAAATGGCTTAAAACTGTGTCTGAAGTATTGGCGTCTTCATATTGTGATCTATCAAAACTTTCTTTTGATTCGCTTTTTCTGTTTGAGAGAGTTTCTTCCGCATCGAAGCTGTGGACGAAAACTGCTGAGATGTCGTCCTCGGGAACCGTTTGTTGCGCGTCTTCAATTAACAAGATGTTGCCTGTAGAGAAAATTGGTGGTTTTTAGTGTTGCCACAACTAAAATATTGATTATGAAATGCAATAATATCATAACACCGAATATTTAGTTTGAGATGTATAAAATGTATTTGGAAACTTTAGAAATCCCCTTTTTAGGGTTCCGTAGTCAACAAGGAACCCTTATAGGTTCGCCATGTCCGTCTGTCCGCGGCTTAGCTCAGAGACTCTGAGTACTAGAAAGCTGTAATTTGGTATGGGTTTACATATAAATCACGTCGACAAAGTGGTAAAATAAAATAAAGAAAAAAAAATCGCGTGCCCACAACTCGCCTCGCGGGTCGTACATATATATAGCTATAGGCGGCGCGCCGATGTACTCGACTGACCAATTGTTATAGATATATGAGACACATTTTATGGCATGCTAATTTGTATGCATTCTATTTACTTGGCAGTAAAAGTGTTAAGGATAAAATCCCTAGCTTTTTATGTATCTCTTACCTTCCTGCATATCATTATGACAGAACACGACAAGGGAGTCCACCGAAGCAAGGAACTTCTTCAGCCATTCAATTTCCTTCTCCAGATCTGTTTCCTTCAGCTGTTTTATAATACGCTGTTCTTCTTCGTTCTAGAAGGTGAGAAAATATAGTAAAAATAGAGTGATGTGTGAAGGAGCTCGTCCTGGGAAGTACTACAACCGTACTTAGTTATTTGATATGTTTTTTTTTCTTGGGTTTCGTGAATAGGGAAACTGACTGGGTAAAAAAAAATAAAATCTAGTCAGTCCGATAATTTAAAAAAAATATTAGAAAGGTTTTTTTTTGCTTTATCATAATTACTAGCTGTGCCCCGCGGTTTCACCCGCGTAGGTCTCGATCCCGTGGGAATATAGGGATAAAACGTATCCTATGTCCTATTCCAGGTCATGGTCTAACCATGTACAAAATCCGTTTAGCCGTTTTAGCGTGAAAGCGTAACAAACAAACTCACTTCGCATTTATAATATTAGTTACGATTTTGTTCAGCTAAGAGACTAACCTTTCCCTGAATATTCCCCGTCACCCTCTCATCATTGACTGTTTTGAGCCACTTATACATGGTTTTCCAGATCCAGTTGGGTTCCTTGCTCAGAGGCACGTCCATAGAGTGTATGGCTGCCATCTTTTCCGCTATCTTCATTGACAGCGCCGGATCCGCTAATTCCTTTGTGAGGAGAGAACGGGCCTGAAAAATGGGGGCAGGTTTAGAAGGGTGAATTATGGTGGTGGGGTGAAATTGGGGGTGGGCCTCGAATAGAGTGAAAATAGGGTGAATTAGGTCTGAAATAGGGCGTGATAGGCCTGAAATAGGGTGTGATAGGCCTGAAATAGGGTGTGATAGGCCTAAAATAGTCGGTAATAAGACTTATAGTGAGTTTCATGAATGGGTCGTTTGTTCCTAATTACGCCTAAGTGTTTAAATACCGGCCATCACTTTATATCAGCCAAAAATTGTGAGTGGCTTTTTGGAGGGTGTTTAGGGAAAAGGCTGGTGTGTTCCTAATTCCGGCTAAGTGCAGTTTTGAATGCTAAATATAGGTCATTGCCCAAATATCGACTTAAAATGGATAGTGATAGGCCTTTTTGAGAATGTTATGGAAATGGGTCATGTATTCCTAATTCCGGCTAAGTGCAGCTTGAGTTCTTAATATCGGCCATCACCCTAATATCGGCCAAAGATTGCAAATGTAGATTTTGGCAGAGAGCTTGCTGCAAGTAATCCAATAAAATTGTTAGAGCCCGTTTTTTTAAAAAGTACAATCTAATTAGATAAACATTTTGATAGACCAATTAATTTCTTCTCACACAATACTTTTGTCAGTTTGTAAAGCGTCCATATATACATATTTTCGATATATATAATAAATAAATACAAAAAATCCCTGTAAATCCACTACGAACAAAAATCAACCATATTTCTTAGACATTAAATGTCAAATTACATACCACGCGTGCGTTTCCTGCTTATGACGTACTTCCGGTGTCCGGTATTAGGCCCCACTCGAAAGCGGGTCTATCGCGATATACCTGGGCTGCAACTGAGAATTTCCTAACAGAAATACCCAATTACCGGCATTGCTAGCCGAACATGCGACCACCGTAGACAACCAATGACATATTACCACAGATAAAACATAAATTGAACGACTTATGCTTAAATAATTGAAAAAACATTATCGGATAGTGATTTGAATGAAAGGTTTTTAAATGTTTATTCATATTTTTTTTATCTTATAAATAATTGGAAAGAAATATATTTGAGTATCGGAAATTGATTTTAATAAAAGGTTTTTAAATTTTTATTTATATTTTTGTATCATAGAATACCTACGTACTCTTCTGCTTACCACAAAACCCAAAGGATCAAAATGTCTAAAAACAAATTTATAAAAAAATATCTATATTTTGCGCCTAGCTCCTTCTGACAAATAAATGACAGCCACATTTTTCTATAGTCTGTGGACATGGACAATGTGTCTGTTTGTCAGTCACAAAGTTCCTTGTAGCAGTGTATTGTTGCTGAGATAGCGATCTCAGTAATAATACACTGAAACAATGATCTTTTGGCGTTCGAATGACACTGGGGCGCTGTTGGTAAACATTTGCGCAATTATTTTGCGAAATGTCACTTGAAATGTATTCAAAAAACAAGATGGCGGCGTTCGTTAGTTCCTTTTTCAGCCACGCGCCAAAATAATCTTGTAGCGCTTTATCAGCTAATGACATATTTTTCGGTTGTAATGACATGAATTACAAAAATAATAATAATAAAATTATCTCTTAGCAAACTTTTAAGATTATATTCCAAATTGATATTTTGAACTGTGTTCTTTAATCTATGGTGTTGAGTGTTGACCACTACATATCTAACGGGTAGAAGTGGTAAAAAAAAAAAAACGATAATGCGAAAATTCTTTATATAGGGTGTAAAAAGACCCATCACACAGCCGTCATCTACGCATCCTGTTAGTAGCATTGAGCAAAAATTATTACTGGAAAACGACTTTAATTTTTGGTGTGAAAATCGCAGTGTAATGTTTATGGACGCGCAATGTAACGCACGCAAAACTTTGTGCTTTTGGGTGCCTATAATATTGTTATAACATTTAAAAACTAGTTTTAGTGAAAAATTAATGGAATTTTGACCTTCAATATCTCCGTAACCAGAAAGTTCCCAGCATAGCTATACAAAATCATTCGACAGGCTGTCGTATCGAAAATGATACATTCTCAATTACTGCTTTGCCTTACCTCTGACAGCAAAATGTCGGGCGTCTATTTAATTTAAACTTTTTTTTTAAATTTTCGCCTTAAGCAATTTGTCAACAGCCTTTAGAGAAATACTTGGATAACATTGACTGATATTCGATTCAGCAGAGACGCGTACCGAACGGATGTGAATAGATATGCAGGTATGGTCCAGTGCAAAAATGATCACAATAAGCCTCGGCTTCGTTGAGCGTATTTTTACACCCGTTATTTTTTATTTCAGCACGTTATATAGCGTTTAAAGTATACCATACTTACAATAGAACAAACAAATTTAACAAAAAAACAACTTACTGGTATATACTCCTCAATCCTGCCTCCAGAGAAGACGCCATGTAACCTGGGACCGAGCCGCCTCTCCGACAGTAGTGTGAATATGACAGATTCTGTCACAATTGCGTCCATTGCGCGCTCGCCGTGCACCTGGCCATAGATGCGCAGTAGCACCTGAAGCACAAATGTATGATAAAAATAAGATTAGTAACAAATTGAATGATAAATTAGTTCAACTATTGTAAGATAACCTATTTGAGACTGGCTAAAATTGACATTACTTAATGCCCAAGCGCCAAACGGAACCTCCGCTGTACGTCGTCTGTCAGCGGGCTGCATCTCATTAGAGATGGGTTGTAACAGGTTAAACAAGATATCTGCTATCCCTGTTACTGTTACAAAAAATAACAGATCCAAATATCTGTTATTAAATAACAGCCTGTTATTATTGTACGGACGATAAATACGTATTTAAATCTCAATGATAAATTATTTATTTCTGTAAGTAGGTTTGTACAAACACTTTTACACGTCAATCACATTTTTCGGCGTTTCCTGTCTGACTACTCTGAGAAGAAAGGCCGAAACAAACTCAGAGGTCGCAGTCTCTTTTAAAGTCCAGACATAATCTTGGTCAGGCCATATGAGGACCATGTAGATTAATGTCTGAACTGGTATTTTGAGGAAATAACCACAACGATTTGAGTGGACCTGTCCAGTCTGTGCAAGCATTTGTCAGTAATAGTGGAGCTCAACTCGGAGCTCAACGACTCGACGAATAATACCAAAGAAAGGACATTTGGGTAGGCCGCATAAAGTACTCAAACTGCCAGAAAACCATTAAAATTGATAAAGCAAAAAAAAAAAAAAAAACGATATTGTTTGATGCCCCCTAACGGCGCTATACGGAACCCTAGGTATTACTCGACCTCCGCTGTCCGCCTGTCTGTCTGTCAGCGGGCTGTATCTCTATGTAAAAAAGATTAAAGGGGGTGCACATACAAGAAAAGTGTTTTTTATTAAGGTTCCGTAGTCAACAAGGAACCCTTATACTTTCGCCATGTCCGTCTGTCTGTCTGTCCGCGGCTTAGCTCAGAGACTCTTAGTGCTCGAAAGCTGTAATTTGGTATGGGTATATACATATAAATTACTCCGACAAAGTGGTAAAATAAACTCGTAATTTTTTTAGCACACACTTTAGCAATTCCTCTAAAAGCATTTCATTCGCTGAATTTCCAGCTGTCATCAGCAATTACTCTAATTTGACACAAAAGCAATTCATAATAATATGTGGACCATTTTACGAATCTCCATAGAAAACTGCCAAACAGATGAATTATTTCATAATATGAATCAATCAAAATCAAAATCAAAATATTTTATTTCACATAAGCCTACATGGGCACTTATGAAACGTCAGAAGCTAGGTGCACGGTTCCAATTGGTCGTTTCCTATGGAGAAGAGCCGGCAAGAAACTCCATGGTTACTCTTTTAAAAAGTCTACAGTTCACTAAGCCTACGACGATCTCACATTCACAAGATAGAAAGGAATCTATATACGATAAATAAGATACTACAGATAAAAACCTATTTAAAGCAAATGACATGATTGCCATTACAACTGTAACAAATCTGAATAATTAACATGTCCGCAAAAGCCACTACTATAGAGTTGAAATTAAATAGTAGGTATCGCAGTAGGTAGTATGAATCGCACGCAGATCTTATTATGAATTGTCAGTATGTGACATTTTACGATGATCCATAATATTTTCCTATTATGATTCTGCCAAAGTGACTGTTTTAAGACCCTATTTCTATTACTTAAAAAAAAACAAAAAATATCTTTTTTGCAAAATAAAATTTCTTTTATGTTTTTGTTTTAATCTTTTAATTAATTATTTAAAATTAAAATAAACTCACCTTCCTAGGCTCCTCAAGCGATGTAAAAGAGTAGCTTTTCACGAGACTCTTGCGTCTGGTTTTAGTCTCCACGGTTTCTGAGGACTCGTCGGTATCATCTTGTGAGCTCTCACCTTTTTGGTAACCCCCCCATTTGGAGGTGTCATCGGGGAGGGCTATATAATAGAGGAAGTTTGACAGGCCTCCGCTGGGGACAGAAATGTAAAAAGAATTAGTAACAAACCAATCTAAGCCCGACCTGGTTTCCGTAAGTCATTGTCGGGTCAAAAATCAAAACAGCGCTGTGGGTCCTCCACGATTTATTTATTTATTTGGAAACTCAACAGCTTATTAAATTAAGTTACATGAATTTAGAATACCCACCCCACTATCAGTGAACAGCCAATGCAGTTGCGTTAAAGCCACTAGCAAGTGAAGTCTACACGTGCTGCTCATGACATGACGACGTGATAGTGAGGTGATGACAGTTATCACTTAAACCAATTACAGAGTTTCACGGCATTTATAAAACTAGGTTTACCAGAAAGTGGTGTAAGGAAAGATAAATAATAGAAATATACCATTAAGGTATATTATTATACAAAAACAAAAACAAAATATTAAAATGTGAATCGATAGTAAGATTCAATTTAAGTACAACCAGCAATTAGAATGCGCAAGCCATTGAAATACTGAAGTACTTATATCTACTCGTATATATTTAAATACGTAATGAGTCACGGCACAATTTGTCCACTCAACAATATCTGCTTGACTTGTCTCCGATATGATTGTTTGGATAAATGAAATAAATCGACATTTTCAAAATACTCAGAGTAGATGCGGGGCAGTCGAGTCATAACAGCATTTCTCCCATATTTTGTGCATGATAAACATTTTTTTGCATCTGACTTTGTTCGACCATTACTTTTTTTTTTGGCATAAGTATTTGTGACTGCCTCGTTGGTGTAGTGATAGCAAGAGTCACTCCTGAGCATGAGGTCCTGGGTTCGATTCCTGGGTCGGGCAAAGTGTTATTGGGTTTGTCTATCTGGAATTTCTCAGTAGCAGCCCGGAGTCTGGATGTGTGCCCGGTTGGTGACAATAGGCTCGCCCCCTATTACATGGGACTTAAACATAACTGGCGAAATGTGAGTGTACTATAGGTGCACCTCTGCCTAACCCTTTGGGAAATACAAGCGTGGTGTTATGTAAGTAATTATTCGCGTAAAATAGAGCACAAAAGTAGACAGACCCTTTTCTATATGAGAAGATTCCTTTGTCCAACAGTGGGACTTTTTACAGACTGACTTTCCAGAACGACAGTTAAGGCGAAAGCTTTCGAATGTCATTCGTAGATCTTTGACAGTCTTTACAAAGTCAAAGTCAAATAATTTATTTCAAATAGGCACATAAAAGGCACTTTTGAATGTCAATGAAAAACAAAGAAATAGAATTGATTCTAGTTACGGGTCGTCAGAAGCCCGAAAGTCTGACAGCCAGTCTTACCAAGGTTTATCGTGTTACCTGGTAACTGGGTTGTGGAGGTCAGATAGGCAGTTGCTCCATGTAAAATACTAGTATTTAGCTGCATCCGGTTAGACTGGAAGCCGACCTCAACATAGTTGGGAAAAGGCTAGGCAGATGATGAGGTACGGATAATTGGAATTCCCAACTACGGAACACTTCAATGCGTGTGGTCCGACACGCACTTGGCCGGTTTTCAAGTATCGCCACCAGTGATGCAAACTTAGGGTAATTTACCCTAGATTTAGAGTAAAACTAGTACAGCAGGGTAATTTTTGGGATATTCATTTTTTTTGGTAACTTCTGTTTCGAATAGTACTGGGTCGTTCCAGGTTTTTCGTAAAACGAAACGAAATCGTTTTTCAGAAACGAGAAACTGTTCTAGGAAACAGTTTTCCAATGTATTGATTCGACCTGACAGCCTGACGTTTGTAAACGTTTTGAGATAGCACCTACTATATTTATTCAAATTATTAGGTGTATTTTTTCATATTATCATTGAATGTGGGGTAAATTGAGACTAAGCCTGGGGTAAAGTGAAAACCAGACCTGGCAGCACTGATCGCCACACTTGCTTTTCAAATCCATTTTATCAACTCAAGTACATACAAAACAAGATGGCTGACAGCTCAAAAAGAGACATAGGTACCTATACGCATTAAATAATTCGTTATCAGTACTTACTAAACAATGCGTGTGTTATCATCAGGTTATTTTCCAGTGCTCCACTAAACAGTCACTCAATGCGTTGTTATTTTTAATTCCAAGTGTTGTTTGTAACATCGTAATCTGCCCAGCCTTTTCCCAACTATTTTGGGGTCAAAGTCAAATAATTTATTTCAAATAGGCACATCAAAGGCACTTTCGAACGTCACAAACAAAGAAATAGAACTGATTCTAGTTCGCCCTTCCAAAAGGTAGTTTTCGTATGGAGAAGAATGGGCAAGAAACTCCACCGATACTCTTTTAAAAAATGTTTTACAATATTTTGTATACATGAATTATATAATTTCATGTGAATACGTTGCAACTAGAATACGATTACTCAATAGGTAAAAAGAATTAAAAATGGAGCAATGACAAATAAATTAACTAAATAAGTGATAGAGACATGGTGCTCACATATTTACAAACATTGTAAAAGTATACTATATCACAATATTCCTAACATTTTTACAAGTAATACTAATAACACAGTGAGTTAAAGTAATCACAAAATGTAAAAATCTATGATATACAAATAATAAATTATACAACTATATCTAGTTGTATAATTTATTATTTGTATATCATTGTATATCAAACTGGTTGCTTATCAGCAACCAGTTTGATTTTGTTATGGAGCAAGACCAGCATGTTTCCAAACATTCTTATCTTGGATATAATCCTCTAATTTGTAATAAGCTTGTTTACAAAGTGTACTTTTAATATGAGTTTTAAATTTTCTTTCATTTAATTGCAATATATCACAAGGTATTTTGTTATAGCATTTAACGCAATCGCGGTCGGCTTCTAGACTAGCCGAATGCGGCTTAGTACCAGTATTTTACATGGAGGGACTGTCTATCTGATATCCAGAATCCAGTTACTGGGTAATACAGCCCTTGCAGGATTGGTTGTCAGACTTTCTGGCTTCTGACTACCCGTAACGCCAGGACCTTTTAGTGGTTTATTAGTGGTTTTTGTGGACATGATAATTATTCAGATTTGTTAGTTGTAATAGCAATCATGTCATTTGGATAATTTTATTTTATGTTTTTGTCTGTTATAAAGATTCTTTTCTATTTTGTGAATGTGAGAACGTTGTAGGCTTAGTGGGCTGTAGATTTGTTATACATCTTCTATTTTGTACTTGTTGAAAGGCCTACATTGTCCTCCCATGCCTACTAACTCTGTAATTTGAAAATATTGTAAAATCCCATTATTTTTAAAACAGTAACCGTGGAGTTTCTTGCCGGCTCTTCTCCATAGGAAACGACCAATAGGAACCGTGCACCTAGCTTCTGACGTTTTATAAGTGCCCATGTAGGCTTATGTGAAATAAAATATTTTTTATTTGATTATGACCAACTGTTTGTCGTGCTTTCCGAGCACGGAGGGATCTCGGTATTTTATGAATGGTCACCCATCCACGGACCGACCTTGGCAAGCGTTGCTTAATCTTTAATCCCCGCCCCGTGCGGCTGTTATTATTTAGCCACGAGCCCCTCATTGATTATGATCTCCATATTACATCATCATCTGCCTAGCCTTTTCCCAACAATGTTGGGGTCGGCTTCCAGTCTAACCGGATGCAGCTGAATACCAATACTTTACATGGAGCGACTGCCTATCTGACCTCCACAACCCATTAACTGGGCAATACGATACCCCTTGGTAAGACTGGTTTTGTCAGACTTTCGGGCTTCTGACGACCCGTAACGACTGTCAAAGATCCTCGAATGACAGCCGGGACCAACGGCTTAACGTGCTTTCCAAGGCACGGAGGAGTCTCGGTGTGTAAAGATGCTCACCCATCCACGGACCAACCCCGGCAAGCGTATCTTAACCTGATGGATCGACCCGTGCGGCTGTTATTACTTAGCCACGAGCTCCTCCATCTCCATATTCCATGAAACTTTATTCAAAAACTTTAGAGCGTAAGCCACGCTCTAAAGTAAAATGAATTGTAACAAAAACCAGTCTATTTACCTCAAACACCTCAAGAAATGTGTAAAAAACAATTTTTACCTTGAAAATGAAATTACTTTATTTTTTACTTAACGTGTCAGTTTTTATTTTCGTTTACTTACAAATAAAAACCGACACGTTTTGTAAAAGAGAGGTAAGTATTGTAAAAAATAAACTAATTTAATTTTTTTACTGTGGTATTAACTTTATTGTTAAGGTTTGCACGAAGCCAAAGATATTTTTTTGCAATACTGATTTTAGTGTGTGGTTTAAGATAAAAGGTGCTGGTCGTATTTTTAAATCAATGTCACACTTTCGTTACCTGGTATTTTTGCAGAAAAATAAGGTGTTTTTTTTTTTTTAATTCCGTTGTATAGACAATAATAGAATTAGAATTGTCTTCTTATCTTTTATTTGAGAAAAAGACACAGTTTTTCAATGCCAAGAGCTAGATTGGTCCAAATTAGGCGAATAAGGTGCCTGGAATCATTACTTCGGCGATCGAGATTGTATTTAATAAAATATACACTTATGAGAGGTTATTGGTGGGGTATATTTATTTTCGGGGATACTCATTTTCGTTTCGGGTTTTTCTGCACTGAAATATAGCTTTATTAATCTTATCCCCAAGTCTAAACCAAAGCGATCGGTCGCGCGAATACGCGATGCATTCGATGCGTTCCGATGTCACTCATTTGTTCAGAAAACCGGAACGAATCGTACGTCATGATTCGTGTTCATCGGCTAGGACACAAGATATAGCGACAATATAAATATGGACAGTATGTCAAATAGGCCTTTTTGTTGAAATAATTACCAACGCTCCATACCATTCCACTCGCAACTGACAGCACCGCGATAATCGCTTCTAGGGTCTCGTCAATGAGCGCGTCTGTGTGAGTGTGCCGTTTTGAACGTTTATTACGTAGTTTCTGTACTGCCCATATGTATAATGTATTGAGTCAATTTCGACTCAGTTTCTAAAACGCTATCGCTTATACCATGTCCACATAACAACAACAGAACTAGTCCTGCTAAAGTCAAGGTCCTTCGTATTTATTTACATTTTTTGCGTCTCTGTACATAAAAGCTTATGTGATCCAACTTCTTTTAATACATATGACCTTAGTCTGCCCTTGGATATCGATGGTAAATTAAACGCGCAGTACAGCGATGTCGCCGATTTGACACGAAACTATAAAAAAATTGCGTTTATAGAAATGGTAATGCACAAGTTTAAGGGTGCCTTTCAACCAGAAATGTTCTATGCTACGTTGCTATGGATGCGTTTGATATCCAAACTCAAACTCAAAGCATTTATTTCAAATAAACCAATTACAGGCACTTTTGAATTGTCAAGGGGACGGTCAGTCAGAAAGATGAAGTTAGTTGCCCATTCCAAAGCGTAGGTTCCTATGGAGAAGAACGGGCAAGAAACTCCGAAGGCACTCTTTTAAATCAGAATATTGTTACAATATATTGGTTACATCATTCATGTTGAAATTATACATGTGAGTATGTACATTGTAGAAAAACGCGCACTTTTTAAAGCGTCCGTAAAAAGATAAAAAAGAAACAAAACTATTCAAAAATTAAAATAAATTAAAATAAGCCAAGGCAGCTAAGCGATAACCAGTCCCTACCTACTAATGGCGCCCGTTCACGAACATGACGCATGGATCAGCACCATTTAGCTCAACCATTTTGAAGGGAACTCAATGATCCAACACACACGCCACCACCAGCGAGACAAAGTGAGCATGACATACTCTCAGTCGCCAGGGCACATTCAAGTCAATGAAAGACGTACCTAGTAAATGGTAGCTTTAAAGTACTTAGGTAAGTACATGTATATTACACTATGTGCTCATAAAATCTTAAATAAATAGTTACATAACCGTGTGCAAGGTTATTTTGGTTATTCTCTCCGGTCCGGAGATATGAGCATTAGCTATAAACATTTTTATTAAAAAAAAAAATTTGTTGCCCCTTTGCCCACCAGATCGTATCTTATGTTATATTAATGCATGATATAGGCTATTTGAACCAGTTTAAAGCAAAAAATCGACACTTTAAAATTTAAGCTCCTAAAGTCTCCTAGAGCCTTTTTTCGATCCACAGTGCGCCGTGAGCGTTGACGAATGAGCGGCCTGCACTGCCCCGCGTCTCGCGGCGCACATACTTAAGGCGCAGTGAAGCGGTCTCGTTCAAACCATAGCCCAGAATTCGTAACCGAATTTGGCGCCATCAATAACGTCCAACAGTTTCTATACGGCGCGCATAGGTGCGCAGGACCATAAAAAAATGCGATGACGGCGGCGCGTACAACACCTGCGGCGCGTTCACATTTACAGACAGGAGGGAGGACTGAGTCCCAGCAGTGGGAACATTATAGGCTGATTTATATGTATCAAGTTTTGATAACATACATTATTTCTTAATGTCAATTTTCACTCGTATTTCTTATACCTAACATAACTAATAATGTAATACTAATTATTTGTAATACAATGATCCTATCAGCATTTACATGTTTATTACAAAGTCCCTTATCTCTGATAATTATGTAAACCGGAATGTACCGGGTTTTAACCGGTTATAATCGATTAAAACTATCGACTTGTAAAGAGGTCAATATATTGTGTTTCATATGTAATGAAATGAAATGAAATTGTTTATTCTGTAAATAGGATATCGGAATCAGTTTTACACGTCATATTAAAAATAAAAAAATAAATAAGCTATATGAGGTCGGCGTTTCCTATCTGACTACTCTGAGAAGAAAGGCCGAAACAAACTCAGAGGTCGCAGTCTCTTTTAAAGTCCAGACATAATCTTGGTCAGGCCATATAAGGACCATGTAGATAATATCTAAAATGATCTTTTGAGGAAAGAACCACACAGATTTGAGTGGACCTGTCCAGTCAGTGCAAGCATTTGTCAGTAACCGAGGAGCTCAACTCAACAATGTATACTTGAACATAACATCACGCATATTTTCTCAACTATGTTAGGGTCAGCTTCCAGTCTAACCAGATGCAGCTGAATACCAGTATTTTACATGGAGCGACTGTCTATCTGTCCTTCCAGTAACTGGGTAATACGATAAAGTCAAAGTCAAAGTCAAATAATTTATTTCAAATAGGCACATAAAAGGCACTTTTGAACGTCAATGATAAACAAACAAAGAAATAGAATTGATTCTAGTTGCCCATTCCAAAAGGTAGATTTCGTATGGAGAAGAATGGACAAGAAACTCCACCGTTACTCTTTTCAAAAATGTTTACAATATTTTGTATACATGAATTATATAATTATATGTGAAGACCATGCACCCACAATAAGATTACTGTCCCACAAAAGGCAAAAAAAATAATTATAAATGGAGCAATGACAAATAAATCAGTTATGTGATAGGTACATGGTGCTCACATATTTACAAACATTGTAAAAGTATACGATATTACAATATTCCTAACATCTTTACAAGTAATACTAATAAGTCAGTGCGTGATTCCATGCAATCACAGAGTGTAAAAATCTATGACATACAAATAATAAAATATACAACTAAATTAGCAACCAGTTTGATTTTGTCCAGACTCTAAATTGTCCTATGGAGCAAGACCAGCATGTTTCCAAGCATTCTTATCCTGGATATAATCCTCTAATTTGTAATAAGCTTGTTTACAAAGTGTACTTTTTATATGAGTTTTAAATTTTCTTTCATTTAATTGCAATATATCACAAGGTATTTTGTTATAGCATTTAACGCAGTACCCCATAAAAGATGTTTGTACTTTAGCTAATCTGAAAAATGGTTGATCTATTTTATCTTTATTTCTAGTATTAAAATTATGTCTGTCACTTATTTTCTTAAATAGATTTAATTTTTTTCTTACATACATAATATTCTCATAAATAAATTGGCAAGGTACCGTCATAATATTAATCCTTTTAAATAGTTCCCTGAGAGATTCGCGGCGACATAGATTATAAATGGCTCTGACAGCTCTCTTTTGCAAAAAAAAGATGGATTCAATGTCAGCAGCCCGACCCCACAGTAAAATGCCATACGACATAATGCTGTGGAAGTAACTGAAATAGACCAAACGCGCGGTTTCTACATCTGTTAACTGTCTTATCTTTCTGACAGCATAAGCGGCCGAGCTTAACCCCCCTCGGTAAGACTGGTTGTCAGACTTTCGGGCTTCTGACGACCTGTAGCGACTGTCAAAGATTCGCGAATGACAGCCGGGACCAACGGCTTAATGTGCTATCCGAGGCACGGAACAGTCTCGATATGTAAAGATAGTCACCTATCTACGGACCAACCCCGGCAAGCGTAGCTTAACCTGATGGATCGACCCGTGCGGCTGTTATTACTTAGCCACGAGCTTAAGAATCATAGATGTATCGTACAAAAACATAACCCCCATTTTTTTTTAATTGTTTGTTTATCCACAACGGGGAAGCTTTGGCCTATATCTCACCTGATGGTAAGTGATGATCAGGCCCAAGGTGGAAGCGAGCTTCACCCGGAATCCTCAACCACAGAGGAACTGGGTATCTTACCTCTAACTGCCGAAACACAACAAAGCTGTTACCATTGTTCGACTAAAATTTAAATAAAAACTTAGAAATACTTGTAATGTAACTTCTATACAATGTCAAAGCTAATGTTTATTTCCAATGTCTTCGTCAAAATAATTATAAAATAAACTAAAAGAATGGAAATTTCTTTTAGTTTATTTTATAATTATTTATTATGAATTAATTATTACGAATCCTTACTAATATTATAAATGCGAAAGTAACTCTGTCTGTTTGCCGCGCTTTCACGCCAAAACTACTGAACCGATTTAAATGATATTTGGTACACAGATAGTCTAGAGCCTGAGAAAGGACATAGGCTACTTTTAATCGACATACCACGCGGGCGAAGCTGCGGGCGGAAGCTAGTTAATTATAAATGTAAAATTTCTAGTTCATAAGCGATGTGATTCTAGAATAATAAGTCTGTGTTCTGCGAGGCATCGGAACGAATGAATATCTCTTAGAAAAATAACATCCTTATCAAAATAATAAATGTGTATTTAATATTAGATAAAAAATTGTTGTTATGGCGACAGACTTAGATAAGATGGTTGTAGCTAGCCAGGTGGACTTAGAACAAGCCCTACCACCAACAAAATCGAGCAGAAAATTTTGCCCCCGCTGGTAATCGAACCCAGGACCTCTGGGTCTGAGACAGGTGGCCTTACCACTACACCACAGAGGGCAGAGACCAGTATGTTGCATAGAGCGACTGTCTATCTGACCTCCACAACTCAGTAACTAGGGTATACCAATACCCTTTGGTAAGACTGGTTGGAAGAGTTTCGGGCTTCTGAATACCCGTAACTAATATCAAAGATCTAAGAATGATAACCGGGTCACCAGGATATTGTATGCTGATTACACACACACAGAAAAACTTCTAGAAATTATGTCATTATGATACTTTATTCCCTCGTAAGTATTTACTATTGTATATTTACATAGGTTTCATTTTAGATATTAATGAACCAATAAATAGGCTTTTTCTCATAGTTTTCATAGATTATTTCATATCAGCTTAACTTTAAATTTTAGTGTTTCATTTAATTTAAATGTAAAGTGATGGCCTGAAACACAGGTTTGAATTAACCTAGGTCGCTACCTAACATTGTCATTTCGATTTTAGTTTATTTTTAGGCACTATTATTGTTTGTGAAATCTCACTGTTGACTAAATGTACATCTTTTGTAAACGTTTTTATTCAATAAATATTTGTATTTGTATTATTTGATTTACATTAAAATTTTTTGTTTCTTGACCATTCTTCTCTATTGGTACCTACTACGCTTTGGAATGGGCAACTAGCTTCATCTTACTGACTGACCGACTCCTTGATAATTCAAAAGTGCCTGTAATTGGTTTAGTTGTAGTAAATATTTTGAGTTTGAAAGACATCGCGTGTAACTTTCCCATCAAGACATGACCTCGTAAGCAAATCGATACTCGATCAAACATGGCCTTCTATATAAGGTGCTATAAAAATATCTGCCACGGCTGCAATGGGAGACAGCATTGTGTTTATAGATTACAATAGTAAAGATAAATGATTGATCACTTGTCATATTTTTTTTCATACAAAAAATATTTATTAATTGAAATATTGATTTATTGGCATAAAACCATCCCGTAGACTTAATAAGCTGTTGCCGCACCGCACTGAATTCAATTCACGAAACGCCAGCGCTGTTCATACACTGTTGCCATTCTTATCAAACAATGCCACTGCGCGCCGGCCACTCGCTCGTCAAAGCGCAGCCCCGCGCGCCCCCACCTTCACCCGCACTACCCCGTTCGTCGCACGCGCTAGTCGACCGCCCGGCCCGCCAGTCGCCCACCAGTCGCCCGCCCGTCCGCTCGGAAGTTAGTTTTAGCGGTCAAGGTCGGGAATATCGCGCGCGCTTTCTTTAAAAATGCCACCCAGACGACGGTATTACAATCAAGAATATCTTGAAATGGTATTGTGCTACCGCGAGTGTAACTCCATAACTGCGCATGCAGTAAACTTATACCAGCAGAGGTTTGGTGTGCGAGTGAGTCATCATAATATTGCGATTCTTACTAGATATTTTTATAGCACCTTATATAAAAAAAAACTGATGTGCATTTAAATTTTACAAGAGCCAATAAACACGTTACCTAAATACGTATGGGACATCCTGGGCAATAATTCCACCTCCCTCCTCACACGGTCTGTCCCGTCTTGCGGCATACGGACACCGTTTGGAGACACATTCTGGCTCTTGTGTCACTACGTATGCAGCTTACTACCAGATTGTACATTGTCGACTCCATACCCTCATGTGCTTCCTGACCCCTCTATTTGACACTTCTCCCCATTCTGGGGCGCACAACGAAATATAACGTGACTTCAAGCCCGAGCAGTCCCATTTCCATTGAGTCATTTTATCAATTCCATTATACTACTTATCTACACCTATGCTATAAATCCTCTATAAAAGTTTCTGAAACAGTTAGCTTATTGCCAACATTAAAACAACCAGTGTCATAGTAACCATTATATCATCCAAACGGGTGTTATAATGTTGTACTAAATTTCATAAATAAACTCATTTAAAAAAAAGAACGCTGTCATGCAGGCGCGTTTTTCTAATTAAGATCAGCCATTTAAAAATAAAAACTTTTAGTTTATTCGAATTCTAAAAATTCGCATTCACGTGGGTTGTATCCCGCCATTTTTGTTCGATATTAGTATTACAAAGAACCTTTTATTGAGGATTCATATCATAGGTGTAGATAAAGTCTTGTATGCAAATGTAAATAATTAGGTATTAAAACACTCTTGTGATACTATTATCAAATAGATAAACCCACATTCGTGTTTTAATACCCCTTATTATATAACAGTTGCATAAATAACTATTATTTAATTATCTCTTATCATATGTCCGCCAAATTAATTATGTCATTATTATTTGTATATCATTATTATTAAATTAAATTATTATCATTGTCAGAATATTATTATTAAATCAGATTAAATTGCTGTCACTCCCACAGACTCTAACTCCTTCCGTCTGCTGTGCCACCTATGCGCAAAAGCCTTCAGCCTCCGGAAGCCCGCCGCGCTGCGGCGACTGGACAGTTAGCCTCACTAACACCTCATCATTTCAGCTGAAAGACGTCCACAGCTGGACATAGGCCTCCCCCAAGCACCGCCAATTCGACCGGTTCTGTGCTTCTCGCATCCAGCGGATTCCCGCGGCCTTCACCAGGTCATCGGTCCACTTGTGGGAGGGCTTCCAACGCTACGTCTTCCGGTACGCGGTCGCCACTCCAGAGCCTTTCGGGCCCATCGGCCATCTGTTCCTCGAGCAATGTGCCCACTGCCACTTAAGTTGAGCAATACTTCGGGCTATGTCGGTTACCTTGGTTCTCGATTCGATCACGCAGGGAAACGCTACCACCTCGCTGATTGATTAATATTTTACAACGGCAGTTGTTTTTATGTAGTTCGTGCGAAACGAGCCGAAGCCCGCTTCCCACCAGGCTAAGCTACTGCATTGTGAAAGGCGCCATCTCACCGTGCCATCAAATTCAATGGAAACGCTCTATGAATCAAACTCCACACAGCGATATTTATAAGAAGGCAAGAAGAAGAAGAAGAAGAAGAAGGAAGATAGGCATTAAGTCCGCCTTTGTACCTCTTTTTTGAGTGCGAAAAGTTTAAATAAATAAATAAATATTTTGAAGGCACAGCGTGGCAATCGCCACAACTTTCCATTCTCAGTCCAAGACCCAGACCGAAAACAAGGTGGAAAACCGTATTGCTAAAAGACATGAAAGTGTCAGGTAACTAAAGACGATGTCGAGAATACAGCGAAGTGGAAGAGAGATACCAAGAAGGCTGACCCATCACCAAGTGGAATATATATATCCAGGAAGAGTGAGATAGCGTGAAGTAAAATAAATTCCTAATTGAGGAGCTCGTGGCTGAGTAATAACAGCCGCAAGAGTCGATCCATCAGGTCAAGCTACGCTTGCCGGGGTTGGTTCGTGGACGGGTGACCATCGTTACATACCGAGACTCTTCCGTGCCTCGGAAAGCACGTTAAGCCGTTGGTCCCAGCTGTCATTCGTTGATCTTTACAGTCGTTACGGGTCGTCAGAAGCCCGAAAGTTTAACAACCAGTTTTACCAATGTGTATCGTTTTACTCAGTAACTGGGTTGTGGAGATCAGATAGGCAATCGCTCCATGTAAAATACTGGTATTCAGTTGCATCCGATAAGACTGGAAGTCGACCCCAACATTTGGGAAAAGGTGAGGCGGATTGATTGATTGATTGAAAATAAATTCCTAATAAAAAATTGCTGCATCATAAACCCTTACCTGATCCTCTTGAAGTCCAGATCCTTAGTGTCTACGGTCTTCCAGGCCCCATGGAGGTAGTTCCGACAGATCCTGCCGGCCACTTCTCTCATCTCCTCCTCCGTGCCACACATTTGAAGTTTCTGTAACAGGAGAGAAGATTCTTCAATAACTTAAACATGCCTTTAGGGGTATGAGGAACTGGGTGTAAAGTTCACTCATCCACCATAGAAAAGGGAGGATCCTCCGACCAGACGGGTGTTGTGTCTGGCGGGCAACTGCCCAACGACTGATGTCGGGTTCCTGTATATATGTCCATCGTGCGGTAAACTCTAATTGCGCGATGCAGGATACTCTAATAATATGGCAAAGAATATGTTACTAATTAATCACAAAAGATGATGAATGTAGTTTAATTATAAATTTGTTTGTTAGAACGAAAATTAAATAACTTTCCACAATAAATCTTGCAAGTTAGGCAGATTGCCAAATGATGCAATACGCGCCTTATTCAATAAGTAAACATAATTCAATCTGCCTGCCTTTTCCCAACTATGTTGGGGTCGGCTTCCAGTCTAACCGGATGCAGCTGAATACCAGTATTTTACATGGAGCGACTGCCTATCTGACCTCCACAACCCAGTAACTGGGTAATACGTCACCCTTTGGTAAGACTAGTTGTCAGAATTTCGGGTTTCTGACGACCCGTAACAAGTCAAACATATGACCTCTGTTGAAATTTTTCGAATTTATAATGAAATTTGGGTTTTTTGGTGTATCTTTTCATACACGAAACCTCTTAAGGGGTCATTGTACTCATCATTATGAAAAACTTTCACTATGGGACAAAGCCAGAAATCGCAAAAAAAATCTGCTGTTTTTTTTCATTAAGTACATTTATGTTCACACAGCTCGTCAAAATGTAGGGAACAGTTTTTTTGGAAGTCGGTTGTTTTTCATTTTTAAAAAAAGCTTATTTTTGATGTTAGGATTTATTTAATGTTTTTAAAATACTCCTATGCATTATTATGGCCAGTGTTTTCATTAATTGTTAGATTTTTGTCTCCACATTGTGTATCAACCTGTGCCACTACAGAGCAAAAATGCCAGCATTAAGTAATAAAAATCAATGCAATATAATTTTACGTGGGAGAAAACCAGAATGTTGATATCGCACTTATGTAGGTATGGCTTACGCCATCTTTTTTCCTGCAGGTCCTTTGCGCATGCGCGAGGCCCAGGTCGCCAGGGCTTGTTTGTTTCATCGTTCAAAATATTGCACCGCCAGTTCATATTACATGGTATTTGTTTCTGTAAGTATATTAGTTTTAGAAGACGTGGGATAAGTCACGGACAGTTGCTAGTGAGTAATAAATTAAGATAAAGGTAATAAAGTCATATACACTTCATCTGTTTGATATTCATTATCTTATCTATCATAAACCGCCTATATTATCATGTTATCTATCATAAACCGCCTAAATTATCATGTAATCCTTACATATTATAAAACAAAGTCCTCCGCCGCGGCAGTCTGTCGTCCTATTCGCGACAAACTCAAAAACTACTGCACCGATTTTCATGCTGTTTTCACCAATGGATAGAGTGGTTCTCGAGGAAGGTTTTAGTATATAATAACCGACTTTCACGCGGACGAAGCCGCGGGCATCAGCTAGTCTATCATAAACCGCCTATATTATCAATTTATCATGTAACTGACAATAACCTTGCATTAGTAGACTTGTGATAAGCCATAGGATTGTATTTTTATTCGATAACGTAAATCCTGATTCCTGCACGAGTATTAAGTCGGCCATTGCTCCATATGCTCTATATGCGAAGGGTGTGGTGTGGTACACATGGGGACCCCAAATATGAACGTCAACGCAGCCTTCGTGCAACTATCCAGCGTGACGTCATCATCATCACTCCCACAAGCTTTCGTGAGGCGAGTCACACAGCCAGCCCACACGCTTCAACGGGTATCCTGACCACCAGCATGCAGCGAACGCGCATTCCTGGCCATCACCCTCAGCCTCATCACCCCGACCCACTGGGGAATCACCTCAATCACCTCATCACCCTGACCCACTGGGGAATCACCGCAATCACCTCAATCGCCACAATCGCCGCAAACATTTTCCGATTTATCCTATTTCGTGACGTCAGTGTGATGCGTAGCACGCATGTGGCGATGTAGATGCCCTCTCAATAGCCCGACAGTCTGACAACCAGTCTTACCAAAAAGGTATTAAGGTTTCGGGGCACGGGAGTGCCTCAGAAAGCAAGTTAAGCCTACGCCTGAGGGCTTAGTGTGAGTTTCTTTTAACCATTTCGACTTTACGCATCGACCGCGTTCGACGCTCCGATTGGCCCTTCACCAGTGAAGGCCAGTGAAGGGCCTATCGGAGCGCCGAACGCGGTCCATGCGTAAAGTCGAGATAGTTAAAAGAAACTCGCACTAGGACTTCTGATCGCTCACCGGTCGTGTCGGATTGCCTGCGTCCCATCGGACTATGAGAGTGAGGGAAGAGAGAGTGCACCTGTGTCTGCACACACACTTGTGCACTATAATATCTCCCGCGCCGAAGACTAGTCTCCGTTGAGATTGGTCGCCATGGCCGAAATACGATCTGGAGGACTGTTAGTTGGGAATAGACAGATGATCGGCGTGGCCTTTGCCTTTCAGCGAAACAACTAAAGTGACATTTCAAGAATTGATAATTGCAACTTGTTTGCATTTTGACATGAAAATAACAAGAAAATTAACATCAATTAAAACTGTTTTAAATACCATTCATTACCTCAAATTGTAATTGATAGTCTACACTTAGCAGTGATTGCAGCAATTATTTTCAATTAAAATGCACCTAGACGCCACCACTGATTATTTTAAACTAGTTTTTAATTTGCCAAATGTGCTGTTGACCACAAAAAAAATATACTTAAGTAAATATCTTTTTTAAAACAAGCTTTTAATGAACTAAAAAGGGTTTTCCCAGGGCCACCTTCCGGCTCCATCATCAGACCCTGGGCACCACCTAGTGTCAAAGCACTTGTTAATACATAGCTTATGAGTCCAAACACGATGGTCCTATCTTGTTTGATTGAGGAGTTCCTATGGCTAACTTACGGCTCCATCATCAGGCCAGCTCCATGATATCATTTTTTCAAAATGTCTCGGTAGTTATATAAGTATGCCAAGTTTCAGCTCAATCGGATGCCAGGAAGTGCTTGAAAAACGAATGTCAATTGGAGTAACCGGAAACACATACGAACAGAGCAAGCTAATATAAAACTTGTAAAAACGTTATGGCAGCATGACACGTAGTTTTCGTTATGATGGAAATGAAATTGTTTATTCTGTAAATAGGATATACAGGGTGGGCCATATCAGTGTTGGCGATTTAATTCTTCAATTTCTCGGTAACGCGCGGCGCGGGGTGGCGGGGGGATATGTTGTTCGCTGCGCCGCTTCCTGGAAATTTAGTCGCCATGGAGCCGTACACGGGAGTGCAGCGTGCATTTTGTGTCCGAGCGTATTACGAAAACAATAAATCAGTGATTACTGCACGTTTGTATCGGCATGAACACGGTTTACGCGATTTAAGTGAAGTTCCAAGCGCCAATGTGTTACGAAAATGGATCAGAATGTTTGAAACAACCGGCTCAACAGTACCAATTACGGCTCGTGGTCGCCCAGTTTCTGCAAGATCAGCCATCAGACATTGTGGAGCGTGTTCGTGTTTCAGTTCAGCGAAATCCGCAACAGTCAACACGTAAGAGAAGTCAGTCTTTGGACGTCAAAAGAACAACTTTGCGACGAATTTTGAAACGTGATCTGCATTTGAAGGCTTATAAGATTCAGATAGTCCAAGAATTAAAACCCAATGATGCCAATAACCGACTTAACTTTGTCAATTTGATGCTCGAGCGGTTCAACAATTTCAACAACGTGATTTTTAGTGATGAGGCTAATTTTCACCTTAATGGCCATGTGAACAAACAAAATTGTCGGTTCTGGTCCGAGACTAATCCCCGACGCTTGCATGAACGTCCACTTCACAGCCCTAAGCTTGTCGTGTGGGCTGGGATAACGTCAACCGGTATTATTGGGCCATACTTTTTTGAGGACCAAAGAGGGCAAGCGATGACGGTTAGAGCTAACAATTATTGCAACATGATAACAGACTTTTTGGTGCCAGCTTTGCAAGAACTTCAAGGCAATACCTCGAGGATGTGGTTTCAACAGGATGGGGCCACATGTCATACGGCTAGGGTATCCATAGAGCTGCTGAAAAATGTTTTTCCCGGAAAACTCATCTCGAAAAGGGGGGATATTGAATGGCCCCCACGTAGCCCCGATCTCTCTCCATGCGATTATTTTCTATGGGGCTACCTCAAATCGGTAGTTTACGAGAATAATCCGACCAATTTAGAGCAGCTGAAGAGGAATATTATTCAGGAAAGTAACAAAATACCGAGAACAACTTTTCCAAAATTTGCGACTTCGGTTCCAAGAGTGCCAAGCAGCCGAGGGAAGCCATTTGGACAACATTATTTTTAAGTCTTAAAAATTCCTATGCTTCTACTTTTTAACAATACAAATATATTTGTGTTATGTTTCGTAGTTTTTTTTTAAATCGAATATTTAAACCGCCAACACCCTTATGGCCCACCTGTATAAGTACTTATAGGAATCACTTTTTCACGTCATATTAAAAATAAGCTAGATGAGGTCGGCGTTTCCTATCTGACTATTCCGAGAAGAAAGGCCGAAACAAACTCAGAGGTCACAGTATCTTTTAAAGTCCAGACATAATAAAGAGTAGATTAATATTAAAATTGTTAACAAATATACTATAATAAGCCCTCCTCCTAATTTTTATGTTGTTATGCCCGACAGGGCCCACAATGCTCCAAAACGAATGTATGTCTTTATGTACCTACCATCTAAGTTCACATTGTGGAATGCAATAAACGTATTGAGTATTGAGTAATCTTGGCCAGGCCATATGAGGACCATGCAGATTAGCGTCTGCAATGGTCGTTTCATGAAAGAACCACTTAGATTTGAGTGGACCTGACCAGTCAGTGCAAGCATTTGTCAGTAATCGTGGAGCTCAACTCAGAACTTAAGGAGCTCAACAACTCGACGAACAAAATCATAAAAGAGGTAGGTAGGCCAAAGATAGTACACACGGCTACACATCAAGCTATACATTTCCAGTATAAGCTGACCTCGCATTGTACGGAAAACCTATACAATGCGAGATCAGCATAAACTGGAAATTTATAGATTGATGTCTACACATCACCCTGCCCTGACAGTTTTGAGTACACACGGCTACCCGTGTGTACTCAAAACTGTCAGGGCATAATTAAAACTATATATAACTGAGAAAGAAAAGAAAAAACTATCCATAAATCTAAAATTAAAATGACCAAAGAATCGATGGAAGGACTGTGTGAAAGATGATATGGACGGAATGGTGGTGACTACCGAGATGACGGCTGATAGAGAAGTATGGAAGAAACGGACATGTTGCGTACACCACAAATTAATTTGGATAAATAAGGGCAGGAGTGATGATAACGATCAATCTGCCTAGCCTGTTCCCAACTATGTTGGGGTCGGCTTCCAGTCTAACCGGATGCAGCTGAATATCAGTATTTTACATGGAGCGACTGCATATCTGACCCCCACAATCCAGGTGCCGTATTATGAAGTATTAATGCCACCATTTTTCCAGTGTGAGAGAGAGACGGAGCTAGACAAGACCGCTAGCACCATCCCATTTTCGCAGTGGAATAATGATGGCATTAATACTTCATATTACTAACCCAGTACTGGGTAATACGATACCCCTTGGTAAGACTGGTTGTAAGACTTTCGGGCTTCCAACGACCCGTAACGACTGTCAAAGATACACAAATAACAGCCGGGACCAACGGTTCAACGTGCTTTCCGAGGCACGGAGGAGTCTCGATATGTAAAGATGGTCACCCTTCCTCGGACCAACCCGGCAAGCGTAGCTAGACCCGTGCGGCTATTATTACTTAGCCACGAGCTCCTCAGAACGATGAGTCGAAAATTTTAACTAGAGATGTATGAACAGATCACCTTAGAATATCTAGACTTTTGCGACTCGGATGGATGACCCTGTTTACTCTTCAGAAGGTGATAATAATTATGACGTATCACTGTAATTACCAGTAATCGCAGTAATTAATAATGAATTATTGCACTAATAGTAATAACATTGAGATTATTGAGGTAAGTATTCATAACAGGTAGGTCTCAAACTCAAAGCATTTATTTCAATTAAACCATTTACAGGCACTTTTGAATTGTCAAAGAGTCGGTCAGTTAGTCAAAAAGTTGAAGCTAGTTGCCCATTCAAATTCGTAGATCTCTATGGAGAAGAACGGGCAAGAAACTCCAAGGACACTCTTTTAAAAATGTATATAGATATTACAAAATCCTGGGTACAGTATTCTTCGTGCTTCTATATGTGAGAACAATGTCAAACGAAAAATAATCAAAAAGAATTCAAAATATAAGATTAAAAATAAGCCCTGGCAGATAAGAGATGACCAGTCTCAACTGACAGCGCCCGTTCACGAACATGACACGTGGATCAGCACCATCCAGCTCAACCATTTTGTAGGGAACCGAATGATCCAACACACGCGCCACCATCAGCGAGACATTTAAGTGAGTATGACATACTCTCATCTGCCAGGCTCTTTCAAGTCAACATACCTTAGATAGGTACCTACCTTAGATATTTTTTTTTCTCTCATATTCTTATTATTTTCGCGGGCAAAGCGGTATCGTTAGTTATTAAGTTTTTGATAAGGAATTCTTCAGTAGAAGTCGGGCTTTGAATCCGTGGCCGGTTTAATTTAATGTCAAAAAGTTAGCCTGGTACCACATCATTATCTGCCAGCTTATTCCCAACCATTGTAGTCGGCTTCCAGTCTAACCAGATGCAGCTGAATACCAATATTTTATATGGAGCGACTGCCTATCTGACGAAGATTATGTCTGGACTTTAAAAGAGACTGTGACCTCTGAGTTTGTTTCGGCCTTTCTTCTCAGAGTACCTACTCAGATAGGAAACGCCGACCTGCGGGCTTAAAACAGCCACTTTGGCAGAATCATAATAGGAAAATATTATGAATTATCGTAAAATGTCACAAACCGACAATTCATAATTATGATCTGCGTGCGATTCATATTACGAAATAATTCATGTTTGACAGTTTTCTATGGAGATTCGTAAAATGGTCCACACAAAAGGAATAGCTTTTGTGTCAAATTAGAGAAATTGCTAATTGACAGCTGGAATTTCAGGAAATGAACTGCTTAAAGAGGAATTGCTAATGTGGCCGTTTTAAGCCCTCTAGCCATCTAGTTTTGAAAATATTATATGTAAAAGTTTTTGTACACACGGCTACACATCGGGCTATACATTTGCAATTTATCCTGAGCTCACATTGTATAGGATTTTCGTACAATGCGAGGTCAGCTTATACTGGAAATGTATAGGTTGATTTGTAGCCGTTTGTACAAAGCTATTTAAAGAAAATATTATTGATGGATGATTATTCATTACAATTCTCGCAATTCGCAGGGGGTGATATTTGCTGATTACTAATTCCATGGCCATTTTCTTTGTCACGCGACAATTTTTTTTTATCGTTTTATATCAGACAAGTATTGGATTACAGGCTATAATTACTTTATCTTTTACGATATGTTGAGACTTGAGACATAGACTAAGATAAAGTTATCTTGTGTTTCATAAAACGTGTGTAAATGAGGTTTTTAATGGTCTTGGCTTCGATGTATGTGAAGAGAGTTTTTTATCTGCAGTGGAGTGGTTCTAGGCTGATTATTTTATTATTAACTAGCTGATGCCCGCGACTTCGCCCGCGTGGATGTCGGTTATTATATACTAAAACCTTACTCGAGAACCACTCTATCCATTGGTGAAAACAGCATGAAAATCGGTGCAGTAGTTTTTGAGTTTATCGCGAACAGGACGACAGCCAGACGCGGTGGAGGACTTTGTTTTATATTATGTAGTGATAGTGATTATGTTTGTGTAGAAACAAGTTATCATTTACTACAAACAAGATTAAAAGATACAATCTGACACATATTTTTATTTATTTCCGAGGTTATGGAATTTTTTCATTGATATGACATGGATAGTTGGATGTACCTATCTGATAATTTCTACTGATGCAATGGAAAAATAATCGGATTTTTTATTCAAACCAAAGTAAAAACCTTGAATTGGGCTACTTATTTTTGATAAAGAAAACGCACCAGTGCGGTGCTCCGACAGCGCAGCGCAGGGGTGCTTCGTCTGTCGTCCGCCAATCCGTTGGAACGTCGCGCGCGACGACGCACAGTGGAACGAATGTATGGGAGCGGTTGGACGTAGACATGTCCGAAAAAAAAGAGTAAAATTATGCCAAACTAATGATGCCATCTTATTCGATTACTTAATGCCTTCATAACTTGTGGTGATGAATTTCTTCATAACTCCCATATTTCGGGAGTAATTTGAGAAAATGTGAAATTTTACTATGAAAATGAGTGTATCGAGCTCTCTCCCTCCTGATTCCGGGCTTGTTTCAAGTAGCGGTCTCTAATATCATAATGCTAATACTAAGAGCTATATTTAATACTAAGACACATAGTGCGCCAAATGTGCACTTTCTGGGATAAAGAGTGATGTTTATTTTATAACACAATTTTTTAATTTTTTGTTTATTTTGTTGATTAAAACCGTTTTTCTAAAGGTTTACCTTATTACAATAACATTTCTGAGCAGCCAATTAGAGAAGATATAAGCTAATTAGGATATATAATTAGGGACTTAAGGTTTACATATAAAACTGATGCACTAATGATTACTGATAAGAACATTGCTATTATTTAATTACTAAATGGCTCTTAATACACTAATTTAGCATGCATCATTTACTAATTATCACAATAACTAATTACCTTGCAATATTTAACAAAGGATACCTGGGATACCTGGATTTTATATAAATAGGTCACTATTAGTAACTTTAAAATCAGTGTTGATTTACACCTCGTTGTATCCAAGCTAATCTCGCAATGTATTTTCCAAATTTTAATACAAATCTTGATATTCACGTTGCTTTATGCGCACGCGCACATAAAGATTTACGCGACTTTAACTATTTGTTCAGTGTTTTAAAAGATAACAGTTGTGTTCAGTTATGTGAAAGTGCTGAAACAAGTTTAAAAGACTGGTGTCGTCGATTTTGCTACCGCATTTATGCAAAATGGACACAGTCTGGAAGAAGCACAGATAAGTTTCGGAAGAAACATGAGATTTGGCTACAGGCTGCAATTCAATGGCCGGAATTACAGAATGAAAATATGGAACCTTCTACAGAAAATATAAGTGACGTCATCGAGCCCATAATTTCTCCTGCTAAATCTGATGCTTCAACTTGTACACATCCTAGTCCTCGTAAATCTTTTGAGGACCTTAGTAACCGGCAAAAAAGAAGACGCACCACTGAAGATAGTCTTTCATGCAGCAGTAGCAGCGCTGAAATTATGTTTTCGGCCGAAAGGGCGCTTCAAAAGGCAGGACAAAGCGATACAGCTTATGTTATGAAATACTTGACGGAGAATCCAGAAGAGGCCTCAAAAATCAAAGCCTTCATTGAAGGTAAATCAATTCAGGTACGGGAAATATCCCCTTTGAAGGCATTGGCTCTTTATGTATCGATGAACTTATCGAAATGGCGCTATAACACTCTTCGGGATTTCAACACTCAAGAAGGAGCTCTTCAATACCCGAGTTACTACATGTTGGTTAAAGAAAAAATTAAGTGCTATCCGGCCAAAGAAGATCTCACAGTTACAGAGAGCTCTGCAAAAATCAAATTACAAGCCTTGATGGATTTAACCTCAAGAAGACTTATTAGGTCGTTAGAAACCCCTGTTGATCCCAATCAACAGCTCGTATTGACCAGCAAATGGGGTTTTGACGGATCATCTAGCCAAAGCATTTATCATCAAAGGACGAGTGAAGATGAGCAAATCGATCTTGCTAGTAATTTTATGATTAGTCTTGTACCACTGCGGCTCGTCTCAAAAGGTGTAACAATTTGGGAAAACGAGCGATCATCTTCCACTTCATTTTGCCGGCCAATATTGTTTAAGTTTATAAAGGAAACCAAAGAAAATGTGCAGAGAGAGATGGCTGAAATCGAAGCAGAG
This sequence comes from Lithophane leautieri, assembly GCA_949152455.1. Taxonomy (NCBI): domain Eukaryota; kingdom Metazoa; phylum Arthropoda; class Insecta; order Lepidoptera; family Noctuidae; genus Lithophane; species Lithophane leautieri. The sequence goes on along the minus strand of OX424486.1, from coordinate 9,477,627 downwards.
ATTGAAGCCTTAACTCCATCCACCATCACTGATGGAATTAGTGTCAAACACCAACTGCTGTTGACAATGATTGATGGTAAAATTCATTCCATTATATCCAATACAGCAGCTTCAGTGTGTGACATATGCAAGGCTTGTCCTAAAGAAATGAATAATTTAGAGTTAATCAAAGATAAACACGCAAACGAGGACATGTATAAATATAGCTTAAGCACCCTTCACGCTTGGATTCGCTCAATGGAATGCTTATTACACATTTCCTACAAATTAGACATAAAATCATGGCAAGTAAGGGGTGATATAGCAAAAAGGCAAGTTGATGACAGGAAGAAAAGAGTTCAAGAGGCTGTAAGAAGAGAAACGGGCTTACTTCTCGATGTTGTGAAACAAGGCAGTGGATCCACCAACAATGGCAACTCGGCAAGGAGATTTTTTGAAAACTACACTAAATCTGCTGAACTGACCGGAATAGATGCTATGCTTTTAAGAAAAATCTGTGTGATCTTGCAGTGTATTTCATCAGGAGAGAAGATCAACGTAACTAAATTCCGAGAGTTCTGCTTTGATACTGCTAAGCTTTACGTGGAGTTATACCCATGGTATTATATGCCTTCTTCACTTCATAAAATTTTAATGCATGGGCCAGACATAGTTCAGAACATGTCAATTGTGCCCATTGGTTTTCTATCCGAAGAGGCATCTGAGGCTAGAAATAAAGATTTTAGAAAATATAGAGAGGGGCATTCTCGAAAGCATAGCAGTATCTCATGCAATGAAGATATTATGCACAATCTTTTACTGTCTTCTGATCCACTTGTTACAAGTATCCGTCCAAAAGGAAATAAGTTTGTAAAAAAATCTTCTTTTAAGGAATTTTATGAGCTTACGGATTCTGAGAAAAGTGATATCGAATTTGTTAACATAAATGATTTAGCGGACATCGATTCTGAATTTGAATTAATTGATGATGATGATGATGACGAAGATAATTAAATGATGTTATTGTTTTAAAATGTGTAACTTAGTAAATTAGAGCTTACATCTTAATTATTTATTGTACTTTTAATGAAACTAGGTAATTTATTATCAACTTACTTAAAAGTCATACTCTCATCAGTTCTTGTGAATATTTTTGTTAATATATATTTCTGTATATATATAATATATTTATAGACCTCTTAATAAGTCTGTCTGCGGTTTAAAGTAAATACAAATGGGGAAAAAACGTTTTTTTTTTTAAATTTTCATTTCCTTTTATCCCAGAAAGTGCACATTTGGCGCACTATGTGTCTTAGTATTAAATATAGCTCTTAGTAATAGCATTACGATATTAGAGACCGCTACTTGAAACAAGCCCGGAATCAGGAGGGAGAGAGCTCAATACACTCATTTTCATAGTAAAATTTCACATTTTCTCAAATTACTCCCGAAATATGGGAGTTATGAAGAAATTCATCACCACAATTTATGAAGGCATTAAGTAATCGAATAAGATGGCATCATTAGTTTGTCATAATTTTACTCTTATTTTTCGGACATGTCTACGTCCAACCGCTCCCATACATTCGTTCCACTGTGCGACGCTACGCTTTAATGTGGCATGGCATTTAAAATACATGGAAAAAAACGCAGCGTTTGAAGCTGCGACGACGCAACGCAACGCAACGCACTAATGAGGCAGAGCCCTTTTTTTTTTTTTTTTTTTTGAGGGTGGGAAATCATCCAATGACTTCTCCCGCTCTGGGCGGAGCGGAAGGGCGTGTCAGACTTTTACTGACTAAAACCCACCCGTGTTCCTTCATTTGCCTGTTGCCAAGGTGCCGGTATCCCTTTCGGACTTTCCCGCAACCCTGGCAGGCATCGGTCCTACCGGACCCCGTCAATTTTGCTGACATCTCTTTGAGGCGCGCGTGGAACACGACGCGCCATCGACCCGGGCCTGGTCCTTATCGGACGGCGAGCTGCCCGTTGCTCGCCGTCCGCAAGCCCGCGCCTATGGTGGCCGGGAATCCGCCTGGGATTCCCGACGCCCAGGGCGTCTCCAACGGCGGCGGTTAGGGGCGTGAGGGCGCAAACTTTGCCTTTCCCTCTCGCGTTCCGCCTCCTCCTTCGCGAGCATTACTGCTTCGCAGAAGGAGGTGACGGCTTCCCATGCCCTCTCGCTCCGTACCATGGCCTGGACCAGGGCCGGACGCGAGAGGTCATTGCCGCCAATCGCCTCCGCGAGGACACGGCGGTGCTCCGCCCAAGCAGGGCATACCTCCACCGTATGCTCCACCGTGTCCTCCGGGCGATCCGCACAGTGGTGACACCCGGGCGTTTCCTCCCGCCTAATCCTACACAGGAACCTCCCGAAGCTGCCATGTCCGGTGAGGACCTGTGTCAGGCGGAAGGTGAGGCCACTCCTCAAAGAGGGGACTTATCGCCGCTAGTGTGGCGTGCCCAGCACTGGGTTGCGACAATCGCACTCTCCATGCCGCCATGAGATCTTGCCGGAGCTCTGTCCGCTGTGCCGCGATTTCTCGCGGCAGCGGAGTTACACCCCGGCGCTTCACCTCCTCGCGCCACTCCCAGATGTGCGCGTGGACCTTCGCCTCCAGATCCCATGGCGGTAATCCGGCAAGGAGGCTCGCCGCCTCACGGGAGACCGTGCGGTATCCCCGGGCCAGCCGAATAGCCATGACCCTTTGGGACGCGTTCAACCGGCGGGCTGGCCGCAGCCTAAGGCAACGCGCCCACACCGGTGCCCCGTAAAGGGCCATGGACCGCACGACCCCCGCGTAGAGCCTCCGGCAGGAGGCGTTTGCACCCCTAGATTGGGCAGGAGCCGCCTCAAGGCAGCCCCAGCCCGGTCCAGCCTTGGAGCCAAACGTCGGAAATGAGGCAGAGCCCTAAGGTCACTATGTCCTCCAATGGCGTGCCGTTCCGCCGTATCAGAAAAAAAACCGGCCAAGGTTGCATACCATACATACCTGTATTTTTAACTTTTACATTTTTAATTATTTGTTGTTACAGCGGCAATAGAAATACACAATCTATGAAAATTTCAACTGTCTACCTATTGCGGTTCATGAGATACAGCCCGCTGACTGATAGACGGACAGCGGAGGCTCAGTAATAGGGTTCCGTTACCCAACATGCGGGAACCCTAAAAATATTAAGTAGGTACCCTTGATGACTTCATTAACATACAATAAAGGAGAAATATGATAAAACATTGCTGGGTTTTAATATTCATGACTAAAAGGAAAAATCGACTTTTTTATAGTTACAAATAAAATACGAGGAATAACATTGCATGATGCCTGTATTCCTTAGAGGGGTAAGTAGAAGTGTATAGAACAGTCAAATAGGTACAGTCACGGACTTTAATTGATGAGCCACTTTCAAACTTTTCAATTTTGCAGTTTCATACATTCACGAGATTACACGATTAAACACGAACTCAAATCGCATGCTCGTAAACAAGATGACAAATTGCTAGTAATCGGAAATAGTCTTATCTAATAAATACAATGTATATCCAATCTATTTGATACTGACCTCCTTCGAGTCGGAGCTCATTAACTCGATAATTCTGAAAACCTATCCAAGACCGTGACAGTTGAAATGTCGATGTCAGAGACGTTATTATCGAATTTATCGAAATGAGTAATTAAATTTTCTACGTACGCTAACGTTACTATGGCTACGCTAAAACAATCGTCGCTAGGTTACGGTTGCTAGACCTGCAATTGGTTGACTTTGGGGAGTCACTCTGCTGTCAAGTTTGTAGTTCTGGCCAACCGGTAAAGATACTAAATATAATTTTCTTCTTTTTTAATATGAAGATATGACTTTCCGTATCTGGATGTACGAGTATAACCGACTAAGCCCGATTTGCAATACACATTACTAAAATACGAACAGTGCCAAGTGGCTCATCAATTAAAGTCCGTGACTGTACATACAATTAAAGCATTTGGCTCAACTGGAGAGAAGTCTACTTCTCAAGTAGAACCAGGGTCCGACAACATTTGTCTGGCATTAATGTTGAAATGAACCTTTTTGGCCCAGCCGTGAGGCACACATTATGACACCATTATTATATTTTTAAACGACTTCTTCAATAAAGAGGAGGTATTGCAGGTGGGGACCAACCAATAACCTGAAATATGGTGTAACTTTTGTTTGTCCCCGCTGCAATACGTTACAAAAAACAAAGTTCAATGCTTGTTTTTCTCTTTTCAGTTATAGGTTTTTGCAGACGGGTTTTTTGTTTTTTAAATAATTCGTTTTTAGATAATGGTACGTAACCCTTCGTGCGCGAGTCCGACTCGCACTTGGCCGGTTTTTTTATTCGTTCTGTAGTCAAACGTCAACCTAACACTACCCAAAAGGCACGAGTGGGGGTTGTTGGAAGAAGCCAGTCTTATTTTTAATAATATGCAACAAACAGATTGCCGGTATCTGATAATACTTTTAATCTGGTAAAAATGGTTGATAATTATTGTGTTAATTTGGCCATATTATAACTTGACCTTTGACATTATGATTATTTGTAAACTACCACCAGGATATGATATCACAGATTATGACAAACATATTATAAAAAGTGAAATCAAATGAAATTGTCTATTCTGTAGTAATAGGATATTAGAATCACTTTTACATGACAATGAGGTTGGCGTTCCCTATCTGACTACTTTGAGAAGAAAGACCAAAACAAACTCACGAGTTTGCAGTCTCTTTTAAAGTCCAGACATAATCTTGGTCAGGCCATATGAGGACCATGTAGATTAGCATGGCCTTTTAAGGAAAGAACCACACAGATTTGAGTGGAACTTTCCAGTTAGTGCAAGCATTTGTCAGTTATTGTGGAGCTCAACTTAGAACTTAAGGAGCTCAACGACTCGACGAACAATATCAAATAAAGGACATTCGCGTAGGCCGCATGAAGTACTCAAATTGTCAAACCATTGGTAAAACTAACTAAGAACTAAAAATATAAAAATTAAAATCCACTTAGTCCTCACAATAATTAAAAATATAATACAATGCTTTAAAAAAGTACACAGGCATCAATTTTTTGTTATAAAAAGATTATCTAAATGAAATCTTACATATTTTTTAATAAATTTGCCTTAGATTACTTTGTTGGTCTAGTGTTAGCAAGACCGAGGAGTGGAATAAGAGTTGGTCGGTCCACTGCGGAGCATGAGATCCTGGAATCAACTACCAGGTCAGGCAAAGTGTTATTCGGATTTTCTATCAGGAATTCCTGAGTAGCAGCCTGCAGGCTTGATTTGTGCCCGGTTGATGGCAATAGGCTCGCCCCCTATTACATGGGACTTAAACATAACAGGCAAAAGGTGGGTTTACTATGGGTACACATCTCTGCCTAACCCTTCGGGAATTACAGGCGTGATGTTAGGTTTATGTAAATGCGCCATTTTATGAGGGAGTTAGACATGTAATTGGCGGCAAAGATATTGTTTACGTTCACATCTAACCGATTACATACTTTCGTGACGTTTGATGAGTAAAAGACACAGTACAATATAAGTTTATAGCTCACAGATGGAAAACCCCACGGAAAACCTGAAAAAACGCTACAAATTCTTAACAAATCCCACTTTTATTGCACTCTAATCATTTTCCAACACTTTCAAGGCAATAGCATGGTAAATTAATGCTAATTATAGGATTTTTCCGTCTTACATGCAAAGAAGTTTACGCCTTTTGTTAAAACACGCCCTATCACGAAATAATTAATGGACACTCACCATGTAACTGCTTTTATTAATATCTAGGAACCTCTTGTAGCTATTCCTAGCCTGTATCAGTAAATTCTTTATTGTGCACGACATTTATATCGTACTATAATTAATCGATCGATCTCGCGTAAAAAATATGCCCGACCACGGACCAACCGGTCAACTGTCAACCATAGAACCATTTATGACAGAAGGGGTTGCCATAATAAAATTATAAATACCCATGCTGCTGTCAGAGTCAAATAGTGTCAACTGCTTACTTGAAAAATAAGAAACCAAATAAATTAAGTTATTATTGAAAATGTATTTTAACGATTACTAATGTATATATATACACATTTTATTGGCCTAACAAAACCAACGTAACTAAATAAAGTACTTTATGTAAGTAAAGCGGGAAACAAAACAACATTCAAACATGTCTGTCTTACCGTGCGTTTGCACTAGCGAAACTTTTACGACAAAACATGTTGAAATCTCTATTTTCTGTCAATGTTCCATACAATTTTTGACAGGAACTAGAGATTTAAACATGTTTTGTTATAATGTTTCGCCAGTGCAAACGCACGGTTACCGTGCGTTTGAAAATTGTATGGAACATTGACAGAAAATAGAGATTTCAACATGTTATATCGTAAATGTTTCGCCAGTGCAAACACACGGTTAGGAAATAAGATAATAATATATGTCTATTAATGACTCATTGTTACCATTTTATGGCTTATAAATAGTGACTATTCACGAGCAGTTTGTTTTATTGCAATACCTCAGTGCATACAAACAAACACAGACATAATGGAATATTATAAAGTGAATATCACAATGTTATGTTTGAGAATCCCTTATCTTAAAGACGTGCTGTACTTGGTTAGATTATTTCAAGATATAAATCTGTAAACAAATAACTACTGTTGGAAACTTGACATATTTAAATCTTTAAATAAATAATGAATGTGATGTACGAACAATGATAGTTATTTAGGAAAGTTTTAAATTACATAGGTCGCTATCATAAAAAGAACACACTAACTTGCCTTGCTCCTAATGAATTCAATATAATTATTCAAGTTCACACGAACTACGGGAAGTGATTCGTATGGCAATGTTGTTATGACATTCTTTTTACAATAACTATTGATTTTGACAATGAAATAATGTTACCTGCAGTGCAAAAAAAAAATACCTGCTTTGTTTTTCTTTTTGGTCAAGTTTAAAACAAGCATAATTATGATATTGGTTAAATACAAATCGTATTACTAGTGTTAGCATCAATAAGTGTGCAACGGAATTCGCGGTTAATTTATCTGGCGTGACTAATGTTTGTTATTTTCTCGTCTTATTACTCTAGAACTGTTTATTTACGCCAACTAATTTGTTTTTATTCTATAGGTGGTTGTTTGTTTTGTAACAAAAATAATATGAATAAAAAAGTTAAAAAAAAAACTGATTTTATTACTTATTCGAGTTATCATCCGACACGATACGTCACAGATGGTTCGACGTTCTATACAAAAAAAAAAAAAACATATTTTTTGTGTAATCTTTCCGGTTCACCTTATTTACATAACTCTGAAAACCCAACAAAAGTTTACCTTTGCCATTTCAACACGAGTATCACCTCCAATACAGTAAATCAAGGTTTAATTCTTTAATTTCGTTTTAAAAAATCACCGATAGAATGTTTATTTGAATACGTCTGCACTTCACAGTCTAAAAATATGTACTGACGGAGCCAGCATGAAGTGAAGAAGAGCACGGAAATTCGATAGCGTGACGTGATTGGCGTTTTCACGGGTGCGAAAGAGACGAAGCATCGCGAATACAGCCGATCGTTACCGATATTCAGCGAAATGCTATCCTTGTTACGTGTCCACAAGGTTCGTCATGAATGATAAGGCGGCCAAATGCTGAAATCATTCATTTTATTCGTTCCATAGTCAAGTTTACTATGTATTTTATTACTGCGTTATTCATAAACAGCTGTTTAAATATGTATAAATATACGGAGTACTATACATGATGTTATTTACTGTAAATTCAGCTTGAATATCCTGCTGCAGTTAGTGTTATGAAACTAAAGTACACATATATTGTTTTGATCTGTAAGTTGCATTGTTATCAAAATATTTACGTCTGGCGTCCAACTAGTCCAAGTTTAGGCCAATTATTCATAATATTTTAAACGGAACTCCATTTTAATTGCTTGTTTATTATGAGATAAAAACGGGCACGGAAGATCACAGAGAAAAATAAATGAATTAGGAAAAATAAATCGATTAGGTTTTGTATATTTATTATTTAGGTACTAAACTTTTGAAAAGTAGATATTATACATACTTGATATTATTATCTTTAAACTAATAATAAAGCTGAAGAGTTTGTTTTTTGTTTGTGTGTTTGAACGCTAATCCCTGAAACAAAGTCTAAAAATGCAGGCGAGTTTTTTTTTTTTACTTCTAGAATTTGTCCAACTGACAGGTGTCAGGAACGCATTCATTCGACGGCCGGATTGTACCTACATAATGGGCACACGTGGTAAATACAACTCAAAGGATTTAACCATAACGTAAAAAGCACATGATTTTATTCACCGTCTAAGTACCATTGCATTTCTTTTGTCCCATAAAAGGGGTCACGGCTCACGGCCGCAATTTTTTTGGGTTTCCTTGCAACTTTACAACCAAGAAAGACAACAACTGTTTTTTTTTTAAAGAAAGAAAGAAGGCTCATATTAACTTTCATTCTACTTGTTCTGAAGACTATACATATATTAAAGTAGGTATAGTAATTTTATTCTAAGTACATTGTCTTCACATATAATTATATACTTAATTAACGCGGCTTCACCCGCGTGGATGTCGGAAAATATCCCACGGGAACTTACTACCGGGATTCAAAGTACCTACCTTATGTGTTAATCCAGGTAAACAATGTATTAATTAATCGCACGGACTCGCGCGTCGAACTTTGCTTGCGCGATGCAGGAATTTTCGTGACGTCTGTGCGATACGTAGTTCACATGTGGCGATGTAGATGCCGCGACAATCAAAACTATGTCATTTGTGAAGCGCAGATGGATCAAGAACTCACCGTTTATGTTGATAGGTACTGAAAATGTGCCAATTTAGCCGTCTAAACATGTGCTCCAAAACTGCGTTGCATTACACCCACCCACTGGAGCCCTGCAGGCAATGCTAGGACTCCCGCCTTTACATGCTCAGGAGGTGGCCCTGGCCGCCTACATGCTCAACATATCCCACACCCTGTGCAAAGACTAGTAGGTAGGGGATGCAATCTTGGCTTCGCCAAAATCTCGCGAGATTGCAAAGATTAATCTAGCGAAATCTCGCCATATACGAGATCTCGGCGAGATCGCTGGTTCGCTTGTTTTTTTAATAGTGTGGCGGCATCTACATCGCCACATGCGAACTACGCATCAAAGACCTGACGTCACATAAATCCTGCATTGCGCAATTAGAGTTTACCGCGCGATGGACATATTATATACAAGATTCCAACATCAATCGCTGGGCAGTTGCCCGCCAGATACAACACCTGTCTGGGGGCCAAGTCTACTACAGACAGATTTGCCATACAAAATCTGTCAAAAACTCATATTTGTGAGACCATTGACACGTTTGTAAATACATTCGAGTTTGCTAAATAAAAATAACAAAATACAGATTATATACATAAAGAAAGGGCTCATAGGGCGTCAAAAAACTCTTCCGCATCGCTGTCAGTTTGTAAATTAGTAGATATGGCCCCCTAGTCAGAGGATCCTCCCTTTTTTATGGTGGATGAGTAAACTTTACACCCTGTTCCTCATAAAACCCCCCCTAAAATAGGAAAATAATATGGATTTTATTTTTTTATACTTAGTAATCTTTTATCTACATAAGTTTAAAAAAAAAATCTACTCAACAACGTAAATAACGCACTGAATGTTGTTGAACTGACAAAATCAAATAAATTAGTCTTAATCGGTTACGAAAATAAGTTACGCAATTAGTTAGCAGGGTAAAGCAAGATTGTCTTTCGGCGCCCTTTGATCAACGCTTTCACGGCACGTAAATTCTATTTTAGTTTCATGTTAAATAATAGTTCCCAAATTTTCAAAAATCAACTGTAATTGCAAATATCGACATTTAGGTTCTGAATTTAAATTAAATTTTAAAAAAAGTCTGTAGGTAATCTACGGATTTTTTTAAATTTGATCTGGCAACACTGCACCCGCGCAACTCAAAAGGCGCCCATCAAAATTTTATTTTGCGCTCAAAATTGTTTTTCGCATTTGGCTTTTTGGCGCCCCTTGCCATATGGCGCCTAGAGCGACCGCTTCCATCGCTATCCTAGGGCCGACGCCGACTACAGAGCGCAAACAATTGTCCGCAAACTGTATGAGTTCTCCCTTATAACCCCCAAAAAACATATAATTCATGCTTCTGTGCAATCTCGTTAATATCGCTAGATCTCGTTCGATTTTCGGTCGCTAAATATGGCCGCGATCTTGCGAGAACATTATTGCATTCCCTACTCGTAGAGTCAAGCACTTGCTGACTCTATGAGGCCGTATACGAAATTTATGAAAAATCATTTCAATTATGATCTAAGTAATGTATGTTTTGCATTAAAACTTACAGACATAGGTACAGCATTTTATAACTTTAAAATTCAGTACAATAACGTCTGTTATATCACGTAAACCAGCAAAAAATAATTAAGCTTCGAGTCAATATTGATTAGTTTTGATAAAACATTTTTAGTGCTTATTTATACCTGAAACAGCTGCCTAGCGGTTTCCCGACTATGTTGGGTTCGGCTCCCAGTCTAACCGGATGCAGCTGAAAAGGTACCAGAGGCCCTAGACAAAGTGACATTCTATCAGCGATAACGATGATGGAAAAGGCAAAAATGTATAGGACTGACATAAGCTATCGAAAAGCTTATGTCAATCCTGTTGAAAGTCGTTGTAGAAATACGAAACGCTTTCGAAGCGATTGTCACTTGTCTGGGCCCTCAGTACTACCAGTATTTTAAATGGAGCAACTGCCTACCTTGTGCTTGGCTAGACGAGTCTTCGCTCAGTGTGCCTGATATGTGAAAGTAAGATGCGATCAAGTGACAGACAACCAATGATAGCATCACCATGGCAAAACCCCGAAACACTCAAATATACTAGCTTTGCCCCACGGTTTCACCCGCGTAAGACTGGATCCCGTGGGAATATTGGGATAAAAAGTATCCTATGTCCTATTCCAGGTCATGGTCTACCCGTGTGCCAAATTTCATCCAAATCCCTTCAGCCATTTTAGCGTGAAAGCGTAACAAACAAACTCACTTTCGCATTTATCATTACATATTATAAAACGAAGTCCTCCACCACGTCTGTCTGTCGTCCTGTATGCGATAAACTCAAAAACTACTGCACCGATTTTCATGCTGTTTTCACCAATGGATAGAGTGGTTCTCGAGTAAGGTTTTAGTATATAATAACCGATATCCACGCGGGCGAAGTCGCGGGCATCAGGTAGTAAATATTATATAATAAAGTTAGGAAGTTAGGATAATATTTGTTTGTGAGTGTGCCGCACGGATCGATTCATCAGGTTAAGCTACGCTTGCCGGGGTTGGTCCGTGGATGGGTGACCATCTTTACATATCGAGACTCCTCCGTGCCTCGGAAAGCACGTTAAACCATTGGTCCCGGCTGTCATTTGTGTATCTTTGACAGTCGTTACGGGTCGTCAGAAGCCCGAAAGTCTGACGACAACCAGTCTTGCCAAGGGGTATCGTATTACCCGGTTACTGGGTTGTGGAGGTCAGATAGGCAGTCGCTCCATGTAAAATACTGGTATTCAGCTGCATCCGGTTAGACTGGAAGCCGACCCCAACATGGTTGGGAAAGGGCTAGGCAGATGATGATGAGTGTGGTGCGTTCAGAGAGGAGATACAAAATATAAAAAATAACTGATTATCTAGTATCATATTTAGATATTTTAATAAAACATAATTATTAATTAGCTCACAAAACAAAAAGTACTATCATTACAGATAATTTATTTACAGTATCCAGCGACCCAACCGGGTTCCTTGTGACAGTAACCAGAGCAGCAACTTCCTTGGCTGCCATCAGGTTGACACCCGTCGCGCTTGCCAATGCAGGCAGCAACTTGGCTCGGTATGAACATGGCCGCTACCACGAAGATGGCGAACAGGAAGAACAGACTGAATTTCATTTTGCTTTTTGGTACTTTTCTGAATCGTTATATCAACAGGAACTATTTTCTGTAGTAGTGAAGGCTACTCTATAATTGATTGAACGTTGCGAGTGTTTATATACTTTTGAGGAGCCGTTTTTTCCTAATATTAATTATGATAATATTATTCTAAGATAACTCGTTTGACCGCGCGGAAACCACCAATTTTATTCACATACTTGCCTCGCCCGCGAGGAGATTTGCGCACATTTATGTTATCGTATCTCGTAATTTAGGGAACTCAGACAAAGTGACATTCCATCAGCGATAACGATGATGGAAAAGGCAAAAATGTATAGGACAGACATATGCTATCGAAAAACTTATGTCAATCTTGTTGAAAGTCGTTGTAGAAATACGAAACGCTTTCAAAGCGATTGTCACTTGATAAGTTCTCAGCTGATTTATTTTTCGTTATTTCGGGGTTTGGTCCCTTTGTGAAAGTTGTTCTTAATGATGAGTATGGATGCCATGAATTCAATTTCACCCATTTCAAAATGGTTGAGCTGAATGGTGCTGATCCATGCGTCATGTTCGTGAACGGGCGCCGTCAGTTGTGACTGGTCATCTATTAGCTGCCATGGCTTATTTTAATTTTTGAATTGTTTTATGTTATAATTGCGGACGCTTTTAACGTGCTTTCTACATTGTTCTCACATGTATAAATTTCAACATGAATGATGTAACCCTTGTAACAACAATATTTTGATTTAAAAGAGTGTCCGTGGAGTTTCTTGCCCGTTCTTCTCCATAGGTACCTACTACGCTTTGGAATGAGCAACTAGCTTCATATTTCTGACTGACCGACTCCTTGACAATTCAAAAGTGCCTGTAAATGGTTTAATTGAAATAAATGCTTTGAATTTGAGTTTTGAGTTTGACATTGCTCCATTTTTATTAATTCTGTTTACCTATTGTGGTACAGTAATCTTATTCTAGGTGCATCGCGTTAATTCGCGTTCACATGTAAGTAGTTATATAACTGACGAAGAATAACGGTGGAGTTTCTTACCCATTCTTCTCCATACGAAAACTACCTTTTGGAAGGGGCAACTAGAATCAGTTCTATTTCTTTGTTTTGACGTTCAAAAGTGCCTTTTATGTGCCTAATTGAAATAAACTATTTGCCTTTGACTTTATTATCAGATAAGATATAAATTTCTGCCGTGTTGGTCTCATTCAAACAAACAAACGAACAAATCTTCAACTTTTAATATATTAGTGTATAATCTATGCGATGAGCAAAAAAGGGGCAGTTTTTCCTCAACGCACTGGTTTTTTTTTAAATCATAGATAGGTAATAAAATTGATTTATTTGGTAAAATATGTAAACAACATTGTGCGGAAATCGGTTGTCATGTCGCCAAGGAATGAGGAAAATGTCGTGTAGAAGCTTTGAGCATGAATGTCGATGGCTATAAGGCGGTACCCGGAGCAAAATTCGTTCCCTCTTTGTAGACTGAATCCCGGTGAGTTACAGTAGTGAATACGACCAAATTGTAGGATAAAATTTTTATAAAATCAAATATTGGTCTATTGAAAAAAAAAATTGTTATCAAATGTTCATTATTAAATTGTCTATCCATTAGTGTCAGTAGCAAAATTAAATAATGTTTACCTTACGACGAGATGTATGATAAGTTGATAACAAAGATTATTTCTCATTTTTATGGTTTCGTTGGAACGAAAGAAACATATACTTACTCCTTTAAAAAAACAAAAGAAGTGCACATTAATGGAATTTAAGATTATGTAGAAATTTAATGTATTTTAATTATTTGATATTTCTTTTTAAATAACAAGTAGATAGCTCCTAAGAACTACAAAAAAAGCGGCTAGAGTGGCGTTTTGCTCAGGGTATCGCCTTAAGAGTAGGGAAAGACCAAAGAAACGATGGATGGACTGTGTGAAAGATGATATGGATATAGAAAGGGGATGTCTACTGAGATGACGACTGATAGAGAAGTATGGAAGAAAGGGACATGTTAAACAACATTATTTAAATTTATGTGGTGTAGGCTCACTTCGTTGTCCGTCCGTCCGTCCGTCTATGTGTCTGTCAAGAGCGTTTTTCTTATGAACGCGTGGAGGTGTCAAGTTGAGTTGTGGATTTTTATTTTTGTATTTTTTCGTTCTCAATTAGTTTAAACGATGGTCTGGCAGTTTGATTACTTTATGCGGCCTACCCAAATGTCCTTTCTTTGGTATTGTTCGTCGAGTCGTTGGGCTCCTTAAGTTCTGAGTTGAGCTCCACTATTACTGACAAATGCTTGCACTGACTGGACAGGTCCACTCAAATCTGTATGGTTCTTTCCTCAAAAGATCATTTCAGATGCTAATCTACATGGTCCTCATATGGCCTGACCAAGATTATGTCTGGACTTTAAAAGAGACTGCGACCTCTGAGTTTGTTTCGGCCTTTCTTCTCAGAGTAGTCAGACGATCTGTCGTCTGACTCATGTACCTTATTTTTAATATGGCGTGTAAAAGTGATTTCAATAGGTATCCTATTTACAGAATAAACAATTTCATTTCATTTCATTTCTTGAGGCCGGGAGCCGAGCAAATAGAAAAAACCGGCCAAATGCGAGTCGGACTCGCGCACGAAGGGTTCCGTACCATAATCTCTATAAAAACGGCAAAAAAAATCACGTTTGTTGTATGGGAGCCCCCTTTTTTTTGTTTGGGTTTGGGATATCGTCAAATGACTTCTTCCGCTCTGGACGGAGCGGGAGGGCGTGTCAGACTTTTATTGACTTTAGTCAGTAAAAGTCTGACATGCAACTGAAGGAACTCGGGTGGGTTTTAACCCACCCGAGTTCCTTCAGTTGCATGTTGCCAAGGCCCCGGTATCCCTTTCGGAATTTCCCGCAACCGTGGCAGGATGGGAGCCCCCATAAATATTTATTTTATTCTGTTTTTTAGTACCAAATTTTTGTAATAGCGGCAACAGAAATACATCATCTGTGAAAATTTCAACTGTCTAACTATCACGGTTCATGAGATATAGCCTGGTGACAGACGGCGGACGGACAGCGGAATCTTAGTAATAGGGTCCCGTTTTACTCTTTGGGTACGGAACCCTAAAAAAAAGAAAGAATGGTAAGAGAAAACGAAGTAATATCGCGGGCGGGAAATGTGGCTGTTATTTTAGTACAATACTGTGATAATGTGGTACTGTGTGCCGCACGGGTCGATCCATCAGGTTAAGCTACGCTTGCCGGGGTTGGTGCGTGGATGAGTGACCATCTTTACATACGGAGACTCCTCCGTGCCTCGGAAAGCACGTTAAGCCGTTGGTCCCGGTTATCATTCGTGGATCTTTGACAGTGATCGTTACAGGTCGTCAAAAGCCCGAAATTCTGACAACCAGTCTTACCAAAGGATATCGTATTACCCAGTTACTGGGTTGTAGAGGTCAGATAGCCAGTCGCTCAATGTTAAATACTGGTATTCAGCTGCATCCGGTTAGAGTGGAAGCCGACCCCAACATACACACATCAACACGGTCTAGGGATATTTCATACTCAATTAAATAACTCGAAAAGTACTGGCCGCATTGGAATCTTTTATACACCGATTTGTTTGTAATTTATCTCAGACTAATTCCAAATTCAAATTGTTGAAAATTCTTTGTTTTCGGTGGCATAAAAATGTCTTGATGTGTAGGAGAGGGAATTTTCCTTTGTGCGAAATTTAGAAAACAATACGAATTACGTTTAGTTACAGTTTTTTTTTCATTTTTAAACGAACCCACCAAAATGTAATTTCAAGATTGTGGACACGCTATCGTGCCACAGGTGAAGTAGCGGAGAGGCACCGGGGGCCAAGTCGCATCACTACCCCCAGACAAGACCGATTTTTGCAAATTAGTGCGCGAGCTCAACCAAATGCAACGGCGACTCAATTGGTCCAAAGGCTGCGAGTGGAATACCAAGTGCTTGTGAGTGACCAAACTGTAAGAAGGCGACTACATGAAAGCAATCTACGCTCTCGTAGACCACTCCGGGTCCCACCTTTACGGAGAGGCAATCGTGGACGACGATTAGAATGGGTTCGGAACCACGTGGACTGGGGCCGTGAGCAATGGTCCAATGTGCTGTTCACAGATGAATCCAGGTTCGGCTTCCATCCAGATTCACGAAGGACGCGTGTTTGGTGAGTTCCTGGACGATGAAGCCGTCTTCAGAACCCTCAGGAAGTTCACCCATACCAAGGAGGAACAATTATGGTTTGGGCAGGAATTCGTCTTGGAGGACGGACGGATCTCGTTTGGGTGCGGGGCAATATGACGGTTGAACGATACGTCCAACAGATGCTGGGGCCCGTAATCTTGCCCCACAGAACACAAATGGGGCAAGATTTCCTGCTCATGCACGACAATGCCCTGGCACACACGGCGAGAACGGTAGCAGCTTGGTTACATACACACAATGTTAGGGCCTTAGACTGGCCTGCTCAATCGCCAGATCTAAATCCCATTGAGCATGCGTGGGATATACTGCAAAGAAGAGCTCTGAAGGAAGTTCCTGAAAATCTGGCTACAGAAGATCAACTTTTTGCGCACCTCAGAAGGTCATGGAAGAATATTCCGCAGCAAGACATTGACAACCTTGTTCTGAGCATGCCGAATCGTTGCCGATGTGTTATGAACATCATGGGCGCTTTCTCAGACTACTAACTTCAAGTTTATAAACACAAATTAAATGATTTTTCTATATTTTTCAGTTTTTACTCATAAATTAAAAGTTAATTCATATACGGTTTCCGTCTATGCTTCATTTTTTTTCCATAAAATCCTGAAATTTTAATCGAAGTACCTACATATATTCTACCATCATTAAAAAATGGTAGAATATTAAATAACGTATCTTTTAAATATATACATGTCATATAAATAATTAACACATTGATAGTAATTCGCTGTTTTAAAAATATCCCTAGACCGTGTCGATGTGTGTAGTTGGGAAAAGGCTAGGCAGATTGACTGTGGTCAAACTCAAACTCAAACTCAAACTCAAAGCATTTATTTCAATTAAACCATTCACAGGCACTTTTGAATTGTCAAGGAGTCGGTCAGTCAGAAATATGAAGCTAGTTGCCCATTCCAAAGCGTAGTAGGTACCTATGGAGAAGAACAGGCAAGAAACTCCATGGACACTCTTTTAAATCAAAATATTGTTACAATATGTGGGTTACATCATTTATGTTGAAATTATACATGTGAGAACAATGTAGAAAGCACGTTAAAAGCGTCCGCAATTATTACATAAAACAATTCAAAAATTAAAATAAGCCATGGCAGCTAAGAGATGACCAGTCACAACTGACGGCGCCCGTTCACGAACATGACGGTAATGTGGTGTCTTATGACTTGAACAACGCAAACGAAGTTGCGGGCACAAGCTAGTATGTGGATAAATTTGGTGACTTCTGCGCGGTCAAACGAGTTATCTTAGAATAATATTATCATAATTAATATTAGGAAAAAACGGCTCCTCAAAAGTATATAAACACTCGCAACGTTAAATTAAATATAGAGTAGCCTCCACTACTACAGAGAATAGTTCCTGTTGATATAACGATTCAGAAAAGTACCAAAAAGCAAAATGAAATTCAGTCTGTTCTTCCTGTTCGCCATCTTCGTGGTAGCGGCCATGTTCATACCGAGCCAAGTTGCTGCCTGCATTGGCAAGCGCGACGGGTGTCAACCTGATGGCAGCCAAGGAAGTTGCTGCTCTGGTTACTGTCACAAGGAACCCGGTTGGGTCGCTGGATACTGTAAATAAATTATCTGTAATGATAGTATCAATTTTTGTTTTGTGTGTTTACTAATAGCTAAAATTATATAACTTTTAATAAAATAAATATAATACTTTCTTAAATAATCGAATTATTTGTTATTTTTTATTTTTTATATCTCCTCTAAATACACACCACACACACAAACAAACAAACACACATGAAAAAAGGCAAAAACATCTACAACTGAACCTTACCACAAAAACTTAGACACTTGTTCAACGCCGCAACGCGTGTTTTTAATGTCAGTTTTATGTCAAAACTCCGTACAGAAATGTCATTTTTAGAAGGTGGTTAAACAACTGATAAGGCCGGTTTTGTGGTAATAAGGTAAAAGATTAAAAACATTTCATTAAATTCAAATGCGGACAAGTACCATTATGACTTTTTCAATTCATAAGTACTTTGTGAATTTACCTTTGATATTTGACATCGGTGAAGAAAAACCGCCCCCAAATGCGAGGCGGACTCGCACACGAAGGGTTCCGTACCACCGTACAATATTTAGCAAAAAAGCCGTAAAAATCACGTTTCTTGTATATTTTGAATTTTCCCTTATATTTTCAACTTTTTTTTTACTCAGGGCTTGTCAGACTCTTACTGATACCCACCCGTGTTCCTTCAGTTGCCTGTATGTTGCCAGAAGGCAGAAGCTATGGCATCTATTTCGGACTTTCCCGCAACCCTGGCAGGCATCGGCCCTAACGGCCCCCGTCAGTTGTGCTGACATCTGTGCCCTGTTTATCAAAACTTACAAGCCTTGTATTACCAAATGTCATTATTTAGTTCACAAGTACATATTTTGACGTGATTTTGTATACTTATCAAAAAAATTTTTGTAAGTTACAACTTGTAGAAAATCATAACAAATCCTGAGAGTGTCCGGCGACTCTCTATTCCGTTTTACAAGTTTAAAAGTGTCGCGCTTAGTACCGCAATCAATTAGTAAATTCGATTTTCTTTTCTAAAATGTTGTCAAAAGAGAGAGATGACCTGTTGCCCGTGTCCCAGCAGTGGGAACATTATGGCTGATTATGAATATGGAGATGAGCTATTAATTTAACGAAAATTAACATTCTAGGTAACTTGTGAACGTGTAGACTTGTAACTTTTGATGAACAGGGCCCAGCTCTTGAAGGCAATTAGGTACCCCCTGGAGTCTGAGATCACCCGTCACTTGATCAAGTGTGGTTAAGTATCATTGCTCGTTCCCGCTCTGTATGAGAAGAGCTCTTTGCCCAGTAGTGGGACACTTATGCTGGTATTACTAAGGGTCAGTGCACACCGTGACGTGAAGCGTCAAGATTTTCTTTACGAAAAGGTATAATTTCAGGGCGCGTCGCGTCGCGTCTCGATTATTTTTAACCGACGAAAAAAAAAGGAGGAGGTTCTCAAGTCGACACGTATTTTTTTTTTTTTGTTTTTTTTTTTATATGACCACGCATAACTTTTTCGTGAGTAGTCCTATTTGAAAAATTCTTTTTTTATTGGGAAGGGTATACCTCGAAGTTGGTCCCATTTAAAATTGGAAACTATAATCCACCCCTAAAGGTAGAAAAAATGGGTTTGATTGATTTTTCACCAACTGAATTTTCAACTGTGAACCGATTCTGTTGAAATTTCGCACACATATGTACCTCGTAGTTCTGATGACACAACCACTCATCATCAACTCCAGGTCTTTAACCTGGAGTACCCCCTGGAGTACCCTGGAGTGGATGGTAACTCAAAAGCGAAAAATAAAAAACTTTTTTACAAAAAATGAAACCGACGAAAAAATGACTGAAAAGCGAAAAATAAATAACTTTAATTTCGGAAGTCGGTGGCAAAAAACGAAAATTGAAAAGCGAAGACACCGACTTCCGCAATTAAAGTTATTTATTTTTCGCTTTTCAGTTCTTTTTTCGTCGGTTTCATTTTTTGTAACAAAGTTTTTAATGCTAGTAAAGCAAAAATTTCCACACAATAGGCATAACGTACAGTCCTCTGTGCAAAGCATGCATGGAGACTGAGGAAACCGTTGCACATGTCTTTGAATGAAGGTTATATTTTCAAACCGTTATTTATGTACTTGACGCAAAATCTTAACATTTTGGTATCGTTAGAAAAACCGGTTTTAGGAGCATTCTTTACACTAAGGTATTTCCCGATAAAACGGTTTAGAGCAATAAAAAGCGGTTTATCCTTCAGTTTTTATTCAGCGCCGTATCCTCACAATTGTTCTGGCCAAAAAAGTTGAGACTTTCTAGTCTCAACTTTAGTTGGCAGCAAAATTTATAAATAAAGCAAGACTGTTTAACCCTCTACATAGTGCGATAATTCGTGTAATAATAATAACCAATAATACTTCTGGAGGGCGGTGGGCTGGTTGGTATGACTAACGATGGCCGCCATGGCCCTCGTACAAATTACAATGGGCCACTGAAGGACTAAGTGCGGAAAACAATTCCAAAAACGGAGTTCCGAGAGCCCAAAAATATAGAGCTTTGAGAGCCCAAAACCGTAGAGCTTTGAGAATCAAAAAACATAGAGCTTTGAAAGCCCAAAAACATAGAACGCAATCTTAAGTGTCAAGAACCCTGGGTCGATGGCGCGTCGTGTTCCACGCGCGCCTCAAAGAGATGTCAGCACAATTACCGGGGTCCGCTAGGACCGATGCCTGCCAGGGTTGCGGGAAAGTCCGAAAGGGATACCGGGACCTTGGCAACAGGCACATGAAGGAACACGGGTGGGTTTTAGTCAGTAAAAGTCTGACACGCCTTCCGCTCCGCCCAGAGCGGGAGAAAAGTAATTGGATGATTTCCAACCCTCAAAAAAAAAAAAATTGTCAATCTCCCTGTCCAGTACTACTCTGACCGTAAGACACCGGTGTATGCATGTTTTTTGGATCTCTGGAAGGCCTTTGACCTCGTGTCTCACGAGGTGCTTTGGAGGAAGCTAGGGGATAGAGGTATACCGGTGGAGATGTTGAACATCTTTAATTATTGGTGCAGTAACCAGACGAACTGTGTCAAATGGTTAGGCATTCTTTCCGATTCGTACAATCTGGAGTGTGGCGTGAGGCAGGGGGGCATAACATCTCCAAAGCTGTTGAGCCTTTATGTAAATTATCTCATAGTGGAACGCAGCAACATGCGTGTCGGATCGGTGGGTGGTATTAGTGTTAAGGCATTTGGATAGAATTGGATAGATGAGTGTTATCCTTTGTAATTGTATCTAAGTACTAACAATAGTTTCTAAGTTTTTGTATACCTTTGGATCTAGTTGTCCCAAAATTCTAGATAATAGATGGCATCACGCTGGACCCTTTTGAATGTTAAATAGCTTTCCCTTTTTAGGGTTCCGTAGTCAACAAAGAACCCTTATAGTTTCACCATGATTCTTCAATTTAATTAGTTACTGCTCTCAATAAAATGTTTTAAATGTTTAAACATTTATTTGATTCCATCTATTCATACACCCACTCTTTTTTTTTTTGTGTAGTGTGTGTGTGTGTTTTTATGCAGAGTGGAGAAATACACATAACTTAACATTACGGTTTGTTTACCCGAAGGGTTGGACACAGGTGTACCTATAGTACATCCACCACCAGTTATGTAGGTCGTATGTAATAAGAGGCGCTATGGCCTATAGAAGGAGAAAAAAATATAAAAAATAATAAAATTTTAAGATAATTTAAAAATGAATTATTTTAATTTTAATGTACATATTAGTAAACTTTTCACAAAACATATAAAATATGACACAGTTATTGTAGATGCTAGGGACCATTCCGTTGCGCCGACCCCAAGTCATTTGGGATAGGAGCTGAAGAATGATGATGATAATTATAGATCACTTGCAGTATCCAGCGACCCAGCCAGGTTCCTTGTGGCAGAATCCGGAGCAGCAGTTTCCTTGGCTGCCATCGGGTTGACACCCGTCGCGGTTCTTAATGCAGGCAGCGACTTGGTTGGGTACGAACATGGCCGCTACCACGAAGATGGCGAACAGGAAGAACAGACTGAATTTCATTTTGATTTTGGTACTTTGCTGACTCGTTATATGAAGAAGAACTGTTTGCTGCAGTAGTTAAGGCTACTCTGTGAGTTGCTTGGAAGTAACGAGTGTTTATATACGTTTGAGGAGTCCGCATTTTCCTTATATCAATATGATAATATTATTCTGAGCTTGTTTGACCGCGCGAAGGCCATTAGGTTTATCCACATCTGCATTAGATATGCGATGAGGAAAATAAGCGAGCTTTTCCTCAACTGACACTGCTTTTTTGAAATCATGATAAAATTGATATACTTATTCTGTTTATGATAAAAAATATGTAAATGACAATCTAATATATTTAAATGTATTCAATTTTTTTAAATTTATAAAAATACGTTTAGCAATTAACTTTCGGTTATCCTACTATTATTGTATATTAGCTGATGCCCGCGGCTTCGCCTGCGTGGATGTCAGTTATTATATACTTAAATCTTCCTCGAAAACCATTTTATCCATTGGTGAAAACAGCATGAAAATCGATGCAGTAGTTTTTGAGTTTATCGCGAACAGACAGACGGACAGATGCGGCGGAGGAATTTGTTTTATAATATGTAGTGATATGTGTAATTTTGTATGTTTGATGCTGAAGTCTCCAGATAAAGAAAGCCGAAAATATGGTCTTCACACTGAAAACGATAAAGGTTCTGCCTTATAATGGGCGTTGAAATATAATTCCATAGCCAAAAATAGCCAACAGTCCGACAGTTAGGGCGACAGACGATCGTGGGTGGAAGATTGTTATCTCACACTAAATATGTAAAAAACCAAGACGGAGCGCTGCGAACAATACAGTGAAGCATGCTAAAACTACACCAACGCTCTGTGCATACACGCTAATACACACAAATTTACAACTATTTACAATGACTCTACAATCAAAGTTCACCAAACTAAGTGCACACATGTTTACGAAACCGGCCTCACGTCACCTGTTGACAGCGCTCTGTCTTGGTTTTTTATTTGGTCTGAGATCGTTATATGAATATTATTGAATATCAAAACCGCCCTTTGGGTTATTGTTGCGCACCCACTTGCTACTATTACAAGTACCATAGATATAAGTATTTCTATGACAAGTACTAAATGAAAGGAGAATAAAAACCTAAATTTCTCAGTAATCTCTTTGAAAATAATGAATAGGTTTTAGAACGAGACCAAACGACTGATTTGCCCTCTAACATCTGCCTCGCCTTTTGCCAACTATATTGGGGTCGGCTTCCAGTCTAACCGAATGCAGCTGAATACCAGTATTTTACATGGAGCGACTGCCTTTCTGACCTCCACAACCCAGTTACGGGTAGCACAATACTGATTGGTAAGACTGGTTGTCAGACTTTCAGGCTTCTGACTACCCGTAACTCATCATCATTTCAGCCGAAAGACGTCCACTGCTGGACATAGGCCTCCCCCAAGCACCGCCACTTCGACCGATTCTGTGCTTCTCGCATCCAGCGGATTCCCTCGTAATTTCAGCCGAAAGACGTCCATAGCTGGACATAGGCCTCGCCCAAGCACCGCCACTTCGACCGGTTCTGTGCTTCTCACATCCAGCGCATTCCCGCGGCCTTCACCAGGTCATCAGTCGACCTTGTGGGGTGTCTTCCAACGCTAGTTGTAAATTTGTTGTAGTCATAGTGTCTAGATGCTGAATGAATCTACCAACCCGCACTGGGCCAACGTGGTGGATTACGGCCCACTCCCTCTCACAGAGAGGAGGCATGTGTCCCAGCAGTGGGAACGCCACAGGCTGATTATGACTTAGCATGCCACACGGGCGAGTAAGCTCGCCGAGCCATAAGTACGCGTACTTGCTCGCACATCTATCAGTTTTATCACCCCTTTAAAACAAACAAGCCAACTTTTTTATGCTGGTGTGCGTGACAGCTACGTCTTAAACTGGCGTCGCCATTGTGTTTTTCTCCAGGGGGCCAAGTCTACTAATTTACAAACGTGTCAGTGGTCTCGCAATGATGAGTTTTTGACAGATTTTGAATGGCATATCTGTCAAAAACTGATCATTGTGTGACCACGTTTGTAAATTAGTAGTCTTGGCCCCCTGTGTGCGTGCATTTAGCGGTCAAGATGTACGTTATTTTTTTGCGACAAGTTCACAGCATTTTTATTTTTTATTTTAATTAATTGGTTCACTAACCTTTTTGATTTGTTTACCTCGTTATTGAATGATATATTATCCTCCATACCAATATTATAAATTCGAAAGTAACTCTCTGTCTGTCTGTCTGTATATTACCTTTTCACGCCTAAACCACCGAATGGATTTCGATAAAATTTGGCAAGGAGATAGATGGCATCCTGGAGATGAACATAGAATACTTTTTATCGACCTACAACGCGGGCGAAACCGCGGGCGTAAGCTAGTATGATATATATTGAGACTTATGTAGATTACCTTGTTTTGGTCATAGGGTGTAGGGTTGTATTGGGATACAAAATTTACTTTGTTTTGATAAAATAAATTATATATAAGTAAGTACTATGTTTTGTACATGTAGGATGAATTCAATGGTTGTAGATAATAAAATAATTCTTTATCCGTGTTTGCATCTTTTTGGAGCCGATAGTAGGTAAGTAAACACTCTGTGAAAATTTCAAGTATCTACATAATGTGCGAGCTAGTACCAACAACATACTCAGTGTTTCATCGGACCGGTGGGATTCTCCGATGCTTGAGCGTTGGATAGTTGGATACGACTGCATTCAGTCAAGTAAACACGCGCACGGGTATCGAAGTTTCCGATAGTGTTGTTTTGTACTTATTTAGTTTGTAAAATCTGGTCTTGTCATTACTAACATTAGTTTCATAAGCATTTCCGTGTTACTAACCACTATAGGTATGGATATTTGAAAATCCGAAATAAATGATTAATAATAAATAATTACGGTTCAAAAGATACAGGCCTGTGACAAACGGAAGGATGGACAGCGGAGCCTTAGTGATAGGGTCCCGTTGGCACCCTTCGCGTACGGAACAATAAACCAAGCCTAGAAACCGGTTACAAAAATACCGATCGAAACCGTTTGTTTCGGTTTTGCAACGAACTGAACGTGAACGTGTTGTAACTTGTGGCTACTTGTGACGATGCCGCCCTGAATAAAAACTGAACAAGGTGAGGCATTGGTTTATCATGCGTCCGTAATAAACCGGTTTTTGTTGCTCTGAACCGTTTAATCCGAATATGATGACTTCTCCAAAAACCGGTAAAAAAGGTTTATTCGAAAGAAACCAAATGTAAAGGTTTTACGTCAAGCACATAATACCTAACCACAAGTACCACAGTGTAAATAAGCAACAGTATTATATCTTCACTAGCTTCCACCCGCGGCTTCGCCCGCGTGCTATGTCGATAAAAAGTAGCCTATGTCCTTTCTCAGGCTCTAGACCATCTGTGTACCAAATTTCATTTAAATCGGTTCAGTCGTTTTGACGTGAAAGCGCGACACACAGACAGACAGACGGAGTTACTTTCGCATTTATAATATTAGTTAAGATAGTTAGGATAGAAAACAGCCATCTTTATCATCATCAGTAAGCAACAGTTTCAAGTGCGCAGCAGCTACGCATGGAGGTTTATCTACTGAGTGGCCGTAGATAATTATTTCAAGGTCACTGCCGAGACATAATACTGCTACTTATTTTACTATATCCTCCATGTTTTTTTTTTTTTTTTAATTTGATGTATTTTACTATTTTTTTTTTTTTTTCAATTTTTTGTGCATGGGTATTTTGCCTGCAATAAAAGACAATTTATTTATTTATTTTATTTTATTTATACATTGCTTTTGACTAATCATAACGACTATCAATCGTTGGTTGCAGCTGAATATCAGCGTCAGGTGGTAAACTTTGTGTTTCCATCTGACATTATGCTGAGCTGAGGCCCTTTTGGCATTCTAATGTTTGTTGTTTGTTTTATAGTTTTAAGGTGTATTTTTCTGCTTCAATGTCAATAAACGCATTTTTCTTTCTTTCTATCATAGGTACCTATAATCTTAAATATATATAACTCAAAGGTGACTGACTGACTGACATAGTGATCTATCAACGCACAGCCCAAACCACTGGACGGATCGGGCTGAAATTTGGCATGCAGGTAGATGTTATGACGTAGGCATCCGCTAAGAAAGGATTTTGATTAATTCTACCCCCAAGGGGATAAAATAGGGGATGAAAGTTTGTATGAAACTTTGTCAATTTTAAACCGATCGGGCTGAGACTTTGCATGCATAAAGCTACTATGACGTATGACGTACACAGATAGTCTAGAACCTGAGAAAGGACATAGGCTACTTTTTATGGACATACCACGCGGGCGAAGCCGCGGGTGGAAGCTAGTGTTTAATATAGATGGACGAATTGGAACTAATCGTTACGGACACCGAAGCCTACAGAAGCTCTGTGCAAAGAAATCACTCAACCATGGATAAGTGATAGAAAAACCATAGTGCAAACGAAGAGGAAATTAGGTATTTTCCTTATTTATCTAGATAACAACTATAATCCACTCACATCACACTCGGATAGTGATCTTGAGCAATGCAAGTTTATGACTAAGTTTTACTTTATCAGTTACTAGCTGCGCCCCGCGGTTTCACCCGCATAACTCAAGACCCCGTGGGAATATCGGGATAAAAAGTATCCATTTTAGATTCAGAGCAAATTGCCTGTGATAGATAGAGAGATAGACATAGGGATGTACGGAACCCTAAAAATACTTTAGAATTAAATTATATAATCACTAGTACCGTTTTTTGTTTGTGTGTGAAATGAAATTGTTTATTCTGTAAATAGGATATCGGAATTACTTTTACACGTCATATTATAAAATATTACAAATAAGCTATATGAGGTCGGCGTTTCCTATCTGACTACTCTGAGAAGAAAGGCCGAAACAAACTCAGAGGTCACAGTCTCTTTTAAAGTCCAGACATAATCTTGGTCAGGCCTTATGAGGACCATGTAGATTAGCGTCTGAAATGGTCTTTTGAGGAAAGAACCAGACAGATTGAGTGGACCTGTCCAGTCAGTGCACGCATTTGTCAGTAATCGTGGAGCTCAACTCAAAACTTAAGGAGGTCAGCGACTCCACGAACAATACCAAAGAAAGGACATTTGGGTAGGCCGCATAAAGTACTCAAACTGCCAGACCATCGTTAAAACTAACTGAGAACGAAAAAATATAAAATTAAAACAATAATAAAAATCCACATAGTCCTCACATTCACATTTAAATAATGTTATACTTTACAAAACAATCATGTCATTTTGAATATAATATTCAACAACTAGCTGATGCCCGCGACTTCGCCCACGTGGATGTCGGTTATTATATACTAAAACCTTACTCGAGAACCACTCTATTCATTGGTGAAAACAGCATGAAAATCGGTGCAGTAGTTTTTGAGTTTATCGCGTACAGGACGACAGACAGACGCGGCGGAGGACTTTTGTTTTATAATATGTACGAGTAAGGATGTTAATTTGCATAGAAAACTGGTAGGTATAATTTGATGATTATCCATAATTATCAAAATGTCACAATGCTTAGCAGAGCGAGCAGCTCCATCCCAAGCTTTTTAGGGTTCCGTAGTCAACAAGAAACCCTTATATTTTCGCCATATCCGTCTATCTGTCTGTCCGCGGCTTAGCTCAGAGACTCTGAGTACTAGAAGGCTGTAATTGGGTATTGGGTATACATATAAATCACGCCGACAAAGTGGTAAAATAAAATCATGAAAAAAACCTTAATTTCTACATTTGTATCTGTATTTTTTATGGTGTACATAGTAAAGAGTATTCTATTCTATTCTATTCTTAGGGTACCTCCCCTACACATATAGTGGGGACGTTTTTATTTTTTCTCGTCTATCCCATGGTGTGGGGTGTAGTTGGAGATGTCGTTCAAAAATATTGAGACTGTGTCAGAACTATTTTTGGATTCAAGGATCCGTTTGCGAAATATTACGCATTAAAGTGCTAACTTTTGTTAGAGTCAAGTGTCCCCCCCCTTCCAGCTAAGTGGTTGATTTTGGATATGTGCAAAAATTCACGGCAGTAGTATATTATATAACGTAATTAAAAGGAAAACTATCACAGCTAAGTAGGCTCAATAAGTTAACCAGTAATAATCGACCAACTTAAATTTGCAGTTGCAAAATCATGTTCTCCCATACATTTCTAATGGGAGAACATGTTTTTCAACTACAATGTTAAGTTTTTTCTTGGCATTAATTCATCCTAACTACGGAACCCTTCATTGTGCGTGGTCCGACACGCACTAGGCCGGTTTTTTTTGTCTTTTATATAATCTGAAATTGTATTAGGTACCAATCAAAACTAAAAGTTTTATTTTGATAGGTACAGCTTTTAAATAGGCGGGTAACGAAGGAATTAAAAAAAAAAATAACTACACACAAAAAACAACATAAAACAGGAAATATCTCACAAAAACGATTAGAATTATGCGTATTTTATGTTAATGCATTGAATAATTATCTTATCTAAACTAATGCGCTGTAGAAACTAGTCTATGGTAAAAACCCCCGCAGGCCGCATGATCCTACCTATTTTATTTGTTTACCTACCTACATTATCTGCCTAGGCCTTTTCCCAACTATGTTGCTCACTCAGATGTCTCCCTGGTGGTGGCGTGTGTGCTGGATCATTAAGGCTGTCATCAGACGGACTGTATTTCAACTGCATTTCAACTGCAAATTTGCAGTTTGAAAGCAGTTACCAGACATTAGGAGTATTGGAGTCGTACTAAACTGCAAGAAAAAAAAAGTCTAAAGTCTGACAACCAGTCTTACCAAGGGGTATCGTATTACTCAGTTACTGGGTTGTGGAGGTCAGATAGGCAGTCGCTCCATGTAAAATACTGGAATTCAGCTGCATCCGGTTAGACTGGAAGCCGACCCCAACATAGTTGTGAAAAGGCTAGGCAGATTGATTTTGATTAAACTGCAAGAATCCAGTCCTTCTGATGGCAGCCTAAGTTCCCTTCAAAATGGTTGAGCTGAATGGTGCTGATCCATGCGTCATGTAATGTTCATGACAGGGTGCCGTCAGCTGGGACTGTCCATCTCTTAGCTGCCATGGCTTATTAAAAAGATTTTATTTTAATTATTGTTTTTTTTGTTACAGATTTTTTTACGTGCACGTTTCTACATTGTTCTCACAAGCAAGCCTCGGATATCGGTTAAATTTTCGAACCAGTGTGATGTACTTGACGCAAAAACCTTTACATTCGGCTTCGTTCGCACATAGGGGTTTTTAACCGGTATTTCGGTGATTATTATATAAGGCTTTTCGGATTTACCGGTTCAGAGCAATAAAAACCGGTTAATACTTCAGTTTTTATTCAGAATCAGAATCAGAATCAGAATCAGAATGCTTTATTTGTAAACATAGGTGAAAAATACAACATAATGTGAGATGTTACAGATAAGTGGAACTGCTATGTTTTGCCCAGAGGCGTACAAATATTTTATTTAAATTACATTGTCTAGTTATTAAAATATAATCAAGTTTTACAATAATGCCAGCTATCATGAATAAAGTCAAAACAATAACATCGTCAAACAATTCAATATCAATAAAAATTAAGCAAAATACAATAAATTAACAAGATGTCAAGTAGAATAAGTTACGTATTATGTTAATGTCAAAAAAGTTAGATTGTAAAAATTGGTGAGACTATACACAAGTTTCTGAGGAAGCAATTATAGAATTGTCGTTCAAATAGTCTTTAAGTGAGTAATAGCATTTTAGTATCAAAATTTTTAATAGTTCTCTTTTGAACTGGTCCAGGTTTAACATTTTAATTTTCTCAGGTAGTTTATTAAATATTTTTTTGTCCATACAGAGGGGGCTTTTATTCATTAGAGCAGTCTTGCCATGAGTCTCTTCGAGTTCTGACTTATTTTTGTCGCGTAGTTTTCTGTAGTAACTTTTATGAGCTATTTTATATAAAGAGGAATTGGATTTAACAAACACATTTGTTTCGTATATGTACAACGATGGCAAGGTAAGAATTTTTAGTTTGATAAAGAACGGTTGACAACTGTCTGTGCTTTTAAGGCCACACATAGCTCTGACACATCTTTTTTGGGCTCTGAATACGAGTTCTCTATCTACTGCATTTCCCCAGTATATTACGCCATACCTGAGTGTTGATGCAACATAGCCGTGATAAGCTGTTAGTACTGATTCTAGGCTCACTATTTTGGATAGTTTATAGAGAACGTAGGCAAATTTAGAAAGTCTTTTACATATTTCGTCAGTTTGGGGTCTCCAAGTCAACTTGTTGTCTATATTAATTCCAAGAAATTTTGTAGCATTAGTTGGTTCTATTTTTGTCCCTAGATAGGTAATGTCAAAGGTTTTGGGTGGGATCCTTTGATAAAAATGCATAATTTTAGTCTTTTCTAAGTTTATAATGAGATTATTGTTGTCAAACCATGATATAATTTTATTTAATGTCAAATTTATTTCATTTTCATATGTTTTCGGATCGTCACACTTAATCACTACGGTGCTGTCATCGGCGAATAATACCATCGGGTGGTCAATTTGCCCCGGAAGGTCATTAATATAGAGCAAGAAAAGCAGGGGTCCTAGCACGCTACCCTGAGGGACGCCGTATTTAATTGTCTCACTTTCGGAGCGATATTTTCTCTCATAGCTGGTGTTTGAGCATATCTGCGTGATTTCTACAAATTGTTTCCTATCCGTTAAGTAGGATCGAATATGCTCAAGTATATTTCCCCTGATACCATATTTTTCCAGTTTATGTAGTAGTATAGGATAATCCACATAATCGAAAGCTTTAGTTAGATCCGTAAAGATAGCACATACAGGGTTTCTCTTATCTACATTAGACAAAATGGGGAGAAGCAGGTCGTGTATGGCCATATTGATTGTCTTCTGTTTACGAAATCCCTTTTGTTCATTTACTAGTATGTTTGATTTCTCAAGGTAGTTGTATAAAGACTTATAAATGACTTTCTCAAAGATTTTTGAAAAGACGGGTATTAATGCGACAGGCCTATAGTTAGACATAATCTGTTTATCGTTTTTTTTGTGCAAAGGTACAATTATTGAAGTTTTTAATTTGTCAGGGAAAATTCCGTTAGAAATACTCATATTAATTATGTGACTGAGATGTGGAGCTATGAATTGCGACACTTCTTTGACAACATTAGTGCATATTCCGTCATAACCAACACTATTCGTGTTTCGAAGTGAAATAATATGGTCATTAATATCTTGAGGTACGGTTGGCTCCATAAATAAAGAGTTGGAGATATTCGAGCGTACTTTAACTTCTGGTATAGTTTTATTTTTTGTTTTGGTAACTTGATTAATATAAAACTTGTTAAAAGCGCGGCATCCTCACAAGTAGTCACAAGTTGCAACGCATTTACCGACACGTCTCTCGTCGTGTAAATTGGTTAATTTAGGTTAAAATAAAGTTTTCTAACCGTTCGCGTTCTTTAGAAAAGTTCGGAGGAAAACCGAAATAAACCGGTATTAACCAGTATTTTTTAATCCGGTTCCGAGTCTTGCTCACGTGTATAATTCCAACATTAATGATGATGTACCTACATAAGTTATTTCTTATTTAAAAGTGTCTGATATCGCTACGAAATGGGCAACTAGCTTCATATTTCTGACTGACCGAACCCTTGACAATTCAAAAGCAGCGCCAGCCCTGGGGTATTTGAGCGAGAGGAGCGGTCGCTCTAGGCGCCAGAAGGTAAGGGCGCCAGAAAGCCAAATGCGTAGTAAGTAGTTTAGTGTCTGATTGAAATTATCACCAAATACTAATCCATACTATAATATTATAAATTCGAAAGTAACTCTGTCTGTCTGCCTGTATGTTACCTTTTCACTCCTAAACTACTAAACAGATTTCGATAAAATTTCGCGAGGAGATAGATGGAATCCTGAGGAAGGACATAGGCTACTTTTTATCGACATACCACGTGGGCAAAGCCGCGGGCGGAAGCTAGTATAATATAATATAATATTATAGTGAGTTTGTTACGCTTTCATGTAAAAACGTCGATTAAAGGGAGCCGAAAGACAATCTCGCCCCACTCTGATCAAGGGCTAGCGCCCGGTGCTGTTCAAAAGAGCATGTAATTGGTTAAATTGAAAAAAAAAAAACTTGGTGGTTTTTTCATGGGTGACAAAAACACTTTGCATTGTCCACAAAACCTTCAATTTGAACCGTGATCTTTAATCCAAACAATGTTATTTAACGACGGAAAAACGAGTTCAGTGCCCCTTGGTCTGGGCATGTTTGAAATAACTAATGTCAGAACCGGTCTTGGCATCTTGTTTTGAAGGGCATTTTCCTTAACATAAATTTGCAAGGATACCTGCTGCGTTTTAACTCTTTAGTTTATTGCCATACTAGCTGCGCCCCGCGGTTTCACTCGCATAAGTCTCGATCCCGTGGGAATATAGGGATATAATGTATCCTAGTTCTGTTCCTGTCATGGTCTACCCATGTGCCATATTTTATCTAAATCCGTTCAGCCGTTTTAGCGTTTTAGTTTTAACAAACAAACAAACTTATATTTATAATAGTTAGGGTTATAAGTTTATAACATAATACTGATATATCTATACTAATATTATAAAGCTGAAGGGTTTGTTTGTTTGTTAAAACTAAAACGGCTAAAAATTCAAATAAATAGTTTTAACATCAAGGATATTTATGTAGCAGTAAAATACTTTTTAATTCATTCGAATCGGACATTTAATTTCGAAGTTATCACGAAATGCAATACGCGAACCGCTAGACGCCGGCGCGCCGCGTCGCGCCACCGCTACGTTCCCTACTCTAGAGAGGAGAGGATGGGCACACGGATTGACCATGACATGGGATACGTTTTATCCCTATATTCCCACGAGATGGAGACCTACGCGGGTGAAACCGCGGGGCACAGCTAGTTATATACTATATCCTCGGAAAGCGAATTAAAAGCCGTTGGTCCTGGCTGTCATTTGTAGATCTTTGACAGTTGTTATGGGTCGTGAGAAGCCCGAAAGTCTGACAGCCAGTCTTACCAAGGGGTATCGTGTTACCCAGTAACTGGATTGTGGAGGTCAGATGGGCAGACTGTCCATGTGAAATACTAGTATTCAGCTGTATCTGGTTAGACTGGAAGCCGACTCACTGAAAGTCACCCAAAGAAAGTAACTAGTACGTGATCGAAGTAATTCAGAATTGAAGAGCTCCACGCAGAGAACCATGGTTACCAACATAGCCCGAAGAATTGCCAAACTTAAGTTGCAGTGGGCAGGGCACATTGCTCGCAGAGCAGATGGCCGATGGGGCCGAAAGGTTCTAGAGTGGCGACCGCGTACTGGAAGACGTAGCGTTGGAAGGCCCCTCACAAGGTGGACCGATGACCTGGTGAAGGCTGCAGGAATCCGCTGGATGCGGGAAGCACAGAACCGGTCGAAGTGGCGGTGCTTGGGGGAGGCCTATGTCCAGCAGATACATACACCTTCTGGAATAATTTCTCTAAACGATGGTAAAAACCTCATCAAAATCCGGTTGACAACAGCGCCATCTGGCGGGAAAATGGTTACGAGCAGACAGTATGTTTCACCTTAAGAAAAATGTTGCCATAATCTATTTACTAATAAGTATTGCACGAAATACTTATTTACAAAAAAAGTTAAACCAACTTTTTGCTCGCCTACATAGCAAAAGGTTTTTCGTTTTTACGTAAAAACTTTTAGACTAGGAATAAAAAGTACAAATACTTGTTTATCAATAGTTTGTGGTTTTATTAGAAACTTAAATAATATAATGTTATTTTTCTCTGTGTAACCTTGGAATTTTAAATTAGCGCGTTTTTGTTAAGATTAGCATTAATCTAACATAACAACATAAGTAGGTATACCTACTTTGTAGAAATCGCAAACTTTTTTGACTTAGAAAATTTAAGCTATCGAAAAGCTTATGCCAATCCTGTTGAAAGTCGTTGTAGAAATACGAAACGCTTTCGAAGCGATTGTCACTTGTCTAGGCCCTCTGGTGTCTTCAAGTGGAAACCACTATGAAAATTGACAAAATTTGCCCCCACTGGGAATTGAACTGGTCGCTCAGGTTCTAACACAGGCGGTCTTACCACTAGACCATAGAAGCGTTTTGCCTCTTTCAATACAACCCTAAGAACTTAGTTGAAATTTTAGATAAGAGTGCTACAAGAATCTTTTGTCGCTTGAATGACATTGACAGAAAAGCGTTGTTGGTAAACATTTGTGAAATTGTCACAGAAGTTGTATTAAAAAAAACAAGATGGCGGCGATAGTTCCGATGTTGGCCACGCGGCAATAGATTCTTGTACCGTTGTACAGTAAAACATTTTTGTCCCTCGATAAACTTCATGTTTCGTCAGTCGTCGGATTTCTATCGGTTGCCCATTGCACTTGGTGCAGACCGGACGCTCTCATCAACTTGAAAGTACGCCTCGGAAGTATATAGAGTTGTTAATACTCTTTTAACTTAATGTAATTTATTTTAAAAATGGGAGGAAATAGTTTTACAGCTCTTTACAGTTCACACGGAAAAACAATAATAAAGTAGGTACTTCTAATAATTGATGGACAGTCACGAGCAAAAATATGTAGGTATACTATACTCAGCAAAATTCAGTAACGATTTTCTCGTGGAATAACGATTGCAACTTTGAGATGATACCTATTTCATAATAGTATATAGATACAAAATACTATGTTCATTATTACATAAAATTACAATGAGTACAGTAGGAGAAAATTACTTTTAAAAGTTGGTCAGTGCATACATATTGGTGCTCGTGACTGAACATATGGAAATTAGCATTCGTTTGTATTCGGAAATGCGATGATTCCCGAGGGACATTAAGAAAATAGTTGTACTGTACGTGAAACTCAGACCAAATAAAAAAACCAAGACAGAGCGCTGTCAACAGTGGCGTTAGGCCGGTTTCGTAAACATGTTTGGTGTAGTTTGATTGTAGTGTCATTGTAAATAGTTGTAAATGTGTGTGGGTAGCGTGTATGCACAGAGCGGTGGTGTAGTTTTAGCAAGCTACACTGTATTTTTCGCAGCGCTCCGTCTTGGTTTTTTATTTGATCTGAGATGTGAAACTGAAAATATAAATACCTTGATATCTTTTTTCGTCTTGTGTGATAGAAACTTGTTTTTCTGGATGATCACCGAATAATTACTTGTTTTCTGAAACAAAATATTATGTTTATTATAATTAGAATATACTATCTGATGCCCGCGACTTCGCCAGCGTGGCTGTCGGTTATTATATACTAAAACCTTCCCCGAGATTCACTCTATCCATTGGTGAAAACAGCATGAAAATCGGTGCAGTAGTTTTTGAGTTTATCGCGAACAGGACGCAAGACAGAAGCGGAGGAGGACTTTTTTTAATATAATATGTAAGGATACCCATCACTTCTGCAGAGTTTCGCTAGCGAATTTTATTTGACCCTGTATACTTTATGCTACTAGTGTAATAACAATAGATATAAAGACATGACAGAATGAAAGGACTATTTCTGTGACGTCAGAAACAATATGGCGCTTGTCGTGAAGTCTTTCATTTAAACACAATTGTGTCAAACTTGAACAATGAACGTCTATTTACCATTCATTGTTGTCGATAAATTAGTTTACTTTGACTTCAAGTAGTTTTTACTTCATAAAAAATAGACAATGAAAGAAAAGTATCTAGCTTGTTTATTGCCAAACAAGTCCATGCGACGGATGACGGCCCACGTAGCTTATTCAGCCTACAGTTTGATTCTTTATAATGTGCACATACCGAAATGAGGGAATCTATGCTTAATTTTATCGACGGGAAAAATATATAACAAAATCTAATTTTTTTTTATGGAATTTTTAAAATCTGTGGCCCCTAGTGTGGTCAAAACGGGGTAACTTTTAAACTAAATGATCTATCACGATGAAACAAACTCTGTAATGATTGGAAGTAATTAGGCGTCCTCACAAAATGAAAATTGTGTGCCCTCAATTGAAAATAAACATGTTTTTTTTAGCAAAAATCGTTTATTTTTCTCATAATTTTTTACAATAATCGTAAAATTTCTCAGTAAGACCTCGAACCTTACTTGAATTTGATCGTAAAGATGTTTTTTATAGTATTTTTTTTAAATCTTATTTTTTAAACCTAATTTGAGGGAAGTTTCGAGATATTAACCAATGTTTATGACTACCAACAAATAATAAAAATTAAAAAACAATTATGAAAAAATCTGAAGTTATGAATGCTTGAATGACAAATTTTGGAAAAATCTTTACACTTAATAAAAATTGACATATCTCCTAAACTATAAAAGTTTAGCTACGGAAAGTAAGGTCTAATAATTAGCAAATGACCTCCTCTATATGCGAACTTGCTATGGCGGGTCCAGATCCAGTCACCTTGCACATAAGATTCTACAAGAAATATGTTTTGAAAAATCCTGTCCGATCCGAAGGGGCCCTAGGTAATACCTAAATAGGTACTGAAATAAACACAATTACCAGAAAAAAAATATATTATTTTATTGAAAATAAAGAAGTTATAGCAATTTGAAATTCGCATTTTTAGTACGCAAGTTACCCCAATTTCATTATAAATTAGCAAATTTTCTACAGAGGTCATAAATTATGTCTTTATGTCTTGTGGTAACTTATGACCTCTGTAGAAAACATGACACCCACTAAACTACGGCCCATGTAATTCCCGATTCAAAAAAAACCACATAAATATACTCTCAGTATGATTCTTAACAACTCCCTCACGGCTCGGACAGGGTTTTCATTACACGCAGTATTGGTACCTACCTACCTACATCGGAGCACCTTCAACGACCTTCATAGTAAATACTAGTAATGACTATTGTGAGTCATGTTGCACTCAGGATCAATTAGACGAGTAATTTGTTATGTATACAAAACATATCATAAATTACAGTCGCGTTTCGTGTTTGTCTGTGTGACTGCGTTGTATTTCCGCTCCTACGCAACGGATTTTGATGTGGTTTTCTCCATGTTTTAGAGAATTTATTCATGAGTTTCGGTGTTTTGTCACGTCGCAAAAACCGTGCGAAGCAGGCTAGTTTTAATTAAACTAGGTACTACCAGCTGTGCCAAGCGATTTCACGCGCGTAGGTCTCGATCTCATGGGAATATCGGAATAAAAAGTATCCTATGTCCTAACCCAGATCATGGTCTACCCATGTGTCAATTTTTATCCAAATCCGTTCAGCCGTTTTAGCGTGAAAGCGTAACAAGCGAACTCACTTTCGCATTTCTAATACTATACTAGCTGCAAATCGCAGTTTCACCCGCGTATATCTCGATCCCGTGGGAATATCAGGGTAAAAAGTATCCTATGTCCTAATCCAGGTCATGGTCTACCCAAGTGCCAAATTTCATCTAAATCCGTTCAGCCGTTTTAGCCCCAAAGCGTAACAAACAAACTCATTTTCGCGTTTATAATATTATTAGCTTCCGCCCGCGGCTTCGCCCTCGTGGTATGTCCATAAAAGTAACCTATGTCCTTCCCTACCAAATTTTGTCGAAATCCGTTCAGTGGTTTAGCCGTGAAAAAGTAACATACAGACAGGCAGACAGATAGACAGATAGTTATACTTAGGTACGACTTTACGAGTGTTTTTGTTATTAAACTGTTTTGTTATTAAACTAATTATTTATTACATAATCTCGGTCAATACCTACTGCATAATTAAGTAGAAGATTTTCCTGGTCGTGTTAATACCTACCTATTTTTTATCAAATCGTTTTCCTGTTACTAACTACAAAGTTATGGAAAACGATTTGATGTTTTGCATAGGTATTTTATTATTATAATATTGGTAGGTAAACTAGCTTTAGCCCGCGGTTTCGCTTGTGTTGATGTCGCAAAATATCCCACTGCAAAATATGTAATACCTTCCCTATGTTTTAATCCTGGTCTATATTTGCGTAACATATTTTCGTAACCGATTAAGACTAATCTGTTTCATTTTGACAGTTCAACAACATTCATTGCGTTATTTACGTTGTTGAGCAGATTTGTTTTTCGAACATATGAAGCAATGGTTTAGCAAACTGTTTCAAAACGATTCAGATTGTGATTAACTACGCAATTAAGATTATAAACTATTTGTGGGCCAAATTTCAACCAAATTCGTTCAGCCGTTTTTGCGCTAATCCGGAACAGACAAACGAACAAAAAAAAAAGGACACTATTTTATTATAAGATATTTTAATAACATAAATAAAAATAAGTACTGCGTCGGTTTTCTAGTGGTCACAAGCGCTACTGCTGAGCATGAGGTCTTAGGTTCGATTCCCGGGTCGGGCAAAGTGTTATTGGGTTCCATTTGGAATTTTTCAGTAGCAGCCCGAAATCTGGATTTG
This sequence comes from Lithophane leautieri, assembly GCA_949152455.1. NCBI lineage: Eukaryota > Metazoa > Arthropoda > Insecta > Lepidoptera > Noctuidae > Lithophane > Lithophane leautieri. The sequence continues at coordinate 9,439,299 of OX424486.1, read as the reverse complement.
TGCCCATATGTGTCACCATTTTGTGTCAAATTAGAGGAATTTTGTTAATGATCTGGGGGCTGTCACTTTGGCAGAATCATAATAGGAAAATATTATGAATCATCGTAAAATGTCACATACTGACAATTCATAATTTATGATCTGCGTGCGATTTATATTACGAAATAATTAATCTGTTTGACAGTTTTCTATGGAGATTCGTAAAATTATCCACACATTATGAATTGCTTTTGTGTCAAATTAGAGGAATTGCTAATGACAGCTGGGAATTCAGGAAATGAATTGCTTTTAGAGGAATTGCTTATGTGGCAGTTTTAGGCTCCTTACAAATTGCAAAAAAACGTAAGAAAAATTTGAATTTCGCGGCCTGCGGGCTGCGGCCTGGCGGGAATGTGCCTACTCGACCCCCAGAGGACAAGACGTGAGTTTATGTAGGTATCAATCAATCAATCTGCCTGCCTTTTCCCAATTATGTTGGGGTCGCCTTCCAGTCTAACCGGATGCAGCTGAATACCAGTATTTTACATGGATCGACTGCCTATCTGACCTCCACAACCGTGTAACTGGGTATAATACAATACCCCTTGGTAAGACTGGTTGTCAGACTTTCGGGCTTCTGACGACCCGTAACGACTGTCAAAGATTCACGAATGACAGCCGGGAGCAACGGCTTAACGTGCTTTCCTAGGCACGGAGGAGTCTCGCTATGTAAAGATGGTCACCCATCCACGGACCAACTCCGGCAAGCGTAGCTTAACCTGATGGATCGATCCTTGCGGCTGTTATTACTTAGCCACGAGCTCCAGAGTTTATGTAGGTATGTACCTACCTACATAAACTGATTTTATTTTTTAACTTGATGTTTATAACAACGCTTTAAAGTAATATTGTCAGATAAGGCATTAATTACTCATTCAAAACACAATTAATGGATTATCTTTTACGACATGTCACTTAAGGACGTCAACGAAGTAAAGCCTCGTGCAGACTGGCGCGACGCGACTCTAACAAAACAATTTCTAAGAAACCATCACGGTATACCAATTACCGGTGTCGCGTCGCGTCAGTTTGCAAGAGGCTTACATTTTACGTCATAAATAGACACGCCCACAGTCACGTGAGTAATAGTTTCAATTTTGCATTAAATCGGGGTAGGTAAATTTTTTCTATTGGCAACACCGCTCACGGTACGCACGCGTAATTCCAAAGGAATTTTTTATTCGGCCTTAAATGTCAACAAATAACAAATACTTTTTCTCAATAAATAAAAGTAAGCATTGCAAATTATAACACCTGCTTATGATTAACAGCAATATGCGTCTCCGTCTTGGTTTTTTATTTGGTCTGAGAGCCGTGTGTACTTACATAACATAAATAAAATATTACATGTGAAAGTTTGAATGTTTGTTACTCGATCACGCAAACACGGCTGAACGGATTTGGACAATATTTGGGATACAGATACACCATGACCTAGGTTAGAACGTAACGTAGGATACTTTTTATCCCGGTAACATGTATTCGTAGGATAATTTCCGACCTTAACGCGAGTGAAGCCGTAGGCAAAAGCTGGTATTTTTATAAATACACAAGAGCATATTTTATCTAATCATTGTAAAAACTATATACATTACATTTTATCTCCTTAGCAAATACATAATGGCTTTTCTGCCAACAACACTTCAACTATAAACCTTCAGTAAAGAATTATCTTTACACAAGGTTTATGGTTGTCATCATGATACAAGACAGTAGCTAGCTGTTTCAAAGTTAAAATAAACTCTTCTCCAAATGACTCGTGACTAGGGCTGCCATTAACGCATTGCCTGCTAATTTATTTGCGAGTTTTTTGCAAAGGCTAAGTAAATAGCTATTAACCTAAATCTTAAGTTCATTAAGTGCCAAATGTCATGATTTCATTAAACAGTCATTCAGTGCACTTACATGAACTGTATTGCTGATTCTAATGTTTATAATTCTGTAAATCCATATTTGTTACGGCCGCAAATCATATTTAGATCAACATACAACCTGATACTGACCTGCAAATTGCAAAAAACGTAAGAAAATTTGAATTTCACGGGTTACATTAGAGCATCCCCGTGCGAAGGCGCGCGTCGCTGAGCAGTAACAATTTCATGTGTCAGCGGGGGTGAGGGGTGGGGTACTGCGCAGCGAGTACCTAGCTAACTTCCGAGCCGCCATTAAGTTTGAATCGAACTGCAGAATGTTTTCTCTTCTTTTCGTGTGGTTAATGACTAAATTGGTGTCAGAGGTTTAAAGCCGCACATGGGCCTCTGACTCGGCTTCACATGCCGTCGAGATATCTCTCAGGCATGCCGGTTTCGTCACGATGTTGTCGTTCACCGTTTTTGAAGCAAGTGATAATTATAACTGTTATTACAAATCTTTAATCTGCTATCCCATCTTTAGGTGTTATACAAGTTAATTGAATTTGAGGAGGATTTGCTGTTGATAATGATACCTGTTCACGCATCATACGAGTGTAGGGTTACCATATCTCAGGATTTTTGGACTCTTCTCAAGATCGCGGCTGGATTCTTGCAAATCTCATGAAATCTCAGGATTTTTTGAATTTTCAATATAATACAACTTACATTTTAAGGGCGATAATATTACAACTTTTTTAAATTGTTAAGTACGTTTGAGAGAAAATTCTCAAACTGTAAAAAAATCTCAGGATTTTTCAATGTAAATCAGGCCTTTTCTCCGGAGTTTTAATTTTTTCACCTGGTAACCCTATATACGGATACCAGGAGCGGCGGGGGACGCACGGATTGAGGGTCACACAGCTGGTCCTGCCTCGGCCGCGCCCCCACTAAAACTACTTGACGGTAGATACGGTCATCGGCAGACCTAGGTACTGTGCGATCCAAAATTATATTTTTGTAATCGATTGATCTGTATTAAATCAAGTGAAATCCAAACGAGTTAGAATTTTAATTTATATCCTCAACACCCCCTAACTCGAATTTATTTATTATTATTTATTTATTTAAATCACAATTATAACACCTTTACAGAAACATCCAAGGCGATGTTATAAGTAACAATTAATCTAAACATGACAAATCTTATAAGATGGGACCTCTTTCAATAAATTTTTGTGCCATTTTAATGAATTTATATATTTCATTTCTTTTACCATTTATTATTCTTATAATAACAGTCATTAATTTATTATTTTATACATCAAACAGTATCTAGCAATCTATTAGCATATGATTCTGAAAAGACAGAGGTGCGTGGCTTGGGTTCGAACTCGAGACCTATGACTTGGCAGTCCGACGCGCGACGGTCACACCACTAGGCTATCAATATCTCTTGAGTAATAATGTTCTGTGATCAATATTCTCTATAATAGATGGAGTCATTCGTATCGACATGCAGGTACTTACTTTGAATAATTTCTGTCTTCTTTCCAAGATACACAATCTTTTTTCCATTTTCTCCATTTTGCTTCTGTAGTCGTCTGCTATACAACGGCATATGTTTATCGAGTCGCCAAATACTCGTACCTTGCATTTGAATGCTTCGAAATCGCCTCGGAATCTGCATGAACAATAATTTATCGATTTATCGCCTTCCGCGTCATATACAAAGCGATCGCTCGAGTGCAGTCCTTCGGTCGCGTCCGTTTTTATTATAAATTAAATTTTGCTATGCTACGCTTATCTTCGCGGCATACTACCGAGATAAAAGTCTCGATTCCGTGGGAGTATCGGTATAAAAAGTAGCCTATGTCCTTCCCCAGGGTGCCATCTATCTCCTTGACAAATTTTGTCGAAATCCGTTCAGTGCTTTAGGCGTGAAAAGGTAACATACAGACAGACAGAGTTGCTTTCCAATTTATAATAATAGTATGGATTAGTCTCAGACCAAATAAAAAACCAAGACGGAGCGCTGCGAACAATACAGTGAAGCATGCTAAAACTATACCAACGCTCTGTGCATACACGCTCTCACACACATATTTACAACTATTTACAAAGCCACTACAATCAAAATACACCGAATTAAGTGCACACATGTTTACGAAACCGGCCTCACGTCACTTTTGACAGCGCTCTGTCTTGGTTTTTTATTTAGTTTGAGGGATAATATGAATTAGTTAGGGGCTGTACCACGGCAGACAAGGAAGAAATAAATTTAGGCTCTTGAGGCCGGGTGATAAGACGATGCTAGTCATTTGTTGCCTCAATTTTTAATATAAACGTACCACTGACAAAAATCTTGCATCGTGTAAATTGGGTTTTAATTTGTTATAATATCATAAGTACCTTGTAATAGATCCCGTTAAAGAAGTATTTGAAAGTGCATCTGGTTCATTATAAAAGGTAAGTCGACTGATAGTACTGCTCTTTTGTGCTTTAAGCCGTGGTCTGGCATGCTCTTGAGGGACCATCCCATAGCAAATAGTTCCATGTTCACTGCTGTCAGACGATGATTCTTCAATTGCTACAGTGTTTTCTTCATGTTTCTTGACCTGAGACCTTAGATATTTATTAGACATTTTTTTGGGGTTTTTATATATTGGAAATTTTATAGGTTTTTTTTTGTTTACGTTGACTTGAAAAGTCAATTGGATTGATTTGAAAACGGGAGATTTTCCGTGGATTTTCGACAGACGTTTTCGGTTTCACGAAGGAATTTTGTTAAGAAATGGTTTTAGTAATAAATTGGTCGAAAGTTTTTTAGTTTTTTTTTGTAATATATTTGTTAAACTAAAAAAAAAGATCGGCAACGATTATCTGTACATTGTAATACTTGATACCTGTACAAAATATGACTAATGTGATATGCTGCCATCTGTTGATAATAATACTAAATATTTGTAGTTTGATTTTTGAAGTGATACTGCAAATCAATACTAGATGGCGCTGCAATTTTTAACAGTACCGCTAGCTGCCATAAGAGGGCGCTGTTTAGTACTGGAATAATAAAATAGATGGCGATAATAGTAGTGTTTTGTTTTTGCTGTAGATTCTGAATTAATTTTACGATGTTTGGCAAACCTAGAGACCGGTGCCTCCAGTTAGTTGACAACAAATTGTAGCTTTTTAGCAATTAATTAAGGCAAATGACTATCATCTGTTGATGAAAATAGTAATTATTTGTCTGCATGTCGAAGTGATTCTACCACTTAATAGTAGATGGCGCTGCCATTTTTAGTAGTATCGCTACTCGCAACAAGAGGGCGCTGCTCAGTATAGATTTAATAAAGTAGATAGCGCTAGTAGTATCCTTTTTTTGGAAAATAGTTCGGCCGGGCTTGCGTTATGGGAGTTGACTGGTAGAAATCTTCACGTAAGGAAAAAGTATAAGCGGTCCCAAGACGAACATGCGGCATGACATGCAATCTTTGGAATTGGATGTCATGCTAAAATTGTCAATCAACATTCACATTAGCAATACAGCTACCGTGAGCTAAACGGTCATGCATGCATGACAGAAACTGGTGGTGGCGTGTGTGTTGGATCATTCCCTTCAAATTGGTTGAGCTGAATGGTGCTGATCCATGCATCATGTTCGTGAACGGGCGCCATCAGTAACGACTGGTCATCTCTTAGATGCCACGACTTATTTTAATTTTTGAATTGTTTTGTTTCTTTTTTATCTTTTAATTACGGACGCTTTTAACGTGCACGTTTTTCTACATTGTACTCACATGTATAATTATTTCAACAGGAATGATGTACAAAACTAATATTGTAAGAATAATATTCTGATATAAAAGAGTGTCCGTGGAGTTTCTTGCCCTTTCTTCTCCATAGGAACCTACGCTTTGGAATGGGCAACTAGCTTCATCTTTCTGACTGACCGACCCCTTGTCAATTCAGTCAGCCGAATCATTGCATTGATAAACTGTTAGTTAGGTACTTAGAACATTTTCTCATTTCTGAAAAACGATTTCGTTTTGTGCGGCGCGTGAGGGCGGCTCGAGCGCGTTTGCGCATGTAGAACGTATACTCGAACACGCATCTTGCAAGCTCGAGAATGGTTGAGGATCAAGTTTGGACGTGTATTAAATTTTTACCCGACTACGGTGAAGAAAAAAGGATGGTTATGATAATGACCGGTATGTATGTATGTATGAATGTAAGTATGTTCATCTGTTCCCTCCTATCTTCTAACCACTCATCACAATTTGACAAATGAGGTATCGTTGGAAGCGGCTTGATCGTCCGCTGGTTATAGGCATCACATGTGACGTCACTTTAAAATTAAAATCCGAGTCACACGTAATCTGTTCGATTTATACCCTAAATACCAATTGTATCACGTGTGACTCCGGATTTTTAATTTGTCTGTCTGTGGTGTATTGTTTATACCTTTTTAATCGTAGTTGGGTTTTAGTGTTTTATTACTTAATTTTTTTTTACAATATAAGGAATTGTCATAATATAAATTTTTCAGTAGTCTCAGAAAATGCTCTGCTTTTCTCTGCTCTTGGTTTGTGCTGAGCTGACGCTAATTTCTCTAACTGTACTTACAATACTCCTCTGCCTATACCTATTCTGTGAAGGGTGGGAGTGAGATGGATAATTAAATAAATAAATAAAAAAATCTAATTTAATTATTTGTGAATTCCATTTATTTCAATTATTATAATCTTATTTTGTAGACAATAATTAGAAAGAAACGGTTCATATCAATACATAATATACGTATATTGACTAAATACTTATTTTGAATATTTTTCTTTATATAAAAAGTACTTATTTAATTTAACGGACCCTCGCTGTTTTCAATCTTAAATTCAAATACGGTTTTGCAAAATATCATTTAATTTTTTTAAATCGATTTTTATGTTTAAAGTTTTCTTTTTTTTTTTAAGATTCAAATCAGCGATGTCTATTTTTACGACTAAATACCAATTCTATTAGATAGTCGACCATTTTGGCCAATATGGATCATCCAATATGGTCAAATTTCTAATTCTTGACAATTTTTTTCTTAAAAAACATTACATATATTTATTGTGCTATACTTAGTAATAAAATACAATGTATTAAAAAAATACAAAGCAAGGGGCGGGGTGAATAAGAAATTAATACTTTTAAGGATTAAAAAATTGGCAGTTTTAAATTAAATGTTTAAAAAATTTAAAGCCCTTTTAAATAAAGTGTGTAAAGAATTTCGAGGAATAAAAATAAACGATAAATATCTTCGTAAAAAATACTAGGTTCGTGAAAAATTAAATATATCCTACCTATTTACAGATCTTTAATATTTATAAATAATAAAAAGTAATAATGTATCAGAATTATTTCGCTCGCAGTTTCCGAAAAATAAAATTCAATTTTTAATGACCAGAAAAACGGTAACTTTTCTTATAGGAACTGGACTATTTTTTAAACTGTATCAAAATGTAAAAAAAAACAATATTTATAAAAAAAGTTGCGAATAATAATTTTATGGCACTTTTTCTCCATAACTTATGTTACCAATTTTATCTTTTTTTAGTTAAAAAGGAATCGTTTATTTCTTTCCTTCGACACATTTGCAGTTACCATCATGAATATGCTTCGATCCTACCACTTCTGAAAAAGACGGGTTAAAAGATACTCCTGGGGCTACTATCTGCTGGTTTGTCTGACTTCCAGAAGTCTGGTAATCATATCTGATAATCTGTGGCTTAGTTGTGTACCTCACTATCTTGGGTTTAGTGGTGTACGTAATTATTTCGGGCTTAGTAGTGTAGGTAACAATTTCGGGTTTAGTTGTGTAAGTTATGATCTCGGGTTTCGTGGTGTAGCTAACAATTTCGGGCTTAGTAGTATACGTAACATATTTCGGCTTAGTAGTGTAAGTAAAGTATTCGGGTTTAGTAGTGAAGGTAACAATTTCGGGTTTCGTTGTGTAAGTTACAATTTTAGGCTCAGTCTGGAAGTACTTCTTTTCGGAGTAAGTTGCGCTGAAAGTCTTCTGGATGGGTCCCTTGATTTCTGTTCCAAACTCTCCAGACTCAGAGAATTTGGTGGATCCGGTTCCGAATTTACCGACACCGAATTGGCTGTACTGTCCTGATTGGCCTCCGATTCCGAATCCAGAGCCAGAGATGGCGCCTGATCCAGATGTGATAGACCCCTTAATGCCAGATCCTGTGGATCCTGAACCGAATTGGCTGTACTGTCCCGTCTGGGTGTATTGTCCCGACTGGCCAGAGCCTTGGACACCGAATCCTTTGATGACTCCTAATCCTGATCCAGAAACAGCTGTGGCTCCTGAGGAGACTGATCCCTTGACTCCACCTCCTGTAGTCTCTTTGACTCCAATACCGTAGGATCCCTTGATACCAGAACCGAAGGTTCCCTTGACTCCTGACACCTGGCTGATGATCTTGTTCTTGGTAATCTTGGTGGTTGTGAATTGTGAGAAGCGGACGCTTTCAACCAAACCGATGGCCCATTCGTACCATTCCAGGTCGAATTTGAAGAACGAGGCTAGCTGGTTACCGGTCTGGCAGCCTGTGGGAGACATTTGTAATATTAGTTTTGCGTACTTATAATTAAACTAGCTGATGCCCGCGACTTCGCCAGCGTGGATGTCGGTTATTATATACTAAAACCTTACTCGAGAACCACTCTATCCATTGGTGAAAACAGCATGAAAGTCGGTGCTGTAGTTTTTGAGTTTATCGCGTACAGGACGACAGATAGACGCGGCGGATGACATTGTTTTATAATATGTAAGGATATTCTTTGCTTTATGGATGTACTCGAACGTCTAAATACTCCAACGTTCTTATTATCGAATGGTTCATACATCGAGTCAATGCATCGAGTGTTCAAAATATCGACTGTATGTTTGATCGAGCGTTCAACGCATCGCATATTCATTCTATCGAAATATCAATTTATAGAATACTTTTTTTAAAGAATCAAGAAAACCACAACATTTATTAATACATAAATCACAATTTAATCTTTAATTATTATCATTATAAGTACCTCCATTTTAATTTTTTTTGTGAATTCAATTGCACGGAGAAACTAATAAATCCATGTTGTTTTTATTATTTAATATTTTTTTCAATCGCATTTTATTCATCAAGTCTTTCGTAAAGGAATGCTGTTCATGATAAACTATAGCAATTGGCATTTACGAAGGGAAGCCCTGCAATATCCATGTTTTTTGCTATTGTAGAATACATTTTTTCTGAGGGCTTAAAACGGTCACATCGTAAAATCTCACAAACTGACAATTCATAATATAATCTGCGTGTAATTCATATTACGAAATAATTCATCTGTTTGACAGTTATCTATGGAGATTCGTAAAATGGTCCACAAATTATGAATTGCTTTTATGTCAAATTAGAGGAATTGCTAATGACAGCTGGGATTCAGGAAATGAATTGCTTTTAGAGGAATTGCTAATGTGGCCGGTTTAGGCCCCCTGTTATAAGTTTGCAAGCTGCTTTTGCGATAGAAAAAGCATAAAATAGAGTCTATTCTGCATGCACCAAATGAATGATTGAGTCACCAGCACTTCAAGCACAGAAATGCTTGGAAATAGGTATGGTGGTATGACTTCCCCGGACCGCTTTACTGGGCTTCATTTCTATTTTTGTATGTTTTTGATGACCTCCATTGCTAAGGCATTTTCGCCTCTATGATCTACTAATAAGGTATAGAAAAAAAACAGAGAGTGCTTACCAGAGTCCCAGGAGTAGACTCCTCTAAGAACGAAGTGGTTGTCGCCAGTTGTGCATGCGAGGGCGCTGCCGATGTCAACCTGAAATGAGAAGGGTGATGTTATTAGAAGTTCAGACAAATAAATAATGAATCTGCCAAGCCTTTTCCCAACTATGTTGGGGTCGGCTTCCAGTCTAACCGGAGGCAGCTGAATACCAGTATTTTACATGGAGCGACTGCCTATCCGACCTCCACAACCCAGTAACTGGGTAACACGATATCCCTTGGTAACCTGGTTGTAAGACTCGACTGTCTGGCGACCCGTAACGACTGTCAAAGATCCACGAATGACAGTCGGGACCAACGGCTTAACGTGCTTTCCGAGGCACGGAGGAGTCTCGGTATATAAAGATGGGCACCCATCCACGGAACAACCCTGGCATGCGTAGCTTTACCTGATGGATAGACCCGTGCGGCTGTTATTGCTTAGCCACGAGCTCCTCACTTAGCCACGAGACTTTCAAAGTTAAGTACAGCTACTTTTTGATAGGACACCGATTTGACTGTGGAACGACACTGGAATATGACCCAGTTTTTAAAGTTCCGTACCCAAAGTTACAGTTTAGCAAGTGTAAATGGTATTTAAAAGGGAGAGTGGCATTACTGGACAAAATCAAACTGGTTGCTAATCTAGTTGTATAATTTATTATTTGTATATCATAGCATTTTTCATTTTTGTGATTACTTAAACTCACGCACTGACTTATTAGTATTACTTGTAAAAATGTTAGGAATATTGTGATATCGTATACTTTTACAATGTTTGTAAATATCTGAGCACCATGTCTCTATCACATACTTAATTATTTTTTTAGTCATTGCTCCATTTTTAACTCTTTTACCTATTGTGGTACAGTAATCGTAGTCTAGGTGCATCGTCTTCACATGTAATTATATAATAGATGTATACAAAATATTGTAAAACATTTTTTGTAAGAGTATCGGTGGAGTTTCTTGCCCATTCTTCTCCATACGAAAACTACCTTTTGGAAGGGGCGACTAGAATCAGTTCTATTACTTTGTTTTTAACGTTCAAAAATGCCTTTAATGTGCCTACTTGAAATAAATTATTTGACTTTGACTGGACTCCTTACCTTGCAGATATTGTTAGCTGGGTTGGTGGGCTGTCCGCAGACGCAACTGTCCTGGTCGTAATACTCCAGAAGATGGGGGTAGTCCTGTGTGATCTTGGACTGGCACTCTCCGGGGTTGAGGAGTGAGACGTTCATGCTGTGCATAATGCTGCCTAGGAGATGGGCTGGAATGAATGGAAAAAGAATATTGTAAGAATATTTTTGTTAGCTATCACAGCTTTAGATAAGACCTCCTCGTTCAGCAAGCGCTACTGCTGAGTCTGAGGTCCTGGGTTCGATTCCTGGGTCGGGCAAAGTGTTATTGGATTTTTCCATCTGGAATTTCTCAGTAGCAGCCCGGAGTCTGGATTTGTGCCCGGTTGATGGCAATAGGCTCGCCATCTATAACATAACTGGCGAAATGTGGGTGGTATAATAGGGGGTACACCTCTGCCTAACCCTTCGGAGATTATAGGCGAGATGTTATGTTTTTTGTGGATAATTTCTACTACTGTAGTAGAATAAAGGCCTCTGCTCCTACAGAATAGATTAACGCTTGCTCAATGCATGTTTTCGATTTCCGACCATAATTTTGCCACGTTTAAAATAGCAACATTCAAAATAATAATAAGCCTATGATATAATTTTGTGATTCAGTGAGCAGTGGTGGCCCAGTATTGGGTTCGAACCCAGCCAGGTGCTTTACTTTGTATAAATAATTTCATCACCACAGCTCTCAAAACGGTGAAGGAAAACATCGTGAGGAAACCGGCATGTCCTAGAACCAAAAATTCGAAGACATGTGACATCTACCAACCCGCACTGGGCCCGCGTGACAGATTACAGCCCACTCCCTATCGAAGACAGAAGGCCTGTGTCCCAGCAGTGGGAACATTATAAGGTGATTATGCACAGTAATTGAATCGTCAAGTCGAGATACCTACTAAAAGACATGGCAGTTTAATTTAATTTCGTAATAGTCTCATATAACCCCAAGTTAACTAACATAGCTCTTTCCAATGCTCTATCAAAATTCGACCCGCAATTTCGCAAATCCGAACTAATAACCTCAAAAACTATGGCAAATCATTTAAATTTTCCTAATATCACGACTTAACGTAATAACTCCAAATGTTCTGAATAAATAAATTATAAACTTATTTACATATAAAGTTCAGACATTACAATAAAATAACACAATAAAGTTGTGAAATCTATAATAGAAATACGAAATGACAGTCTCTCCATGTAAAATACTGGTATTCAGCTGCATCCGGTTCAAATCAATATTAATTCAAACTAGGCTGAGAATCAGCACTTTTCGAATGTCAAAATTACATAAGACAGTCCCCCAAAACGCCCACCCTTCACCACTTCCTAGTGCTTTAGCTGGGAAGAAGAAGTCGTGCAACAAACTCCCAGCAGCACAACTATTGTTTTTGATGTTTTCAACTACATAAAATACGAGTATGTTGTTTGTTCTTGGGATAAATTCATCCCAACTACGGAATCCGCCAATGTGCGTGGTCCGACACGCACTTGGCCGGTTTTTAGGCTTCCGTACCCAAAGGGTAAATGGACCCTTTTACTAAGACTCTGCTGTCTGTCTGTCTGTCTGTCCGTCTGTCAGGAACCGTGATTGATAGACAGTTGAAATTTTCACAGATGATGTATTTCTGTTGCCGCTATAACAACAAATACAAAAAAAATAGAATAAAATAAATATTTGAGGGGGCTCCCTTACAACAAACGTGTTTTTTTTGCCGATTTTATAGATCATTTTATAGATGGTACGGAACCCTATGTCGAGTCCGACTCGCACTTGGCCGGTTTTTTTTATTGCTGTTGAAAGGTGTGAATCGGGTCTTGAATCAATCAATCTGTCTAGCCTTTTTCCAACTATGTTGGGGTTGGCTTCCAGTCTAACCGGATCCAGCTGAAAACCAGTATTTTACAAGGAGCTAGTGCTTATCTGACCTCCTCACACAACCCAGTTACTGTGTAACATGTTGTAACAGTTTTGGGGTCAAAAATGAGGTCTTGAATATTCTATCAAAATTCAAAATCTACGTGGATGAAATCGCGTGCTAATCGTGTACCTAATTAAATAAATAACATTGAGAACTATAAATATGAAATGTCTAAATATTGTTTTGCAAGCGAGTGGCATTTTAGACCAATCAATTTTCGCGTGTTTGTTAATATTATTGGCAATGACAAGGTTAAATGTCGAATTCTTTATGATTCTATATGATAACAAAATACCATAGATCATAAAACAATATGATGAACAGACTTGCCATATCTTTGTACGTGAAGTCAGGTAAATTATTTTTTTGAAAATTGACAATCAAACTTCAATTGTTCGTAAATTCAAACCACAACTGTCATTTTTGACAGTTTTATGAAATGGATAATTCAGGGCAAATTTGCTGTGTCCATTTTTCCTACGTAAACGAAGCAAAAGGAGTATGCAAGGATCGTAGCAGGTTGTGATCTGTAGTTTCTGCCTACCCCCATGAGAAAATGCCGTGGGTTTTTGTAGGTATGTGTCACTTTGCGTCAGCATAACCAGCCTATAATGTTCCCACTGCTGGGACACAGGCCTCCTCTCTGTAAGAGGGGTAAGCCGTAGACGCGGGCCCAGTGCGGGTTGGTGGATGTCACATAATATGTCTTCGAATTTTTTAGACAATTAATTCAGTTGATTTGGTTGACAATTCATTTTTCTGACTGTACTAAACATATTCATGATTTCATAACTTATTGCTTTTTAACCGACTTCCTAAAAGGAGGAGGTCCTATATTCGAAATTATATACTATGTTTTTTGTTTTTAAAGAAATTAAGGTTATTTTTGGAAGTCGGTTGTTTTTTTTTTTCTCGTTGGTTTAATGGTCGCAAGCTATGCTGCTAAGCATGTGGTCCTAGGTTCGAATCCCGGGTCGGGCTAAGTGTTATTGGGTTTTTCCATCTGGAATTTGTCAGTAGCAGCCCGGAGTCTGGATTTGTGCCCGGTTGATGGCAATAGGCTCGCCCCCTGTCACATGGGACTTAAACATAACTGGAAATATGGGTGTAGCTATTACCTACTTCTTTTTAGGGATTAAAGTTGTGACATTTTATTAATGCAACATTAGATTTGACAGAAGATTTACTGAATCTTTATTAGTTTTTAGAAATGAAATTTGCAATTCACAAGAATGCACATAATTTCTAATGAATAATTAATTATTCAAATAATTAATTATCTTACAGTATGATAATTATGTACGAATTTTAATAACGCATCATTGCATAAAATTAATATTTAGATTTAAATTTTTATTAATTTGTCAATAACCCAAGGCAATTGCAATATTTGATGTTAACAGTGATTTATTGTGAATAATTAATAAATAAATTATTTATTTAATTTTATTAATAACAACTCTGACGTATGTATATAATTATAGTGAAGGAAACATTATAAGGAAACCTGGAATTAGTAGTCTGTAGTCGTTAACACGCTGTTAGCAACAAGTGTTCCTTGATGTTACGAGAAGAGGTCATTGATTAAAAAAAAAAACAAATGACAGTGTTCTTTTTCAAATTAGGAATGATTGACAAAAGTGACATTTAAATTTTTTATAAAAAATTGCAAACTTTTAAGATAATTATTTTTATTATGCTAATAAATCAAACTTAGGAACAGGTTATTTATTATCAGGCTCATAAATTTGTGAAAGGTATATAATTTACATAATTTGATATGTATCTATATGCCTATTAAAATTTTGCGATGGGTATGGTAAAATATTGGCGTCAAATGGTCACCACGCAGTGAGCAAGGGGTATGATCAAAGCTACTCAAAATCGATCTGCCTTATCTGTTCCCAACTATGTTGGGGTCGGCTTCCAGTCTAACCGGATGCAGCTGAATACCAGTATTTTACATGGAGCATCTACCTATCTGATCTATAGGAACTCCACATCAAAGGTACTGGGTAACATGATAGCCCTTGGTAAGCCTGGTTGTCAGACCTTTGGGCTTCTGACTACCGGTAACAACTGTCAAAGATCTACGAATGAACAGCTGAGACTCACAGTTTAACGTGCTTAGACACGGAGGGTCCCGATTATGTAATGGACGGTCACCCATCCACGAACCGACCGAGGCAAGCGTAGCTTAACCTAAGACCGGACCGTGCGGCTATTATTATTTAGCCACAGGGCCCTACTGGCCTACCAACATATAATCTTATTAGGCAACTGGAATGTGGCGCCACCTTATCATGACTCAATTTTCCGATTGACCTTTTTATCAAATCAGACATAATCACAAATAACAATCAGTAAAATAAACGAGTCGTTAACGAAATACGAACCGGACTTAAAACCATTTTAATTAGTAATTTCAATGAAAATTACTAACATTAGATGCGTTTCAAATGTTGAGTGTTAGTAATTTTATGCTAATACTCGTAAAATTCAATGACCAGCTTATTTCCTAAGATACGGTTTGTGGAAATTGGCGACATTTTGATACTTGACGTTAGGAATTCGGAAAATGATATTTCGAAAATAATCTACCTTGGAATTCTAACAACAATTTGTGTAATATAAAAGGTGACATTACTCATGAATATGCAGCTTCTAATAAGTGACTAAGTCTGAAATATCATCGGAAAAAGTCTGCTATTTTAGTACAAAAATACCACTAAGTAATCTTGATCCAATGAAAATATACCACTCAGTACTGTACCACTAAGTAATCTTGATCCAATGAAAATATACCACTCCGTACTGTACCACTAAGTAATCTTGATCCAATGAAAATATACCACTAAGTACTGTACCACTTAGTAATCTATACTCCATTTGAAATAAGATTAGACATTTAAATAAACCTTTTTTACAGTCCGTTCAACCGATTTTGACTTCTATTACGTTGGTGGCATGACAAATGGCAGCTGCAGTAGACAGTTGGTATTGTGTAACTTTTTTTGCTTTAATGCCTTCCTTATGCCTACAGTATAGAAGTCAAAATCAGTCAATCAAAATCAGTTGAATGGACTGTAAAAAGGTTTGTTTAAATGTCTAATCTTATTTCAAATGGAGTATAGAATCCAATGAAAATATAGGTAATTAACAAATTAATTTTTAATTTTACCCGACTGCAAAGAAGAGTTATGTTTTTATCCAAAAACATCATGTGATAATTAGTATAGTCATAATTAGTATAGGTAAAATTCTTTTTTAATAGGTTAGGCAGAGTTGTACCTATAGTACACCCACATTTCGCAAGTTATGTTGAAGTCCCATGTAACAGAGCCTATTGCCATCAACCGGGCACAAATCCTGACTCCGAGCTGCTACTGAGAAATTCCACCGAAACACTTTGCCCGACCTGGGATTCGAACCCCGGACCTCCTGCTCAGCAGTAGCGCCTGCGACCAGTAGACTTATTACGAGGCAGTCAGTCAGTAAATCCTAATCCTACTCGTAAATCCTGAATAATATTATAAATGCGAATGGGAGTTTCTTTGTTACGCTTTCACCCTAAAACGGCTGGAGGGAAGTGGATGAAATTTGCCACAGGAGTAGACCATGACCTGCAATAGGACAAAATATACTTTTTATCCCGATATTCCCGAGGAATCGAGACATAAGCCGGTGAAACCGCGGGGCGCTGTTAGTTTACTAATAACGGTAGGGACCAGGCAATCGATGTAAATTATTTTGAAGTGTTATATGAATATGGAAAATGTTAAAATTAGCATTATGTGCAACGGAATATTCTGAGCTACTTCAAAAGATATTTAGGAGAAGTCAAAACAATTATTAACACAAATAAAATCGTCAATTTATGTTTGTATTCGTCTCAACTACTCTGTAATCTGCCTCGCCTTTTCCCAACTATGTTGGGGTCAACTTCTAGTTAGATGAAGTGGAATACCAGGGGGCTTAAAACGGCCACTTTGGCAGAATCATAATAGGAAAATATTATGAAACATCGTAAAATGTCACAAACTGACAATTCATAATATGATCTGCGTGCAATTCATATTACGAAATAATTCATCTGTTTGACAGTTTTCTATGGAGATTCGTAAAATGGTCCACAAATTATGAATTGCTTTTGTGTCAAATAAGAGGAATTGGTAATGACAGCTGGGAATCCAGGAAATGAATTGCTTTTAGAGGAATTGCTAATGTGGCAGGTTTAGGCCCCCAGAATACCGTCACATGTAAATTGGGCCCGTGTGAAGCCGGTGTGGGTCGTTAATATATAAACATGTTTTTTATATTTTTATGTAACCATGTTGTTTATCTTACTTGTAACGC
Organism: Lithophane leautieri; assembly: GCA_949152455.1. Lineage (NCBI taxonomy): Eukaryota > Metazoa > Arthropoda > Insecta > Lepidoptera > Noctuidae > Lithophane > Lithophane leautieri. The sequence continues at coordinate 9,422,178 of OX424486.1, read as the reverse complement.
GTGGTACTGATTAAATATTACAAAATAAAGCGGTAACACCCGCGAACTATCAACCGGTTGACTTGAGTAGCGTAGCGTTAGCAGAAATGTTTTGATTGAATTGCGAAATTTTTATTTAATTTTTTATGAAGAATCTTGTTCTGTTTTATGGTCTATCTATACGACACCCTTTTTTTTTTTTTTTTTTTTTGAGGGTGGGAAATCATCCAATGACTTCTCCCGCTCTGGGCGGAGCGGAAGGGCGTGTCAGACTTTTACTGACTAAAACCCACCCGTGTTCCTTCATTTGCCTGTTGCCAAGGTCCCGGTATCCCTTTCGGACTTTCCCGCAACCCTGGCAGGCATCGGTCCTATTGGACCCCGTCATTTTTGCTGACATCTCTTTGAGGCGCGCGTGGAACACGACGCGCCATCGACCCGGGCCTGGTCCTTATCGGACGGCGAGCTACCCGTTGCTCGCCGTCCGCAAGCCCGCGCCTATGGTGGCCGGAAATCCGCCTGGGATTCCCGACGCCCAGGGCGTCTCCAACGGCGGCGGTTAGGGGCGTGAGGGCGCAAACTTTGCCTTTCCCTCACGCGTTCCGCCTCCTCCTTCGCGAGCATTACTGCTTCGCAGAAGGAGGTGACGGCTTCCCATGCCCTCTCGCTCCGTACCATGGCCTGAACCAGGGCCGGATTGGTACCTCATTCCACTTAAATTTGTCTAAGGGGCCTTCTGCGAGTTGGCTTCGGCCCCTCGTACGCCTTCCAAAGGTCCGGGACCCCAGGGTCCCGAGCAATGTCAAAGACAAAAAAATCATAATAATCATATTTAAATCTATACGACACCCTTAAATATGATTATTATGATTTTTTTGTCTTTGACATTGCTCGGGACCCTGGGGTCCCGGACCTTTGGAAGGCGTACGAGGGGCCGAAGCCAACTCGCAGAAGGCCCCTTAGACAAATTTAAGTGGAATGAGGTACCAATCGACGATTATCCCCGTGCGCACTATGCATTATTATGATTATTACTATGTTACACGCTGTATATAAAAGTAAAAATGGCTTATGTCATAGCAAATAAGTAATTAAGTTCCCTTCATAATGGTTGAGCTGAATGGTGCTGATCCATGCGTCATGTTCGTGAACGGGCGCCGTCAGTTGGGACTGGTCATCTCTTAGCTGCCATGGCTTATTTTAACTTTTAAATTGTTTTGTTTTTTTTTTATCTTTGAATGGCGGACGCTTTTGCCGTGCACGTATAATTTCAACTTTAATGATGTAACCAATATATTGTAACAATATTCTGATTTAAAAGAGTGTCCGTGGAGTTTCTTTCCCGTTCTTCTCCATAGGTACCTACTACGCTTTGGAATGGGCAACTAGCTTCATATTTCTGACTGACCGACTCCTTGATAATTCAAAAGTGCCTGTAATTGGTTTATTTGAAATAAATGATATGAGCTTGAGTTGACTTTTGAGTTTGAATAAAAAGTTCCAAATTCCAATGCAAATTGCATGCAAACAATTAAAAATATGCAAATCTTTCTACAATCACCGAATTCTTTTAAAATCAATGCAGTTCTCAATACCAATGTTCTATCAATTTTAATTGTTCTAAAACAATTATTTATCGTGAATAAAATATTTGCATACAAGAAGAATGCCAAATAAAGAAACAAAACTAGTATTTGACATTCAAGTAATTGTTGTAGAATATTAATTAATAATGTTAATAAAACAATGTGGTCACGATTTCATATTGATTTGGGTAAATGAAGGAAGGTGGACCATGGATTAATTATGCAAAGCAAAATATTCTTTTTGGCATATTTTATCGAACCTCCATTAATTCCCATCATTTCCATAATGATTGCGTCTCTTTTTTTGTGAACCTTACATAATTTCTATTTTTACCCGACTACAGTGAAACAAAAAGGAGTGTTATGATTTTGACCTGTATGTATGTACATATGTTCATGTGTTCCCTCATAACTTCTAAACTGCTCATCATAACCTGACAAATGAGGTATCGTTAGAAGCGTCTTGATCGTTCGCTCGTTATAGGATATGTAACCTCACATTAAATTGAATATGGCACCTTCAAGACAAAAGGTGATGAAAAAAAAAAAAAAATATGATTACGTCTTGGGTGTCAAATGAAAGGGCTCGATTAGCACATTTCAAAATATATTATAACCCCAAAAAAATTGAAATAAAAATAAAAGTTATAAAACTAAAAACCCAACTACGATAAAAAAGTCAACTAAAAAGATGATTTCCGGATGACAGCGGTGCGGACGAATACTTCGACGCCTAAGGGGTCCCTTTGTTTTTATATTTATTGGTATAGTTAGTTAGTCCTTTTAGTTTTAGTTAATTTAGTATAATACGTTACACAATGTAAATGTGAATAATGATAAATAAATTTAGACTTTAGTTGACAAGACATCGTCGTCGTCTGCCTAGCCTTTTCCCAACTATATTGGGGTCGGCTTCCAGTCTAACCAGATGCAGACAAACCGGATACAGACAAATGCGGAGTCGCACGTTGTAATAAATCGAACAGATTACGTGTGACTCCGGATTTTTAATTTGTCCGTCTGCGATGTTCCTTTAAGGGAGATCAATATTACATCACGCTTGTAAACCCCGAAGGGTTGGGCAGAGGTGTACCTATAGTACACCCACATTTCGCCAGTTATGTTTAAGTCCCATGTAATAGGGGGCGAGCCTATTGCCATCACCGTGCACAGATCCAGACTCCGGGCTGCTACTGAGAAATTCCAGATGAAAAAACCCAATAACACTTAGCCCGATCCAGAAATCAAGCCAAGGAGCTAATGATACTCAGCAGTAGCGCTTTCAACGACTAGACCAGAGGTTCCCAAACTTATTCTGTCTACTGCCCACTTTGAGAATAAATTATTTTTTAGCGCCTCCAATTTACACCTATTGAAAAACCACTATAACTTCAAATTAAATTAATTATTGTGAGCTATATTAGCCGAGATTAAACATGCACTCTAGACGAGACTTTTACTATGACCTGCAAGAGTTAACTTGAGACCTAAGCGCGGTAGGTAGTACACAACGGCGCTCAGCCGGTCGATTCAGTAAAAATCTCGCCGTGAAAACTTAGGTGAAGTGAGCTTGGAGTGAACTGTCACTGCCTTAGCATCAGTAGGTATCAATGACAATGACAGCTCACTCCACGCTCACTTCACCTAAGTTTTCACGGTGAGATGGTTTACAGAATAGCAATGCTGGTCTCAATGGCTACACTTGCCAATGAGAATGATTATTGAAACGCAACTTTATAGTATTCAGACAGAGTATCTTTTATTCAAAATAAAACAAACAAAACAGGACAGATATATGGACTACGCGGAGATAAATATCGAACCGAGTTAGTTTGAGAAATCTCTTAATTAATATTAGTTGATTTTCACAAGTTGTAGTCGAGAGTCGAGAGCTCAGTCGGTGTCTAAGAGTCCTCCGAGATGAAATTACAAATCGCCCCCCAAGCCTTTACACAACGCCCTCATTTTTTTCCTGGGTCTCTTACCGGGGCCCCTTTAGGCCTGCAGCGCCCACAAGGGGGCGCTATCGCCCACTTTGGGAAAGGTTGCACTAGACCATTAGACATTCAATCCGGAAATATTAAAAAAAATAACAATAGGTCACCAAAAACGTGCTTCATTTGACGTACGACTTGTTTAAATACTTTGGTTCCTATATGGGAAATCAAGTTTGAATATCGGAATATTAATTTAATATATTCAATTTTAATATTTGTGTGCAAATTCCGCTATGGATCTACGAGTCAACCTTGAATATTAACATTCATAATCTTCTTATTATATCACTTGAATGTTGAGGGGCTCATGGCTAAGTAATAACAGCTGCATTAGATCATCGATCAAGGTTAATTGTGGATGGGTGACCGTCCATTTCATACTGTGGCCTGCACTGTCCTCCCATACCTATTAACACTGTAATTCGAAAATATTGTAAAAGCCAATTATTTTTAAAAGAGTAACCGTGGAGTTTCTTGCCGGCTCTTTTCCATAGGAAACGACCAATTGGAACCGTGCACCTAGCTTCTGACGTTTCATTAGTAAGTGCCCATGTAGGCTTATGTGAAATAAAATATTTTGATTTTGATTTTTGATTTTGTGACCCCTCCGTGCCTCAGAAAGCACGTTAAGCCGTTGGTCCCGGCTGTCATCCGTAGATCTTTCATCATCCATAAAAACCCGAAAGTATGACAACCCGTCTAACCAAGGGGTATCGTGTTACCCAGTAACCGGGTTGTGGACGTCAGATAAGCAGTCGCTCCATGTAAAATACTGGTATTCAGCTGCATCCGGGTAGACTCCAAATTGACCCCCAAATACATAGTTGAAAAAAGGCTACGCAGACTTGAATCAGCCATGGTTATCGACTAAGTAAATTTCAGGATTAATCAAAATGATTTCTGTATAAGATTAAATTATCCTGGCTGACTGAATGGGCCTTCACGCTTCCTACCAATTTTGGAGTGTGGAGAATTTTGAATGATGGCATTGCATTATTGATTACAGGACTTGAAAGTATAATTTATGTATCATTCATTATTCATGTAAAATACTGATATTCATCCGTTGATCAAAGTCAAAGTCAAATAATTTATTTCAAATAAGCACATAGAAGGCACTTTTGAACGTCAAAAACAAAGAAATAGAACTGATTCTAGTTGCCCCTTCCAAAAGGTAGTTTTCGTATGGAGAAGAATGGGCAAGAAACTCCACCGTTACTCTTTTAAAAATGTTATACAATATTTTGTATACTTCAATTACATAATGTGCAGACGTAGCACCTAGAATAAGATTACAGTACCACAATAGGTAAAAAGAATTAAAAATGGAGCAATGATCGGAAGTTATCCAGACTAGTGCCTGGTTTTTAAGATGGCTCCAGTGAAGTATGATTTGCTCCGAACGGCTCGCATCGCATCGGATCGGAGAACGGATTAAACAATCTTTAAACGATTATAATCGTGTTTATAAAGTAGTATTTAAAGTCTATATGACACCGCTCCGCTCTGCACACAGCAGCATGACCGCGCGGGAGATGTTTTTCTTTTTACCCGACTACGGGGAAGAAAAAAGGAGGGTTATGATTTTGATCGGTATGTATGTATGTATGTAAGTATGTTCATCTGTTTTCCTATCTTCCAAACCACTCATCACAATTTGACAAATGAGGTATCGTCGAAAGCGTCTTGATCGTCCGCTGGTTATAGGCTATGTGACGTCACATTACATTAAAAATGACGCCATCTAGAGGACATCAAGTCAGGAACTAAAAAAAATATTGTTTTATCGTACCATGTTGGGTATCAAATGAAAGGGCTGAATGAGCACATTTCAAAAATATATATTTTGTAAACACAAAAAAGAAAACCCGGAGTCACACGTAATCTGTTCGATTTATCGTGTATATAACACGTGTGACTCCGGAATTTTAATTTGTCTGTCTGTGGTGTCTTGTTTATACCTTTTTAGTCGTAGTTGGGTTTTAGTTTTTATTACTTTAATTTTTTTTACACCATTAGGGATAGCCTATTCAGCTCGCCGTCCGATAAGGACCAGGCCCGGGTCGATGGCGCGTCGTGTTCCACGCGCGCCTCAAAGAGATGTCAGCACAATTGACGGGGTCCAATAGGACCGATGCCTGCCAGGGTTGCGAGAAAGTCCAAAAGGGATACCGGGACCTTGGCAACAGGCAAATGAAGGAACACGGGTGGGTTTTAGTCAGTAAAAGTCTGACACGCCCTTCCGCTCCGCCCAGAGCGGGAGAAGTCATTGGATGATTTCCCACCCTCAAAAAAAAAAAAAAAAAAGGGATAGCCTATTGTAACCGACCTAATGGCGTAATACACGATCAATCAGAATTGGAATGGGTTTGAACCAAAGACTAAACTCATTCGAAAAAATGAGATGAGCCAAAAATCAAAACATAATTTCTGTCATTCTATAACCATTTTAGCTGTTATGGAATGAGCAGTGATAGCCCAGTGGTAACCGTTCCGACTTACGAGTTGTAGGTCGTGGGTTCGAACCCAGCCAGGCGCTTTACTTTTTGTGAATTATTTCATCAGCACTGCTCTCAAAACGGTGAAGGAAAACATCGTGAGGAAAGCGGCATGTCCTAGAACCAAACATTTGAAGACATGTGACATCTACCAAACCCGCATTGGGCCCGCGTGGTGAATTACGGCCCACTCCCTCTCGAAGAGAGGTCTGGGTGTTATTTTTATTTACTATTGCTGTTTTTTTTTAATTGTTTTTTTTTAAAGTGTGTTTTTTATATGGATCGCGTGGCCCGCAATAAAGATGTTTATTTAGTTATTTAAAGTGGCCATAGTAGTGTAAAAATTTCACACATTCTTGGAAAATTTAAATTGTCAATCTATAACAGTTACAAAAATTCCAGCCCTGTGACAGACGGACGGACGGACGGAGGCGGAGTGGAGTTTAATAATAGGCTTAGCTTAATATTACATAAATTATGTTATGAAATTGATAAGTTCACATTACTAATTGCAAAAAAACCTCTGGACCACCACAATTTATTAATTAAACAATGATCAGCAAAACAACAGCAGAAAAAGGGGAGCTCGTGGCTAAGTATTAACAGCCGCACGGGTCGATCCATCAGGTTAAGCTACGCTTGCCGGGGTTGGTCCGTGGATGGGTGACCATCTTTACATATCCTCCGTGCTTCGGAAAGTACGTTAAGCCGTTGGTCCCAGTTGTCATTCGAGGATCTTTGACAGTCGTTACGGGTCGTCAGAAGCCCGTAAGTCTGACAACCAGTCTTACCAAGGGGTATCGTATTACCCAGTTACTGGGTTGTGGAGGTCAGATAGGCAGTCGCTCCATGTACAATACTGGTATTCAGCTGCATCCGGTTAGACTGGAAGCCGACCCCAACATATTTGGGAAAAGGCTAGGCAGATTGATAATGGTCAGCAAAAAAATCTAATTCAATAGAAATACCAAAATATGTTTAGCATCCGGCTGCCTTATTTATTTATCTACAAACAGTTCTCCGAAACAGCGGTTCGCAAATCAAATAATTAATATTCAACCATCAAATAGGTAATTATGTATAAATCAGTGTATTATGTACTTACGAAGACGCGACGCTAAAAAAAAACTTTATTTGTTCTGTCAAGGCTGTTCGAGTGTTTGTCTTGCGTACAAAACACGTGTTTTTAAAGTTAAAGATTTGTGAGTATTTTTGGTGTCAAAAAAAAAGCGAATTATTTGACTGACATACATAAAATCTTGCCTATATTGGCCAAATGGGTAGGCATTTTGGCAGATATGTTTAAGTCCCATATAAGTCCCATATTTCTCAGAAGCAGCCTGCCTGGATTTGTGCCCGGTTGATGGCAGATATGGGACAAAAGTGGCGAAATGTGGCTGTAAGGTACCTAACCATTCGGGGAAACATGGCTTATGTTATGTTATTGAGCAAAAACATACGTGTTTTAGGGCAAGGTTTTGACCACAATGTAATTACGTTGTAAAATTCAATCGAATTAGTCAAGGTGACATTGATTTATCGGACTATTACTAAAGACGAATTTTTAATGACTCGGAATAAAATGTAAGAAAATTGACCGGTCAAATTCTGTTGGTAACTGGGTTGCAGAGGTCAGATACGCGGAGCGACTCTCCATGTAAAATACTGGTATTCAGCTGCATCTGGTTAGACTGGAACCCAATCCCAACGGGGCTTTGGGGCTACACTTAAGTGTCTGTTTACAAGTGTGATGTTATGTTGTTATTTTATCTTTAAGTTTCTTAAATTCTCAATTGCAAACTTCAAAGCGTTTTTATTACTTAAGATTATCATTACCAAGTTGCTGTGACTTTAATAGTAATTTATAAGTACAAGCTATAAATAGAAATAAGCTACCTTATAATTATAATTTACACCTGAATCAAAGTGTTAATTACAAATTATGACTAATTACTTCGCGTAATTTTAATTAAAACTTAATATCCGGTTGCTTCTATTTTTATATTTTGTCTATCATGTTATGTTTTGTTCTTTTAATGAAGTTTTTTGTCTGTGTCTATGGTTTAAGTGCCATCTTGTTTAATATCTTATTGTGATAATTTTTTTTACTAAAGTTTTTTTATGCCTAGTGATGTTTTTTTTTGTCTTTATTAGCAACTAGCGACCCGCCTAAAGCATGGAGTTTTCTTTATTATAATATATGTGATTTAAATATGAATTTATTATTGCATATACATAAAAATTCCGGAATAAATTCCTTAAATGATGGTGAAAAGGAAAACCGCATCAAAATGCGTAGTAGAGTTTAGAAGATCAACATGGTCACACAGACAGACATGAAAAGCGACTTCAATTCATCGTATATTATGTATATGTTGATATAGACAAAATTTTACTACCCTTTAAAAAAAAAAATTGTGTCATAAATTTATTTAAAAAAATTATAGTATAAATTTAAATCAGATCAAAATGCAGATAAAAGGTATCCTAAAGGTAAAGGTATACCTATGTCATTCTATTCTATAAAAAAAAAACTTTATTAACCAACTTAATAAAAATGAGGTTATGCACTCGATGAGTTTTTTTTTCATGTTTAAAATTGATGGTCCTTCTACTGAGTATTTGACTTTTAAAAGTAACCGTAAACAATTTAATAATTTCCTAAATGAATGTTATTAATATCTTCTCTCGAATATAATAATCTTCTCCGAAAGCATTTGATTTTGACCCTGACACGAAATCAAGTTCGTGGAAAAAGGCTCCATTTACTTATGCATTTATTTAATTACACTACCTCTCATTTTCAAATAAAAACAATTTTTAGTAACACATTCCCGATAAAATAAAAACGTTACCTCTCATTTTTACATAAAAAACTATATCGAATAGGTTTGATATAGTTTTTTATTTTAAAAAAAGACCTTTTTATTAAAAAAAAACGAAAAAATTATAATAAAAATAGGTATTAAAAATCAATAAAAATAAAAAATATTTTGTTGACGCTACGGATCGGCATTGGCCTCAATACTCTCGCACTTTCCTTTCGGACCTATTCGTAAAACTTCGTGCGTCTTCGGGTCACTACGTTATATCATGACCTCCCCTTTTGGGATGAGCAGAGGTGTCATCATTATCTGCCTAGCCTTTTCCAAAATATATTGTGGTTGGCTTCCAGTCTAACTGCATGCAGCGGAATGCTAGTATTTTACATGGAGCGACTAAAGAACCTCCACAACCCAGTTACTGGGTAACACGATACCCCTTATGCTCGGTTCCTATAAACAAAAACGAATCGTTTTGTTTACCAATGGTAGCATTTTTTATTGTCAAAACTGGTCATATAAATAGATTCGTACGGAAATTTTACCTGTGATAGCTACTTCCATATGGAGGGTCTACTATGCAAAGCTGTGAGGTCTTAGCTTCATTATTGGTAATACAAGAGTCTTAATTTTAACCAATAACGGTCCGTAAATTATAGGAATCGGCCATTAGTAAGTCTTTCGAGCTTCTGTCTGACGACTACCGTAACGAATGTCAAAGATCAAAAAACAGTATCTGACCAAACTCAAAATCAAAGCATTTATTTCAATTAAACCATTTATAGGCACTTTTGAATTGTCAAGGAGTCGGTCAGTCAGAAAGATAACGCTAGCTGCCAATTCCAAAGCGTAGTAGGTTTCTATGCTTAATCAACCTATAATGTTCCCACTGCTGGGACACACAGGCCTCCTCTCTGAGAGAGGGAATGGCCGTAATCCACCACGCAGACACAGTGCTGTTTGACATGTTATGTAGTGGTATTGCCATTTGGAAAACCCCAAAAACCCTGAAATACTGACCAACAAACAATGTAATTAATTGACCCCTCTTGCATAATGTTAAAAAATCGATACGCGACGACAGATTATTCAACGTGTTACGCACTGGTATTTTACCCGTTTGTGCAAACTGGGCCGTTATTTGTCTTCGTAATAAGCATTAGCTAAATGACCTTAATAGCTAATTTGACCCTAGGTAACCTCTAAATCTAGGAAGTATCTTTTTATCAGATGTCTAGGTCGCTTTAGGCCGTGGCGTTAATTCCGTTATTGCAGTCGCTCCATGTATAATACTGATATTCAGTTGGATTCGGAATGACTGTGGAAGTGTATAACTGCATAGCACATGTGTGTGAGCACTATGTACTTACCTAAGTACTTTAAAGCTACCATTTACTAGGTACGTCTTTCATTGACTTGAATGTGCCCTGGCGACTGAGAGTATGTCATGCTCACTTTAATGTCTCGTTGGTGGTGGCGTGTGTGTTGGATCATTAAGTTCCCTTCAAAATGGTTGAGCTGAATGGTGCTGATCCATGCGTCAAGTTCGTGAACGGGCGCCATCAGTAGGGACTGGTCATCTCTTAGCTGCCACGGCTTATTTTAATTTATTCTAATTTTTGAATTGTTTTGTTTCTTTTTTATCTTTTTACGGACGGACATTGTACTCACATGTATAATTTCAACATGAATTATGTAACCAATATATTGTAACAATATTCTGATTCAAAAGAGTGTCCGTGGAGTTTCTTGCCCGTTCTTCTCCATAGGAACCTACGCTTTGGAATGGGCAACTAGCTTCATCTTTCTGACTGACGGACCCCTTAACAATTCAAAAGTGCCTGTAATTGGTTTATTTGAAATAAATGCTTTGAGTTTGAGTTGAGTCTACCTTTTTTTAACCGACTTCAAAAAGGAGGAGGTTCTCAATTTTGTTTTGTTTTGTGTGTTTCTTAGGTACGCTATTGCTTCGCCAATTTTGAGTTGATTAACTTTGCTTGCGTAGTTTTTGAGTTAGCTTCAATATTATGTATTTTTCCCACTTAGTATATCTGGACGATGTTTTAAGTTACTCCGTCATTTTTGTTTACATATTACATAGCAGGTAGTGTTATTCGAATTTATGTGGGGTAGGTACCACAACTAAAAAGTGAAAAATAAATAACTTTTTCCAAAAAAAAGTCGGTGGCAAAAAACGAAAATTGAAAAGCAAAGACACCGACTTCCGAAATTAAAGTTATTTTTTACTTTTTTAGTGTATTTTTTTTTGTAATTTAAAAGAGTGTGTATGGAGTTTCTTTCCCGTTCTTCTCCATAGGAACCTACTACGCTTTGTAATGGGTGCTAGCTTTATCTTTCTGACTGACCGACTCCTTGACAATTCTTGGTCTTGCTCCATAGGACAATTTAGAGTCTGGACAAAATCAAACTGGTTGCTAATTTAGTTGTATATTTTATTATTTGTATGTCATAGATTTTTACACTCTGTGATTACATAAACTCACGCACTGACTTATTAGTAATACTTGTAAAAAATTTAGGAATATTGTGATATCGTATACTTTTACAATGTTTGTAAATATTTATGTGAGCACCATGTATCCATTGCATAATTAATTTATTTGTCATTGCTCAATTTTTAATTCTTTTTATCTATTGTGGTACAGTAATCTTATTGTAGGTGAATCGTCTTCACATAGATTTATATAATTGATGTGTATAAAATATTGTAAAACATTTTTAAAAGAGTAACGGTGGAGTTTCTTGCCCATTCTTCTCCATACTAAAACTACCTTCTGGAAGGGGCAACTAGAATCAGTTCTATTTCTTTGTTTTTGACGTTCAAAAGTGCCTTTATGTGCCTAATTGAAATAAATTATTTGACTTTGACCTTGACTTTGATTCAAATGTGCATTTAATTGAAATAAATGCTTTGAGTTTGAGTTTGATATTAAGTAGAGTCTCGCCACTCATAAAGGCGATTACAACGCAATAATTAAGTCATTATTTCTATATTTATAGCCGATTCAATTTCTCAATAATAGTCCAAAACTGTCATCGAAAATATTACACAACTTTTAAATTTCATTGTCACCATCTTTAAACGATGTCACAAACCATGTGAAATCATTTTAACGACCGCATAAGCCACTTTAGTCTCTATTTCACAAACTATAAGATCGAAATTGGCTTTTTTGATAGCAAAATCAAGTTTGTTCGAGAGATTTGTCGGCCATTTTAACTTGACCCTTGTAGTAAGTTTCGTCTCAAAAGAAAATACATGAAACAAGCTTCTAATCGCGACTTCGTTCGCATGAAATTTCGGCCTCTAACCCATCGCGTCGCATCGCATCGCCTGCTTGCGCTATTACTTCGTTTTCGGTTAGCGTTTTTACTAATATTTTTCCGTTTTGCTCGTCTCCTAAGGCTCGTAGCGTGATGGTAAAAGCCTATAACCTTCCTCAAGAAATAGGCTATAACATGCAAAGAGATTTATTCAAATCCGACTTTTAGTTTCAGAGATATGCACGTTCAAACAAACAAACTCTTCAGCTTTATTATATTACTTTGTAAGTAAGATGGTTGTTTTATAAAGTGTCTTACTAAGCTGGTGTGTAATCAGATTACGTATAGATACATGGAATTTTGTCAATATGTCTTCGTTTACACAATCTGGGTTTTGGAAACTGGTGTTCTAAGTGATTCTAAGGTCAATTGTCACTATAGTTATATCTTGACCACACTACGACGACGACTTTGTTTAGTCTTTGACATAGTTTTTACGTTTAAAAATATATCACGAAATTATAATGAGATACTATGACGGTTTTCAAGAACGGTATGAAGCGGTCGTCAGCTGGTACATAATGACTTATAGCATAAAATTGTAAATCCTACTAATTCTACTAATCCTACTATCCTACTAATATTATAAATGTGAAAGTTTGTGTTTTTTGATGTTTGTTACTCAATCACGCAAAAACGGCTGAATGGATTTGGATGAAATTTGGCAAACAGATAGTTTATAACCTGGATTAACACATAGGACACTTTTTATCCCGATATTCTCACGGGATCGAGACTTACGCGGGTGAAACCGCGGGGCGCAGCTAGTAATATTATAAATGTCAAAGTTTGTGTGTTTGGATGTTTGTTACTCAATCACGCAAAAACGGCTTAATGGATTTGGATGAAACTTGGCAAACAGATAGTTTATAACCTGGATTAACACATAGGTGGAAATATTTGTTTTTCTTGTCTGTATTAGCAAACTTTTTTATTGATAGACATGGATATCATAATAATATTTCACTTGAAAATCATGAAATAATAAAGCATAGGTTAACATATCAATGAAGTTTTACAAAGTATGTCCTATAAAGACACGGAGAAATTATTAGTTGTACTTACATAAAAATTGTATTTGTACTAATTAAGTTTAGCTAAGTTAGGTTATGTAAGTAAGTACTAAGATTACGGTACTAAGATTTTAGCTAGTAGGATTTATTGTAAGTATATTTATTGTTTGTGTATTTACACCTTTTTACATACCTATTAGATGACTAGATTTTATAATTAAGTATGTGAATATTTAGAAATATTATGCCTGCCTCGCCTGAAACACAGGATGACCTAGTTGAGGCACATAAAACATTTGAATTTTACGTAGATTTAAGCAAATTTGTATCTAGTGTTTTATCTGTTTACCTGAATAAACTTTTATTTACTTTTAATAAACTTTTTTCCCATTGAGCAGAGATGTGTACATATTTCTTTTTACCCGACTACGGCGAAGAAACAAGGAGGGTTATGATTTTGACCGGTATGTATGTATGTATGTAAGTATGTTCAACTGATCCCTCCCAAATTCTAAACCACTAATCGCGATTTGACAAATGAGGTATCAGTGGAAGCGTCTTGATCGTCGGCTGGTTATAGGCTATGTGACGTCACATTAAATTAAAAACGGCGCCCTCTAGAGGAAATAAAGTAAGGAACTAAAAAAAAAATTGTTTAATCGTACCATGTTGGGTGTCAAATGAAAGGGCTTAATGAGCAAATTTCAAAAATACATATATTATAACCCCAAAAGAATTAAAAAAAAATTTAAGTAATAAAAACTAAAACCCAACTACGACTAAAAATGTATAAACAAGACAGCATAGACAGACAAATTAAAAATCCGGAGTCACACGTAATCTATTCGATTTATACCCTAACACGTGTAACTCCGGATTTTTTATTTGTCTGTCTGTGGTGTCTTGTTTATACCTTTTTAGTCGTAGTTGGGTTTTAGTTTTTATTACTTTAATTGTTTTTACACCATTAGGGATAGCCTATTGTAACCGACCCGGCACCCTAATGGCGTAATACACGATCAATCAGAATTGGAAAGGGTTTGAAACAAATGATGAATCATTCGAAAAAAAATCTGCTCAACAACGTAATGAACGCAATGCATGTAGTTGACTGTCAACATGAAACAAATTAGTCGTAATCGTTTACGAAAATAAGTTAGGCAATTAGATAGCGGACACGAATGGACTCCGGGCTATTAATGAGCGTTTCCTAACGGAAAAATCTAACTGATTTTTTAACCTATCATAGCCTATGTACACACGGCTACACATCAAGCTATACATTTCCAGTTTATGCTGATCTCGTATTGTATAGGATTTCGGTACAATGCGAGGTCAGCATAAACTGGAAATGTATAGCTCGATGTGTAGCCGTGTGTACGATGAAATAGTCTCAAATCTATAACTGGAACACAAAATTAAAAACTTGAAAATCGGTTAAGGCGACTGTCACACGGGATCCGTCATTGACGATTCGTCAAAAAAGACGATACGTCGATGACGGATGGACGGTAACATTGCTTATGGAAACGAGTGAAAATATCCGAATAGATCTTCACACTTGATTCATGATTCAGAGTTCAGTCTTGGGCGAGCGAATCAGCGGATCCGTCACAAAAAAATAGCGATTCATACGTTTTGACGAACGTGATTTTTAAAAGACGATACGTGATTTATCCCTTTTCCGTCATTTTGCACGATTCGTGGTGCGTGCGAACACGGGCATTGAAAAAGCATTGCCGCCGTCAAATAAACAAAACGAATCGTGAAAAAGACGATTCGTCAAAAAACCCGAATCGTCCTCGTTTGACAGCCGTAAAAAAGTAAAAAAGCCTTACCTTGCAGCACAGATTTTCCCCATCCAGTAACAATACATTCTCCGGCACCATTGTAAAAGGCGTCCAGGGTATCAGTGGAAGACGGCAGGCAAATAGGCCAGATATTTTTCGCTAGTCTCAAGTTTTCGCTCAAAACCAGGATGGCAACGTCATTGATGAAGGTTCCAGCCTTGTAGTTGGGGTGACGGAGGATGTTTTTGACCTGGACGATCTGGAATGGCAGGGGTTCTTCGTCGATTCCGAGTTTCCATTCTCCTCCCTTGATTAGGACGTTCTTGGCTTGGAGTCTGCGGGGTGAAAGGGGTGGTTGGGCTTAGTTTTTTTCGGTGTAGCGAAAATTGTGGTAGATAGGCTACATGTACGGAACGATGGACTGAAAAGTAATAAATGGAAAAAAAATCAATACTTATTATTTCGAGTTGAAATTCAGTTTAAGAGGCCGTAAACGAAATTTTGCCTATTTTACTGATTTACGTGATTTTACAGTTAACATACTGTATTTCTATTTTTTTTGTTGCACAAAATGAAAGATGATTTCAATTATGAGGTGAAGTACTTTTTTATCTTTGATTTATTGACCTCAAACTGGCGACTGTTTTGTGAATTCTGCTATAAGAGGTTTAGAATATCACATATTTACGAATCATTTTATCGTCTACATGGTATGAAAAAATTACAATGTATTGCTGTGGAAGTAATCGACGTAATAAGTGAATCACTTTTTACGGGTGTACCCCATTATAGCGAAGTTCATTACAGCGATGTACGCTCCACCACTCACGTATAAAAAATTTATTAAAAATATATTTATCTACACCCATGCTATACTAGAAAATTGAAAAGCAAAGACACCGACTTCCGAAATTAAAGTTATTTTTCACTGTTTTAGTGTTTTTTTTTTTGGAAGTCGGTTGTTTTTTTTTTTGGAAAAACTTTTTATTTAATTTAAGTACCTAATGTTATGTTTTTGATGGGATCAAAAATGTATTCCAGAACTTACCCGTCGACGCAGCTAGCAGAAGTGATGACCACATCAGGTCTGGTGATGACACCTCCACACAGAAGGCTTTTGTTCGTCTGCAGGAGTACCATCGCCTGCCAGGGGATCTCAGCGAAGTCTACCTCCAGATCCTTGCGGTTGCCGTAGGGTTTCTGGGGCTGTTGGAGAGAGGACATGGTTAGAATTGAATTGAACATGATGGCTGCATGATCGAAAGATTCCAAGGTATGGACATTGACCATCCATATATGGGAGTTGGACCAAGTACTGCCCAGAATAGACACATAGTGCATTCTGTTTCTTGGACTTATACTAGTCTGTGAACCAAAGCTCAATAAAATCTATCCGAGGAGTTTTGAGAAAAACTATTTTTTGTTGAGTATATTTTATTGATGAATACCAACCAACCGATGGCAGTAATTATGTTAAACAACACATTATTATTTCATTTGTATGCATATAATTTACATGTTGATTACACAGGTCGATCCATCAGGTTAAGGCTAAGGTTGCCGGGGTTGGTCCGTGGATGGGACACCATCTTTACATACCAAGTCGCTGGCAGAAGCTATTTGAACATACATAAGTAATTCATAAAAGTTGAATCAACAACCTTCACGTTTTGAATATCTTTTAGTTAATTTATCACTATTGATAAAATATAAAACTACTTTGGATTAAATAACCAGTTGATTACCTTTTGATAAGGTCTGACTGGGGTCAAAAGGTGATTATTTTTACCTGTAGTGTCATTTTAATTATTATTATAATGTTTATGGCCTTTTAAAATTATAATGTAAGAGCGATGGTACAATTAACTAGACGGATCCTGAGCGTTTCCCGGATCGATAAAAGTTTTCGAATCGTAAGTGCTTTACTGCAAATGAAATGATAAATTGAATACATTCAATCGCGAGCTTGAGCTCGTGGCTACGTAATAACAGCAGTACGGGTCGATCCATCAGGTTAAGCTACGCTTGCCGGGGTTGGTCTGTGGATGGGTGATCATCTTTACATACATGCCTATCCTTACCCTACTATGCTGGGGTCGGCTCCCGGTCCTTCCGAATGCAGCTTAATATCAGTATTTTACATGGAGCGACTGCCTATCTGACCTCCACAACCCAGTTTCTGGGTAACACGATACCCCTTGGTAAGACTGGTTGCCAGACTTTCGGGGCTTCTGACGTCCCGTAACGGCTGTCAAAGATCCACGAATGACAGCCGGGACCAACGGCGTAACGTGCTTAGCGAGACACGGCGGAGTCTCGGTATGTAAAGATGATCACTCATCTACAGACCAGCGTAGATCGAGCCGTGTAGCTGTTATTACTTAGCCACGAGCCCATCCTCCGTTCCACACAAAACTAAAAGCTTTAATTAGCTACAAGAATTTGATTTCCCAATCACTGAAGAGAGTATAAATATTTTTAAATGTCATAGTTTGATGATACCCGTCTTTGCGTCATCGTTATCTGGTTGGGCAAGCTAACCTTGCGGCTCTAGGGTTTAAAACCACACGGTATTTATGTGTTTTCAATATACATAATTATAAATTAAAGTCGCTCTTCGTATTTGTCTGTATGTCTGCGTTGTTCTTCTAAACCACGCAACAATTTTTATGAGATTTTCGCCATCGTTTAGAAAATTTATTCCGGAAGGTTGATGTGTCAAAATCAAAATATTTTATTTCACATAAACCTACATGGGCACTTATGAAACGTCAGAAGATAGGTGCACGGTTCCAATTGGTCGTTTCCTATGGAGAAGAGCCGGCAAGATACTCTAGTTAGTTAGTCTTTTAATACGTTAATATTAAAGATACATTAATCATTTCAATGTTTTGTCTAATCCTAAAAACCGTGTCAAGCAGGGTCGGGTCGCTAGTAACTAATAAAATAATAGCATAATTAGCTTATAAGTCATGTTCCCACTGCTGGGACTCAGGCCTCATCTCTGTGAGCGGGAGTGGGCCGTAATCCACCACGCGGGCCCAGTGCGGGTTGGTAGATGTCACATGTCTTCGAATTTTTGGTTCTAGAACATTTCGCTTCCTCACGATGTTTTCCTTCACCG
The DNA here is from genome assembly GCA_949152455.1 of Lithophane leautieri. Lineage (NCBI taxonomy): Eukaryota > Metazoa > Arthropoda > Insecta > Lepidoptera > Noctuidae > Lithophane > Lithophane leautieri. The sequence goes on along the minus strand of OX424486.1, from coordinate 9,404,024 downwards.
TTTTGAGAGCAGTTGTAATGAAATTGTTTAGTTTTAGTTGGTGTAGTGGTCGCGAGCGCTACTACGGAGCATGGGGTCCTAGGTTCGATGCCCAGGTCGGGCAATGTTATTGAGTTTTTCCATCTGGAGTAGCAGCCCGGAGTCTGGATTTGTGCCCGGTTGATGGCAATAGGCTCGCCCCCTATTACATGGGACTTAAACATATCTGGTGAAATGGTGGTGTACTATGGAGAAGTACTTATTTTTAATCTTATTTTTGCTTTTTGCTTATTTTTAATCTTATATTTTGAATTATTTTTGATTATTTTTCGTTTTACATTGTTCTCACATATAGAAGCACGAAGAATACTGTACCCAGGATTTTGTAATATCTATATACATTTTTAAAAGAGTGTCCTTGGAGTTTCTTGCCCGTTCTTCTCCATAGAGATCTACGAATTTGAATGGGCAACTAGCTTCAACTTTTTGACTAACTGACCGACTCTTTGACAATTCAAAAGTGCCTCTAAATGGTTTAATTGAAATAAATGCTTTGAGTTTGAGTTTGAGTTACACCTCTGCCTTACCTCGAGGAAACAAGGTGTGATGGTATGTTTTAAAAGAAAGTATGGAGTGTTTTGTCCATTCTTCTCCAGACGACATTACCTTTTGGAAGGGGTGACTAAAATCAATTGCATTTTCTTGTTAATTTTGACTTTCAAAAGTTCCATAAGATGGTCTATATGTAATAAATTATGTAACTTTAACTTTTGACTTTATAAATGACATCGACATAATATTATAAAATGTCCATCACAAATCGACAGACTACAAAATGTCGGTTATTTTTTTATCAATAATATATCTCATTTCAGGATCGAGTTTTTATCACCCAAAGTCAATCAATCTACCTAGCCTTTTCCCAACTATGTTGGAGTCGGTTTCCAGTCTAACCGGATGCAGCTGAATACCAGTATTTTACATGGAGCGACTGACTATCTGACCTCCACAACCCAGTAACTGGGTAATACGATACCCCTTGGTAAGACTGGTTGTCAGACTTTCGGGCTTCTGACGACCCGTAACAACTGCCAAAGATCCACGAATGACAGCAGGGACCAACGGCTTAACGTGCTTTCCGAGGCACGGAGGAGTCTCGGTATGTAAAGATGGTCACCCATCTACCGACCAACCACGGCAAGCGTAGCTTTACCTGATGGATCGACCCGTGCGGCTGTTATTACTTAGCCACGAGCTGCTTTTTATCACCCAAAGTACGCTCGTTTAAAAAAATTGCTTTCTTTAAAATCTTTAATAATAATTATTTATTCACGAGAATCAAGTCTTGATGCCATATCATAAATAATAATACAGAAGCAAGTTATGTTAATATAATAAATAAATAATAATTGGACATTTAGCAAATGCTAATTATTTAATCAGCCAGATGTGTGTCTATGGTAATTTGAGGATTAAATTCTGATCAGAGATAATAATTAAGATTATTATTGTTGTTGTCTGCTTCTTATAATAAATTTGGGTGTGTCTTAATTCAATGTGTGATATATTGCCAGAAATAATAACATAACATCACGCCTGCATTCCCCGAAGGGTTAGGCAGAGGTGTACCTATAGTACACCCACATTTCGCCAGTTACCTATATTGAAGTCCTATGTCATAGTGTCACCAGGCACAAATCCAGACTCCGGGCTGCTACTAAGAAATTCCTGATAGAAAAACCCAATAACATTATATTTGCCCGACCTGGGGGCCTAAAGCGGCCATATTAGCAATTCCTCTAAAAGCAATTCATTTCCTGAATTCCCAGCTGTCATTAGCAATTCCTCTAATTTGACACAAAAGCAATTCATAATTTGTGGATCATTTTACGAATCTCCATAGAAAACTGTCAAACAGATGAATTATTTCGTAATATGAATTGCACGCAGATCATATTATGAATTGTCAGTTTGTGACATTTTACGATGATTCATAATATTTTCCTATTAAGATGCTGCCAAAGTGGCGGTTTTAAGCCCTCGGGAAAGCGAACCCAGGTCCTCAAGTTCAGCAGTAGCGCTTGTGACCATTAGACTAACAAGGCTGTCCAACAAACATATAAATTCTACCTTTAAGATTTTAATTTTAACCTTTAATTAATAAACCTTTTAATAATATCTAAATAATAATAAAACTTTTAATAGGAGCTCGTGGCTAGGTAATATCAGCCGCACGTTTCGATCCATCAGGTTAAGCTGCGCTTGCCGGGGTTGCTCCGCGGATGGGAGACCATCTTTACATACCGAGACTCCTCTGTGCCTCGGAAAGTACGTTAAGCCGTTGGTCCCGCCTGTCATTCGAGCATCTTTCACAGTCGTTACGGGTCGTCAGAAGCCCGAAAGTCTGACCACCAGTCTCACCAAGGGGTATCGTATTACCCAGTTACTTGGTTGTGGAGGTCAGATAGGCAGTAGCTCTATTAAAAATATTGGTATTCAGCTGCATCCGATTAGACTGGAAGCCGACCCCAACATAGTTGGGAAAAGGCTCTGTCGGAGTAACCACGCGTTCACGTTCACGGAATAAAAAGTTAGATATAAGCGCGACGATCAGTTTTTAAATATGTAGAACACGGCCTACCAGTATTTTACATCGAGCGACTGCCTATCAGACCTCCACAACCCAGTTACTGGGTAACATCTAACTAGCTAACAATTTATAACTTAATTTTATGAACTCTAAAACCGTCATTTTAATGTAGAACGTGATTTAAGAGGTGTTTAAACAGTAATTACGAATAATAAACTTGATTTTAGCTGTTTATGCTAATTTTTAGATCATTCAAACTAAAATTAGAAGGCCATGGCTTGGTTCAGGCATCTACCGAGACAAATAACTAGAAATATCTAAACTTGCTTGCTTTAAACTCTTTGAAATTTTTAATTCTGTTTACCTATTGTGGTACAGTAATCTTATTCTAGGTGCATCGTCTTCACATATAATTATATAATTGATGTATAAAAAATGTTGTAAAACATTTTTAAATGAGTAACGGTGGAGTTTCTTGCCCATTCTTCTCCATACGAAAACTATCTTTTGGAAGGGGCAACTAGAATCAGTTCTATTTCTTTGTTTTTGTCGTTCAAAAGTGCTTTTTATGTGCCTAATTGAAATATATTATTTGATTTTGACTTTGAAGGTTTATACGATGGCAGTGACTGGACCCAGTGTCTCTGAATTTCGGGCCTAGTCAGGGGGTTCATAGTCAATTGATTCGGGCGTGACATAGTTAAAAATCATTAGACGTAGATATATGTAGTAAACTATTCCTCAAGATATAAAACCCTGTAAAAAAATCGACACGTGTATCACCTCTCACCGAGGCATCTTTAGGATGACGATTGACCTGTCGCGAACCCGAACACCGAACGGATGCTCCGGGTTCGTAAATAAGCGGGAGAAGGGCTAACCAAAAGAAAAATATATATTCAAGAAATACTCACGTTAAGAATACCACATTCTCCAGAACCGCTGTATCTCGGCAGGTAGACCCTCTGGACAGATTCTCCAAACTCATTTTCCACTCCATATCCTCCATTCTGAGAAACGGAGTATCCTCCTCCCTGGATCAACTTTTGACCCTGACCCTGGAAGACGCCCTGCCCTTGGCCTTGCTGTACTCCAAAGCCAGTTCCTTGAGTCACTCCGAAACCACCTCCCTGTTGCACTCCGTAGCCACCTCCTTGCTGTACTCCGAATCCACCTCCCTGTTGTACTCCGAAGCCAGAGCCTTGCTGTACTCCAAATCCAGAGCCTTGTCTGACTCCAGATCCTTGTCCTTGGGTAACTCCGAATCCAGAGCCCTGGGTAACAGTCTGGCCCTGACCTCTGGTCACTGTAGAGCCCTGACTTTGAGTGGTATACTGTCCTTGGCCACCAGTAACGGCGAAACCTTGTCCCCGACTTACTCCTACGCCTCCTCCTTGGATAATACCTTGTCCCTGGCCTTGGTTGACGCCAAATCCTTGGCCCTGAGTCACACCGACTCCCTGTCCTTGAGATACTCCGAATCCTTGTCCCTGAATGACTCCAGAGCCCTGTCCCTGTCGGATTCCAGTTCCAAATCCTTGGGAGACGCTCTGGCCTCCGCCCTGGACTACGCCAAAGCCTTGACCCTGGGTAACTCCCACTCCTGAGCCCTGGCGGACTACTTGGCCACCTCCTTGGGTGACGCCGATGCCTGTTCCTTGTGTGACTTTGGTACCCTGTTTGGAGAAAAGGAAGGTTTTGGTGAGTATGTTCTAATTTTAGGGTTTTTAATTAAAATGGTGTTGGACTGGATACTGATCGCAAACTTAGAATAAATCGTATTCCGCTAACGAAAGACTTGAAAGGTTTCTAATTTCTATAATGAATAGGCTAACTACCACACTCAGAGATATCATCTTTACTAATATTATAAATGCGAAAGTAACTCTGTCTATCTGTCTGTCTGTCGCGCTTTCACGCCAAAACTACTGAACTGATTTAAATGAAATTTGGTACACAGATAGTCTAGAGCCTGAGAAAGGATATAGGCTACTTTTTATCGACATACAACGCGGGCGACGCCGCGGGCGTAAGCTAGTTTAAGTATGTTTAAAGAAAAAGGTGTTTTGAATGATGAATATTTTAACTGACAGCGTTCCAAGACTGCGGGGTAATTGCGCAAGATTACGATGCGTTTCTTTTTGACAATTCAACAATATTCATTGCGTTATTTACGTTGTCAAGAGGACGATTTTTTCAAACTTAAGAAGCAATGGATTAGTAATTTCTTTCAAAATCCTTCAGATTGTTACGCAATTGAGATCAATTAAAATGAATGATTAATTATTTATTATCAAATAACATCTCGAAGTGCGGCAAACTTTAGATTCTAAATCAGTTTGTTGACTATGTAAAAATAATTGGAGTTCGATGAATCTATACCTGTCCAAGTATATTATATCCAAAAATGAAGCAAAAGCTGTTATTCTCACCTGTCCACTCTGAGAGTAGGATCCCTGACCCTGGATCACAGCCTGTCCACCACCTCCGGTCTGAGCCTGACCAAATCCTTGGGCAGTTTGTGAGAATGAAGATCCCGAACCTGTGGGTAAGATGGACATGTAGATTTTAACCTTTAGCTATGGAGAAATTTTATGAGGAAAGATTTTCCGCAAGTTGGAATGGTAAATCTGTGGTTAAATGTTATTCTATGATAGATAACAAGTCATAACACCTCCAGGCCGAATTTTGGCCATGGCAACCAATCTCAGCCGAGACCAGCCTTCGGCGCGAGAGATATTATAGTGCAGTTGTGCTATTCTGTAAAAATCTCACCGTGAAAACTCAGGTGAAGTGAGCTTGGAGTGAACTGTCACTGCCTCAGCATCAGTAGGTATCAATGACAATGACAGCTCACTCCACGCTCACTTCACCTAAGTTTTCACGGTGAGATGGTTATAGAATTGACCGGCTGGCGTGTGTGCGCAGACACAGGTACACTCTCTCTTCCCTCAATTTCATAGTCCGATGGGATGGCCATCGATCGATTTATTTGTGGTCGGCACAACATGTCCCTTTCTTCCATGCTTCCCTATCAGTCGTCATCTCGGTAGTCACCCCCTTTCTAACCATATCATCTGTGGCGGCATCTACATCGTCACATGCGAACTATGCATCAAAGACCGGATGTCAGACAAAAATCCTGAGGTAACAGAAATCCTGCATCACGCAATTAGAGTTTACCGCGCGGTGGATATAAATACAAGATTCCGACATCAAGCGTTAGGCAGTTGCCCCCCAGACACGACACCCGTCTAGTCGGAGGATCTTCCCTTTTCTATAGAGGATGAGTGAACTTTACACCATGTTCCTCATACTCCTAGACATCTTTCACTCAATCCATCCATTGATCGGTTTCTTTCGTCAGTTAAATCATTATTGTCGTTACCAAAATAACTTCGATTTGAATACTTAGGCTCCATCAAATTACCTATACAGAAGGGTAATGGGAATCTTTACCCTCGTTTATCTTTTATTTTTCTTTTATTATATATCTTTTTTTTCTATCTATAATAAATGGATACACACCTTGCTTACCTTGTCCAGCTAATCCATACTGTCCTTGTCCCTGAATCGCCAACTGTCCCTGGCCTCCTTGAGAGTATGAGCCCTGGCCTCCTTGGGAGTATGAGCCCTGGCCTCCTTGGGAGTATGAGCCCTGGCCTCCTTGAGAGTATGAGCCCTGGCCGTATTGATTCTTCTGGACGAAGGATCCAGGAGAAGGTGTGGTGGGTGTGGGGTATCCTGGGGTGACCTGGTTGGGGCCTTGTGGTTGAGTTGGCTTGGAGGTTGTTCTGGAAAGAGTTGGCTGGTTAGTGGTCGTTTTTGGGGTGATGAAGAGAGTATATTCTGATGTCAGAAAGGTCGGACAGGAAGATTTTAACTGAATGGTAAGGCATTGTGTGGAAAGGCAATCGAACAAGCTATTTTGTATGCAGGCAGATAACTTGCAACTATTTAAAAAAAAATAGTGTTTTAAATACGATAGACGTAGATATATTTAGTAAACTATTCCGCTTAACTGTTCTTCAAGAGTCATAAAAACCCTTTAAGAAATCGACACGTGTTTCACCTCTCAACGAGGCATCCTCAGGATGATGATTGACCAGTCGCAAACCAGAACACGACGTGTTGCCACACCGAGAGCTGGATGCAGAGTGAAACAGCGAGAGAGTGAGCGCTCGGTGTGGCACGGCTTCTTCCATGGGAAGACGGCGTGATTTTATGTATGTAAGTAACATAATATTTGTAAACTCCTGATTTTAATTTTGGCAAAATATAAAATATGACAAGATTCAAATTCTCACCTGAAGTTATTCAAATAAACAGATCCAGTAACCGGAGGCCTCACAGTGACTCCAGGTTGGTTGTTCGAGCTGACTCGGCTGTCAGGCACATATTTACCGTCGTTGCCTCCAAAGACACCGGGAACCCACTTGCCAAGCTGGTTGGTTGGCCAGGGGTCTGTGTAGAAGGGATCACGGCAGCACTTACCGATGCGGCCTGACTCTAGGTCTTTGCAGTCCTGTTAGAAGATTTGGTAAGGTTAGGATTGATAGCAAAATTATTGATTATGGAAAATATGGCAAAAAACTAATCATAATTTCGAACCTGAAGGCAACCTTCGCAGAAAAATTGAATTTGACTTATGAGTTAAGACAACTACTAAAACTACTAATACTTACAGTCAAAGGCACTCTGTAAGCCTCCTGGTCCCTGGTAAGGGCGATAGTTGTGTTAGAGATGACTCCCTCCGCGGTACAGAATTCGATGGGTGTGCATTTCAGGGCAGCAGCGCAGCCGGATGGGATGTCGTCTGGTGGAAGATCACGTAATGTAGCTTTTGTAACAATATTTTTTTTCAAATTATAGTGACGTTGATAGTCTATTGCTATATAAAATACTGGTATACTGCTGCATCCAGATTGAAAGCCCACCCCAACATAGTTGGGAAAAGGCTAGGCAGATGATGATGACATTTTTTACAATCTAGCATGGTCGTGCTTTCTCAGTAAACGCGTATTTTGGTGCGTTCGAACCCAGCCAGGCGCTTTACTTTGTATAATTTATTTCATGCCCACTGCTCTCAAAACAGTGAAGGAAAACATCGTGAGAAAACCGGTAAGTCCTAGAACTAAAAAATCGAAGACATGTATCAACTAGCAACGCAGTGAGCCCGCGTGGTGGATTACGGCCCACTCCCTCTCACAGAGAGGAGGCTTGTGTCCCAGAAGTGGAAACGTTATGGGCTACTTATGCTACGATAAGTAATAAAAAAAAACAAATTAAACTTACTGTTCTGTGGTGGTGGTGGTGGTGGTGGCCTGCTGTTGGGATTGGGCTGAAACTGGTCAAGAATCAACTGCCCATCCACATAATGCGGATTCTGGAAGCTGTCAGATCCAGTAATGCCATCAATTGGAGGCAAGTACTCCGGAGCCTTGGTCGATACAGGTGGAAGGTATGTTGGTCTGGGAGTAGTGTAAGGTCGGGGAGTAGTCACAGGACGAGGGGTGGAGAATGGACGAGGAGTAGAGAATGGACGAGGGGTGGTTACGAAAGATGGAGTGTAAGCTGTGGATACTGGATTCGATCCGCTAGATGAAGTGTCTACGGGAGGAAGGTAAGGAACACCAGGTTTGAGCCCAGATCCGATCCCACCAGGACGGAAGACACCAGCGTTCTCTGAACCAGCTGAGAAGGAATCAGTTTCTACGAAATTCGTTTGGCTGGTTGACTTGAAGACTTCGTTGTTGAAGTTTCCAGCGTTGGATCCGAAACGGGTGGGCGTTGGTGCTACGGTTGATCCGAAACCAGAAGCTGTAGATCCGAATTTGTTGCTGTTGAAGGCTGATCCTGCTCCGAATTGGCTTCCGTAGCCTGTGGTTGAGCTGCCTCTGTTGGCGTTTGCGTTAAAACCAGAATTTGTGTTGCTCTGGCCTGCTCCAAAACCTGTGGAACCGAAGCTGCTTTGGCTTCCTTGGCTCGAGGCTGATTGACTGTTAAACAGTCCTTGGCCTTTGTTGGCAGATCCTTGGAAGGTGCCGGAGCCAACTCCCAGGGAACTTTGGAGGTTGGTGTTACCAGCCAGGGAGGAGGTCTCGATTCTGCAGCAGATTTCGGTCCTGGTGTTGCAGTACTGTTTCTGTGACAAGAGGAAAGGGTTTGGTTATATTTTTTTGCAGAGTTTAGGTAATCTTAAAACTTACAATTAATTTAACATACATTAGGTACTTTGTTTTCATTATACATCACTGAAGTGACAGCGTGGTAGCATTATTTTTATCCGACTGCGCGAGTGCAAAGATTTGGTTAAGTTTTGTTCTCAGAACGGGTGGACCACATCAGTCGCATTATGAGCAGTGGTTGGAATTCGAAAGGTAGGTAGTCCTCGGAAAGCGGTTCCGTCATTATATCATAACGGTCGTCATGAAAATCGATATTTTGTATATCTGACATTTGTCAATAATCGTGAAGCTCAACTTAGAACTTAAGGAGCTCAACGATTCGACGAACAGTACCAAAAAAAGGACATTCGGTAGGCCGCATAAATGAGTCAAACTGCCAGACCATGATTAAAACTAACTGAGAAAGAATAACTAATGTCCCACATATTCTTCCCATTCTGTCTCTGATAATTACCTGTGTGACAGTATTTTTTTAAACGCACGAGGTGTGAACTGTGTATTTTAAGTCATTTGAAACAGATAAACCCGCAGGGCATTACATGTTTATTATTTAATACTAATACCGTTAACATTGGACTAACATTGACCTTTCAATTAAAAGTAAAATTAAAGCGACTTATTATTAAAAACGTTTCAATTAATAATAAACGAATTGCCAAATGAATTCTTGGTTCCGTACCCAAAAAGAATCAATGGAAGCCTACAATTTGGAGCTTAGTCTGTCTGTCTGCCACATAGTTGATAAAGCTTCTTTTTTACTATCATATTATATGTACGGATTTTGAATGTACCGTGTTTCTGAAAAAATTAATTACTTTGACTTTGACTTTTGACTTTATCTTCTGACTTTAACTTTTGACTGTTGACTATGACTTTTGACTTTAACCTTGGACTTTAACATTCATAGAATACCTATTACTATGGTGTCTATCATTGGGAAATAATAAAAACTTTTTGATATTTTCTACATTCTAAATTCAAGAAACAAAAAAAAACGTTGCTTTTGTGCCTGTTTCATATTATTGTACAGAACCCTTTGTCCGCGAGTCCAACTCGTACTTGGCCAGTTTTTTTTGTGAAACAAGATGTTATTTAGCTAACGGTATTTATAATTGACTAAAGGTTACGGCCCTGCGATGAGAGGTTATGGAAAAAAACTCGCTGAGATATATAAAAATGTCTTAATTATGACATTCTGGTCGTTGAGCTCCTTAAGGCTCTGAGTTGAGTTACACGATTACTGACAAATGCGTGCACTAACTGAACAGCACCCTAATTACGTCACACATGATCAATCACTTTCATTTTGACAGCTCAAAGACATTCATTGCGTTATTTACGTTGTTCAGCAGACAAATTCGAACATATTATGAAGCAATGGATTAGCAGTATCCTTCAAAATGATTCAGATTCTGATTTGCATGTTACGCAAATAGGGTGCTGGTCCACTCAAATCTGTGTAGTTCATTCTTCAAAAGACCATTTCAGTGTCTGAATTTTTCATCCATACTAATATTATAAATTCGAAAGTAACTCTGCCTTTTCACGCCTAAACCACTGAACGGATTTTGACAAAATTTGGCGAGGAGGTAGATGGCATCCTGGGGAAGGACATAGGGTACTTTTTATCGACATACCATGCGGTCGAAGCCGCGGGCGGAAGCTAGTTTCATATATATACAAATTGTGACGAAGAGCTATCTAAATATATATAACTCAAAGTTGACTGACTGACTGACATAGTGATCTATCAACGCACATCCCAAACCACTGGACGGATCGGGCTGAAATTTGGCATGCAGGTAGATGTTATGACGTAGACATCCGCTAAGAAAGGATTTTGATTAATTCTACCCCCAAGGCGATAAAATAGGGGATGAAAGTTTGTATGAAACTTTGTCAATTTTAAACCGATCGGAAAGGACATACATAGGCTACTTTTTATCGACATACCACGCGGGCGAAGCCGCGGGCGGAAGCTAGTGTGAATATAAATGTAGGGAACAGCTGATTTTTTCTTCGCGATTTCTTTGTTTGTTCCATTGTGAAAGTTGTTCATAATGATGAGTACAATGACTCCTTAAGAGGATTAAAACGAATAAAATTTCTCGCTGTTTATGTATTTTTAAAAGATTTTTAATTCATATTTTATAGGACACCTCTTTAGGTCATGAGATATCCGAATATCAAAAAATATTTGGTGTAGGTTTTAAGGGGGAGGCGTGAAAATTGATTCGTTGTTACAATGTAATGTAATGCACTGTAATGTAATGTCAATAGATAATGTCATGTTATGTATCCTTACTAATCCTTACTTCCTTACTTAATTACTTATTAACTTATCCTTACATATTATTAAACAAAGTCCTCCGCCGCGTCTGTCTGTCGTCCTGTACGCGATAAACATCAAAAACTACTGCGCCGATTTTCATGCTGTTTTCATCAATGGATAGAGTGGTTCTCGAGTAAGGTTTTTGTATGTAATAACCGATATCCACGCGGGCGAAGTCGCGGGCATCAGCTAGTAATATTACAAATGCGAAAGTGAGTTTCTTAGTTGGTTTATTTGTTTGTTTGTTACACTTTCACGCTAAAACGGCTAAGCGGATTTGGATGAAATTTGGCGTATGGGTAGACTATGATCTGGAGAAGGACACAGGATAATTTTGATCTGAATCCCAGACGAAGTCACGGGAAACGGCTAGTTTTATATAAGTAAGCATATATTGCCATAATGCCATTAAGACCTGCATAAAATTTAATTAATATTACTATAGACGGCAACCGAAACTATTTAACTGACATCAACAATCTTCGAATCCATACTTCCATGCTGTTACATGCTAATAAATTCGAAAGGGTTTTATTCTGTCAGTCTGTCTGTCGGTTAGAGATTTTTTTTATTTGTTTCTGGTTATTATTGCAGTACCGTTTTTTTTATATGCTGTATAAAGCTTACAGCCATTTATTTACCGATTTCTAAGATACAGGCTCAGAAGTCAGGGTTTAATTTTCTGTGACGGCTTTTTATAAGAAAATCTGAACCCACGCAGATGAAGTCATAGCCTCACACTTCTTTGAAAACAAACTCTAAATATAAAGAGCGTACAGTTAATTAAAAATTGCAACACATTCCGATGAGTTTATCTAACTTTAACTGTCAACCGTAAATTGTTACTACAACGTAATAACGACAAAGCTTGAGGTAACTTATTAGTTAATGCTAAGGCTTGGTTCCATATAAAGCCTGCATTTTATAAATGCTATATCTCTTATATGTCACACTGCGTTTGTCAATTATTTTGCGAAAGTTAAGACTCGTCTCCATCGGCATTAAATTTGGGCACAGTTGCTCTAATCTGTTGATAGCAACTTAGAGGCAATGCAACCATAGCATAATCAGCCTATAACATTCCCACTGCTGGGACACAGGCCTGCTCTCTGTGAGAGGGAGTGGGCCGTAATCCACGCGGACCCAGTGCGGGTTGGTAGATGTCACATGTCTTCGAATTTTTGGTTCTAGGACATGCCGGTTTCCTCACGATGTTTTCCTTCACCGTTTTGAGAGCAGTGGCGATGAAATAATTTACACAAAGTAAAGCGCCTGTGCGCGCAACGAATCAAAATCTAATTAATAACGTGTTAGTAACTTTTTTTTGGCAGCCATGGAAATACTAGTGCTGTGACATTCTGGCTACTCATCATCTGCCTAGCCTTTTCCCAACTATGTTTGGGTCGGCTTCCAGTCTAATCGGATGCAGCGAATACCAGTATTTTACATGGAGCGACTGCCTATCTGACCTCCACAACTCAGTTACTGGGTAACACGATACCTAAGTATAGTGTATCTATTTAAAAACTATGTAAACACTATCTCATGCACGTCAGTAGAGAGGTCGCTGGCAATAAGGTCAACTGTCAGTTTATCAAGAATGGCGGGAAATGGTTGAAAGTGAAGCGTGCCTACACGAGATTCTTGGAGTGAGTATGAGCCAGTGTAGTGATATAATCAGCTTTATTTTACTTCGATGGTCCTAGTTTATCATTTATAACTTCCACTTACAGCTTTAAACAGCTATATGTAAGCGGGCACGCCCTTTGTGCCTGGAGGCTTTTATTTAGTTAATTTATGTTTACATTTACTTATTTATTTTATTTCTGCTTGAGTACATATAGTTCTTGTCTTTTTATTATTATTTTTGTGGGTGGTATATTGGCGTGTGCTAGCTGACATATGGCTAATAATTAGATTTATATTTTATGTTGCGTAATGTAAATAATTTTGAAAACTCTTTTATAAAATCAATTGTTTCTAACTGAACAGACAGCTGTGCTGCTGAGGAGTTTGTTGCGCCACTTCTTCTTCCCAGCTAAAGCACTAGGAAGTGGTGAAGGGTGGGCGTTTTGGGGGACCGTCTTATGTAATTTTGACGTTCGAAAAGTGCTGATTCTCAACCTAGTTTGAATAAATGACTTTTGATTTTAAATACGGGAGTAACAGGATTCTACACTAAGTAAGACTGGTGGTCAAACTTTCGGGCTTCTGTCTATTCGTAACGACTGTCAAAGGTCAACGAATGACATCCGGGACTAATCTAACCTAAGTAAGGCTGGTTGTGAAACTTTCGTGCTTATGATGACCCGTAATGACTATCAAAGGTATACGAATAGCGCCCGATAGTTACTATTGTGTAACCAGATCCACCATCTATAAAGACGATGTCTTTTATATTAAACCGACTGCCAATTTATTTGCGACACTGACACATGACATTATGTCACAATCTTTTGTTTAGTCTCTTTTCAAATACTTTCTTTGAATATATGTAGGTGGTGATTGCAAGTGGTGTATCAATACAATTGCCTTGGTATTTAAAAGAGTCTATTGCATAGTATATGCAGCTCTTTGTGAGAACTGAGGCCCCAGACAAAGTGACATTCTATCAGCGATAACGATGATGGAAAAGTCAAAAATGTATAGGACTGACATAAGCTATCGAAAAGCTTATGTCAATCCTGTTGAAAGTCGTTGTAGAAATACGGAACGCTTTCGAAGCGATTGTCACTTGTCTAGGCCCTCTGCTGCCTTAGTGGTAACGGCGTATATCGTGGGTTCGAACCCGAGCAGCCATTTTAATTTGTGTAAAATTATTTCATCACCACAGCTCTCAAAACGGTGAAGGAAATCTTCGTCAGGAAACCGGCATGTCGTAGATTGACATCCAGTAACCCGTACTGGACCCGCCTGTGGATTATGGCCCACTCCCTCATAAGTCATAAGTCATTTATTCATTTCTTTAACATAGGTACATAAAGATAATAAATAGTGCGTTATGTTATGACAGAGGGCGTAGAAATGTTTTTAATGTGGTAATCAAGCCATTTAAGTCTCAAAAAATGAATTTGAATAAGCTTGAACAATAAAAAAAACTATTATAAAAATGGCACATTTCAGAGAATTCTCTTCTCCGTCCTATGGAATAGCGGGCGAGCTTATTGCTAATTAACAGGCACTTTAGACTCCGGGCTGCTACTGACCAATTCCAAATGGAAACACATACATGTTTTAAACATCATTTAATTAACATTTAAGTAAAGATTTCGATAACACCTTAAACGATTCCTATTACTTAGTAGCTGTAATTTAATATACGTGTAAACTTGTCTTATTAAATGGTTTAAACTTTGTTATATAATTATCAAATTAACCTATCATTACCACTAAGTACTGCATAATTTACATCTTAACTTTGTATGTTGAGTTATTTAGTTATGTGACATTTAAATGGTACATTATGTTAAACTAACGAGCATTGATCACTGCGCTTGCTCACTGCGTGTTAAAGATTTCTGGCTATTGGGTGCAGGTTTTCTCACGCTGTTTTTTTTTTTTGCTGTAATTCAGTGACGACTGTAATTATCTTAGAACGAAGATACCACTAACTCTGAACGTTTGAAAAGTTTTATCTATAAAATACAATAGACGTAGATATATTTAGTAACCTATTCCGCTTAACTATTATTCAGGAGTCAGAAAAAGCTCTGTAAAAAATCGACACGTGTTTCATCTTTCAACGAGGCCTCCTCAGGGTGACGATTGACCAGTCGCAAACCAGAATACGACGTGTTGCCACACCGAGCGCTGGACGCAGAGAGTTTTATATATACTTATGTATTATACGGACATAGTATCTTTTGGCTCCTGGATGGCATTATCAGGGGGGTGTTGTTGGTAAAAATTTGTGAAATTGTCACGAGATTGTGTTGAAAAACCAAGAAGGCGGTATTAGTTCCGATTTTGATCACGCGCCAATACACGTATGGTTGTAGTGCTTCTCCGAACGCTCTTATAATTAGCCTATAATGTTCCCACTGCTGGGACACAAGCCTCCTCTCTGTGAGAGTGGGCCGTATCCACCACGATGGCAACGTGCGGGTTGGTTTTCAAAATTCCTAACTCATCGATTCGATTTTTGACACCTTCGATGGTAAGGTCGCAAACGCTACTGCGCATGAGCATGAGGTCCTCGGTTCGATTCCCAGGTCGTGCAAGTTAGTATTTGGTTTTGCCGTCAGGAATTTCTCAGTAGAGCCCGGAGTCTGGATTTGTGTCCGGTTGATGGCAATAGGCTTGCCCGGGGTTTTACATGGGGCTTAAACATAACTTGTGAAATGTGGGTGTACCTACTATTGAAACATCTCTTTTTTTTTTTTGATGATGGGGAATCATCCAATGACTTCTCCCGCTCTGGGCGGAGCGGAAGGGCGTGTCAGACTTTTACTGACTAAAACCCACCCGTGTTCCTTCAGTTGCCTGTTGCCAAGGTCCCGGTATCCCTTTCGGACTTTCCCACAGCCCTGGCAGGATAGATACACGTCTGCCTAACCGTTCGGCGATTACAGGCGTGATGTTATATTATATCACGCAGATCGTGGAATATCACCTTCGCACATAATACTTGTTATTGATGTTAATTACAAAAAAACGCATAGAAAAACTATTAGGATTCTCTCAACAATGGGACAATGGGTCACACGAGGAAAAAAGTTAATTAGACCACAGACAAACCGCGCTATTTCCTTGGAATAACGTCATGGAGAAAAAAATACTGATATCCGGAAATGTTACGTTAACGTAGTTAAGTTATTAACATAGGTAATTATCATATTCTGACACCCGGTTTGTGAAAGATTAACCACCATCTGTCTGCCTTTTTCCAACTACGAATATAACATACAATAGACGTAGTTATATTTAGTAACCTATTCCGCTTAATTATTCTTCAAGAGTCATAAAAAAACCCTGTATGAAATCGACACGTGTTTCACCTCGAAACGAGGCATCCTCAAGATGACGATTGACTAGTCGCAAACCAGAACACGACGTGTTGCCACACCGAACGCTAACATATCGATAATATATGTACGTCTATTGTATTTTATAATGGATTTCCGCAAAGTCACGCCTGATTCAATTAACTGACTACGAATCTGTAAGTTGTGGTCGGCTTCCAGTCTAACCGATAATGATGTCTGTTCTCACATATAGAAGCATCAAGAATAATGTACTAAAAATTTTGTAATATCTTAATTTAAAAGAGTGTCCATGGAGTTTCTTGCCCGTTCTTCTCCATAGAGATCTTCGCTTGGAATGGGCAACTTGCGTAATTTTTCTGACTTTTTATGAATATTTCGTTAATGACGAAGTCATCTTTAAAATATTTGTGTAGTTGCATAAAAAATAACGCGAATTTTTATCTAAGGTTGTCGAAATTAGTCCGATATGTGCATTGCGTAACACAACACGCGCTCCGCTAAGTCGGGTAAACATTTTAATTTGTTGACGCACTGTTTCATCAAATATTTGCATTCTAATCTTGTGCTTTATATTTCGCAATTAACTTTATTAGAAGGGAATCCTATTAAAACTGCTGAAATCTATATTTCATAGAATTCTTAAATTCACTCATTTAGTAAGAGACAACTCACAGCGTAAGCCGCTGGATAAAATACACGCGCGCCCTGAGAGGTTTTCATTGTGAGGCTAAAACCAAAATGTAATAGATTAAGTCGTTGAGCTCCTTAAGTTCTGAGTTGAGCTCCACTATTACTGACAAATGCTTGCACTGACTGGAAAGGTCCACTCAAATCGTTTTGGTTCTTTCCTCAAAAGACCATTTCAGACGCTAATCTAGGTCCTCATATGGTCTGACCAAGATTATGTTTGGACTTTAAAAGAGACTGCGACCTCTGAGTTTGTTTCGGCCTTTCTTCTCAGAGTAGTCAGATAGGTAACGCCGACCTCATCTAGCTTATTTTAAATATTTTTTAAAATGACGTGTGAAACTGATTCCAATATCCTATTTACAGATAAACAAATTCATTTCATTTCATTGATTTAGAAAAAAAAAAAGAAAAAATTGGAATATGAGCTAAATTATGTAAAAAAAAAGATATACATATATTCCGTTAGAACATCTTTATTATTTACACTTTTCAGTGTCGGACCAAACCTAGGGCAATTCTCTGCGCTGTTATACGATTTTGAGAAACACTTTTTTCAGTATGTTTTAGTTAAGGCGGTACCCTGAGCGAAACGCCTCTTTAGTCGCTTTTTGTGTAGTTTTTAGGAGCTATCTACTTGTTATTTAAAAAGAAATATCAATTAATAAAAATACATAAAATTTTTACATAATCTTGATTCCAAAATTGTGTTTTTTTTTTTTTAAAGGTTTATGCTTCGTTAATCTACTTCCAACGAAACCATAAAAATGAGAAATAATCTTTGTTATCATGCATCTCCTCGTAAAGTCAACATTATTTAATTTTGCTACTGATACTAATGGATAGACAATTTAATATTGAATATTTTGTAACAATTTTTTTTCTCAAAAGACCAATATTTGGTTTAATAAAGATTTTATTCTAAAATTTGGGCGTATTGACTCCTGTAACTCACCGGGATTCAGTCAACAAAGAGGGAACGAATTTATTTTGCTCAGGGTACCGCCTTAAAATAATATATGAGTAGTAATCTTTAACATATACACATCAGATATAATATGTAAACACAGTGTTTTGGGTCGCAGTTATAGTTATTTTTAATTCTCACAGCTGCGGAGCACTTGACGGATGATAAGCAACATGTGTCATGCGCGCTGAAGTGTGCGTGAGTATGCGTGTTGAAGCTTCTAGAATCATCTAGAAGCTGGATTGTGGCGGGAGCGGTTTGAAATACTTGCCTGTTACAAATCTGAATAAAGTAATAACTTGTGGTAATAAAAAAATTATGACAAAAACGTACTCTTTCGGAATATACCTTTTTTTTTGTTTGGCCGGTTTACTTTCACAAGCCCAAAAATTTTTGGACGATGAATGATCTCCTTTTGCGCAAGAGTTCCTTTTGTAACAAAAATGAGCATAAGAAATGATTAAAAAACAACGAATTGATCTTTAAATTAGTTTTCTGACATCCTCCGTATATTTTTTTTAATGTAGCAACACCAAGTTTTAACTTCAAGCCCTTAAAGTTACAAAATCATCCTAAAAATAGAATAGAAATGTCTAAACGTCAAAAGGGCAACACTAGAACCGACTGCAAATGTCAAAGTTGCGTTATGTTTTGACAGCTACCTGACCTAACTTCTAGAACTGCGCAAATGCAATAGGTAACTTAGATAAATGATACTATGATCCCTAACTTGACATATAAACTTTGGTTCTAAATTGACAGCTTATGGCCGTTTCCTATAATTTACGGACACTCGTATCTGCGATGCGATGTGATGCGAAGCGGTGGTTTGGGGTCAATTTCACTCGAAGTCGGGTGTAAAAGCTGGTATATTAAAGATATACTTATTTATCAAGTAACTTAATGCTTGATGCTAAACATGACCTCCTCTATACGTACTTAAATCATATGTCTTGCATATTTTGACGCGGATAATTTATCATAGTGTATGTATTTAAACGGTAGTATCTAATATGTGTAATATAATAATGATTACTGTTAGATAATAATAATAAATTACTTGATAATAGTCATATATTTAGCCGCTTCAGGTTGGAGACCTTTTTTTTCCGTAGTGGAAAATCCTCATTGATGAGCTTTTGGCTACGTAATAACAGCCGCACGGGTCGATCCATCAGCTTAAGCTACGCTTGCCGGGGTTCGTCCGTGGATGGGCGACCATCTTTATATACCGAGACTCCTCCGTGCTTCGGAAAGCACGTTAAGCTGTTGGTCCCGGCTGTCATTCGTGAATCTTTGACAGTCGTTACGGGTCGTCAGAAGCTCGAAACTCTGACAATCAGTCCAAGGGGTATCATATTGCCCAGTTACTGGGTTGTGGAGGTCAGATAGGCAGTCGCTCCATGTAAAATACTGGTATTCAGCTGCATCTGGTTAGACTGGAAGCCAACCCCAATACAGTTGGGAAAAGGGTAGGCAGATTGATTGGAAAATCCTCATTGATATCCTCTACCCTAATGGGGCGGAGGGGTCTGTTTAGACTCTTACTGACTGAAAATCACCCGGGTATGTCCCTCGCATACTTGCGTCGGAGTGCGGTTCAATGCGACTTCCGCTGCCCCGGACTGGTGACGTGAATAAAACGAAAAACGTAAACGAAAGTTGCCGCGAAAATTGTAATTTTGGGCGAAAATTACCGAAAACGAAATTCGATCAGACTCTACCACTAGTGTACTAAAGTCTGTTTTTAGGGTTCCGCACCCAAAGGGTAAAACGGGACCCTATTACTAAGGCGCCGCTGTCAGTCTGCCTGTCCGTCTGTCTGTCTGTTCGTCTGTCACCAGGCTAGACTGTTGAAATTTCCACAGATGATGTATTTCTGTTGCCGCTATAACAACAAATACAAAAAAAACAGAATAAAATAAATATTTAAGGGGCTCCCATATAACAGACATGATTTTTTTGCCGTTTTTATAGATGATGGTACGGAACCCTTCGTGCGCGAGTCCGACTCGTACTTGGCCGGTTTTTTATTAATCCCGTAAACTAACTTGACATTTCAAGTGATTGTTGTTTGTTTTTTTTTATTTTGGAGTGTGAAATTTGCACCTGCCAAATTAGTCTATGAGATTAAAACAGACTTAAGATTCTATAATATTTCGAAAACTATCAAAGTATACCTATCTATCTTCTCTTCGAAACACGATAATATTCGATATTGTAATACGCGAACTACCATTTATCATCTCGTCGTGTACTGTCAAGAAGACAAGTGTAGACATGTACCGAGGTACAGGCGCTTGCGCAAGCTGTTTGTTTATTTCGTAAGTACAAAGCTAAAATATGGGTATGTTATGACCTTTTTCATGACCTATGTGACTTGGAGGCAGTAGGCTCGCTACCTTTAACATCATCAACATCTGCTTAGCCTTTTATCAACTAATAATAGTACCTAATAACAGTTCTTCAGACAAAATTTCGGCCATGGCGACCAATCTCAGCGGACTAGCCTTCGGCGCGGGAGACATTATAGTGCACAAAGTGTGTGCGCAGACACAGGTGCACTCTCTCTTCCAAACTATGTTGGGGTCGGCTTCCTGTCTAACCGGATCCAGCTGAATACCAGTATTTTACATGAAGCGACTGACTATATGACCTCCACAACCCAGTAACTGGGAAATACGATACCCCTTGGTAAGACTGGTTGGCAGACTTTCGGGCTTCTCCGAGTCACGGAGGAGTCTCGGTTTTGTAAAAATGGTCACCCATCCACAGACCACCTTTGACAAGCATAACTTTCCCTGATGGATCAACCCGTGTGGCTGTTATTACTTAGCCACGAGCCCCTCGAGAAGACCTGAGCATATTACAAGCAAGAATAATTATTACTTATAATCTGTTTTTTAAACTCGTAGACTAATTTGACATTTGCACTTGTCAAATTACATATTTTACACAATATTTTTACGAGTTTATTCACTCAGTACACAGCCACGCCTCTAAGCTACTATAAAACAATATGATTATAACATTATCTCGAATGGAAACAATCAAATAGTGCCTCTGGCGATATAAATCTTGTTTATCTTGCCTCTCATACATAAATACATACATTAATACTCGTCTACACTAATATATTAAAGGGAAAAGATTTGTATTTTTGTTTGTAATGATTAAATTCAAAACTACTGGACCGATTTAAAAAATTCTTTCACCAGTTGAATGCTATTTTATAACTGAATAACAAAGATATCACGCGGGTGAAGCCGCTGGCGGAAACTAGTAGAAAGCCGCAGAGTTCGTTTGTTTGAACGCGCTTAGCTCTGAAACTGCCAGTCAGATTTAAAAACACTCTTTTGGATTTTCATAGCCAAATTTTTGAGGAAGGGATAGGCTAGTATTGGTGTTCTGCTGCATCTGGATAGACTGGAAGCCGACCCCAACATAGTTGGGAAAAGGCTGGGCAGATTGATTGATTGATTAAT
This sequence comes from Lithophane leautieri, assembly GCA_949152455.1. Taxonomy (NCBI): domain Eukaryota; kingdom Metazoa; phylum Arthropoda; class Insecta; order Lepidoptera; family Noctuidae; genus Lithophane; species Lithophane leautieri. Next base: position 9,382,811 of record OX424486.1, on the reverse strand, counting down.
GTAATGCATTGGTAGCTTATAAAAAATCCTTAATTCCGTCTCTACTTGTTGGTACATCCTCATCAAAATCTGTTCAGTAGTTGAGCCAAAATAATGTATCAAACTGACAGATCCACTTTCGCTTTTAATAGGTAAAGTGCGTTCCATATACTTTGTACGTGACGCGATTGGTAGGACTGAGGCCCTAGACAAAGTGACATTCTATCAGCGATAACGATCATGGAAAAGGCAAAAATGTATAGGACTGACATAAGCTATCGAAAAGCTCATGTCAATCCTGTTGAAAGTCGTTGTAGAAATACGAAACGCTTTCGAAGTGATTGTCACTTGTCTAGACTATCTGTTCTGTCAGCCGCCATTTTTAACTCTATTAAAGTCGAATTATTAATTCACTAATACAAAATAAAGTCATATAAAATGTATCTTATCTTATCTTATTAATGATCATTTCGGAAATCAATTCATAACAAAATGTGTAAAAGATTTCTAATAAGTCCACACTAATAGTATAAATTCCAAAGTAACTCTGTCTGTATGTCACCTTTTCACGCCTAAACTACTTAACGGATTTCGACAAAATTTGGCAAGGAGCTAGATGGCACCCTGGGGAAGGACATAGGCTACTTTTTATCGACATACCGCGCGGGCAAAGCCGCGGGCGCAAGCTAGTATGAGCATATTATTATAAACAATGGTAGTCTAGTGTTAGTCCGTGATATTTTGTGGTATCTGTCACATTACTCCAGTGAAGTATTAGTGAAATATTTGACTTTAATATTGACACTAAGCTGGACGAGTAATGTTGTTAACATGATAACATGGGACAAGTTACAGTGAATTATGTGTTGGGTCGATTCTACTCATTTGTTTTGTAGTCAATCATGTCGAACAAAGCAACATTAATCAACACTACGTGGGTTTATGTGATGTCAACGAGATGCGTGTGAGTTGATGAGTCATTAACTGATCAAGCATTTTGATGGACAAACAAACAAACTTACTTTTGCATTTATAATATTAGTTACGATGGTTAGGAAGCGAAAGTGAATCTGTTTGTTTGTTACGCTTTCACGCTAAAACGGTTGAACGCATTTAGATGAAATTTGGCACATGGGTAGACCATGACCTGGAATAGGACATAGGATACTTTTTATCCCGATATTCTCACGGGATCGAGACTTACGCGGGTGAAACCGCGGGGCACAGCTAGTAATACTATACATGCGAAAGTGAGCTTGTTTGTTTGTTAATGCTTTCACGCTATAACGGCTGAACAGGTTTTAATTAAATTTGCCACATGGGTAGATCATGACCAGGTTTAGGACATAGGATACTTTGTATCCCGGTAGTATGATCTCGTAGGACAATTCCTGACCTCAACGCGGGCGAAGACGCTGGCAAAAGCGAATGTTTTTATAAGTATTTGATGTCTAGACACTCTGCCTATTCTTAGTAGACGAGTTCGTGGCTAAGTAATAACAGCCGCGCGTGTCGATCCATCAGGTTAAGCTACGCTTGCCGAGGTTGGTCAGTGGATGGGTGACCATTTTTACAAAACCGAGACTCCTCCGTGACTTGGAGAAGCACGTTAAGCCGTTGCTCCCGGCTGTCATTCGTGGATCTTTGACAGTCGTCAGAAGCCCGAATATCTGACAACCGATATTGCAAAGGGGTATCGTATTACCCAGTTATTGGGATGTGGAGGTCAGATGGGCACTCCATGTAAAGTACTGGTATTCAGCTGCATCGGGTTAGACTGGAAGCCGACCCCAACATATGGGACAATGTTAAGCAGATGATGATGACACTCTGCCTATTTTTCTTCGGTATTTACCGTGAACATATACATTACATCCTTAGCCAGGCAGGTCATCAGGTTTAGTACCTATGAGGCAATAAGTAGGTAGGTACCTACATACGACTCGACGACGCCGAACCAAAGGACATCGAGATACAAAACCGTCAGCAAAAATGTCAGGCCTAAAGTATTGTTAGTTTTGACATTTGGTTGGAGGCCTGCTGTGAGAGTAGATTTATTACCATAACTTAATAATCATACCTAGCGAGCTCGTGGCTAAGTAATAACAGCCGCACGGGTCGATCCATCAGGTTTAGCTACGCTTGCCGGGTTTGGTCCGTGGATGGGTGACTATTTTTACATACCGAGACCCCTTCCTCAAGAATTAGGCTAACAAAAGCAAAAAGAATTTTTCAAATCAGACTAGTAGTTCACGAGATTAGCGCGTTAAAACAAACAAACAAAAATTTGCTCTTCAGGTTTATTATTAGTATACTATAGAAGTAGTAACAAAGAATTTTTGTCCGTTTGTCTGTTGTCTGGATGTTTTTTTGCAAAAACGGTAGAACGGATTTGGCTGAAATTCGACGCACGGATAGTTTATAACCTGGATAGGGCACAAACGGCTGAACGGATTTAGATATGTTTTGGCACACGGGTAGACCATGACCTGGAATAGGACATAGGGTACTTTTAATATCGGTTGTACGTTCTCGTGGGATATTTTCCTAATAAAACCCCCTTCCCTTACCAAAAAAATTACTTTAAATTAAATCTCACCTAGTCTGCTAACCGTACTTGCCTTGTTTCGCTAGATGGACATCAAAATGTTTTCTTTACAATTGCTTATGTCCATGTGCATAAACGTGTTAGCTTTTATGCTGACCTTATTTTAGGCATACATGTTAAATTCTTAAGTTTTCTTGGTAAAATTGTTGGTCGATTTTTATAGTTCCGTAGTCAACAAGGAACCCTTATAGTTTCGCCATGTCCGTCTGTCTGTCTGTCTGTCCGACTGTCCGCGGCTTAGCTCAGAGACTGTCGGTACTAGAAAGCTGTAATTTGGTATGGGTATACATATAAATCACGCCGACAAAGTGCTGTTAATGTTACTCTTTTTAAAATGTTTTACAATAATTTGTATACGTCAATTATATCATTATATTATTATGTGTAGACGATGCACCTAGAATAAGATTACTGTACACACGGCTACACATTGAGCTATACATTTCCAGTATACGCTGACCTCGCTTTGTAGGGAAATCCTGTACAATGCGAGATCAGCATAAACTGGAAATGTATAGCTTGATGTGTAGCCGTGTGTACCACGATAGTTAAAAAATAATTAAAAATGAAGCAATGACAAATAAATTAAATAAGTGATAGATACATGGTGTTCACATATTTACAAACATTGTAATGTACTATTATTAATTGCCGAGCCTCTAGCTATCCTTATTATTATTATACGAAGACCTCCTTGGCCCAGTTTTCATAGGATTTTCTTTAAGATAATAATGGTAAGGTATTTTAATAACGTATCGGTTTCCGATATGTGGTGGGTTCGACCTCTGGGTCAGTCAATAATAATGATAATAGCAAAAACTTACTTCACCCACATTTCGCCAGATATGTTTAAGTCCCATGTAATAGGGGGCGACGCTGTTGCCATCAATCGGGCACAAATCCAGACTCCGGACTGCTGAGAACTTTCTAACAGAAAATCTCAACACTTAAGGCTACCTCAGCTCAAATTCACTTTTTATCTCGCTCGCATCATACTGCTCGCGGCCTGAGTGAGATCGAGACGGAGTGGGGTGCTGGCGGCTCCAAGCCTCGAATAGTTTAAGTACTTAATTGTACAAATATTTTAGGTCGTTAAGATCGACTTAGGATATCGTGTCATAATTAAAATAATTCTGTTAAGAATATTTTTATAAATAATAATTAAAATAACTCTTGATTCGAGTTAATAATATTTTTTTTAAATCTAAAATCGTTTTAATTTCCCAAAATTTTAAGGTGAAAATAATAGTAATTAAAAAAAAAAAACATAATTTCTGCTTTATAGTTCGTTCAGTAGGCCCTTAACAATTTGCCCGACCTGGGCATCAACCCCAGGACCCCACGCTCAGCAGTCGCGCTTATAACCACTGAACCACTGAGGTCTAGAGATGCGTACAAGAATAAATTACCTTTTATTTAAATTATACGCATGTTTGCGACAAAATCAGCGAAATGTCAAGGACTGCATCAAAATGCCACAACCGGAAACCGAACCCGGATCCTCCCAATTACAAATCATGTTTTATTAATGTGTACCTATTTGTTTGTCTGTCTGTTTAAAGAACTGATGGATTAATTCTGACTTGTTAACGAACAACAATGAATTGATGGTTATTGTTAAAATTGTAAATTAATTAATAAAAACTGGTTTTTATTGAAGTATTTAAGGTGTGGTTGAAAAGTTATGAAATTAAGGAAATCATTTATCATTGTACGGTCAGGAAAATAATTGGTAAGCAACAGGACACTAATTCGAAGGTAGCCCGCGAAATACAAATTTTCTTACGTTTTTAGCAAATTACAGGTCAGTGTCAGGTTGTATGTTGATTAAAATTATGATTTGTGACCGTAACAAATATGGCTTTATAGAATTAAATCATTAGAATCAGCAATACAACTCCTTACATTAGAAAAATCCCCAACTGTCACAGTTTCATAAAATAGTCATAGATTCTATGAACTTAGAGAGTTGTATTGCTGATTCAATACAACTCTCTAAGTTCTTTTTGATTTTTAATTGATTTTTGTATCATTTAATTGATAATCGTTTGCAAAAGTGTTCCTGGTCACCCTTAACGTTACAGCAAACACAGCTTAACGTTACAGATTAGCTAACAACCATTTTATGCGCACACGCAATCCTCGCAAATCATTAATCAATACCTGTCAATTATCAAGGAAATATCAAGAATTTCAAATAGTTTTAATAAAAAAAGGTTTTGTGCTTTGGCCTTAAGGGTATACAATGACTTAAGGTCAAGTCTCTCATATTTAACTTATGTGTCATAATTATAATATGTAGGCACAAAGGTTAATTGTTCTCATCTGCCTAGCCTTTTCCCAACTATGTTGGGGTCGGCTTCCAGTCCAACCGAATGCAGCTGAATACCAATATTTTACATGGAGCTATTACCTATCTGACCTCCACAACCCAGTAACTAGGTAATACGATACCCCTTGGTAAGACTGGTTGTCAGACTTTCGGGCTTCTGACGACCCGTAAGGCTGTCAAAGATCCACAATTGACAGCTGAGATCAACGGCTTAACGTGGTTTCCAAGGCACGGAGGAGTCTCGATATGTAAAGATGGTCACTCATCCACTGACCAACCCCGGCAAACTTTGCTTAACCTGATGAATCGACCCGTGCGGCTGTTATTACTTAGCCACGAGCTCCTCTTACAAAGATTAATTGTTCTAATGAGTTGAATCATCATAGTAAGTTATTAAAATAACATAACACCACGCCTGTATTTCCCGAAGGGCTAGGCAGAGGTGTATCTATAGTACACTCACATTTCGCCAGTTATGTTTAAGTCCCATGTAATAGGGGGCGAGCCTATTGCCATCAACCGGGCACTAGTCCAGACTCCGGGCTGCTACTGAGAAATTCCAAACGGAAAAACCCAATAACACTTTACACGACCCGGGAATCGAACCCAGGACCTCATGCTCAGTAGTAGCGCTTGGAACCACTAGACTAACGAGGCAATCTTGTATAAAAAGCAACTTCATATTTTTTTATCAACTGGTCTTCATTTTTATCCACTGGTCTTCATTTTTATCAACTGGTCTTCATTTTTATCAACTGGTCTTCGTTTTTATCCACTGGTCTTCATTTTTATCCACTGGTCTTCATTTTTATCAACTGGTCTTCATTTTTATCAACTGGTCTTCATCTTTCAAGTCTCATTACAACATCCAGTTTCCGAATACGGAAGTAATTAACACATACGTAAGCATTACGTAAAACCAGAAGCTAATAGTTATTATAAATCAATGGCTTCAAAAGTTCAATCTAATAAAAATTTATCTGCCTGCCGTTTCCCTACTATGTTGGAGACGGCTTCCAATCTAACAGGATGCAACTGAATACCAGTATTTTACATGGAGCGACTGCCTATCTGACCTCCACAACCCAGTAACTAGGTAATACGATACCCCTTGGTAAGACTGGTTGTCAGACTTTCGGGCTTCTGACGACCCGTAAGGCTGTCAAAGATGTACAAATGACAACAGGGACCAACGGCTTAACGTGCTTTCCGAGTGACGGAGGAGCCTCGGTATGTAAAGATGATCACCCATCCACCGACCAACCCCGGCAAGCGTAGCTTAACCTGTTGGATCGGCCCGGTGTGGCTGTTATTACTTAGCCACGAACTCCCCAAGTTCAATCTAATAAAAAAATCTAAAATCTAGTAAAAAAAAAAATCGGGAGATGTAACACCTAACGGAACAGCGCATGGCAGAACAGTTATTCGTGAGAGGAGCTCGTGGCTAAAGTAATAATAGCCGCACGGGTCGATCCATCAGGTTAAGCTACGCTTTCCGGCTTTAGTTCGTGGATGGGTGACCATATTTACATACCGAGACTCCTCTGTGCCTGGGAAAGCACGTTAAGCCGTTGATCTCGGCTGTCATTTGTGGTTCTTTGACAGTCGTTACGGGTCGTCAGAAGCTCGGAAGTCTGACAACCAGTCTTGTCAGGGCTATCGTATTACCCAGTTACTGGGCTGTGAAGGTCAAATAGGCAGTCGCTCCATGTAAAATACTGGTATTCAGCTGCATCCGGTTAGACTGGAAGCCGACCCCAACATAGTTGGGAAAAGGCTGGGCAGATGATGATGACAGAGCAGTTACTGATCAGAGATATCACTAGTAGCATATATAATTATAGTTATGTGTTTCCAAATATACCCGAGACACTTTAGCGTGGCAATAACGGTCGTTGACCCACAAACATATTTAGCATTCTTTAATTAAAAAACTGAAATAAAGTCTGTTAACGTCCTGAATCCCTAATATCCTCAGTTTGGAAATAAAAAGTTACCATTAGTAAGGAAAACGATTAGTTTTTTTATAGGAACCGAGAACTAGCCGTTACGATGCTTCGAGGGTATAAACAATTGCACATACAAAGATACATAAAGACAAAGATACCCTGAATTTGCTGTCGCCTAGTTGGGTAATTATGACAGAGAGTAGACACAAAAATGGTGAAAAAAAACATCAAAGACTCACCTGAGTATTGGCCTGCAGAAGAGCACCTCCATTGGTGTTCACGACTCCATTATTGCACTGTGACTTCTGAACACAGACGTAACCTTGCCCAGCACAAGTCTGCTGAAGATCTCCTCCAGAATTATCATGAGCATTAACGTTTCCAGTACTCTGGAAGGCTTCATCTATGTTCTGTTGTGTCTGCTGTCCGAAGTCATATGCGTTCTTCTGGGTATTCTGAATACGGTTGACATTGGCACCAGTGGCTGGGGCGAAGGGTGCGGGAGAGGAACCAGTGTAACCGGAGGCTGAGTTGAATTTGTTGTTGGAGTTGAACGCATTGAAACCGGCTCCTTGAGTGCCCTGAGCACTGCCGAAAGCGTTTTGACTGCCCTGAGCGCTGCCGAAAGCGTTTTGACTGCCCTGAGCGCTGCCGAAACCGTTTTGACTGCCCTGAGCGCTGCCGAAACCGGTTTGACCGCCTTGAGCTCCAAAACTACTCTGACTACTTTGAGAGTTGGAACCGAAAGCACTTTGAGATCCACTACCAAAACCGCTTTGTCCATTGAATCCGGCAGCACCGCCAGACACACCACCGTTTAAGAAAGGATTGTTCGAAATATCTATCTCCTTTGTTGAAGAAGATTCGAAGGATTGGCTAGCGAAATTGCTGCCAGCTCCGTTAAACCCTGCAGCACCAGCTCCATTTGATCCTCCAGCACTAGCTCCATTAAATCCTGCATTACCAGCAAGCTTAGAGAAATCACCATTCAAGAAAGGATTGGCACCCAAATCTACTCCTCCACCAACACCTCCAGCCCCACCGTTGCTCGAGCTGCTAAAACTAGACGAAGATTTGCTGAACTTCTCAAAGGAACCACCGTTGCCGGCTGCACCACCTTTGAAAGGAGAATTCTGGTCCATCCACCAGAACGGTCCACCATTGGGTGCACCACCTTCAAAGACGCTGTTCCCTGCTGCTTGGAACTGGAATTCGTTACCAGTATTGGCATTCGCTGCTGCGTTGAAAGCTTGGAGGTTTCCGAATTTCTCCACAACTTTGCCGTCTTTTACTTTCAGTCCAGCACATCCCTTCTCTGAAGAGCATCCTTCGAAGGATTGCTGTGTGTGTACTTCAGCGTTTGGTAAGGTCTTTAGTGCTGCTAAGAATTCTTTGGGTGATTTAAGGTTATGTGTGCTGGAGCACGTTGTGCAGCGTTCTGCTCTAGCCTGTGGTTCGCTTGCTTCTGCTTCTAGGATTGGCTCCTTGCTTTGGGCCAGTTCTTTAACATCTTCAATGTTTTCGGGGTGAGCGTTGGCTGCTATTACCAGTAAGGCAACCACTATTGGAAATAGCGGCTTCATGGTTCTGTAACAAAGAGAGAGATACATTAACACATGTAAGGTCAATTTTAATTTTAAAAAAAGACAACCGTTTTCCAAACAAAACTCTAAAAAGTTAAAAAATAACTTTAATTTCGGAAGTCGGTGTCTTTGCTTTTCAATTCTCGTTTTTCGCCACCGACTTCCGAAATTAAAGTTATTTTTCACGTCTTCGTGTTTTTTTTTTTGAAGTAATTTGTTTTTTTTTTGTAAAACGTGTTTATTTTGCACTTTTTAGTTATCTACCCCACACAAATTCGAATACCTGCTATGTAAATAACAGTGACGGAGTCACTTAAAACATCGTCTACTAACTAATATTATAATACTAAGTGGGAAATATACGTAATATTGAAGCTAACTCAAAAACTACGAAAGCAAAGTTAATAAAATTTATATGGGACCACCTCTGATGCATGACCTCAAACAAAAAAGAATCATCAAAATCGATTCATAATTGGCGGAATAATCGCGTAAAACACACAAAGAAAAAAACATACTGACGAATTGAGAACGTTTTTGAAGAAGTCGGTTAAAGATGAAAAGTAATACAAGCATACCAGGTTACGGTCTTTTCACCTGAGACAAACAATAATGAATTTGAATATATCAGTCTAACTTAAGTTCTGAGTTGAGCTCCACTATTACTGACAAATGCTTGCACTGACTGGACAGGTCCACTCAAATCGTTGTGGTTCTTTCCTCAAAAGACCATTTCAGACGCTAATCTACATGGTCCTCATTTGGCCTGACCAAGATTATGTCTGGACTTTAAAAGAGACTGCGACCTCTGAGTTTGTTTCGGCCTTTCTTCTCAGAGTAGTCAGATAGGAAACGCCGACCTCATCTAGCTTATTTTAAATATTTTTTAATATGACGTGTGAAAGTGATTCCAATATCCTATTTACTGAATGAACAATGTCATTTCAACTCTATGTGTATCGATATGCTTACCTAGTAGTTTGGTCATTGATACTATAAATAATGCAGCTGACTTGTAATCAATGAACGTTACCTACCATGTAAATTCAGAACCAGTTCCGTCACCTACCCAAATAAAACTATCAGATGACACAGACCACAAATTGACACAGCATAAGGGCCCGAACACATGTACCACAACCACACCACAACGACAACACGTGAACGGGCGATTATTTGTATGTAAACTATGGGCCTTACCACAAAAACTTACACACTTGTTCAACTCGTGTTTAATGACAGTTTTATGTCAAACTTCATACAGAAATGTCATGTTTAAAAGGTGTTTAAGCTAAACAATTGATAAACACGGTTTTATGGTAATAAGGTATTAGTTTATTCACACGGAACGGATTTGGCCTTCAAAATCAGCCGTGTGGGCGACACCGACCACATATACGCCACGTCGCAGTCACAATGCAACCACCAGCGTGACCGCGCAGTAGCGGCCGGCCACATCGGAAACACAACGATGTCTATCTGCAAACACTACCCACATCGCAATTACTTGCAACCACGCAACCACATCGAAATTTTATAGTTACCACAACGAAATCAAAATCAAAAGTCATTTATTGAAACTAGGCTGAGAATCAGCACTTTTCGAACGTCAAAATTACATAAGACAGTCTCCCAAAACGCCCACCCTTCACCACTTCCTAGTGCTTTAGTTGGGAATAAGAAGTTGTGCAAAAAATCCCTAGCAGAACGCAACTGCAAGAAACTGCAGTGACACTGTTCACACGTAACCACTGCTTGCCCACATTTTGTTGCTGTGGTGTGGTGTGGTTGTGGTACATGTGCTCAGGCCCTTAGAAATCCCAGTTCAAAAGCTATCCTAACCACAAAATTAGCATATAAATAGTACATTTTTATTACCTGCGCGTCTGAAACCCACTCGTTTAACAGTTTAGACACGTATTATCTTGTTTTAAAACACGGAAATACCTGTCTGAACCCTTCTCTTAAACTTCAGATACTAATAATATTTTTTGTTGCTCATCGATTCAAAATTTAGGATTGTAAATATCATTTGTTTTTGCTTAGCTGTAAACGTAGCTTCGTTCACGTTGACTACTTAGAACTTCTTTCTGGCCGCGACTTCATCAGTGTGTACGAGTATATCCTATGCCACTCAGTAATACTGTAGCTTCTCATTAGTGATACAATGTTTGGAATCGGATCAGTAGTTCCGAAGATACACAAATCCTACATACAAAAACCTCTTTATAATCACTACATATCCTTACATATTATAAAACGATAATCGAGGAAGGTCTTAGTATATAATAACCGATATCCACGCGGGCGAAGCCTGGGGCATCAGTACATAATATTATACAGGGTGTAAAGGACAGCCCTCCGCAGACTGATGGGATGAATTCAGCATATCATACTAAGACAACCGGTACATGAAATTATTTCAGGAACGTTATGGTAATCCAATAAACCTAATTTGTATTATTACCTCACGCGCAATGTATCATTACCTCGGCAAAACCCACGTAGCCGCACTCATGTGACGGGGCGGCGCGCTCGAGTATTTAAACATCCATTGCTGTTTTTATTTTATTTTAGCAGTTTTATTTACATAAATGGAGTGTTTCGTACAGAGAATGTAATTTAACGTTGAAATAAAGAAATAGTAACTGAAAAAACGATAAAAGTAGGTAATAAAAACGAAACGACGAAACTGTTTGCATGCCTTAATTAAGGTAGTCAGTATAAGAATCAAAATTAAACTTAACATTTATAACTTCGACTACTTTCTGTGCAAATAAAGAACTATTATATTTTATTCTGAAACTTTCCTGAGATATGAAATTAAGGAGTTTTGTTGCTGATTCTAATGATTATTATTCTGTAAAGCCATATTTGTTACAGTCGCGAATCATATTTCAATCAACATACAACCTGACACTGACCTGAAAATTGCAAAAAAACATAAGGAAATTTGAATTTCGCGGGCTACCTCAGCGCATTCCTCTTAAGCCATGAAAAGACTCCTAAATCCTCAGGGCAAAAGCGACCTTTTAAACAATATTAATATTTTGATAAGCCAAACAAGATAAGTCTCGTTACAATCGGCTATCGAAAGTTCATGGCCCAGATTTGAACTTTAAACTTTGTGTACCGAAAATAGCCAGAAGACTTATTTCTCACATATTTTGACAGTCGATATTTATTGTCATTAGATGCGTCTATGTTTTGAGACTGTTATAGAATTTTATTATTAACTTGTTTTTGAAGGGTTAGTGATTATGGCACAGTTTCGGAAAACTAACATACCATTAGGCGGAGGTTTAGGTTTTTATAGTACACCCACATTCCGGCAGTCAACTTTAAATCCATGTTTTAGGGAGCGAGCCTTTTACCACAACCGGACACAAATCCACACTCCGGACTGCTACTGAGAAATTCCAGATAGAAAAACCCATTTTGCCAGACCTGGGCATCGAACCGCGGACCTCACGCTTCGCACTAGCGCTTGTGACTTCTAGATCAATGACGTAGAACGCTTAACTATAAAAATTGTTACTCTAACCTTAGTGAGATTTTAGTAAAACCTACTTTTAAAATTTTAACAGCAAACAAAAATGATTAATTGACTAATAAAGAGGAATAAAATTAACGTGTATGTACTATCGAGGTCTAAAAATGTTTATCAGTTTTCAAATAAGATTCTTTACCGCACTGTGTGCAGTAAAGTCCAAAATGACACATTACCATAATGAGATTTAACAAAGAAAATAGGTTTGTATTTTGGATCATCGACCTTGTGACATAGATGTGTGCATGAAATTATAAGCCTTAAGGTGGTAAACATTCTCAGACCGCGATAGTATACGCTTTAATAAGAGATATTGCAGTTAGGGTGGCCAACTTTTTTTAGAAGAAGTAGCGTCTGCATCATCTGATTTCAGAGAGGGTAAAATAAAGAGTACAGATCTATCTATATATATAAAAATCAATTCCACTTTTCGTTGTAATTTTATAACTCAAGAACGGGCTCACCTATCCAAACCAAATGTTTAGGCTTTGTTCGGACTATTTAGTAGATGGTTTATGTGAAGTTTGCACAAAATCGGTCTAGCGGTTCTCCATTTATCACATTTTTTGTAGGTTTGTAGGTAGGTAGGGTAGGTAGGTAGGTAGGTAGGTAGGGTAGGTAGGTAGGGTAGGTAGGGTAGGTAGGGTAGGTAGGGTAGGTAGGGTAGGTAGGGTAGGGTAGGTAGGTAGGGTAGGTAGGTAGGGTAGGTAGGTAGGGTAGGTAGGTAAGGTAGGTAGGTACGGTAGGGTAGGGTAGGTAGGTAAGGTAGGTAGGTAGGGTAGGTGCGCCGTAGATAAGTACTTAGTGCTACCCGTGCGAAGCCGGGGCGGGCAGCTAGTTCATAAATAAAAAAGAGTACATACCATTTATTCTTTTTAACCGAATTCAAAAAAAGGAGGAGTTTATAAATTCGTCTGTATTTTTTTTTTTTGATTTGTTATTGTACACACGGCTACACATCAAGCTATACATTTCCAGTTTATACTGATATCGCATTGTATAGGATTTCTGTACAATGCGAGGTCAGCTTATACTGGAAATGTATAGCTTGATGTGTAGCCGTGTGTACCAACCCCACACAAATTCGAATACCACTACCTGCTATGTAAATAACAGTGACGGAGTCAAATACAATGTCGTAACATAGATTAAGTGGGAAAATGACGTAATTATTGAAGCTAACTCAAAAACTACTCAAACAAAAATTAATAAAATTTATATGGGACTACCTCGGGAGTATACCCTTTCGAACAAAAAAAGAAATGTGTAAATCGGTTCACAACTGGTGAAAATATCGATGGACATACAAAAAAAAAAATACATTCAGACGAACATAGAATCTCCTCCCTTTTGAAGAAGTCAGATAAAGAGTACAATATAACTCTATTTAAGAGTACGGTTGCCAAGTAGTATAAACAGATTTGATTAGGTACCTATTACGTAGTTAATTTATGTTGGACAGGTGAGCAACTACAAAGCGTGAACACAGACGAAGCGTTTTTTAATTCCAATACTTATCAAAAACATTGATTTTTCTTCTAAATGTCATTCTATTTATACTAAAACCTTTGAAATCAGCTTCAACACTACTTATCATTCAAAAAGATATCTTAGTTGTCAACTCATAAGATGTAAATTACCAATTTTTTCTTAACACACAGCTTCTATTCAATTATAAACCTTGCTTTGATACGAATAAGGTTTGGTTTAGTGTTTTTGGAGGTATAATCGGATCTGATTTGTAATTCAGCCTTGGAATAAAACATAATATGAATCAATAGGTTTTGTTTGAGATTCACGTGTTTTTCGTCGGAAATACCAAGTTTATTGATTACTAGTTTTTGCCCGCGGCTTCGCCTGTGTTTACTGGAACTTTCTATCAGGATTTAAAGTACCATATATGATAATCCAGGTAAAAAAAAAAAACATATAACTTGGTTTACGCGGCGCCCGCGCAGTCGGCATGATATTTTTTTTCCGACATCTTCTACAATAATCGTCATATTTCAGCCAATTTACACAAAACCTTAATGAATTATACACCTAAACCTTCCTCATAAATCACTGCGTCCATTGAAAAATACCGTATGAAAATCTGTTTGGTAGTTTTTGAGTTTATCGCGTACAGACAGACGTGGTGTTTTATTAAATGTAGTGATAGTGATTAGGCTTTGTAAAGGCAAAATTAATATTCAAATATGACCGCAGATCTATTTGAAATAAGCTCTTTGCTTTTTAGGTCAGGTGCGTAGTAATCGAAACCGGCGCTGGCGCGTGTGAGTTTAACCAAATAACCAGAGGGCCAATACAAGTGACAATCGCTTCGAAAGCGTTTCGTGTTTTTACAACGACTTTCAACAGGATTGACATAATCTTTTGGATAGCTTATGTCAGTCCTATACATTTTTGCCATTTCCATCATCGTTATCGCCGATAGAATGTCTCTTTGTCTAGGACCTCAGACGTCACACTTCAAGTCCAGTTCAGGTCAGGCCCAGTCAAAACCAGCGTCAGACACTTTTGCTTTTGCTGAACTGTGGCCTTTTTGGCGCAGCCGTGAGGCACACTTCCATGCTAATTTCTTATACATCGTACTTTACATTTACAAGGTTTGGATTTTGATGGGTGGGTGGGTACCTAACCCACCCACCCATCAAAATCCAAACCTCGGGATCCCCCAGCTTAACCTCGCTAATTCTTCTCCAAACATTCTTAAATAAACATGACGCATAACAAACACCGGGTAAGCAGAGGCCACGAAGATAAACCAATATTTATTTTAACCAGATTCTATACTAATGAAAAAAAACCTTGGAATGAGGTGCGTTACCTAATAAATAAGTGATTAATAGGTATATTTGAGCTTGTTAGAACTTTGAGGTGGAGTAGGAAGGTAGTTCCGTTTTCTTGGTGATGTCCGTTTCCGGCTTGAATTTTTATAAACATGTTACATGTATGGTGACAAGAACATTAAATATTTCGTTTGGTTCGGAATAAGCAGCAAACATAATCAGCCGATAATGTTCCCACTGCTGGGACACAGGCCTCCTCTCTGTGAGAGGGAGTGGGCCGTAATCCACCACGCGGGCCCAGTGCGTGTTCATAGATGTCACATGTCTTTGATTTTTTGATTCTAAGACATGCCGGTTTTAGCACTATGATTTCCTTCACAGTTTGAAGAGCAGTTTAGCAAAATTAAAATTAAAAGTCATATAATCAAACTAGGCTGAGAATCAGCAATGTTCGAACGTCAAAAGTTCATAAGACAGTACCTCAAAACTCCCACCCTTCACCACTTCCTAATGCTTTAGCTGGGAAGTAGTAGCGCAACAAACTGTCCAGCAGCACAGCTGTCTGTTCACTTAGAAAACTTGCGACATGCTATGCTAAATTTAGTCAGACTGAGTGAGAACCTGAGTGTATATCTCTTGACACTACCTCACTTAGTTCAGAGGCTCAGCAACTAAAGATATTTCAAACTTAAACCTGCTGATCTTCACAACATCTGGATTTTGATAAATTTTTGCCCATGATATTAATTAAAAACCAGCTGATTTCAAATGGCTTATGACTCAACCAAATCTTGAATCATTTGAGTAGGCGAAGATGCAAACTAGACAATATATTACGATATACTTTTCGGACGGTTATATATGTATAATTATGCATTCAAATATTAGCACCATCTGCCTAGCCTTTTCCCAAATATGTTGACGACGGCTTCCAAAGTAAACGGATGCAGCTTCCAGTATTTTACATGGAGCGACTGCCTATCTGACCTCCACAACTCAGTTACTGGGTAACACGATACCTTAGTAAGACTAGTTGGCATACTTTCGGGGTTCTGACGAACCGTAACGACTGTCATAGATCTACGAATGACAGCCAGGACCAACGGCTTAACGTGCTTGCCGAAGCGCGGAGTTATTACTTAGCCACGAGCCCCTTTGTGACTGATAAGCAAAGAGCTTAATTTAAGTAGGTCTGGGGTCATCTTTGAACATTAATTTAGCGGTCCAGTAAATTGTACAAGGAGCGAATGCCTATCTAGGGACGCAGACAAGTGACAATCGCTTCGAAAGCGTTTCGTATTTCTACAACGACTTTCAACAGGATTGACATAAGCTTTTCGATAGCTTATGTTAGTACTATACATTTTTGCCTTTTCCATCACCGTTATCGCTGATAGAATGTCACTTTGTCTAGGGCCTCTGACCTAGACAACTCAGTTACTGAGTAACACGATACCCGTTACTACCTAGTTACCTACTAGAAATCTCTGGGACCTATTTATTGAGGTCACAAGCACACACCTCAGTAACTTTAAGTACCTACATTTATCATAAACACAAGAATATTTCCAAATCATTATACATCCTTTTTACTTCACAATCAGTGAAAAAAAGTGAAAATTATTTGCGTTTTTATTTAGCGACGCAACCGAATGTGTATTTACATAATATCTGCCATGAATCTTGTATGTACGGTCATTATATAGTATAAGTACTTGTATCTACCTACGCGATGGGGATTGTCGTACACTGCAAAGGTTTAGCGATGCTATCTCAAGAGTTAATAGATGCTATCTTTACTATTTTCTATGGTGGATGTCGGTTATAATATACTAAAACCTTACTCGAGAACCACTCTATCCATTGGTGAAAACAGCATGAAAATCGGTGCAGTAGTTTTTGAGTTTATCGCGAACAGGACGACAGACAGACGCGGCGGAGGACTTTGTTTTATAATATGTAAGGATAAAGAGTTAAGGCACGTTTTAAACATGTCTAGCCTTTTCCCAACTATGTTGGGGTCGGCTTCCAGTCTAACCAGATGCAGCTGAGCCTGAGGAAGGATATAGACCTGACTTCTACAACCCAGTTACTGGGTAAAATAATACCCCTTTGGTAAGACTGGTTGTCAAATTTTCGGGCTTCTGACTACCCGTAACGACTGTCAAAGATCTACGAATGACAGCCGGGACCAACGGCTTAACATGCTTTCTGAGGGGTTTAGTAGACATTGGACTTATTTGCGAAATGACCTGCAGTCGTTTATGGACTTTTTCGCGATATGCCTCATTCTGAAAATGCCCTATTCGTGAAATAACCTATTCTACTTTGGACAGAGCACAGACAGACAGACAGAGATTCGCAGAGACTTATTCTTAAAAAGACCAGGGGGCTTAAAACATCCGCTTTTGTAGAATCCTATTAGGAAAATATTATGAATCATCGTAAAATGTCACAAACTGACAATTCATAATATGATCTGCGTGCGATTCATATTACGAAATAATTCATCAGTTTGACAGTTTTCTATGGAGATTCGTAAAATGGTCTACACATTATGAATTGCTTTTGTGTCAAATTAGAGGAATTGCTAATGACAGCTGGAAATTCAGGAAATGAATCGCTTTTAGAGGAATTACTAATGTGGCCACTGGCATATTTTGTTTAACACTTTTTTTTTATTATAGAATTTCTTAACTATTTTTTCTCGCAGTTTACGAAGTTATAAATTAATATTTAAAGTGATCAATCAAGCATACGTTACAAATTATAATTTATGATAGATGATCATTGGGTAACTATAAAAATCATGTAATATGATCTGGTTTTCTATGATTGCGATGGTATTTGAAATATGCGTAGGTCAGATATAAGATTGATGAGGTAAGAATAACATTGGGTAAAGTGGCGCTGGCGCTAGTAATTAGTGGCTTATGCGCAAACATGAAACAAAAGCTGTTAGATTTTGCTTTTCCAGGTTTTTTTAAAGGAGCTCTTGGCTAAGTAATAACAGCCGCGTGGGTCGATCCAATAGGTTAAGCTGCGCTTGCCGGGGTTGGTCCTTGGATTGGTGACCATCTTTACATACCGAGACTCCTCCGTGCCTCGGAAAGCACGTTAAGCTGGGCCCCGGCTGTCATTCGTGGATCTTTGACTGTCGATACGGGTCGTCAGAAGCCCGAAAATCTGACAACCAGTCTTACCAAAGCGGTATTATTTTACCCAGTAACTGGGTTGTAGAAGTCAGGTCTATATCCTTCCTCAGGCTCTAGACTATCTGTGTACCAAATTTAATTTAAATCGGTTCAGTAGTTTTGGCGTGAAAGAGCGACAGACGGACAGACAGACAGAGTTACTTTCGCATTTATAATATTACTCGTAAGTAAGGATTAGAGGAATTGCTAATGACAGCTGGGTTTCAGGAAATGAACTGCTTTTAGAAGAATTGCTAATGTGGCCGGTTTAGGCCGTGATAAACAACTCTCGGATAATATTTCTCAAGCGATACTATAATTCACATCTTCCCCACACTGTATCACAATCCCTAACAGTAACTTTCGCCTCACCTTGCGCCTACGCAGCACTTATTTAGACAGCCTAGGACAGACGACGACCTATTTAGATGACGCATTTGGCTGTTTACGCCTTGGATGACTAGTACTTTAACCTTTATGACCTACGAGTATAAGCAAGGTATTAGGTAGACAAATACACATAAATCAGCCTATAATATGGTGCTGTCCCACATACAGTGGGCTACTTAATGTAGGTAGTGTCCAGCGTGTCCAGTACGTCGATTCTGTTAAATTCAAACAACAACTCGCATCTCACATCGCTATTCACTCTCACTTCGCATTAGGTTCAAAATGTGTTCGGGTTCGAGAGCGAAGTGAGTGACGGAATTACCTTACTGAATGCCTCTTCTTACGTCATCTCATACTTTATCTGTCAAAATCTCGCGGTCAATTTAGTTCAACTCACTGACACGCTCGCAAGACTAGCGCTAGTGTATCAACCGAGGTTTTAGAATGCCAATCAAGAAACTCACAGCGGATTCAGATTCGAAGTTTAGAATGAGGTCTTACAGAATCACACCCCTGTTGCCAGAAGGTGCCAGACTCGTATCCTCTTTTTTTATCGCATTAGGAAGAAGAAGATTTTGAGTCTTTTTCCAACTATGTTGGGGTCGGCTTCCAGTCTAAGCGGATGCAGCTGAATACCAGTATTTTACATGGAGTAACTGCCTATCTAACCTCCCCAACCCAGTAACTGAGTAATACGATACCCCTTGGCTTGGTAAGACTAGTTGTTAGACTTTCGGGCTTCTGATAACCCGTATCGACTGTCAAAGATCCACGAACGACAACCGGGGCCAACGGCTTAACGTGCTTTCCAAGGCACGGAGGAGTCTCGGTATGTAAAGATGGTCACCCGTCCACGGACCAACCCTTCGACTCATGCGGCTGTTAATACTTAGCCACGAGCTTGAGCCCGAAATTCTGACAACCAGTCTTACCAAGGGGTATCGTATTATCCAGTTACTGGGTTGTGGAGGTCAGATAGGCAGTTACTTCATGTAGAACACAATCTTTATCCGAGGAATAATTTTGAATTTCTGAGAGATTTTCGATAGAAAAACTGTCAGACGTCAATTTAATTCCACGGATAAAGTAATTATATCTGACGTTGGAAAAATCAGCCCTAAGCAAAGACTTTCTTCAACATCATTTCAGTTACATACCCGAAAGGATAGCATGCCGTGTGCAGTGCTCATACAAGTTTTCGAAAGTGAAATTTTATTGTAATTTAAGGCTCTCCGCGAGTGAAGGTTTTATGGATGCTCTAAAGGACTTTTATTTTTAAAACAACCTTATCACTTTCGTTTTCTGTCGAAAGTTGTTTTGTATAAAGTATCTTCTTACTATATCTTTTTCCTGTGAGGAGTAAAATTACCAATTCTTAAATTGAACTAAACTATAAATACAGTTTTTTTATTAGCAAAATTCTTTACGGGTCAGTCTCTGTTAGGATCTAAACTGACAAAGAATTATGAAGATTTATCATGATGATAATTATTCATCAAATAATATTGTCATTTAAAAAGAAGTTTTTAAACTACGTATTGACAGATGCATGGTGTTATGGTGCATGGTGCACGCTTGCCTAAAAGTAACCTATTCCCTCGAGAATCGAAAATTCAGAGGTCTACTTTTTTAGTTTATGGAACTACCGTTATGGGTAATCAGAAGCCCGAAAGTCTGACCACAGTCTTATCAAAGGGTATCGAATTGCCCAGTTACTGGGTTGTGGAGGTCAGATAGGCAGTCGCTCCATGTAAAATACTGGTATTCAGCTGCATCCCGTTAAACTGGAAGCCGACGCAAACATAGTTGGGAAAAGGCTAGGCAGATTGACTTTGACTCGAAAATTCTTAGTCATAGCGAGAGAATTCTTGATCATCATAGTTTAAAATGTTTCATTGTGTTCCGCCCACAATGGGCTACCTACTAGTAAGTAGGTAAGCCCTCTCAAGGTTTTGATGTCAAGGCCATTCAAGACACGACGAGAAAAAATTATCATTTTTAACTGACATGTCCTAAAACCAAAAATTTTAAGACATGTATTATGACATCCACGAACCCGCACTGGGCCCGCGTGGATTACGGTCCACTCCCTCTCACAGAGGGGAGGCCTGTGTCCCAGCAGTGGGAATATTTTAGGCTTCTTATGCTTATTTTAGGAAGTTGGGCAATAGCGTCCTCTGGTCTGTCTGTCAGCGGGCTGTATCTCATGAATCGTGATAGTTAAACAGTTGAAATTTTCACAGATTGTATATTTCTGTTGCCACTATAACAAAAAACAAAAAAAATAGTTGAAAATTAATGTTTTATTTCGGCGTTTTTTGCTAAATATTGTACGGTGGTACAGAACCCTTTGTGTACAATTTTCAAACTCAAATCATTTATTTCAATTAAACCATTTACAGGCACTTTTGAATTGTCAAAGAGTCAGATAGTTAGTCAGAAAGTTCTGACTCGCACTTGGCTGGTTTTTATGATATAATCTATGATATCGATTAGACATGCACGTTTTTTACTTAACTTAACCAGCTACTGAATAATTTGTTGATAGTTTAAATAGTTACCTTTTATAGTTAATGTTTATTAATTCCCTTCCATTTCCATTTGCCTTCCATTAATTGACTGTTTTATTGGTAAAATGGTTTTGAATGTAGAAGCATGGGAAAAAAAGACTTGCATTTTAAAAATGGCAGATTTTTATTTTTAGGATACCTATTTCTCTACCATAGCAATTATTATTGCAGTGTAGATTTTTTTAAATATACAATTCTGCCTATCAATCTTCGCTAAAAAGGGTGAAGTATACATACAAAAGTAACATGGCGGCTAAAGAATTCGGTGGCGTCAAACCAGTTTGATGACCGGATCTCGTTTACCTTTGCGCTTACGCAACAGCGGTTGCGCGTGCGTCGAAAAACTTACATGGTTACACAATACATTTGTTTGTCTCCTGGGTTGAGGGTTAAAATTTAACGGTTTAAGTTAACCGTAGAATCGATTTTGGAGGATAACTTTTTAGATTGGTAAGATTCCCCCCCTTTTTATATACTTGTACGTATTATTATTATTTTAGTGTTAGTTAGATGTATATTATTTATGATGAATGGATGATATGATAAAAGGTAGATTGGTAAAAAAGAAAACATATTTTTAGGACACATAGTGATCTTAGGGGTGACGTTTAATTTTTTTTTTTTTTTTTTTATGAACTTTACCTGAAACTTTTTGAAAGGCCTACACTGTCCTCCCATAACTATTAACACTGTAATTCGAAATTATTGTAAAAGCCAATTATCTTTTAAAAGAGTAACCATGGAGTTTCTTGCCGGCTCTTCTCCATAGGAAACGACCAATTGGAACCGTGCACCTAGCTTCTGACGTTTCATAAGTGCCCATGTAGGCTTATGTGAAATAAAATATTTTGATTTTGATTTTTTTGATTTTTGACGTTCTTCAGAAAGGTCAGGTGTATAGTACTCGCAACCGGCGTGCGTGTGTGACCAGATACATGAACGTAAACGAGGCAAAAGGAGTATGTAAGGATCGTAGCAGGTGGCGTTCTGTAGTTTCTGCCTACCCCCATGGGAAGAAGGCTTGAGTTTATGTATGTAAGTAAACAAATGACAATATTATAATCTTACGTGCATAAAGCCACGTTAATACATAACTTTGTTCACTAACTGGTTATGCATAATCCAACTAACATCATCATCTACCTAGCCTTTTCCCAACTATGTTGGGGTCGGCTTCCAGTCTAACCGGATGCAGCTGAATACCAGTATTTCACATGGAGCGACTGCCTATCTGATCTCCAGAACCCAGTAACTGGGTAACACGATACCCCTTTGCAAGACTGCTGGTCAGAATTTCGGGCTTCTGATTACCCAAAACGGTAGTCTAATAAATAAAAAAAGTTGACCTCTGAATTTCCGATTCTCGAGTGAAAAGGTTACTTCTAGGCAAGCGTGCACCATGCACCATGCACCGTGCATCGGTCAACACGTAGCTAAAACTTCTTTTTAAATGACAATATTTTATTTGACGAATATCATCATAATTCTTTGACAGTTTAAATCCTAACAAAACAGCAATGACATACTCAATAACTGTCAAAAGATTGTTTCGTGATTAATATCATTACATCGTGAGGAAACCGGCATGTCCTAGAACAAAAAATTCGAAGACATGTGACATCTACCAACCCGCTCTGGGCCCGCTTAGTGGATTACGGCCCACTCCCTCTCACCGAGAGGAGGCCTGTGTCCCAGCAGTGGGAACGTTATAGACTGATTATGCTATCATTACATCTGCAATACCAGAGACTTCGTAGATGTGTTGCTATCTCAGTGGCAAAGCTGAAATGTCACTAAACCCACACCCATACCCTTCAAACCGTTATAAAGCGACGCTGTTTGGCGTCAGAAATATGTATGGTCATACTCCTTTGCGAACCGCTCTATTTTTATTACTTATCAAAATCAAAAGTCATTAATTCAAACTAGGCTGAAAATCAGCACTTTTCGAACGTCAAAATTACATAAGACAGTCCCCCAAAACGCCCACCCTTCACCACTTCCTAGTGCTTTAGCTGGGAAGAAGAAATGGCGCAACAAACTCCCCAGCAGCACAGCTGTCTGTTGTCTGGGGGTCTCGTCCCTGAGCACGAAGTCCGTAGATACGGGTATTTCTTACTCATTATCACTTACGGACATTCCTAACTAAGTATGATTGACAACACGATTTGACAGTTGTCCTTTTGAATTTTGCACTTGCGTATTTTCGATAGCGGACTTATACCGCGTTCGCAATTTATTTGTCAAACGTGTAAACAAAAATGAGCTTTAGGAAAACCGACTGTAATGCCTACACATAAGGTTCAGTTTGCGCCACAACTTCATATTTTTTATGACTTTTTCAACAGTACTAGTCAGTCTAAAATTAATTTTATTTACACTGCCATAAAGTTGATGTTTGTTTAAGTGATAATTGGAAACAAGGATTTAAATAGACCTTAGAGTCGACCTTTACGTATCACGGTTTGAAAATAGAATAAAGTTCTTAAAATACGGGATTGTCAACCTTTGGGACATGGAGATAAATTTAATTATGACATGTGACCAAGTCAGTTTCAAGTTTTTTAGTTTTATAACCAGTTCCGAATACCTATATGTCTAGGAGCAACAAGATTTCTAGAAATACTAGTTCTTAAATTAATTATGTTAATTTAAGTAAAAGTGTCGACGATATGTTTTTATTTTTCTTTTTATAAATTTCCTAATACCTAAATATGGTGGAGGTTTATAAGCATAAAATTTAAATAATTGTTGTCATCTTGTTTTTTTTTAGTAATAATATCTAGGTTTGTCTACTTTTAAAGTTATATAATAATTATTAATTTTGTAACGTTTATTATTGTGAAATATTTAAATCTCTAGACTAGGCAAATTATTATTTTTACGGTGTCAAGTTGAACAAAAAAAAAACGTTTTTATCAGTTCAGCGAGTTTTTAATTGAAATAAAAGTATTGGACTTTTTATGCCTAGTGATATCGTATTAATATCTTTTTAAGTAAGTATATAAAATGTTTGTGAATTTACGCTAATTTTGCGAATATTACAGGTTTTATTATCATAAAAAATTTTAGAAAAATATCAAATATTAAATTGACCAGCTGAAAGTTATTTTCGTACGTACAAGAGGTAATTTTTGGCTCTGTTTATCTAATTGTTGTTAAGATTACCTGTATAAACGTGCCCCTTTTTATAAATAAACGATTATTATAATAATTAATTCTTGTTTTTCCCATTTTTTTTTTGTCTAATTTAGTCTTTGTTTTGCGACTTCTAAAAAGGTTGTCAATTAACAATTTTATTTTTTAGAAATTACTTTTCCGTGTCACTTATTTCTCTTTTTTTTGGACATATATATATATCTGATATCCTAATGAAAAACTCTATTACCTGTCCCGAAAATCGACCAACCAAGCACTCGTAATAACTACTAATAGACCAATAAAGAGTCCAAATATTCTACTTAAAAAAAAACTCGCCAATTACGACACACTATCGTAATATAGAAAGAATTAAAAATTGTTTATTCCGCAAAAACAAAACGCACATTACAACAATATAAAAAAAATGTTTTTTCTGCACAAACAAAACGCACATTACAACAATAAAAAAAATGACAAAATACACATTCAAATTAGCCAAAACGCCTCGCATTCAACCAATAAAAGTTTGACAGTCGACATAGACATTTTTATCGAATCGATAGAAGCCATAATAAAGTAACAATCGACCTTGAGGCTCAATGTTGTATAACTTTAGGAGATGGCACCGAAACACACGACATACTAACCTATACATCTATACCTATATTATATTACTAATTTCTGCCAGCGACTTCGTCCGCATCAAACTTGTTTTAACATAAAATATCATCATCTACCTAGCCTTTTCCCAACTATGTTGGGGTCGGCTTTCAGTCTAACCGGACGCAGCTGAATACCAGTATTTTACATGAAGCGACTGCCTATCTGACCTCCACAACCCAGTAACTGGGTAATACCCCTTTGTAAGACTGTTTGTCAGACTTCCGTGCTTCTGACGACCCGTAACGACTGTCAAAGATCTATGAATGACAGCCGGGACCAACGGCTTAACGTGCTTTCCGAGGCACGGAGAAGTGTCGATATGTAAAGATGGTCATCCATCCTCGGACCAACCCCGGCAAGCGTAGCTTGACATGATGGATTGATCCGGGCGGTTGTTATTACTTAGCCACGAGCTCGTCTTACATACAAACATACATACAAACTCACAAATACCTCTTTATAATGTCTCGCTGGTGGTGGCGCGTGTGTTCGATCATTTAGCTCCCTTCAAAATGGTTGAGCTGAATGGTGCTAATCCATGCGTCATGTTCGTGAACGGGCACCATCAGTTGGGGCTGGTCATCTATTAGCTGCCATGGCTTATTTTAATTTTTGAATTGTTTTATGTTATAATTGCGGACGCTTTTAACGTGCTTTCTACATTGTACATTACTCACATGTATAATTTCAACATGAATGATGTAACCCATATATTGTGACAATATTTTGATTTAAAAGAGTGTCCATGGAGTTTCTTGCCTGTTCTTCTTCATAGGTACCTACTACGCTTTGGAATGGGCAACTAGCTTCATATTTCTGACTGACCGACTCCTTGACAATTCAAAAGTGCCTGTAAATGGTTTAATTGAAATAAATGCTTTGAGTTTGAGTTTTTTTGAGTTTGAGTTTTTTTGAGTTTGAGTTTATAATATTAATATTGATAAACAAAAGTCGCTTTTCATGTCTGTCGTGTGGCGTTGTTCTTTTAAACTACGCAACCGATTTTCATGCGGTTTTCATTTTGATTGTTTAGCGCTACTGCTGGACAATGAGGTCCTAGGGTACGATTCCTGGGTCGCACAAAGTGTAATCGGGTTTTTCCACCTGGAATTTCTCAGTAGGAGTCTGGATTTGTGCCCGGTTGATGGCAATAGGCTCGCCCCTATTATGCCTTAAGGCCGTACCCTATCGCAAATTTTATCTCGCTCGCACCATACTACTCGCGGCTTGAGTGAGAGCGAGACGAAGTGGGGTGCTGGCGGCTCTTAACCCTCGAATAGTTTAGGTAATTGCTTTTTACGGTGAAAATATTGGTAATTAAAAATATAAAAACAAACATCAGACCTGCTTTATAGTTAGTTCAGTTGTTATGCAAACTTTCATGATCTAATTTGAACTATTTTTTGAATACTAGTTTATAGTTCGTTTTAGAGGTAACTTTGGATATTTTTTCGTAATCGTAATCGTGTTTTCGCCAAACATAGGACCTAGCATCAATCCTCAACTTTAACATACTATAATTATTTCAAAATTAATGCTGCACAATTTTCGGCATAACGGAGGATAATGCTAAGCAATTTGAGGCAGGGTACGCCCTTAAACATAACTGGCGAAATGTGGGTGTACTATAGGTACACCTCTGCCTAAGCCTTCGGAGAACACAAGCGTGATGTTATGTTATGTTTGGTTTGAAAATATGTCCTCGTGTCTACTTCACGCGGCATTGCCGGAGGCAACGCGTGGTTTATGAATTTGAATTGCGTTAGGCTTTTGTTTAATTATCAACGAAGTGTAGGCTTTGTAATGTTTTTTTAAGACTGCCTCGTTGGTGAGGTCCTGAGGTCAAGGTCAGACGATATACTGTCCTCCCATACCTATTAACACTGTAATTCGAAAATATTGTAAAAGCCAATTATTTTTAAAAGAGTAACCATGGAGTTTCTTGCCGGCTCTTCTCCATAGGAAACGACCGATTGGAACCGTGCACCTAGCTTCTGACGTTTCATAAGTGCCCATGTAGGTTTATGTGAAATAAAATATTTTGATTTTGATTTTGATACGTTATTGGAATTGCCAACTGGGAAATTCACAGTAACATCGTGGATTTTAGATTTAGGGTCGGTCCCCTCTCCATAAAAACGCTCTCGCCTGTTTTCGCTCTGGTTTATGACCTTAGAGCAATGATTTTTTACAAATAAATATCAACTAGTTCTATGCCCCTATGTTTTCCGTTTTGATGATATATTATCTGTAGAAGCACTATAACCCTCAGAAAATGCTCAATATTGCCTGTTTAGACCGCTGTCATCAGAGGCCTATTGTACAAATTTGACAACAATTAATGAAAAACATAGGGGCATAGTAAATATCCATCTTATTCAATTTATAAAATATCTTTCAAATTGGTCCAATATTGGAGGAGGAAATAGACGAGAGCCGAACCTCGAATTATGACTTTTTGTATGGAGAAAAGACCGATCCTATTTCCTCTTAATAGCCTTAAGAGCTTTCATAATTTTTTATAATCTGGATTTTTAAAATAATGGTGAATTGTTGGTGTACCTTTTTCACGTGTTCGGAAAATACAAGCATTCCTACTATCATCCTAACTAATATTATAAATGCAAAAGTAAGTTCGTTACGCTTTCACGCTAAAACGGCTGAACGGATTTAGATGAAATTTGTCACATGGGTAGACCATGACCTGGAATAGGACATAGGATACTTTTTATCCCAATATTCCCACAGGATCGAGACTTACGCGAGTGAAACCGCGGGGCGCAGCTCGTAATATTATAAACGCGAAAGTTTGTGAGGATGGATGGATGTTTGTAATGCTTTCACGCTAAAATGGCTGAACGGATTTAGATGAAATTTGGCAAACCTACAGTTTATAACCTGGATTAACACATAGGATACTTCGTATCCCGATATTCTCACGGTGTCGGGACTTATGTGGGTAAAACCGCGGGGTGCAGCTAGTTTGAAATATATGAATCGAACAATTTCCTAGAACTTTTAAAACGTTGAAATGAAGATTGTAGGTGTAATTAAAATGATAATAGGTATGACCTTTGGCAATATTGTGATGCTAAAACCATTGAAATTATTCAATGGATTCTCATTAGGTTAGATTTGAATAGAATGTGCTGACTCATACCTATTTTGATCGCGTAGTAACGTACTTTGCTTCGATTGCATTCAGCCAGGGATGGTGAACTTATTAATAGCTGATAGATTCTAAAAAACAAAAAAAAAAAATCTTAACGGTGCCTCCAATATTTATATATTTATTTATTCATTTATTTATTCATTTATTTATTCATTTATTTATTCATTTATTTATTCATTTATTTATTCATTTATTTATTCATTTATTTAGTCATTTATTTATTCATTTATTTATTCATTTATTTATTTATTTATTAACTCTTACCACTTTTATTCGTTTTTATAGGTGGCAACCCAGTAAAATAATGTAGTATGTAATATGAATTACGGCCCCCTCCGTTTCAGACGCTAATCTACATGGTCCTCATATGGTCTGACCAAGATTATGTCTGGACTTTACAAGAGACTGCAACCTCTGAGTTTATTTTGGCCTTTCTTCTCAGAGTAGTCAGATAGGAAACGCCGACCTCATCTGTATTTTTTTTAATATGACGTGTAAAAGTGATTCCAATATCCTATTTACAAAATAAACAATTTCATTTCATTTCGTCTCACAGAATGGGGGCCTGTCTCCCAACACTGGGAAAATTATAGGCTAGTTATGCATATGCCTCCGATAACTAATTCAAAATAAAAAATAAATTACGCATACTAACTAAAATATTTAAAAAAAATTGGTTCTCAACGCAAATGTATAAAGTATATATTTGTTATTTGTTGTGACGTCGTTGTAGGGTTATTGTAATTTGTAATTTTACTAATACCCAGCCTTTTCTCGAAACCGGCAAAAAAACCAGTTATTCAAAATTTATTATGAAATAAAAAAAACTAATTATATAAAGTATCATCAAACAGCAACCTATCACCTCGTTGGCATAATATTATTATTTCATATAATATAAAAACTTACAGAATTGTATTTTTATGTCAAACACGTTTCATCTGCACGTGGTTTGCACTACCAGAAGTATCTGTCTGTCTGTCTGTATGTTACATTTTAAATCCTTAACCACAGAACAGATTTCGATAAAATTTGGCAAGGAGATAGATGCCATCCCGGGGAAAGACACAGGCTTCTTTTTATCAACATACCACGCGGGCGAAGCTGCAGGCAGTAGCTAGTACAATGATAAATGATTTATTTCTAATAAATGATACCTAAATGATTTATTTCTGTTATTTCTAACTATCCTAACTAATAATAGGTATACATGCTAAAGTGAGTTTGATGGTCTGTATCATACTCATAAATACGTAATTATGACAGCCCCGGATCCAGGGGGGGGGCAAACCGGGGCACCTGCCCCGGGTGGCAGTGTTCAGGGGGCGCCAAAATCATCATCCATCAAAATCAATATAACACGTTTGAAAAACTTCTCTTATCTAGCACACGTTGTTCTATCAATTATTCATTATATTTTAAAACGCCCAGTTGTTTTTTGTACACATCCTAAGGGTACTTCCTTACATTTCGAAATGCGCTGCTATCCTAAGTTTATGTTTGAACGCATGCATATTACGCGTGAAGGCTCTTACATACTGGGGCGATTCGTCGCGCGACGCGAATTTTAACAAAACAATTTCTCACGGCGAATAGTGCGGCGGCGTCGCGTCGCGCGGCGAGTCTCCCCAGTATGTAAGAGCCTTAATGTCTTTGCCAGGGGAATCCCCGTCTCATCTAGAAACTACATAGTAGGGACTACACAGTAATTAGGTAAAAAAAAGAGCAAAATTAAAGGGCTGGTTTTGTCCCGATCAGAAAAAATGCCAACACATTTTATATTTTTGAGTTTTTTTTTTACAATTTATCTCAAACTCTGGAGAGAGGGGGCGCCACTATTAAGTTTCTGCCCCGGTTCGAAAAACTCGTAGATCCGGGCCTGAATTATGATCATATATTTTTGATACATGCTGTATAAATGTATAATATGTATTATTAAAATAATATATACATACACCTGCATACTGACTTAGCAACACGTAGAAGTAACCGGTTTGGAAAGACATGGGTCAATATTAAAAGGTTTTATTTACATAACTTCTTGTACACACGGCTACACATCAAGATATACATTTCTAGTATAAGCTGACCTCGCATTGTACGGAAATCCTACACAATGCGAGACCAGCATAAACTGGAAATGTATAGCTTGATGTGTAGCCGTGTGTACTAATGTAACTCTTATAGGTTTAGAGTTCCGTAAACATAATATTGTGAGGAAATATAAAGTTTTGTGTCACCATATTGGACTTTAAAAGCATTTGCAAAAAAAAAAAAACCGCATTTGTGTAAAGTGAAAATAATAATTATTGTTTTGTTACGAATGTCATTTTCAAAATATCTTAATAGTCTTGACAAAAAACCAAATAAAAAATAGGCAAGTAGTAAATTATAATTTCGTTTTTAAATATTCAACTTGATACTCAATATTCAAAACTGTTTCGTAATAAGGTGTTGACAAAGGTCAAAGAGCTAACCAAACCATCTTTTTTTCAACAAGCAGTAATCAACAAGTAATATAAATAATAATATCTAGCAAGTCAACATCAAACTATTATCTATAACATGAGCTTTGAATATAAAGAACACAATAATTATTTCAACCCGCACTGAGTCCGCTTAATGGATTACGGCCCACTGCCTCTCACACAGACGAAGCCTGTGTCCCAGCAGTGGAAACATTATAGACCGATTGTTACATTTATGTTAAAAAATATATGTTTTTTTGCTAAATTCCCACGCTAATACCAACTAACATCTCATGAGCAAATAAATTAAAAAAACGATACACCATTTTGGTTTACGGAACTCCTATAAATAATAACACATTTATTATATCTGATTCTAAACGTTTCGACGAATTTGGTGGTCGATTGATATTTGATAATAACAATGTGATTTATAATACAGAATGTTGAGTGGTGGCTTTATTTAATAATATATTTGTTATAATAAATATATAATATATTAACGACGTTTCCATATAGGGATGGTCATAAACATGGTCACGTGTATTTTTTGGTATGTTTGATTAACCTTAACAGTGGTTATATTTATTAGAGCAGTGGTAAGGACGAGTTACGAATTCTTAGTCGTGGGTTCTGACCCAGACAGGCACTTTACTTTGTGTAAATAATTCATCACCACTGCTCTTAAAACGGTGAAGGATTACAAAAAAAAAAAACAACCGACTTCCAAAAAGCACACTAAAAAAGTGAAAAATTAATTTAATTTTGGAAGCCGGTGTCTTTGCTTTTCAATTTTCGTTTTTTGTCACCGACTTCCGAAATTAAAGACACACACTTGTGCACTATAATATCTCCCGCGCCGAAGACTAGTCTCCGTTGAGATTGGCCGCCATGGCCTAAATACGATCTGTAAGACTATTATAAGTTCCTGTGGAGAAGAACGGGCTAGAAACTCATTGAACTACATCTAAACTAATATTATAAAGAGGAAAGATTTGATTGTTTGTTTGTGTTGAAAAGGCTCCGAAACTACTGAACCGATTTGAAAAATTCTTTCACTGTTGGGAAGCTACACTATCCCCGGGTGACATAGGCTATATTATATTTTCAAAAAATTTAGGGATCCTTACTAAAACTCCAATAATGTAACCCAAGGTTTAAAAAAGGGTAGGGTAGGTGTGCCTTAGATAAGTACTTAGTGCTACCCGTGCTAAGCTGGGGCGGGCAGCTAGTAATAAGATATTTATTAAGTAACATTGGTACCTAATTAACCAGCCAAACCCTAAACCATTGAGTGTGCATGCCAAACATGGCAAGAAGCGACTAGGTAACTTCTTTATTGAATTAGAAGCGGCACCTCAAACACACACGGGGCCTCAACATTCTTAAAATACATTTGAGGTTAAAAGACGCACAGTAAATAATAGCAGATTATTTACTAGGGGGTAAAGCACTGTCTTATATCACAGGAGCTATATTCGCCTAAGACGAAGACACCTTCATCCTTGAGCAGATTTATTGCTTTTCACAATTTCTGGGAGATAATAAAAAGCAATTTGAGTTTCGAATACCTAGTTTTTTTTTGTTGGAAAAAGTAAAAAAAAAATGTTGTGGTTCTTAATTCAAATTATTGACCCGTTGGTTATAATAAAATTCAGTGCAATATTATTGCCTGGCTAGACCATTGGGTTATAATGACTTACTTTACGTTAAGGTTTCATGACATATAACTTGACATTATCGAGCAGGTGGTGTGAAAATAAAAATATTTCGTATATTGAGTTATCGATACGAGCACATCACTAGTGATCACTTTGTCAAAATGGCGGACGAGCCGGTACATTTCACAACCACTTGCGAAAGTAGGCAGTTGATAATAAAGTTAAAAACTAGCTACATACCTCACGACAGAACGTGTACGACACATCACGCCTGAGGAGGAGGCAGAAATGTAAAGTAGATACATTTTGTCACTGAACTTACAAGTTCCATGTTTATTGCTATCAACTGACACTTGGGGCTGCTACTGAAAAGTTCCTAAAGGAAAATCCAATAACAAAATCATTTATTCAAACTAGGCTGAAAAGCAGCATTTTTCGAACGTCAAAATTACATAAGACAGTCCCACAAAACGCCCACCCTTCACCACTTCCTAGTGCTTTAGCTGGGAAGAAGAAGTGGTGCAACAAACTCCCCAGCAGCACAACACTTTGCCCTATCCGGCGATCGAATCTAGAACGGCTCAGCAGTTGACTACTCGATCAAAGAGGTAGTCCACAACACTATCAAAAATTTAATTCAAAATTCAAAGCATTTATTTCAATTAAACCGTTTACTTTTGAATTGTCAAAGAGTCAGTCAGAAAGTTGAAGCTAGTTGCCCATTCCAAAACGTAGATCTCTATGGAGAAGAACGGGCAAGAAACTCCAAGGACAGTCTTTTAAATATGGATAAAGATATTACAAAATCCTGGGTAAATTATTTTTGTTACTTTTATATGTGAGAACGATGTTAAAAAATAATTAAAAAACAATTCAAAATCAATCTGCCTAGCCTTTTCCCAAATATGTTGAGGTCGGTTTCAACTCTAACCGGATGCAGCCGAATACCAGTATTTTACATGGAGCGACCTGCGTGCCTATCTGACCTTCTACAACCCAGTAACTGGGGTAATACTAAGACTGGTTGTCAGACTTTCAGGCCTCTGACGACCCGTAACGAATGTCTAAGATCCACGAATGACAGCCGGGACCAACTTCCGAGGCACGGAGGAGTCTCGGTATAAAAACAATTCAAAATATAAGATTTAAAATAAGCCCTGCCAGATAAGAGATGGCCAGTCTCAATTAAATTACCACTATAAATAACAGACAACATTGCACCGAAATCATTAGACCATATTATCTTGCAAATTGACCTACCTATCTAAAAAGATGGCCATAATAAAAAAAAACTAGGGTACCAAGCCATTTAAGATTTTAAACGGGGGCAATACTTAATGAATATATTATAATACAGCAGAACTAACCTCTGCTCGCGGCTTCGCCCGCGTGTAGGTTGGAAATTATTTTGACATTCTAAAATCTGTCCAGCCTTTTCCCAATTATGTTGGGGACAGCTTCCAGTGTAACCGTATGCAGCTGAATACCAGTATTGTACATGGAGCGACCGCCTATCTGACGTCCACAACCCAGTAACTGGGTAAAACGATACCCATTGTTAACTGGTTGTCAGATTTTCGGGCTTCTGACGACCCGTGACGACTGTCAAAGATCTACAAATGACAGCCGGGACCAACGGTTAAACGTGCTTTCCGAGACACGGAGGAGTCTCGATAAGTAAAGATGTTCACCCATCCACCGACCAACCCCGGCAAGCGTAGCTTAACCTGATGGATCGATCCAAGCGGCTGTAATTACTTAGACACGAGCTCATTCTTTATTAAATGTAAGTTTAATACACATAAACCTTCCGGAATAAATTCCTTATGTGAAGGTGATAACTTCATCAAAATCTGTTACGTGGTTTAGAAGAACAACGCCGTCATACAGACAGACACGAAAAGTGACGTTAATCCTTACTAATATTATAAATTTGAAAGCAACTCTGTCTGTCTATCTGTCTGTCTGTCTGTCTGTATGTTACCTTGTCTCGCCTAAACCACTGAACGGATTTCGACAAAATTTGGCAAGGAGATAGATGGCAGCCTAGGAAAGGACATAGGCCACTTTTTGATTAAAAAATAATCCTATAGGGGGCGATATTGCGGATGAAAGTTTGTATAGGAACCCCAGAATTTCTTAAGTATTCTGGTTGTACGTTCCCGTGAGATGATATCCGACATCCACGCGGGCGAAGCCGCTGTCAAAAGCTAGTTTATAATATGTATAGATAATTATAGATGTATTGATTTGACTGTTTTTAACGACAAAAAGAAGATGTGCTGTGTGTATTTACATACATGGTCGCGCTATATCCGCCATGACGTCAGATATATTACGTAATAGACATTCCTTTGGCTTGCATTAAACAGTGACAAATACGATTTATGTAAGATTTTTCTCTCCGAGGAGCTCGTGGCTAAGTAATAACAGCCGCACCGAGTCGATCCATCAGGTTAAGCTACGCTTGCCGGGGTTGGTCGGTGGATGGGCGACTATCTTTACATACCGAGACTCCTCCGTGCCTCGGAAAGCACATTAAGCCGTTGGTCCCGGCTGTCATTCGTGGATCTTTGATAGTCGTTCCGGGTCGTCAGAAGCCCGAAAGTCTGACAACCAGTACCAAGGGGTATCGTGTTACCCAGTAACTGGGTTGTGGAGGTCAGATAGGCAATCGCTCCATGTAAAATACAGGTATTCAGCTTCATCTGGTTAGACTGAAAGCCAATCCCAATATAGTTGGGAAAAGGCCAGGCGGACGATTTACAATCTAACTTAATATACAATGCGAAAGTGTGTTTGTTTGTTTCTTTTCAAGCTAAAACGGCTGAACGGATTTAGATGAAATTTGGCACATGGGTAGACCATGACCTGGGTTAGGACATAGGATACTTTTTATTCCGGTCGTACGTTTCCGTAGGACATTTTCCGACCTCAACAGGGGCGAGGCCGCGGCAAAAAGTCCATCCATCTGCCTAGCCTTTTCCCAACCATGTTGGGGTCGGCTTCCAGTCTAACCGGATGTAGCTGAATACCAGTATTAAAAAAGTAAGTAATGAATAAATACCACAACTAATTAAGGATGTAACTTCGTAATAACTTTACGGATTAGTTAATCGACATAATAATTCAATATTAATTAATTTCTCGCGCTCATTACAAATCAATTTTCCTTTATTGATCCGGCTTTGCTAAATATAAGAAACTAGCTTCCGCCCGCGGCTTCGCCCGCGTAGTATGCCGATAAAAAGTAGCCTATGTCCTTTCTCAGGCTCTAGACTATCTGTGTACCAAATTTCATTTAAATCGATCCCGTAGTTTTGGCGTGAAAGCGCGACAGACAGACAGACAGAGTTACTTTCGCATTTATAATATTAAGTAAGGATTTTTAAACATCCTAAACGTATATAACCTGCATGGTATTACAGCTGCAATAAGCAGAGTATTAGGTCACAGGGTCACAGACCAAGTCGTATCGTGTTACCCAGTTACTGGGTTGTGGAGGTCAGAGACCTTATTATTTAACTAGAGCACATTCAGAACGCCACCTGCTACGATCCTTACATACACCTTTTGCCTCGTTTACGTTCAGACATCTGGTCACACACGCACGCCGGTAGTGAGTACTGCGCACCTGACCTTCCTGAAGAACCTCACCAATAAGGTCAGTATATAAATAATATTTTTGACATTTATTATAACATTTTACAATTTGAGAATTTTTGATTTGACATTTTAATTTATTTTATATGTATTATTGTTGACAATTTTAATTATTTTGCACAATGAAATTTTATTAATCACATTTTTATTTTGGGTTTTTATCTGTTTGGAATTTATAATAGTTTGAATTAGTTTATTTACGCTATGAGTCCTGTTGGTTGAAATAAATAAATATGTCCGCCTAGGGCACTGGTACTAGTGCGGGTACTGGTATTCAGCTGCATCTGGTTCGGCTGGAAGCCGACCCCAACATAGCTGGGAAAAGGCTAGGCAGATGATGACGATTACCGGCTAGGGCGTCTTCTCCCGGCGGTTCTATTCACATCTGCCTTGTACCTAAATAACTTTTGTTAGTCGCATTTCATTCATCCTCTCAACATGAGCAAAACTATCAATTTTTGTCACTACATCATCTTTTGAACCGTACCGTTGCCTTATCACCAGTGATCGGAATAGGTAGAGCAAATCTACCTAAAGTTCAAAGAACAGAGACAAAAAAAGTGGAGACTTCCTTACGACTAAAATATTTTTTCGGGACTAATGTCGGGATTTCTGGACATCACATAAATTATTATTAAAACTGTTATGTAAATAACATTAGCTTCTGCGCTTACTTACATCGTTCAAACGAATATTAGATTATTAGGAGTTTACCTTAATTTTTTTTAAACAATAGAAATCGTGCATACTTTTTTTTTTAAACAGAAACAGGAAATTAATTCGATAGTTGTTTTACTTTATTAATTTTAGTTGTACTTAAGTAATGTTCAGAAACCCGGGACATTAGTCCCGAAAAAATATTTTGTCGTAAGGTAAATATACTCTACCTATTCCGATCTCTGCTTATCACATCATTTCACAGCCTATCAGGTAACACCACACAAGCTGCGCAAGGACCGCATCTCCACAGCATTTATTTGACTCGAGACTTGTCTAATCAAAAGACATTTAATCAAACTAGGCTGAGTATCAGCGATTTTCGAACGTAATAAAAACTTTTTACAAAAAAAAACAACCGATTTTCAAAAAATCACTAAAAATTGAAAAATAACTTTAATTTCGGAAGTCGGTGGCAAAAAACGAAAATTGAAAAGCAAAGACACCGACTTCCGAAATTAAAGTTATTTTATCTCGGGAGTATACCTACCCTTTCGAACTAAAACATATTTTTTTTAATCGGTTCAGAATTGGCGAAAATATTGAAGATAAACAAAAAAAAAAACATACAGACGAACATAGAGCCTCTTCCTTTTTGGAAGTCGGTTAAAAATTACATCAGACAGTCCCCCAAAACGCCCGCTCTTCACCACGTCCCACAGTCCGACCACTGAGAGAATGCGTTTTTGAAACCTATCAATGTCATACTAACGAATACGTATTTTGCGAATTTGATCCTTATTACTACTAGAAATTATCCAACTGACAGATGTCAAGACCGCGTTCTCTCGGTGGCTGGACTGATGGGAAAAAAAAATGGCGCAACAAACTCTTTTATAAATCAGTTAGAAGAAGCTTTCAAACCGTAGTTCACACAATAACTATTGACAGATGTTGTAACAGTTAAATTCCTTATCAGTTAGCAAGTTTCTTTTATAGTAGGTGATAATAGGAGTAGAGGTTACAAGTATGCGCATGCGCAATGGCTAAAAAGTTGACAGTTGTAGCTACATGATTTTATACAGTGTGTCCGGACATGGACTAGCGATATTCTAAATATTTTAAACTATTTTAAAGAACAATTTTAATTATTAAAAAATTTTAATGTTTTTTTTTTTTCAATGTTTTCTTTTTTAATGTTCCGACAGTTGCTTTGCAAAAAGCACAAAGTTTGCGCATTCGCTATGTTCAAACGACAATAACTCTTAAAGTATTAGACATACAGTTGTGAATTTAATGTTATGTTATAGCTTAGCTCAAAATCTCTCGATCTAGTAAAAAAATAAAAAAGTTGTGGGGGTTATTTTTGTAGTAATTAACAATTATTGGTTGAATTGCATAATTTTGCACAATTTTTTTGACTTTCACATTTATTTTCAAAAGTTATAGAATTGTGAACACATTGCTTTGTAAAGCAGACGGTAGACAATATTATTGCCTTTCGAATAAGCTTATTTTTATCTCAGTATGACTAAAACTTTAAGAGATATGATTTTTTTTTGTACTCGCATAGAGAATATTTCAACAAAAAAACAAAATGGCTGCCACATAGCGGGGAAGTGACGGACCCAAGCTTAGAGTGTAACTTTACTTTAAAATAGTTTATATTTAAGTATTTACAAGTCCGGACACACTGTATAGTTTCCTTCGAAAAGTGAGATCACGAAGTTGAATGTTAAAAGAATTGTGCAATTCAAGATTTTGAAACTTTGTTCATGAAATCTAGCTAATCAT
Source organism: Lithophane leautieri (assembly GCA_949152455.1). Classification (NCBI taxonomy): domain Eukaryota; kingdom Metazoa; phylum Arthropoda; class Insecta; order Lepidoptera; family Noctuidae; genus Lithophane; species Lithophane leautieri. The sequence goes on along the minus strand of OX424486.1, from coordinate 9,344,645 downwards.
AACACCACGCCTTTATTCTTCAAGGGTTAGGCAGAGGTGCATAGTGCAAACATTTTTATTCTATGGCACTCGGCAATACTTTCTATTAGTGAAGGAATTATTGGAATCGAATTTGTAGTTTCGTAGATTTACCCCCATACAAATGAAATGAAATGAAAATTTGCAAGAATAATTGTAGTACATTACAGATGATCGGGCTAAGTAAGCTTGTGGCTAAGTAATAATAGCCGCACGGGTCGATCGATCAGGTTAAGCTACGCTTGCCGGGGTTGGTCCGTGGATGGATGACCATCTTTACATTCCGAGACTCCTTCGTGCTGCGGAAAGCACGTTAAGACGTTGGTCGTGGCTGTCATTCGTAGATCTTTGACAGTCGTTACGGGTAGTCAGAAGCCCAAAAGTCTGACAACCAGTCTTACCAAAGGGTATCGTGTTACCCAGTAACTGGGTTTTGGAGGTCAGATAGACAGTCGCTCCATGTAAAATACTTGTTATCAGCTGCATCCAGTTAGACTGGAAGCCGACCCCAACATAGTTGGGAAAAGGCTAGGCAGATGATGATGTTAGTTGGATTATGCATAACCAGTTAGTGAACAAAGTTATGTATTAACGTGGTTTTATGCACGTAAGATTATAATATTGTCATTTGTTTACTTACACACATAAACTCAAGCCTTCTTCCCATGGGGGTAGGCAGAAACTACAGAACGCTACCTGCTACGATCCTTACATACTCCTTTTGCCTCGTTTACGTTCATACATCGATTATATATTATTTTTTTTAATATTAAATCGTTTATCGATATTAATGGTTTTAATAATTCTAATCTCTGTTTTATATTGATTGAGTTTGTTTAAATAATTAATATAATTAGTAATTTAGTGTGTGGTTCTACAAAACGTGCGGCTTTTTTCAACAAAGTTGATTTTATAGTTTAATTTAATCATTTGATGTGAGCATTATTATAAATGGCTAATAAATTCAATTCTGGTTCTTAAAAAAAAAAAAAATCCGTGCAAAATTGGTAGACAATCAGTCTGCCAAGCCTTTTCCCAATTATGTTGGGGTCAGCTTCCATTCTAACCGGATTCATCTGAATACCAGTATTTTATATGAAGCGTCTGCCTATCTGACCTTCACAATCCAGTAACTGGGTAATACGATACGCCTTGGTAAGTCCAGTAGTTGTCAGACCTTCGGGCTTCTGACTACCCGTTACGAATGTCAAAGATCTACGAATGACAGCCGGGACTAACGGTTTAGCGAGACACAGAAGAGTCTACTAATGACACCCGGGACGAATCCGAGCCACGGAGAGGTCTTTGGTAGACTTTAAAGAAAAACTTCTATAGGTTTAGAAAAAATTAGTAACTTTAACGCCTAGATTATCTTGAAATTCCACAAACCAATTAGCAGTTATTATTTAAATCTCTTTAATTGCTATGCTAAATGCAAAAAATAATAATTATTACTCATGCATTATTAAAATATTCCGGACGGATGTAGATGTAATGAAAGAATTCTTGTTTTAATTCAGACGTATTTTTTTGCTCATCTCTGAATAATAAACTTAAAGCATTTATTTCAATGAAACCACTTACTCGTACAACACTCAATTACAGGCACTTTTGGCTTGTCAAGGAGTCATTCATTCAGAAATATGAAGCTAGTTACCCATTACAAAGCGTAGTAGGTTCCTATGGAGAAGAACGGCCAGCAAATTATTTAACCGACTACTAACGCCGAAGCAAAAAGTAGGGTTATGATTTTGATTTATCTCACATAAATGTTATTGTAGTACTTTTTATCCTGTCATATTTTATTTTTCATAATATTAAATGTACGTCCAAAACATGTACACACGGCTACAGATCAAGCTATACATTTCCAGTATAAGCTGACCTCGCATTGTACAGAAATCCTATGCAATGCGAGATCAGCATAAACTGGAAATGTATAGCTTGATGTGTAGCCGTGTGTATCTATACTTCAATTAAATAAAATAACATCACATTTGTATTCCCCGAAGGGTTAGGCAGAGGTGTACTTATAGTACACCCACATGTCGCCAGTATTATTTTTTTGCAAGTTTCATGTGTATGTAATTGGTGGCAAGCCTATTGCCACCAACTAGGTACAAATTCAAAGAAAAAAAAAAAGTAAAAGTTGAATGTTATCTACATCCTTACATATTATAAAACAAAGTCCGCCGCCGCGTCTGTCTGTCTTCCTGTACGCGATAAACTGAAAAACTACTGCACCGATTTTCATGCTGTTTTCACCATTGGATAGAATGGTTCTCGAGTAAGGTTTTAGTATATAAAAACCGACATCCACGCTTGCGAAGTCGCGGGCATCAGCTAGTTATTAATATTATAAAGAGAAAAGATTTCTATTTTTGTTTGTAATTAATAAACTCAAAAACTACTGGACCGATTTTAAAAATTCTTTCACCAGTAGAATGCTATATTATCATTGAATAACATAAGCTTTAATTTATAAAGATGTCACGCTGGTGCTGCCGCTGGTGTAAGCTTATTGTAAATAAATTACGCTATCTTCTAAATAGGTCATCATCTGCCTAGCCTTTTCCCAACTATGTTGGGGTCGGCTTCCAGTCTAACCGGATGCAGCTGAATACCAGTATTTTACATGGAGCGAATGCCTATCTGACCTCCAGAACCCAGTAACTGGGTAATACGTTACCCCTTGGTAAGACTGGTTGTCAGACTTTCGGGCTTCTGACGACCCGTAACGACTGTCAAAGATCCACAAATGACAGCCGGGACCAACGGCTTAACGTGCTTTCCGAGGCACAGAGGAGTCTCGGTATGTATAGATGGTCACCCATCCACGGACCAACCCCGGCAAGCGTAGCTTAACCTGATGGATCGACCCGTGCGGCTGTTCTTACGTAGCCACGAGCTCCTCCTAACATCTAAATAGGTGATAAGGTTAAATATATTTATTTTTCAAAATAATTATAAATTCTAATATAGAAAAAACAAAAATAGGAATAAACAATAATATGTGCCATTCGTTTTAGTTTTTTTTTTTTAGCAAATGTCATGGATTCTTTTACTATGACATTTAAAATGAATAGTTATTTGTGTCAAAAAAAACTCTTTCTTGTACCTAAAATGGTTAAAAGAGTTTATTTGTAGATTTAATATTTAATGTTACCCATATGATATAATTTAAATCTATCGTACGAGTATTATTTAATATTGTGTAATGTAAAAAATAAAATTAGCAAAGTAAAATTTTTAAATTGTTAAATTCACTTGATAATGCTGACTAGCTACCTAATTTAATAATATATAGTTTGAAGATGTCTTTATTATTATTATTGTAATAAATTTTAAATGTCATAATTATTTATAAAATAAAATTCTAAATTGCTTTAAGAATACACTTAAATACACATAAAAAGCAGAAAATAAAAAATATTTCTCAATTATTTAAATTGCCTATTTAAAATTAATTCACTATTCATTTAATAAAGTTTAAACTGAACCGTATAATTTAGAATAAAATTATAATATAAAAAAACCAAAAAAAAAAGTCGAAAAAATATAAAAAGATCAATCCCCTAAGCATTAGACATCAACGCGCGTCCCTAACCCCAACCAAAAAAAAGTTTTTTTTTTCAATAACTTAAAATTAAAAAAAAAAAGCAAAATATTTAAAAACTCACATTAAAAAATTCACGGCAACCACTCCACACTGAATACCACACCACACTGAAATGAACCACGACAGAACTTTGCTTATTACGTCTTTTTAGTCACAGATGAGAATTTATTTTTATTTTAACTGTTTTTTTTAGCGCGCGTGGCACATCACTTTCGTTCGTCGGATAAGAACAACCGCTGTTAAGATGCGACTGACGCTTATATACAACTGTTTATGAAATTACCGTGACCTCGGTTTTCACACTGCATGCCTTGGGAATAAGTGCTGAATCATTGGATTTTTTTATTTTAGTTCAGGATGTAGGGAAGGGTTGGCATTGCAATATTTTTTTTAGTTTGGTGAATACAAAAAATTTGTGAAAATAGCAGTTTTTTGTTCATTTAAAATGTACCATAGCCAATAGTATCATAAAAAAAAAATATTTATTCTTTTTGTATATTGGCACCGTGTATGTATTTTCCTAAATATTAATGTAATTTGTATTTAATCGTGCTTCTATATGTCACAAAATAAACAATTTATTTATCTATCTATATATCAATGTTTGAATTGCAAAGTGTACTTCAGTTGGACTATTTATTGAATCAAAATCAAAATATAAGTCATTTATTCAAACTAGGCTGAGAATCAGCACTTTTCGAACGTCAAAATTACATAAGACAGTCCCCCGGCACGCCCACCCTTCACCACTTCCTAGTGCTTTAGCTGGGAAGAAGAAGTGGCGCAACCAACTCCCCAATTGCCATTAATAACATGCAAATTTTTTGGGTTTTTAAATGTCGACTGCGTTTCCAATAATTTAATGAAACCCACGAGCTGGCTTTGAGATGATTATCTGAATTGGAATAGGAATTAAGCAGGGCCTATAACCCACCCATTGGACCCATTTGGACCCATTTGGAATCTCTCAAAGCCAGTGAAGAGTCTACAATCACCTGCAATCTTTATGATGAGTTGGTTGGTAGATAACCATCTCGAAAGTTGATATCTCAGTCACCAGGTTTGTTAAATCAATAGCGATTATGATAACAGTTTTTTTTTAAACGGGGCTCACTTTTGCTCGGTTCTTAAAAACAAAAAAATTTGGATTTTTTTATTTTTTATTTTAGGGAAGGGTTGGCATTGCAATTTTTTTTTAGTTTAGTGAATACCTATTAAAAATTGGTGAATATAGTAGCTTTATGATACATTTTAATAATACTATCTAAAAATAGTTTTATTGCCAAACTGGGCATATACAGTGTGTAACAAAAACCCTGCCCGATCCGTGAGAATTTTGTTAGGAACCATACTGGGAGCCTATTTAGGTTATTTTTTTTTAAAGAAAAAAAATATTGAAGCGTTTTTTTTTCAATGGGGAATTTTGCCGGTTTATTACATGGGGCGCGGGCGGCCGTCGTTTAGCAGGTGTCTACAAGTCATAACTAATGACCTCTGTAGAATATTTGCTAATTTATAATGAAATTGGGGTAATTTAGGTACTAAAAACGTAAATTTTTAAAAGCAATTAACTTTTTATTTTCACAAAAAAATAATTTTTAATTACTTATTGGTAATGTTATTGTGGTACCTAGAAATCCACTTTCGGATCGGACAGGGTTTTTGTTACACGCTGTACAAATAGTGTGTATCTCTCCTGATGTGTCGGATTGCCGTCCCACTGGACTATGAGAGTGAGGGAAGAGAGAGTGCACCTGTGTCTGCGCACACACTTGTGCACTATAAATCTCCCGCGCCGATGGCTATCTCCGTTGGGATTGGCTGCCGTGGCCGAAATACGGTCTGTAGGACCATTGATTGATTGTGCAGGTCAGATAGGCAGCCGCTTCATGTAAAAAAAGTCTGACAACCAGTCTTACCAAGGGGTACCGTATTACCCAGTAACTGGGTTGTAGAGGTCAGATAGGCAGTCGCTCTATGTAAAATACTGGTATTCAGCTGCATCCGGTTAAACTGGAAGCTGACCCCACATAGTTGGGAAAAGGCAGGCAGATTGATTTGTACGAGTACTTAGGTAATATAATTGAACACAGTAATAAATAGCTTTGATTTTTTTGTAATAATTAACTTTTTATCGTAATAGGAAGTCACTAATTATCAATTTGTAATTAAATTGTCGTTACAAGTAGGCCAACTTTATACTTCTGTTTTTAACTCGACGGCAAAGAAGGGTTATATGTTCAAACTATTGCTTACTACGTCGTTAGTGAAGTGGTCTCAAGCGCTACTCCTGAGCATGAGCAAAAGCATTCCTTAGATACCTTTACAAGCACTTGTACGGGTTTTATCCTCTCTTGTATCCCACTAAATTCCTGTTGGGTTGTTTGAGTTTCAATTCTCTAGAGGTAAGACGGTTGCGCGATCAGATGACAGTAATAATTAAAATTCTTAGGGGGATTATTGACGTTCCTGATCTGCATAATGAAATCTGCAAACTATTTGTCCCAGATAATTACTGTCGTGGCGGAAAACACCGATTACTGGCTGTCCCAACTTGCCGTACTGTTGGACACTCCAAGTCACCTATTCCTCCCACATTAGCCGCTGTTAACGCTCTCCTGAACTCAAACACAGATTTGGATATGTTTGCGAATGAATGGAAAATGATACTGTCAGAATGTCTGAATTTTTGTGAGAAGGGTGCATGTCTGTGTTAATTAAATTATATGTTTAAATAGTGTAATTGGATTCGGCCGTTTTATTTAAAATAAAATTAATAAATAATAAATAAATAAATGAGGTTCTGGGTTCGATTCCCAGGTCAGGCAAAATGTTATTGGGTTTTTCCATCAGGAATTTCTCAGTAGCAACCCGGAGTCTGGATTTGTGCCCAGTTGATTGCAATAGGCTCGCCCCCTATTATATCGGACTTAAACATAACTGGCGAAATGTGGGTGTACTATAGGTACACCTCTGCCTAACCTTGTGGGGATTACAGGCGTTATGTTAATTATGTCAAATGTCATTATTTCATGAATTAGTCATTGACATATTTGGGCCATTTCAATTTAGAGAGTTGTATTGACGATTTTAATTTACAATACTTTGAGGAGCTCGTGGCTTAGTAATAACAGCCGCACCGATTCGATCCATCAGGTTAAGCTACGGTTGCCGGGGTTGGTCGGTGGATGGGTGACCATCTTTACATACCGAGACTCCTCCGTGCCTCGGAAAGCACGTTAAGCCGTTGGTCCCGGTTGTCATTCGTGGATCTTTGACAGTCATTACGGGTGGTCAGAAACCCGAAAGTCTGACAACCAGTCTTACCAAGGGGTATCATATTACCCAGTTACTGGGTTGTGGAGATCAGATAGGAAGTCGCTCTATGTAAAATACTGGTATTCAGCTGCATCCGGTTAGACTGGAAGCCGACCCCAACATAGTTGGGAAAAAGGCAAGGTAGATTGATTTTGTAAAAAAAAATTTACATTCCCGAATCATAATTTTGATCAATATACCTACAATCTGATACTGACCTGGAAATTGCAAAAAACGTAAAAAAAAATAGATTTCACGGGCTCATCATCACCAACACAGTACTATTACCCATTTAGTGGGTAACACGATACCCCTCGATAAGATTACCCATTCGAGAATACAAGCGTGTTTTAATACACAAGTATTTAAGAAATATGAAACAAAATATTTAATTGAACCTTTAAAAACTTGTCGACCTTCTAATGACGGACACTTTTTATATTAATGAACCTCTAAAAATTTTTTGCGCTTTTAATGATGCACATTCTTTTAATAATTGAGCCTCTTTTTTCTTTCTTGCCTTTTCTCGCATTTGATCGCGGTAACTAACTACTAACTATATGTAAGCACTATATGTAAGTGGGCACACCCTTTGTGCCTGGAGGCTTTTATTTAGTTAATTTATGTTTACATTTACTTATTTATTTTATTTCTGCTTGAGTTCATAATAGTTCTCGTTTTTTTATTATTATTTATTTGGGTGGTATATTGGCGTGTGCTAGCTGGCATTTGGCTAATAATTAGATTTATATTTTATGTTGCATAATGTAAATGATTTTGCATACTTTTGTATAGAATCATTCGTTTCTAACTGAACAGCCAGCTGTGCTGCTGGGGAGTTTGTTGCGCCACTTCTTCTTCCCAGCTAAAGCACTAGGAAGTGGTAAAGGGTGGGCGTTTTGGGGGACTGTCTTATGTAATTTTGACGTTCGAAAAGTGCTGATTTTCAACCTAGTTTGAATAAATGACTTTTGATTTTGATTTTGAAGTAATCTAACCTAAAAGCGGTGAATAACCCCGCGCGAGCTGAGTGAGCGAAGCGAGCCGAGCGAGCGAAGCGAGCGGTGCAGTGACAGCGGCCGGCGAGCTCTACATCCAACTTTGTTGCAGTTACTATTTAGTATGTTTGAGACCCAAAAATAGGATCGCAATCATTATATCACAGTGTTCGACGATATTTTTAGGAGCGCTAAATGGGGATTAATTATTTGAGGTTCAATTATATAGTTAATTAGCTGGATTCGTTTTCTCCTCTACCTGTCGTTATTTCTCCTGACTAAGTTTATTTTGTTTATATGTATGTATTAATTAGTATTTCTCAAGTATGTGTTGTCTTTTGTTGCACCTGCCATGTCTGTCTCTGCATCACCCTGAGGTTGACTGGTAGAAAGTCAGGCATTAAGTCCGCCTTTGTGCAGTAGTTTTTTTACTTGTGCATACATTTTTAATAAATAAATAAATATTTATTTATTAAAACTTTTCGCACTCTAAAAAGGGGCGAACGTGGACTTAATGCCTTTAGGCATTCTCTTCCAGTCAATCAAGGATGGCGAAGAGATTAGATGGCAGATGCTCTGATCGAGAGGATCAAAAAAATTATTAATAATATACCATAATGCTTATTAGATAAGCTAAATATAAATACATTCAGATTTAAAATGTATTTACCTACGTTTGGGGTGAACAGTTGAAATATAAAATAAAAAAAATGGCTCTGACAACCTTGAGAGCGTTATAAGCTTCGATTCAACAGTCAGTGAAAAGTAATTATTGTTTTTACATACTTATGTAAAAGCAATAATTATTTTCCCATCCCTTCACGGTAAACAAGCGGAGGGATAGGCAGGAGTGTATTATTTCACGGTCAGAGTACGCGAATTACTTTAATGTTCTGTAGG